>CAVLGL010000046.1:7443235-8643235 GCA_963668995.1 Parnassius mnemosyne | reverse complement strand
AATACTGTCCCGCTCTGCTGAGCACGCCAAGCTTTTTAGAGGCCAATTCGGCCTTCTCTTCCAAGTGACCACGAAACTGCACGTCACTCGATATGTCGACTCCGAGGATACCGATACTGGCTGAGGCAAGAAGGGGAGTGCCTTGAAACTGAGGAGATACGACAAAGGGGTTCTTTTTAGCGGTAAACGCGCAAACTTGTGTCTTCTGAGGATTAAACTGGACTAGATTTAGTCGCCCCCAATCCGAGACTTTGTCCAGCAAAGACTCGACTTCAGACACAAGTTTGTTCCGGTACTCGGCGACGTTTTCCCGAGAAATATTGGCCCGGCCGGTGTATAGAGCATCACCAGTGCTGTCATCCGCATAGCAATGAATGTTACCAGTTAGCAACATATCATTGATATGCAGAAGAAACAGCGTTGGTGATAGCACACAGCCTTGTGGAACACCAGCGTTAATAGGCTTGTAGTCAGAACATGCACCGTCTACAACGACCTTGATGCTCCGATCTGCAAGAAAGCTGGTGATCCAAT
This sequence comes from Parnassius mnemosyne, assembly GCA_963668995.1. NCBI lineage: Eukaryota > Metazoa > Arthropoda > Insecta > Lepidoptera > Papilionidae > Parnassius > Parnassius mnemosyne. The sequence continues at coordinate 8,642,701 of CAVLGL010000046.1, read as the reverse complement.
TGCACAATTTCTCGGGAAGCCCATAGGAAGGCAGCTTCGAAAGAAGCGCTTTGTGCCAAACCCGATCGAAGGCCTTCGCAATGTCCAGACTAACGACTAACCTCCCCCTTGGACTCTACTGCCTCCGCCCATCTATGGGTCAGGTAGACCAGAAGATCACCAGCTGATCGACACCGACGAAAACCGTATTGGCGGTCACTAATCAGCTGGTGATCCTCAAGGTACCGGATGAGCTGGCAGTTAATAATGGATTCCATTATTTTGGAGAACAAGGAGGTGATCGCGATAGGCCTATAGTTGGACGGGTCTGAGCGGTCGCCTTTTTTAGGGATCGGGTGGACAAAAGCTGTCTTCCATGAATTCGGGACTACGCCTTGGGAGTAGGAGTACCGGAAAAGACGCGTTAGGACCGGTGCCAACTCCGGAGCACACGTCCTCAGCACAATTGGGGGGATTCCGTCAGGCCCACTCGACTTCTGGATGTCCAGGGAGAGAAGTGCTTTGCGAACTGAGCGCTGTGAGAATAGCACATCCGGCATGGAGCACTCACACCGCGGGATGGTCGGCGGTATTTTCCCCCCGTCATCAAGAGTCGAGTTGGACGCAAAAAGGGAGCCTAAAAGGTCGGCTTTGTCTTTTGCGTCTTGGGCCAGTGAGTCGTCCTCCCTGTGCAGAGATGGTAGTGATGGCTTACAGAAATTCCCTTGGACAGCCTTGGCGAGAGACCAGAATGCACGGGTTCCCGAAGGAAGGCGAACTAGTTTCTCGCCAATTCTGCCTATGTGCTCTAACTTTGCCTTGGCAATAACTCTTTTGAAGGACCTGGAGGCGAAGTTATACTTCTTTTTAAGTGTGCTGGTGTTTACATCCCGAGACACCGAAGCCGCAGCCCAGGCTTGATAACACTCCTGCTTACTGCGCAATGCAGTCTTACAGGAGCGACCAAACCAAGGCTGAGATCTGCCTCCGATGGGTACCACAGATGATGGAATAAATAGTTCCATTCCCTGTAGCACCACATCAGTGACAGAGTCAGCAACAGCACTGGGATCATCCGGCGAGAAGCAAACCCGCCCCCATGGGTAGAATGCAAAGAAAGACCGCATTCCGTCCCAATCCGCCGACCTGTAATGCCAAACACGGCGGCAACCTGCAGAACGCAACCGCGAAGGGAGCGTGAGTGGCACCATACTCCGGATCAGACAATGGTCCGAAGAGCCGAGAGGGGCATTGACGGAAACCTGATATCCGTCCGGATGAGAGGTCAGCAGAAGGTCCAACAGGGAAGGTGTATGATCCTCCACATCTGGAATCCGCGTAAGCGAAGTAACCAGTTGTGTCAGACCATATGCCAAGGCAAAGTCATAAACAGATCTCCCCGCATGATCGGTTAAACGTGAACCGAGCCATTCGGCATGGTGGGCGTTAAAATCGCCAAGGATCACGATCTCTGCGGATGGGACCTGTTGTAGCAAGGAATCTGTAGCCATTTGGACGTGGTCGATGAGTCGGTCTGTTTCGGCATTACCGCTATGGGACCTATAGAGGCACCCGTAGACGCGCGGATGGTCGTCGCTGTCTACGCGTAGCCAAAGGATGGACAGGTCCGAACCTTCAAGACTGCCGAGGCGTCGAGAACAGATGTCCTCTCTAACATACACGCAAACTCCAGCCCGAGGCACAAAGGAGTGCTCCATATATATTTTGATGCACCAGGTTGATACAGTTTTTATTATTTTTATTTTGTAAAATTGCATAATTATGTATTGGTAAGTTGCATTCTAAGCTATTTAAATTATCTTTGCTAGAGATTACCTCTATTGTCTTATTATCTAATTTAAATTACTTGGAACTGGTTCCAAATCAAATGTAAAATTATTTTGTTGCTCAAAAGAAGCAGGTGTCAAGGTAACCAAATCATTGGCTGAGTTAAAATATAAATAATAAGATAGCGTATCTGCTACCAGTCTTAAACTATACTTTGATAGGTAATACCTATCTCTTGTCAAAAACTTCTTAGTTAAATTATTAATATCAATTAAATGAAATTTATCATTATTATTCTTACAATTAAATGTCAAATTTAAGTTATTGTTACATGTCAAGTTATGCATCATTAAATTTAAATTATGTCTTAGTTTATTTTCCTGTGGCCACCCCTCTATATAAGGCAATGTAAACAAGATAACTTTAACCACATTTATGTTATTGAGATATTCAATATATTTTAATAATTGATTCTTGTTCATATTGCCTCTTCTCCCAACAAAAATTATTAATATACTATTAGGGTTAAATTTACTAGTTAAAATTTTATTCATAATATCACTGAATGATGCTCCAGGCATGCAGTAATTACTTATCTGTTGCCTTTTTAAACAGTTATTCAATGATATACCCAAGTTTTTGCCTATGTCATCACTATACACAATTATATTATTTTTTTCATTATATGAATTACTTTTTAAATTTATCTGCTTTGTTATGGTACTATCATAGAGTGTAGGTAAAGAAAATGAAGTATTACTGCTTGTCATATTATTAACACACACTGTCCCTAAAGAACCTGGCAGTGAGCGCTGATATTCAGTTTGATATTTTAATAAGGAGTCAATACGTTCCTCGTTATATTTGCAGGACTTTACCAGATTATCCATGGCCAGTATGTGTTCTTTTATATCATTCCCTGCAGATTGATATTTATTTGACATAATTTGTAATGAGGTTTGAAGTGATAAAATTTCTGAATTAAGACACTCTATTTCAGTCTCATAACAATTTTTCATGTTTTCCACCTCAATTGAATATAATTTAATTTTAATAATTAACTCTTGCTTTTCCTTACATACATTTGTATAATTTTTAATATTAATTTTAGTTTTAACTAATTTTTGCACTTTCCTAATATATTTATTAATTTTTATATATTTTTTTAATTTCCTTCTGCTGCTTGTAATCCTTTCTGCTGTTCTTGATGTGGTAGAATCATCAGTCAAATCTATTGTTGTGGAGGGTTGCAACGTTTTATGAAATTTACATTCTACGAGCTCCTCGAACAGACTCTGAGTTTTAAGTGCATGCAAGTTATCAATGTTTTGTTTAAATTCTGAAATTTGCTCATAAGCTTAAAAAATAAAAAATGCTTATATTGTCGTGAAGCGACAATTAAAAACAAAAGAACCTAATCTAACAGCAACAAACAACAAAAATAGAACAAAAACAAATAATTTATTTAAAATTTAAAAAGACATTTACAATTTTATATAAAAAATGAAGTATGAAGATGAAGATGAAAAAATCTACGCCTATAATAGCTTTAGTTACATCAGCTACAGTAAAGCGCCACACAAAGTCTCTGCGTAGGCCTAAATTGAGATTGAGCTCAACATAACCATATGTGTTTATTGGCGAACCGTTGGCTGCACACAGTTGGTAGTCCGTCTTCGCACGTCGTTGATGAAGCGCAGATCGAGGGAAGACGCATAAGTCGCTTCCAGTGTCCACCAGGAATTGAACTCGCGATCTGCGATCTGTCACGAAAAGGCGACCAGTAGTAGGGGACGGGCAATCTTCAGTCGCCATTATAGATTGCCTGTTGCGTTTCCCGATCTGTAGTCACATGGTTGAATGCACCTTTTCGCTTTGCTACCATATTTGTGATGGTACCAGCAGTTGGGGAACTTCCTGTAATTAGACTGGGATCTTCTCGATGGCGTACGGCTTCGCCCACGTGACGTCTGTCGTTGGCGGGGGCGAGAGCGGTCTTTAAGTCTCGTAGTGAGTGCACTAACCTGTTTTGTCAGTTCCGAGATCTGCCGTGCCATAATATCTAATGTGGAGTCCACTCTGGAGCTGGATGTTGCTGCAACCAACGGCGATGCCGGTGAGATATCGTGGACCCTGTCTGCCAGGTCAGCGAGTTCGCTGAGGGACAGGCTCATCTGGGATGCGATGATGGTCTGCAGGTTACTTGGAAGGCGGCTCGTCCAAAGTGACCTCAAAAAATCGTCTGGTATCGTAGGGCCAGCGAGGTGTTGCAGGTGACGCAGGAACTGTGATGGCTTGCGGTCACCTAACTCTTCCGACTGTAGGAGCTGTTTCACTTTCTTTTCTTTCGAAATAGAAAGACGCTTGATTAGCTCACTTTTAAGTTTCTCGTACTTCCCCGTGGCTGGAGGCGAAGTAATAATATCTTCTACCTCTACTGCATACTGCCGGTCCAAATGCGAAAGAACGTAGTGGAATTTCGTCAGGTCATCCGTAATTCTTGATATACTAAACTGACCTTCAATTTGTGAAAACCATATCGTCGGTTTTTCCGGCCAACACGGTGGTATTCTCACGCCAACACGAAATATATCTGATGAATTATCGTGCGAGTCAATGGACACGCGCTCACATTTTTTCGTTGACCGCGCCCTTCTTTGCGAATGCGTTGTGTCACTACCGTCACTGCTCATCTTTCTTAAATGTTCTGCTCGGGGTCACCAGTTATGGAGAATAAGGTTATGTAAATAAGGTACCTGATGGTAAGTCCGTCGCCGGAATAAACAAATAAATAACGGTTAGACAGTTATATATTTCACGGCACAACACATAGAAACAGTCTCACATGAAGAAGCAGAAGGCGATAGATGAGATTACAAATAGATAAGAGATGATAGCAGGAAGCACAGTTTACAGTCACTTGCATAAAATAGGAAAGAACACTCAAAATAATATTAGTTATGCGTAAGGGCAAAGTTCCGCGTAGGCGCAAGCGGCACAGTATTGACGTCAGACGATTAGATCGCGACTGGCTGGTCGTTGAACATATCGCGACGTAGGCAAAGTACTCAGGTACAGATAATAATTAAAAGGAATGTTTGTTTCCAATGTACTTCGACCGGCCGGCACCGAGAATTATACTATAATACAATACTTATATAAAATTTACTATAATAAATAGAAATAGTATAATATATATGTGTGTGTGACTGTAATTGTATTATAGATAAATATAAATATAATAAATATTATAATATTAATATTAAATTATATACATATATATATCTGTGAAATAATAATCATATCTTTAAATAAAATAAATATATGTGTGCGTCGCCACAGGTGACGTGAATTACAATTATTTCTAAAAAAAGGATAATAAAGATGATGAGTATTGAAGCGGAGCCCGAAGATCCAAGTGGCACACCGCGCTTGGTGGTGGTATTCGTTGCTCACAGATTATACACAGGCTGTGCCTGTGGTAGGCGCGCAGCGCCTGGTCTAGGTACACGCAACGCCTGGAGTAGGCACACGCAGCGCCTTTGAGTAGGCGCTCTTCAGCGCCTGGAGTAAGCGCTCGCAGCGCCTGGAGCGAGCAAGCACAGCGTAGGTGAAGGCGTGGGCGTGGCTAGGCGACGACTTCTGGTGAAGGCAGAGGCTTGCAGGATCCCGGTGACCTCAGGTGAAGGGAGAGGCTTACAGGATCCCGGCGTCTTCAGGTGAAGGCAGAGGCAGAGTCTTGCAGGATTCCGGCGTCTTCAGGCGAAGGCAGAGTGAGAGACTTGCAGCATCTGGTGACTTCAGGCAAGGCAGAGGCAGAGGCAGAGGCAGAGGCAGAGGCAGAGGCTTGCAGGATCCCGGGGCAGTGCGGCCCCGGGATAAGGCCTTTAGGAGATGCTTCGAGTTTGAAAGCTGAAGCGAGACTGAATTTATTGGCCGATTGTTCGGCTTTTATACCTATTTAGAAAGAACGGAAAATTATTTAAATTAAAAGCAAATTTTTTGTAAATGGCCAAGAGAAAAAGAGTATTTATGTGGAAATATTGAAGTAAAAACAACAGACCGGTAACGAATTTTAATAAAAATTGCTATGACAACCAGATAAACAACGATGTCAAAACATGTCAAATTTTGGTCTCAGGCTCGTAATAGAGAAACGGCAAGATTTAAGTGAAAAATGAGATATTGTTGATATAGGAAAAAAGGTAGCGCAACAGCGCGCACGAAGCCCGAAATTGCAGAGTTACGGAGAACTAAATAAAAGATCGAAAAAGGTAGACTCCATCGACACCGATTTAAAAACTGCTGATAGCGTGAAAATACAAAGTGAAAATGGTTTGTATATATGGAAATAAAGGTGATACAAAATATCCAGTTTTGAGGTGAATGCAGAAAATGAAAACAGAATGAAAAAATGAATTTAAAATAGTCTAAAATGATATGTAAGTAGCATAACACTACGATATATCTTAATTATTTTTACCTTAATAACCTATTAAATAATAAATAAAAAAATAAAAATAATTTATTTCGGACAACAAGATCCATAGAATTTGTTAGTAAAGAAAAACTTACATCTATGTTAGTAATATAATTTATACTCAATACTTAATTATTAAACAGGACATAGTCCTGGCGATCATTTGTTTAATCAGTGGACAGTCCCCACTGTCTGCAATCTCACTCAGCACACTGTGGCCGCTGCCGCGCACTCTGTTTAGAAAGGATGTGGTCTTTTTTTTATTATTGCATCAAAGCTATCCACACCCGCCAGTGCAAACATCGCAGACGCGCTACAGTAGCGCGGCAGCCGCAACAGCGCCCTAAATGCATTATTGTATTGAGTACGTAGGGCACTATAGGCCTTTTTGGTGTAGTTGGTCCATAGGCTACAAGAATAAAATGACGCACAATATGCTTTGAAAAGCGTGATCTTTACAGCGTCAGTGCAGCGACCAAATCTATGCACCAACATATTCGCCCTGACCGACAGTGCCCTACGTTCTCTTTCAATGTCTTCATCGTCTTTAAGACTGTCAGTCAAAATATGTCCAAGATATTTAAAACTATATACCCTTTCTAGTGGTTCGTTATAGAGCTTTATAGGGGGTACAACACTAGGACATCTACTGCCAGCCTTTAACACCATGAACTGTGACTTTTTGGTATTGTATTGTAAACCATGTGAGACAGCAAACTTTTCGCAAACACCGAGTAAAGCTCTCAGTGCACTAACTGAGGGTGCCAGCAGAACCATATCGTCCGCATAGCTGTTATTGTTCACACAGACCTTGCCGATATGGCATCCGACACGCATGCTACTGAGCTCTCGAATCAGTGCATCCATATACAGGTTGAAGAGCCTCGGCGATGTCAGCCCCCCTTGCCTCACCCCGCACTCCATCCTGTATGGCTCGGAATATTCATTTGCCCATCTCACATAGTTCACCTGATTACTATACCAATATTTAAGCAAATCGGTGTAGCCGTCAGGTAAGCCTACGCCTTCTAACTTACGCCAAATGATGTCGTACGAGACAAGATCGAAAGCTTTACTCAGATTTAGGAAACAGGCGTACACCGGTGTGCGCCTGTCCGTGTAATATTTGACAGTATGCTTTAAACTCATTATTGCTGTTTCTGTCGATAGACCACGCGTAAAACCGTGCTGGCCATCATGTAGCGTACAGTGGTTTTCTAGAATAGAGTTAAGCACACTGTCAAATATCTTGGCTATTGTCGTTGCCAATGATATTGGTCTGTAAATCGATCTCTCTGATACGTCACCAGTACGGTTTTTTACAATGGGGACAACTGAAGTTCTCATTAAGTCGGCAGGCAAGTACGAATGCGAAACACAAACATTAAATAATTGTGCCAAAACTCTAGGTATTTTCTATTTACACACCTGCATATTTAAAGTGCTCAATACTGAGACCATCGTGACCGGGTGACTTACCTGCAACCATAGTTCGAATAACACGTGCCATCATTTTGTCACTCGCTACCATTTTGAGTTCACGCTTGGTCTCAGTATTTGATACGGGGTGTGACGACGGCCCTAAGGGTGACGTGACCATAAACTGATCCCTGAAAAGATTTGCAATTTGCTTCATGTTACTAACCCCATTTATTGCTTCAGATAGACTAGGTCCAACGTTGAGTTTATTTGTAGACTTCCAAAACTTTTTAAAGTCTTGTTTTGAATGATAAATAGCCAATTTATCCATTTTTAGTTGATTCTGATGATTTTGGCACCACTTCAATCTACTCTTGAAGACACGGCGGCTGTTAACCATCTCATCATAGACAAAACCCTGCCTCGGTCGACCATATTTATTTTTATTTATTTATTTATCCTTTATTGCAACACACCAACTAGGGGTTACAAAGGGCGGACTTAATGCCCTATGGCATTCTCTACCAGTCAACCCGACGAAAAATGGAATAAATAAAGATGTTGGCAGGTGCAAATTAAGGACAATAATAAAACATAAGTTATAAATGAAAACAGTTCAGCTATAATAAATAGAATACACAATACAAAAACTACCTAATTGCATTATATAAATACAGTATACATAACCAACACACATATGTAAATATATATACACATACACACAACACACACATATATACATAAATAAATATAAATATATAAATTATAAATACACATATAATATATTAATATATATAATATATTATATATATAAAACGGGGAACCATACCATACCCATATCATAAATTTGGACATAGCCTCCCTGTGTGCCTCACCGACATGCTTATTCCACCCTATTAATACACGTTTTTTGTCTTTATTCATATTTCCTTGGTGAGTTTCGATTGCTTCACATGATAAAACAGACACTATGTTTTTATATAAATCATCTATGACACTCCTATGGCTCATGTCTTTACAAAAACCATAGCTACATTTTATAAATTCCGATGGAAAATGTATTGATTTAAGGTTGTTGTTACATAATTCTGTATAATGAGTTATTTGTACATCAGTTCTGCATCCCCATTTTATTTTATTTGACGTTATAATTTTAGGAACCGCCTTAGGTATAACGCAGTTTAATCTACATTCAATCAAGAGTGGGAAGTGGTCAGACCAGTATACATCATATAAAATCTTCGTGTTATTTATTAATTTATACGCTGACTCCGTCACTATACAATGATCTAACCACCTCCCAGTCCCATGCGCGTCACTGACGTATGTAAATGAATTACAGTCCAGAGTACTCACGTTCGCACAAAACCAGTCCTGTTCCGCGCAAAAGTTTTTCAGCTCATCATAAAACGGCCGCCCTGGGTGAGCATTATAGTCCCCCAGTAGGAACACTGTCTCACATTCACTTTCTTCCACTATAGCATTTAAATAGCTTAATCAATCCATAAAATCTGTTAAGTTTTCAGTGCAATCAACGGGCATATATACACTACACACTATTAGCTTTTGATTACCGATATCAATTTAAATGGCACAAATACGAGCACTTGAACACGGTATTACGAATACACAGGGGAGCACACTTTTTCTCCATAGCAGCGCGACCCCCCCATAGGGTCGCCCCTCCAATACTCCAGTCGTTGTGTCCACAGCAGACGTCCCGGTGCTCCCAAAATCAGCATCAATATTCTCAAGATACGACAGGTCATGTGGCAGGAGCCATGTTTCTTGAAGAGCTATTATATCAGCTGTCTAACATAGCTGACGGACCGCCTCGACCGCCCTTTTTACAGATTTACAATTAAATGTAACAATACGGTTACATGACATGACTACACTATACTACTATAAAGTAGTCCAATTGATGTTATGTCTGAACTTACCCTTAGCTGACGAGCGTGTATGCGTAGATATATGGATGTAAAGCAGGCGAGAGAGGTGTGTCAGGATCGCGCCAAATGGAAGTCCGTAGTGTCTGCCTACCCCCCTGGGTGACAGGCGTGAGTGATTGTGTGTGTGTGTGTGTGTGTGTGTGTGTGTGTGTGTGTGTGTGTGTGTGTGTGTGTGTGTGTTTGTGTGTGTGTGTGTGTGTTTGTTTTGTTTCTAAATAGAGTTTGTCATTATCATCTACTTGAAAGTATTTTGATGAGTATAAAAGTTTAATATTGCCAACTTAAGTGAATTAACAGTATAACAGTAATCTCTACAAGCGGATTTAAGATTATTTAGCCACAATAACATCTCCAAGATGCTTACTGCGGCTTTTTCAATACAAGTATGATGAATGAGATAACTAATTATGTGAATTTTTACAAGAGAGGCTTATCTGAATTGTAGAATTACCGAAATAAAATCTGCAGATTACAGTCATCGAATTTTTCTTCTTTTTAGTGAGCAAGAGTATTTTACTACTAAAATATTTCTTACTTTGTAAAAAAAAAAACATATTAAAATTTTCTCCCCTGTCTTGTACACTCTTAATATAATAAAATTTCACATGGACAAACATCTAGGAGGATCTGAAGGGTTTTTTGGTCTATCAAATCTGATTTTATGGCGGGGACGATCTTGAACATGTTCACAGACTGCAGACTTCCCAGAGCGTCAGTGCTTCATGTCATTTAGTGCTGGCGGAGAACGAGGCGATAATAATGATGGTGATAATGGTTGAACTTATTCAATAAAAAATATTATAAGTTGATAGAGTTACGTTTGTATTAGGTTCAACGAGTTGAATGATTTCTTTTCTTTAGCATAAACCAATAACATCGCCCTACTCGAAAAAAAAATATAATTCTTTATGAAAAGTAACGAAACACTTGAAATTTCTTTTTTTTTAAATAATCTTTTCATCATATTATTACACTGGCATCCATATTTGAGATATATTCAATAATTTCGAATTTCCAGCTCATCGGGAATCAGTTTAAAATCAATTACTAAATTCAACCCGGAACGACACACACACAAGAAAGTGACTTAATATAAACGTGTTAAAAATAACAAGCTCTAAATTGTGAATACATAATTAATTCATATGGTCCCACAGCTTCATAAGTAGTAAATTTCAGTCCCGCACCGACGAGTAACATTTATTTACTTGTAATGAGGCATTCCATAATAGTCCTCATTGGCGACAATGCGTCTGCATTTTAATCAAAGATAGATTTAGATGTCTATGGCCCATAGCGTCCGCTTACCATCAGATGAACTGTGTGCTCGATTGTTACCATTATCCCATACCATATATCTTTTTGTATTCATTTTAATCAAACACCTTATTCATTTATTATGTAATATCTCAGTATTCGGTCACATCGGAAGAGCTGACTTACACGAAGTAACTTCCTAATATTATTAGTGTATTAGTTTCAGATGTGAGCGAAGCCTAGTGTCATCACCATGTTACAAGGCTTCGCTCAGCAATAATATTACGTTACTTGGGCAAGTTTATCTAAGCACAAACTTGTTATATACGAACTTCGTAGATCAAGGTGATATGGTCTTATTATGAATATAATGATTATCATTATTCGTTATTAATGATAATAATGATAATCATTAAATATCATTAAACAAGGTGATATGGTCTTATTACGAATATAATGATTATCATTATTCATTTTTAATGATAATAATGATAATCATTAAAAATTAATAATCATTAAATATCATTAGATAATCATTAAATAATAATAATGATAATAATTAAAAATCATTAAAAAGGCCAGGTTAAGAGTATCCTAAACCATAGAGCATGTATGTAGAGAATAATGAAAGTGGACGAAGCGAAACAAGTATGTAAGGATCGTAGCAAGTGGAAAGAAGTGGTCTCTGCCTATTCCTACGGGAAAGAGGCGTGATTATATGTATGTATGTATGTATGTATGTATGTATGAATATAATATCTTTACCTATGAAATTGCCGTTTTTTATGAAATAAGTTGTTACCCATGTGATGTGAAAGTAATTACCCATGCAATCGGTGTAACATTGCCATTGCAGTAGCTGTTTATTAATACCCTTCTTAAAGAAATCAGCTATCAGCAAATTTAACAGTGGTAGAGCCACGCGGTAGCTTTTGCTGTCTCACGGATGGGCCGGATCGAACCGGGGTAGTACCACGACCTAACAGAGAACCAGCGTGAATTAGAGGTTTACCTCTGCGTTTCGCTTGGTGAGTGCAGGTGGCCGGAGGCCCTTTTTACTGGAAATGAGGCATTCCATCTTAGTCCTCACGGGTGACAGCGCATCTGCATTTTGATTTGTAATAGAGGATAAATGTAGATGTCTATGGGCCGAAGTAACCACTTACCATCAGGTGGACTGTGTACTCGTTTGTCACCCTTATCCTATAAAAAAAATATATCTTTTAATACGAATAATTTTAAACGAGACATCGTGAAACAGTTGCCGTCTAGTCGTCATAATGAAGTTAATCTCATTTTTTGTCAAACCGTCGGGGCTCCACCAGGTCCACTTCCTGTTGTGCCGCTTCTGTAAAAAAGAGTTCATCATAAAGAGTCTCTCTTTCTCCATGAAGGTGGCCAGCTACTGGCCCCTTGGGTTCCGTTGCCCTATTCCAAATTTCCATACTTTCAGCTCACCTCTTGTGCCTAGTTTTGCATTGAAATCTCACATCAACACCGTATAATGGATTTTGGAGGAATGCATGGCTCTAGAGATATCCTCATACATTTCCCCACCTCCTCATCGGGATGTGCCGAGGTTGGTGCGTAAACCTGTATGACCATCAGCGAAAGCCGTTTGGTAATTCTGAGTATAAGGTATGCCAACCTCTTCGACACACTCACAATCTTTATTTCGTTGTTAACGAGGAACTTGAGGATGATAAATCAGACACCTCCTAGGGACAGATGGTCGCCCTCCCGGTGATAGAACAATTTGCCGGATTCGGGGATACCGTGTCCTCCCCCTTTCTTCGGACATCAGATAATCCTTTAATATCCCAGCGCAAATTTTTTATCTCTTCTTCCAGCTCCAAGAACTTTTCGTCAGTCCTCAGGGTGCGTGCGTTGTATGTTCCCAGTGTGACGCTTCATAATTATTATTAATAAATAATAATTAAATTCATTATAAAGACATTTAAAAATGTCATATGAATTATATTTTAAACAATTAAAATTCAATATAAAGTATAAAGTTCAAATATGTTCATTTGGAATATTGAATATTATAGTATAGTTAACGCATAAATTGTCTCTAAAAATCTCTAAATTTATTAAAATTCTGTTTAAAATATTCAAAATGTATAAATTATATAAATACAAGTCGATAATATTGCAAAAACAAAGATAAATAACATTTGTAATATAATAGAAAAAATGGAACAAAATTTTCTAAGTTGATGAAGGTGTTTTTGTATTAATCGGAAAATTTCAAAGTTGATGAAGGTGTTCTTGTAATGTTCCCTTAAAAGGGGGCGTTGCCGAAGACACATACCCAAGGTTGTACATATATATGGGATGGTCGGCTGATAGACTGCTAGTAGTAAGGTTGCACAATGACCTATATTAGTAAAACTAAGTCCTATTCTTACTCTTTTACAGTACATGCAGTTAGGTTATGGAATTCTCTTCCTGTTGCAATTCGAGACGCTCAATCAGTGTCCGTGTTCAAAAGGCGAGTCAAAGAGCACTATCTTTCTTTGTCATCCCAATGATTATATTATTATAATATATTATTATATACATTAATATATGGGATATATATATATATATATTATATATATATATATATATATATATATATATATATATATATATATATGTATATATATCACATATACACATACACACACATATATATATATATATATGTGTGTGTATGTGTGTATATGTATTTATAGTGGTGTTTAGTTATATGTATGTTTACATGGATATTTGTTATTATTATCTTTACTTTATGTTAAGTATATTAATATTATAAAATTTTATTACGAGAGTGCACACTAGATCTGCTTCTCTTTTAATTTGTCCAGTATCAGGCCTGCTGGAAGAAATTTCAATATGAAATAAGCAGTGCCTTTGTACAAAATATCTTTTTTTTTCTCTTCCTTGTAACATTATTTTGTGTGTACATAAATTGTTAAATAAATAAATCAGATCCTGTTTATCTACAAAGGTAAATCTCGCGATAAGCTTTTATATCATATAAATTGTGTAATAACGTTATAATTTGATGGTAAAAGTTTTAAAGGAAAAGATTATTTTATTATTTTTATCGCATTTAAATAAAAGCTTGTTTTAAAGAAAAGTATATTTTTTTAGTTTTAATTTATTATTTTATTTTTAATTTTATTTAACACAGTTCCTGGTTTGATTTTGGAGTTACGTTTCTCCTAGACAGGTTGCAAACGAATGCTGTTGACACCTATCTCGCTAAATTACACAAGTAAACGTTTACCAATCGATGCTACATACTTGAATAACTCGACCTCAATATCATTATCGAGGACTGCAAAAACCCCAATACACCAAAATTTCAGACGGATTGGAGCAACCGAGTTTATGATCACCATCTTATTTTAGGTTAACTCGTATTCGTATTCTCAGTAAGTTATTTCATTTGATACCAATATTGTAGGAAAGCATAAAAAACTTAGTCCGCCATCTTTAGAAGTCCGCCATATTGGATTTGCAGTGACTTCACTTTATTTTTCGAGGTATACTAATCAAGCCCTTTCACTTGACACCCATATTGTAGGAGAGTATAAAAAACTCAGGGTGCGTGCGTTGTATGTTGCCAGTGTGACGCTTCCTAATTATTATTAATAAATAATAATTAAATTCATTATAAAGACATTTAAAAATGTCATATGAATTATATTTTAAACAATTAAAATTCAATATTAAGTATAAAGTTCAAATATGTTCATTTGGAATATTGAATATTATAGTATAGTTAACGCATAAATTGTCTCTAAAAATCTCTAAATTTATTAAAATTCTGTTTAAAATATTCAAAATGTATAAATTATATAAATACAAGTCGATTATATTGCAAAAATAAAGATAAATAACATTTGTAATATAATAGAAAAAATGGAACAAAATTTTCTAAGTTGATGAAGGTGTTTTTGTATTAATCGGAAAATTTCAAAGTTGATGAAGGTGTTCTTGTAATGTTCCCTTAAAAGGGGGCGTTGCCGAAGACGCATACCCAAGGTTGTACATATATATGGGATGGTCGGCTGATAGACTGCTAGTAGTAAGGTTGCACAATGACCTATATTAGGGACTTATGATAGTAAGGTCTAACGAACCAAAGCATTAATATAGAAGGTATCTATGATGCATAAGCATTATGATAGCAGAGTTATGACTTGAAGTCCCATATGAATAAGACATACAATAATATGGTCTATTAAATAAAGTAAATATGTGGAAGGTCTCAAATATGTAAAAGCATTATATTGAAAGAAATGAGACTTGAAAAGGATTATTATAGTGGCGTGGAGGTTGTTTCACAGCCTCCGAGACCGAGGTAAACTTGGACTCGCTAACCGATGTGTCTTAGATATATCATCTTAGTGTCGGTGGTAAGCGGGTTTGTTGTAGCAATAGGACTTGCCCGTGGACATCGCACACCCCTACCGTTTGCTGGCGGCGTCTTAGCGCATAGCGTTATGATACGTCGGCTATCTTTCGGATTATGATGAGTGTCATCATCATCATCATCATTACAGCCCTTCACAAATCCACTGCTGAACATAGGCCTCCCCCAATGAATGCCACAAAGCACGGTCCTGAACCACCTGCATCCATCGACTTCCTGCATGTCTTACCAGGTCGTCACTCCATCTCGTGGGGGGACGCCCTACACTTCGCCTACCGGTACGAGGCTGCCACTCGAGAACCTTTCTTCCCCATCGGTTGTCGGTTCTTCGAGCTATATGGCCGGCCCATTGCCACTTCAGCTTACTAATCCGTTGGGCTATGTCGGTTACTCTGGTTCTACTGCGGATATCCTCATTCCTAAGTTTATCACGCAGAGAAACTCCGAGCATAGCCCTCTCCATAGCTCGCTGAGCGACCTTGAGCTTCCTCATACGGCCAGCAGTGAAGGACCACGACAACTGAGAAGTTCCGTAAGTCATCACTGGCAACACGCACTGGTTGTACAATTTCGTTTTAAGGTTTTGAGGTATCTCTGACGAGAAGATGTGTCGTAGCTTCCCGAACGCTGCCCAGCCGAGTTGAATCCGTCGATTGACCTCTCGGTCGAAGTTGGACTTACCTAGTCGGACTATTTGTCCCAGGTAAACATACTCGTCAACAACTTCGAGCTTAGTGCTCCCAACAACTACAGGCATAGGTGTGACATGGACATTAAACATGATCTTTGTTTTGTCCATGTTCATCTTAAGACCTATCCGTTGGGAAACACTATTGAGGTCATTGAGCATAGTGCTTAGGTCCTCCAGCGATTCTGCCATAAGGACTATATCGTCGGCAAATCGAAGGTGAGTGATGTACTCGCCATTGATGTTGATACCGTATCCTTTCCAGTCCAGAAGCTTGAAAACGTCTTCCAATGCAGCGGTGAAGAGTTTCGGGGATATGACGTCACCCTGTCTTACACCTCTCTGCAATTGGATAGGTTTCGTACTCTGGTTCTGTACTCGGATAGCCATCGTAGCCCTAATGTACAAGCACTTCAACACTTCGATATACCGACAGTCAACTTGGCACCGCTGAAGGGACTGCAGCACCGCCCAAATTTCGACGGAATCAAAGGCTTTCTCATAGTCCACATATGCCAGACATAGTGGCAAATTGTACTCTTCGGACTTCTGTACAATTTGCCGAAGGGTATGTATGTGGTCTATGGTGCTAAAGCCCTTTCGGAAACCGGCTTGTTCGGGAGGCTGGAAGTCGTCAAGTCTGCGCGCGAGACGATTCGTAATGACTCTCGAAAACAGCACGTAGACGCGGCTCAGAAGGGAAATCGGTCTGTAGTTCTTCAAGAGAGCGTTGTCACCTTTCTTGTCACCTTTCTTGAAGAACAAGACCACCGCACTTCTGCTCCACGCCTCCGGTGTAATGCCACAATGGAGAACGGAATTAAAGAGCTTCTGAAGGACTTCAATTACCGGTCTTCCACACGCTTTCAGAAGCTCCGCTGTAATTCCATCCTCGCCTGGGGCCTTACCATTTTATAAGGTGCTGGAGAGCCATTCTAATCTCGCTCAGACTGACGTCCGGGATATCTTCGGAATAGTGTCGGATGAGACTCGCTCTTGGATCGTTACTCACACTTGCGTGTGGCTCCAACGATGATGTGTACAGCTGCCCATAGAACCTCTCAATCTCACTTAAATTCTCAGGTGTCCCAGAAACGATGCTGCCAAATTCTGTCTTCAGCTTTGACAGTTGGCTCTTTCTGGCAGACAGATCTCTGGCAAAGACTTTGGAGCCTTGATTCCGCTCGATCGCTTCTTCAATACGAGCTGTATTGAAGTTGCGTAAGTCCCGCCGCATGCATTTGGAGATCTGTCTGTTCAGATGCTTGTATGCTGTCAAGTCTGTTGAAGAATGTAGCTTCATCTCCCGTCTAACAGCCATGAGATTAGGAGTGTGATCGGAGAGTTTTTGTGTTCTTCTGCGTCGGGTCTTGCAGAACTTAGCTCCGACCGCATGGACAGTTTCCACGAGCTTGTCATTCATATCTTCCACTTCATTGCAGTCTTCCAGGCACTGAAAACGGTTTTGTAACTCGAGCTGAAAGGTTTCGGGACTTTGGAACAGAGCACGAGGGGGACGGAGCGTTGACTTCATTAGACGAGACCTCTCCAACTTAACGTTTAGGTTCAGTGTGCCTCTAACCATTCGGTGATCGCTACCAGTTTTCACCCTCGCGATCACGGAGACATCACTGAACAGTTGTCGTTTGGTTGTCATAATGAAGTCAATCTCATTTTTTGTCGAACCGTCGGGGCTCGACCAGGTCCACTTCCTGTGGGGCCGCTTCTGGAAGAAAGAGTTCATCATAAAGAGTCCCTCTTTCTCCATGAAGTCGGCCAGCTGCTGGCCCCTTGGGTTCCGTTGCCCTATTCCAAATTTCCCTACTTTCAGCTCGCCGTTCTCTTTTGTGCCTAGTTTTGCATTGAAGTCTCCCATTAACACCGTATATTGGGTTTTGGAGGAATGCATGGCTCTAGAGATATCCTCATACATTTCCTCCACCTCCTCATCGGGGTGTGCCGAGGTTGGTGCGTAAACCTGTATGACCTTCAGCGAATACCGTTTGGTGATTCTGAGTATAAGGTACGCAACCCTCGTCGACACACTCCCGATCTTTACAACGTTGTTAACGAGAGACTTGTGGACGATAAATCCGACACCTCCTTGGGACAGATGGTCGCCCTCCCGGTGATAGAGCAAGTTGCCGGATTCGAGGATTACCGTGTCCTCCCCCTCTCTTCGGACTTCGGATAATCCTATAATATGCCAGCGCAACTTGTCTATCTCTTCTTCCAGCTCCACGATCTTCTCGTCAGTCCTCAGGGTGCGTGCGTTGTACGTTGCCAGGTCGAGTCGTCTAAGGTGGCAACCGAACCTCCACCGGAGATTCTTAGCACCCCCTGCCCCGCCGTTACCATGGTCGCCACCGTAGCCAGGAATAGCGGGGCCGCCGGGGACTGGGGGCCGTTTGATTGTTCCTTTATTCATTGGGGGGTATTTGCCATAGTTGCCACGCTTGGCGAGCGGGTTGGCAACCGCAGTTTTTTTATTGTAATTTTGGCTATTATCAGGAAGATGCTGCTGCCCATCTCCTGCCTGTTTCCCTTTGTCGCCTTTTACGACACCCACGGGAGGATATGGGGTAGTGTATATTCTTGACCGCCACTATACGGCATAATGATGAGTGTGTTTGGTAGTAATTTTAAGTGCAACAAGCATACTCAGCTTCATGTCTTAGTGCAATAGTGCTATGATACGTGGAGTTTTGGCTACTGACGTCTTAGTACCGTGCTACTATGATACGTTGGTGGTATTTTTAGTTAACAACATTATCAATTTTGTTACCAAAGTCGATAGGTATCATGTGGGTGTGTTTTGCAGTATTGCGTCTTGTGTTAGCGCTGCGGGTGTGCTGCACCTGATTTGACGCATCTTGTGGTTTTGGTCGATGGACGTATGCGGGTGATGACGTCTGCTGAGACTGTATGGGGGACGTTGGGATGGTGTAAGCCCGACGATAGTCGTATATTGATGCTTGTTGCGTTCTGCAGCATTGCGTTTCTGCGATGGTTGTTTGGCGGGTTGCTATTCTCAATGGCGCTCCCTGCGTCTTGGTTTGACTCACAACCTAAGTAGCTTTGCCCAAGTCGGGTCCCTTCATTGCGGGGCTGCAAACTGTCTAAACTCCATGATGTTTTATATAACAACATAAAAATATATCTCTATAAAGTTCATACCTATGAAAGATTGAAGGCAACTTGTTGGTGGGTGAGACAAACATGATCGAAAAATGCATATACTCAACGTCAGTGACACAAACCCTTTCTGATGGCGAATTATTACTATTATTTTATAACTGCCTATTGGCTATATCTGCCATTGTATTGGTTGGTGGAGCATATGTGTCGACCTCATGCGGGTGGTAGCTGGAGGGAGAATCTGAGGAGGCTCTCAAGGCTGCGGCCGAAAGCCGCGCAACGTGGGACCCCATTCCCTTGAGGTGAGCGGTAGACTCATGACACGATCTGCGGCCAATTGGCCGTGCTGACCATGCAATTGGTGGTGATGCCTTACACTTACATCACGTCTGCAGAAACGGTGGTCTGGCAGGTAGTGGTGCTCACGGAGGGCTTTTTATGGTCAGTTTGCCGATTGTTGCCTAACGCGTGTGACGTACATTTCATTGTGGCTGGATTTGATCGTATTCTGTATGGCGTTTACACGCATTGACATGCGCGACTTCGGTCGATGTTTGTGCTTACGCACTATCAAGGGGCCAAGTCCTCTTTTACTGGTTCGCCAGTTATTTTGCTGTGGACTACGGTCCAGTTCCCAATTTAATGTTACCTACGGGGGGAGCGCATTAAAATTGTTGGCGCTCACCGTGCACGGCGTGTGCGGAGCCGTGTGCCTCCTCTACATTTTTTAAAATGTGTGAGAGTGAAGCCCTTCGTAAGGTATTTGAAATAAATAGCGAGCCGTTTCAAAAGTGACCCTTTTCCAAGGGGGAAGGGATTAATTAATAAGAAATTGACTGTTGTGAACCTGACACAAGTGGAATAGGGACAATTTATTGTTCGTAACTTTTTTGAGCTCTGTCTTCGATTGCTCTCGTGAATATTCATTCTTCAAAGATACTCCTTAAAGAACTAAGTTACTTTACAAGCACAACGTAAACAAGGGTCCTAACTGAGACAATCACGCAATAAATTTATTAAACGGCCTATATTTGAACCTTTAGAAAGAACAATGTATGATTAATATACTAGTCACGTAGGTATATTTATATATCTTATAGATATAGATTCTAAAGAAATACAAGTATAAGTATATAGTATATAGAGGGGGGTCGTTACACCAGTTAGAGACGTCTTAGGTGGCAATCGAACTTTCGGAGATTCTTAGCAACCCCTGCCCCGCCGTTACCATTGTCGTCACCGTAGCCAAGAATAGCGGGGCCGCTGGGGAATGGGGGTGTCTTTTTGTAACTTTCGTTATAATGGGTATATTGCCATAGTTGCCTCGCTTGGTGAGCGGGTTGGCGACCATAGTACTTTTTTATTGTAATTTGCTTTTATTAGAATGATGCTGCTGCCCATCTTCTGTCTCAGTTTCACTTTGTCGCCTCTTACGACACCCACGGTAAGATATGGTGTAGTAGGTATTCTTACCCGCCACTATATGGAGGTATTCAAGATCACTTCATATAAATAAATTTAACTACGAGTATATTGACACATGGCCTACTTGGCCTTGTGCTTTATAACTCGGCGGAAATTTGGAAAGGAAGATTTTGTCTGTTCTTAGTTCTCTTGTGTACAAGATTTTTGACAGAAGTATTGTTTACAACTGACGTGGTTTCCAAAAGCATGATTAAGTGTAATAGAAACAGAAACAGAAACTTTTCATTTAATATAAATTATGAATACTACTTATTAAAAGTCACTCTTTTGTTTAATTACCACTTGTTCGAAAAAAAAAACATCTGTCCTGGGAAGAACCAGCAAGAAACCCAACGGGACATGTTTTAAATAACAGGTTACAATCATTTTTGTTACACTATTAACCAGACAAAACAAATTAGAAATAGATTGGTAGCGATCACCTCATTCCCAGGGGTTATTATCATCCATAAATTCCTTAATATAACTTACCTCATTTTCTTATTTAAATTATTTGGAACTAATTCTAAATTACATACTAAGTCATTAGACTATTCAATAGAAGCAGACGTCTGTGTAACCAAGACCTTTTCTGAGTTAATATATAAATAAATTAAAAGTAAAAAAAAAAAACATTCTTAAAACAAGCTTTCATTTAAATGCGCCAAAAAGAATAAAAGAAACTTTTCCTTTAAAACTTTTACTATCAACTTATAACGTCATTACACAATTTATATGATATTAAAGCTTGTTGCGAGATTTAAGTTTCTACTCATTTCTACTAACTCGTATTTACTTAGTTTGAAAATTTTAAAAATTAAATAAATCTACCCCCTATCTACGTGATCGATTCCACTTTGCGCACTCCCCCGATGCAGTTTGCAGATCACATTTAAAAACCCTCCTAAATTTCCCTTCCTCTAAAACTAAGTCCTATTCTTACTCTTTTACAGTACATGCAGTTAGGTTATGGAATTCTCTTCCTGTTGCAATTCGAGACGCTCAATCAGTGTCCGTGTTCAAAAGGCGAGTCAAAGAGCACTATCTTTCTTTGTCATCCCAATGATTATATTATTATAATATATTATTATATACATTTATATATGTGATATATATATATATATATATATATATATATATATATATATATATATGTATATATATATATGTGTATGTGTGTATATGTATTTATAGTGGTGTTTAGTTATATGTATGTTTACATGGATATTTGTTTTTATTATCTTTACTTTATGTTAAGTATATTAATATTATAAAATTTTATTACGAGAGTGCACACTAGATCTGCTTCTCTTTTAATTTGTCCAGTATCAGGCCTGCTGGAAGAAATTTCAATATGAAATAAGCAGTGCCTTTGTACAAAATATCTTTTTTTTTCTCTTCCTTGTAACATTATTTTGTGTGTACATAAATTGTTAAATAAATAAATCAGATCCTGTTTATCTACAAAGGTAAATCTCGCGATAAGCTTTTATATCATATAAATTGTGTAATAACGTTATAATGTGATGGTAAAAGTTTTAAAGGAAAAGATTATTTTATTATTTTTATCGCATTTAAATAAAAGGTTGTTTTAAAGAAAAGTTTTTTTTAGTTTTAATTTATTATTTTATTTTTAATTTTATTTAACACAGTTCCTGGTTTGATTTTGGAGTTACGTTTCTCCTAGACAGGTTGCAAACGAATGCTGTTGACACCTATCTCGCTAAATTACACAAGTAAACGTTTACCAATCGATGCTACATACTTGAATAACTCGACCTCAATATCTTTATCGAGGACTGCAAAAACCCCAATACACCAAAATTTCAGACGGATTGGAGCAACCGAGTTTATGATCACCATCTTATTTTAGGTTAACTCGTATTCGTATTCTCAGTAAGTTATTTCATTTGATACCAATATTGTAGGAAAGCATAAAAAACTTAGTCCGCCATCTTTAGAAGTCCGCCATATTGGATTTGCAGTGACTTCACTTTATTTTTCGAGGTATACTAATCAAGCCCTTTCACTTGACACCCATATTGTAGGAGAGTATAAAAAACTCAGGGTGCGTGCGTTGTATGTTGCCAGTGTGACGCTTCCTAATTATTATTAATAAATAATAATTAAATTCATTATAAAGACATTTAAAAATGTCATATGAATTATATTTTAAACAATTAAAATTCAATATTAAGTATAAAGTTCAAATATGTTCATTTGGAATATTGAATATTATAGTATAGTTAACGCATAAATTGTCTCTAAAAATCTCTAAATTTATTAAAATTCTGTTTAAAATATTCAAAATGTATAAATTATATAAATACAAGTCGATTATATTGCAAAAATAAAGATAAATAACATTTGTAATATAATAGAAAAAATGGAACAAAATTTTCTAAGTTGATGAAGGTGTTTTTGTATTAATCGGAAAATTTCAAAGTTGATGAAGGTGTTCTTGTAATGTTCCCTTAAAAGGGGGCGTTGCCGAAGACGCATACCCAAGGTTGTACATATATATGGGATGGTCGGCTGATAGACTGCTAGTAGTAAGGTTGCACAATGACCTATATTAGGGACTTATGATAGTAAGGTCTAACGAACCAAAGCATTAATATAGAAGGTATCTATGATGCATAAGCATTATGATAGCAGAGTTATGACTTGAAGTCCCATATGAATAAGACATACAATAATATGGTCTATTAAATAAAGTAAATATGTGGAAGGTCTCAAATATGTAAAAGCATTATATTGAAAGAAATGAGACTTGAAAAGGATTATTATAGTGGCGTGGAGGTTGTTTCACAGCCTCCGAGACCGAGGTAAACTTGGACTCGCTAACCGATGTGTCTTAGATATATCATCTTAGTGTCGGTGGTAAGCGGGTTTGTTGTAGCAATAGGACTTGCCCGTGGACATCGCACACCCCTACCGTTTGCTGGTGGCGTCTTAGCGCATAGCGTTATGATACGTCGGCTATCTTTCGGATTATGGTGAGTGTGTTTGGTAGTAATTTTAAGTGCAACAAGCATACTCAGCTTCATGTCTTAGTGCAATAGTGCTATGATACGTGGAGTTTTGGCTACTGACGTCTTAGTACCGTGCTACTATGATACGTTGGTGGTATTTTTAGTTAACAACATTATCAATTTTGTTACCAAAGTCGATAGGGATCATGTGGGTGTGTTTTGCAGTATTGCGTCTTGTGTTAGCGCTGCGGGTGTGCTGCACCTGATTTGACGCATCTTGTGGTTTTGGTCGATGGACGTATGCGGGTGATGACGTCTGCTGAGACTGTATGGGGGACTTTGGGATGGTGTAAGCCCGACGATAGTCGTATATTGATGCTTGTTGCGTTCTGCAGCATTGCGTTTCTGCGATGGTTGTTTGGCGGGTTGCTATTCTCAATGGCGCTCCCTGCGTCTTGGTTTGACTCACAACCTAAGTAGCTTTGCCCAAGTCGGGTCCCTTCATTGCGGGGCTGCAAACTGTCTTAACTCCATGATGTTTTATATAACAACATAAAAATATATCTCTATAAAGTTCATACCTTTGAAAGATTGAAGGCAACTTGTTGGTGGGTGAGACAAACATGATCGAAAAATGCATATACTCAACGTCAGTGAAACAAACCCTTTCTGATGGCGAATTATTACTATTATTTTATAACTGCCTATTGGCTATATCTGCCATTGTATTGGTTGGTGGAGCATATGTGTCGACCTCATGCGGGTGGTAGCTGGAGGGAGAATCTGAGGAGGCTCTCAAGGCTGCGGCCGAAAGCCGCACAACGTGGGACCCCATTCCCTTGAGGTGAGCGGTAGACTCATGACACGCTCTGCGGCCAATTGGCCGTGCTGACCATGCAATTGGTGGTGATGCCTTACACTTACATCACGTCTGCAGAAACGGCGGTCTGGCAGGTAGTGGCGCTCACGGAGGGCTTTTTATGGTCAGTTTGCCGATTGTTGCCTAACGCGTGTGACGTACATTTCATTGTGGCTGGATTTGATCGTATTCTGTATGGCGTTTACACGCATTGACATGCGCGACTTCGGTCGATGTTTGTGCTTACGCACTATCAAGGGGCCAAGTCCTCCTTTACTGGTTCGCCAGTTATTTTGCTGTGGACTACGGTCCAGTTCCCAATTTAATGTTACCTACGGGGGGAGCGCATTAAAATTGGCGCTCACCGTGCACGGCGTGTGCGGAGCCGTGTGCCTCCTCTATATTTTTTAAAATGTGTGAGAGTGAAGCCCTTCGTAAGGTATTTGAAATAAATAGCGAGCCGTTTCAAAAGTGACCCTTTTCCAAGCGGGAAGGGATTAATTAATAAGGAATTGACTGTTGTGAACCTGACACAAGTGGAATAGGGACAATTTATTGTTCGTAACTTTTTTGAGCTCTGTCTTCGATTGCTCTCGTGAATATTCATTCTTCCAAGATACTCCTTAAAGAACTAAGTTACTATACAAGCACAACGTAAACAAGGGTCCTAACTGAGACAATCACGCAATAAATTTATTAAACGGCCTATATTTGAACCTTTAGAAAGAACAATGTATGATTAATATACTAGTCACGTAAGTATATTTATATATCTTATAGATATAGATTCTAAAGAAATACAAGTATAAGTATATAGTATATAGGGGGGGGTCGTTACACCAGTTAGAGCCGTCTTAGGTGGCAATCGAACTTTCGGAGATTCTTAGCAACCCCTGCCCCGCCGTTACCATTGTCGTCACCGTAGCCAAGAATAGCGGGGCCGCTGGGGAATGGGGGTGTCTTTTTGTAACTTTCGTTATAATGGGTATATTGCCATAGTTGCCTCGCTTGGTGAGCGGGTTGGCGACCATAGTACTTTTTTATTGTAATTTGCTTTTATTAGAATGATGCTGCTGCCCATCTTCTGTCTCAGTTTCACTTTGTCGCCTCTTACGACACCCACGGTAAGATATGGTGTAGTAGGTATTCTTACCCGCCACTATATGGAGGTATTCAAGATCACTTCATATAAATATATTTAACTACGAGTATATTGACACATGGCCTACTTGGCCTTGTGCTTTATAACTCGGCGGAAATTTGGAAAGGAAGATTTTGTCTGTTCTTAGTTCTCTTGTGTACAAGATTTTTGACAGAAGTATTGTTTACAACTGACGTGGTTTCCAAAAGCATGATTAAGTGTAATAGAAACAGAAACAGAAACTTTTCATTTAATATAAATTATGAAAACTACTTATTAAAAGTCACTCTTTTGTTTAATTACCACTTGTTCGAAAAAAAAACATCTGTCCTGGGAAGAACCAGCAAGAAACCCAACGGGACATGTTTTAAATAACAGGTTACAATCATGTTTGTTACACTATTAACCAGACAAAACAAATTAGAAATAGATTGGTAGCGATCACCTCATTCCCAGGGGTTATTATCATCCATAAATTCCTTAATATAACTTACCTCATTTTCTTATTTAAATTATTTGGAACTGATTCTAAATTACATACTAAGTCATTAGACTATTCAATAGAAGCAGACGTCTGTGTAACCAAGACCTTTTCTGAATTAATATATAAATAAATTAAAAGTAAAAAAAAAAAACATTCTTAAAACAAGCTTTTATTTAAATGCGCCAAAAAGAATAAAAGAAACTTTTCCTTTAAAACTTTTACTATCAACTTATAACGTCATTACACAATTTACATGATATTAAAGCTTGTTGCGAGATTTAAGTTTCTACTCATTTCTACTAACTCGTATTTACTTAGTTTGAAAATTTTAAAAATTAAATAAATCTACCCCCTATCTACGTGATCGATTCCACTTTGCGCACTCCCCCGATGCAGTTTGCAGATCACATTTAAAAACCCTCCTAAATTTCCCTTCCTCTAAAACTAAGTCCTATTCTTACTCTTTTGCAGTACATGCAGTTAGGTTATGGAATTCTCTTCCTGTTGCAATTCGAGACGCTCAATCAGTGTCCGTGTTCAAAAGGCGAGTCAAAGAGCACTATCTTTCTTTGTCATCCCAATGATTATATTATTATAATATATTATTATATACATTTATATATGTGGTATATATATATATATGTATATATATATATATATATATATATTATACATTATATATGTATGTTTACATGGATATTTGTTTTTATTATCTTTACTTTATGTTAAGTATATTAATATTATAAAATTTTATTACGAGAGTGCACACTAGATCTGCTTCTCTTTTAATTTGTCCAGTATCAGGCCTGCTGGAAGAAATTTGAATATGAAATAAGCAGTGCCTTTGTACAAAATATCTTTATTTTTCTCTTCCTTGTAACATTATTTTGTGTATACATAAATTGTTAAATAAATAAATCAGATCCTGTTTATCTACAAAGGTAAATCTCGCGATAAGCTTTTATATCATATAAATTGTGTAATAACGTTATAATTTGATGGTAAAAGTTTTAAAGGAAAAGATTATTTTATTATTTTTATCGCATTTAAATAAAAGCTTGTTTTAAAGAAAAGTTTTTTTTTAGTTTTAATTTATTATTTTATTTTTAATTTTATTTAACACAGTTCCTGGTTTGATTTTGGAGTTACGTTTCTCCTAGACAGGTTGCAAACGAATGCTGTTGACACCTATCTCGCTAAATTACACAAGTAAACGTTTACCAATCGATGCTACATACTTGAATAACTCGACCTCAATATCATTATCGAGGACTGCAAAAACCCCAATACACCAAAATTTCAGACGGATTGGAGCAACCGAGTTTATGATCACCATCTTATTTTAGGTTAACTCGTATTCGTATTCTCAGTAAGTTATTTCATTTGATACCAATATTGTAGGAAAGCATAAAAAACTTAGTCCGCCATCTTTAGAAGTCCGCCATATTGGATTTGCAGTGACTTCACTTTATTTTTCGAGGTATACTAATCAAGCCCTTTCACTTGACACCCATATTGTAGGAGAGTATAAAAAACTTAGTCCGCCATATTTAGAAGTCCGCCGTATTGAATTTAGAGTGACGTTACTTTATTTTTCGAGTTACACTAAGTAAGCCCATTTCATTTGATACCCATATTGTAGGAGTGCATTAAAAATAACTAGTCCGCCATTTTGGGTGTTCCGCTATATTGGATTTAGAATAACGTCACATAGCTAACCATGCATTGTCATGCAAATTTAACGTGTATACAAAATTTCAGCTCAATCGATTGAAGATATCTTTATTTTCTTAAATATTTAAATCACTTTTTAAGTTAATAAAATTTGTCATGTCACTGTTATACTCTGTACGTAAAATAATGAGTCCTTACTGTTATCATTAATAATTTTCACATATTGTCCCCGATAAACTTGGTATAGAGCGTTGATACTCACTCTGATGTTATATTAAGGAGTCAAAGCGCTCCTATTTAGACTTACATGACTTTACCAGATCATTAATTGCCAATATGTGTTCTTTTATCTCATCCTGAGCCGATGCATATTTATTTGATATGATTTGTAGGGAGTTTTTAAGTGATAAAATTGTTGAATTTAGACACTCTATATCAGTCTCACAACAGTTATTCATATTTTTCACCTCAATTGAATAAAATCTAAGTTTATTAATTAATTTTTGCTTTTCTTTTAATATATTTATATAATTTTTAACATTAAATTAAGTTTTAATAAACCATTTGCATTAACAATTATTGTTAACATTTATGAATGTAACAATTTTATCTGCTGCTTTATTTATAGTGTCTTGAGCAACATTGCCGGGTTCTTTACAGAAAATGATGCTGGCTTTAATACTTCTTATTTAAAATAATTTGTAGCCGTAGTGCTGCAGAAAACTGCTCCAAATATGGATGGCCGCCACCAATGAATATAATACCTGCAATGTTACACATACTTACATAGACATTTTAATTATCACCTGCATTAAATTCTAAATATCATTATTTACACAAGAAAGTAAACTTTGCAATCAGTCCATCTTGTTTTTCACTAATTAAGTGAATAGAAAAACAAAACAAGAGGTCCGTGATTTAAAGTTTCTTGCAGCTTTTTATAGAAAAGCATGACCTTATTATAAAATGATAACTACTAACTAGTGATTAACTACTAAGCCATCTGATAAAACTCTTAAGTGTGCCAGTCATATAAGAATGAAGATCAGTAAGATTGACCGTGCGTATGAATTTTATAAGTCTATGTTATTTTTGATAAAATTTATTATTGTAGATAAAATACTTTTCACGATTATTTTAGTCCCGAATTATATATAACACAAAATAAAAAATTTTACTTTTTAAGAAATCCCTTCGTTAGCCTGCGTTTTAAGTAAGTATTTGTATGGCCTACAAATAATTGTTCCGTGTTTGGATATTTGTCTTTGCAGTTTATGTTTGTAAACTGCCTCTACGATACAGGAGAAAATCCTAGTGTGGATGTAACGTTAAAAAAAAAGAATACTGTCGCGGACTTTTTTGTAGAATTATTTAAGAGGAACAATTCCACCATACATTATATTCTTGTAACTCTTGCAGTTTTTTCACCGCTCGCCAAAGTAGCTCGCAGATGACAGATATTTTCCGACTTACTTAACATTTATCGTTATATTTTGGCCAACTTACGCAATATCTTATGAATTATCGATTATGTATTATTTTGATGTATAATCTACATAATTGTAAAGTTTCATTAAAATCCATTTAGTAGTTTTTACGTGAAATAGTAAAAAACATCCATACATCCTCACAAACTTTCACGTTTGTAATATTAGTAACATTGCATGCTTTATTTTACGACTAATATTTTTAAAATGCTACCCGTTTTTCTAGATAATTAGTTGTTTCTTTAAAAACATCAACAAAATATCTAACAATGGCCTCGGCAGCATAGGTCTACTTTATCCACATAAGGACCTAGTTATTTTCTTTTTTGGCTAGGTCCTTTCAAACAAGTTCAATGATTAAAACAGTAATAAATAACAAAACCAAATAATTCCACTAAAAAGAAAAAAAAATATTATGTCACTTCTACAAGGCAAATCTAACGATTCGCCATATGTTAAAATTCAATATCTATATGTTAAAATCAAAGAAATTGGCCTCTAAAAAGCTTGGCGTGCTCAGCAGAGCGAGAGAGTATTTCATGCCGGCACATCGCTTGCAACTTTACAAAGCACAAGTTCGGCCCCACAAGGAATACTGTTCTCATCTCTGAGCCGGGGCACTCCAGTGCCAGCTCCTTCCACTTGACCGCATCCAGCGCAGAGCGGTTCGAATCGTTGACGACCAAGTTCTTTCTGATCGGCTCGATACACTGGCACTGCTTAGAGATGTTGCATCTCTTTACGTATTTTATCGCATCTATCACGGGGAGTGCTCTGAGGAATTGTTCGGACTAATTCCAGCCGCTCAATTTCACCTTCGCACATCGCGACAAAACTCGCGTTACTATCCATACCATCTGGATGATTGGCGGTCCACCACTGTGCGATTTAGAAGAAGTTTTTTCCCTCGCACAACTTCCTTGTGGAATCAATTACCACCAGCAAATTTTCCGGACCGATACGACTTAGGAACCGTCAAGAAAAGAGCTTACACCTTTCTAAAAGGCCGGCAACGCATCTGCAATTCCCCTGGTGTTGCGGTTGTTCATGGGTGGCGGTAGTCACTTACCATCAGGTGAGCCGCATGCTCGTTTGCCCCCTCTTCTCTAAAAAAATAAACCCGAATGTAACTGTAAGGCCAGGAATTAGGCAAGCTTTAAACTCCCCACCAAATATTTCAGATGAAAGACCAATAACAAGGTATGAGATGCAAGAAATTATCAAGGACGTAGTGACTCAATTCCAAAAGACAATGCGCACCACCATATCAGACATCCTAGGTACTGAACTAAAATCTTTGAAGGAGGAAATTGTGGATATGAAGGAGTCTATGAGTTTTATGAATACGAAATATGAATCTATCACAAAGGAGCATGCAGAGGCCAGTGAAAAAATTAAGCGCCTAGAGACAAAAAACGGTGCACTGCAGACTTAGGTTGATGACTTGTATAATCGAGTTAATCAAATGCAACAAAACGCTAGAATGAATAACATTGAGATCCAATGTGTGCCGGAGAGGAAAGATGAGAACCTGTTGCACATCGTTACAGAACTAGGCAAAACAATACATTGTCAAGTATCTACGGAACACTTAGCGGAACAATTACACATGTATTGCTAAACTAAATAAAGACTCCAGTCGCCCTAGATCTATTGTAGTGCAATTGAACTCGCCGAGTATGAGGGACAAATTTCTGGCAGCAGCGATCAAATATAATAAACTGAAGCCTCAAGAAAAATTAAACAGTTCTCATGCTGGTATTTCTGGCGCTAAAACTCCCATTTTTATATGTGAACATCTGTCTACCCACAACAAGGCCCTCCATGCAGCAGCAAGACAGGCGGCAAAGGACAAAGGGTATAAATATGTCTGGGTGAGAGGTGGTCGCATTTTCATGAGGAAGACTGAAGACTCCGAATTTAAAATCATTAGAAACACTGAGACACTTGCCAAGTTGCCTTAGTTCCAAAACTAACTTTAATTTCTGTATTTTTAATAAAAGTTTGAATGTACCTTATGTTACCCATTTTAGAAGAGCTAAGAATATATTATCAAAATGTTCGTGAGTTGCGTACGAAAACTCACAACTTTTTAAGGGAAGTCAATTGTAATAATTATGAGCCAGGTTTCAGTTAAAACTATTACAGTTTTAACTGAAACCTGGCTTAATAGTAGCATAATGAGCAATGAGTTATTTGATGACAGATACGTGATATACAGAAGAGACCTAAAAGTACGGGGTTTCATGAGAGTAAGGATGGGGGTGGAGTCTTAGTTGCGGTACTAAAAACTATCAAATCGGTTCGGAAGTTTGAATGGGAATGTAAATGTGAAGACATTTGCGTGATTTTGGATTTGAAAATGGAAAAATCTGGCCATCAAATAACTCTTTGCGGTGTTTACTTACCACCTCCGGTGAACAGGCTAATGTTGGAGTATTTTGTAGAAAATTGTAGTTCAGTCATAACAAGAAAATTTGATTCACACCTGTGCTTTATTTGTGATTTTAACTTAGGTAATATAAATTGGAGTTTGGTACATGATTTGTCGAATAACTATGTTGCACCTAGTCCAAGCCAAGCCTTGATAGATTTAGTTCATCTTCACAAGCTTAATCAAATGAAAAACATTCTTAACAAATCAGACCACTTGTTAGGTCTTGTACTGACCAACCTATCGTCATCCATGTGTACAGTAGCAGGATCAGTTGATATTCTTAGCATCGTAGATCCTCTACATCCCCCTCTCGAAATATTAATCAAAATAAATACTGATATTGCACTACAGTATAACGTCGAAACTAAAATACACAATTTTAGGAAAGCCGATTATGCCTAGATCCGCCTTTGTTTAGCCGAATGCGATTGGGATGAAATTTTTCATGATATGAGTGTTAATGAAATGACATACTTATTTTATGAAATAATTAATAATTTAATAAACAAATATGTGCCAAAAAAAGCTTTTACGAAAATTTACTTCGCAAATATCAAATTTTTGTAAAAGCTTTTATATAATGGATTTCCGCAAAGTAACGCCTGATTCTATTAATTATATTAAATATGTGCCATACAAAAAAATAAGAAATGATTCTTCTTTTCCTTGGTTTAATGTTTCATTAAAGAGAATGTTACGTAAAAAGGAGAACATAAGAAAGCGGTATAAAAAATATAAGAATCCCATGGACGAGGTGGAACTGCGGCTACTTAGTAAGCGTTGCTGCACACTAGCAAATAAAACTTATAAAAATTATATAAAAAAGACAGAAGATAGCATTAAGTCAAATCCTAAAGTTTTTTGGGTATTTATCAAGGCTAGGAAGGGCGGGAAAAGTAATTATCCTTGTACAATGACTGGTGGTAATAAGAAGTCATCTAATCCTGGGGAAATCTGCGACTTATTTGCATCCTACTTTGGTACTGTGTATAATGCTCAACGTGACATAAACTGAGAGTTGAATGTCAACCAATAGAATTTAATTTGCAATTACAGCCTCGAACTAACTGCTCCCTAACTTAACAAGGATCAGATACTGAATAGCATGAAGTCCCTAGATGATAACAAGGGCTCAGGGCCAGATGGTGTCCCTTCTTTATTCATTAAAGCATGTGCGGATGAGCTAGTGACGCTCGTAAGAACTGCCAGGAGAAATTCAAAACAGCCTAGAATAAATGTTATACGAGACGAGAATGGCTGCATGTTGAATGATGAATTTTCGAATTTAAAGAGATGGAAGGAATACTTTGAAAGCGTGTTTAAGAGTAAAGAGTCGTCTGAAATAAGTGAAATAGAAATTCCGGAAGAAGTGGAGAGAGGTAGGGAGATAATTGTAGATGAAATAATGAAAGCAATTAAAAGCATGAAAGCAGGTAAGGCAGCCGGATATGATAGAGTATCACTCGAAATGCTAAGGGCTGGTGAGGGTGTGATTGCAGGCCTGCTGTACACCTTATTTAATTTGTGTTGGGAACTGAAGCGGGTACCGGAAGACTGGTGCAAAGCCGTAATAGTCCCAATATATAAGGGAAAGGGGTCGCAGCAGGACTGTAAAAACTACCGTGGTATCAGCTTGCTTAGCATTGTGGGTAAACTGTATGCTAAGGTGTTAATTGAAAGAGTTATGGAAGAAACTGATGGAAAAATTTGGGATGTGCAAGCTGGATTTAGAAAGGGGATGGGGTGTACGGATCAAGTCTTTTCCATGCACATGATAGCGGAGAAGTTTTTGGCCAAAAACCAGAAAGTTTTTTGTGCGTTCATGGACTTGGAAAAGGCTTATGACAGAGTGGACAGGAATGTGTTATGGCAAACACTGAACTCATTTGGGTTGAGCGCTGGCTTCATACAGGCATTAAGGTATCTTTATAGGGACTCTAGTGCTTGTGTCGGGGTCAACGGGGTCTACTCGGACTGGTTTGGCATTCATAAAGGTGTCAGACAGGGATGTGTGGCTTCCCCGTGGCTGTTTAACCTATTTATGGACAGTTGTTTGCAAACTTTGAAAGTTGAAGAATGTGGGTTGAGAATGGTGAGTCAACCGTCAAATGCCTTTTGTACGCCGATGATCAAGTCATATTTGCATCGTCGGCGGCCGAGTTGCAAATTTTTTTTTATATAAGAGGGAGCAAACGAGCATGCGGCTCACCTGATGGTAAGTGACTACCGCCACCTATGAACAACCGCAACACCAGGAGAATTGCAGATTCGTTGCCGGCATTTTAGAAAGGTGTAAGCTCTTTTCTTGAAGGTTCCTAAGCCGTATCGGTCCGGAAAATTCGCTGGTGGTAATTGATTCCACAAGGAATTTGTGCGAGGGAGAAAACTTCTTCTAAATCGCACAGTGGTGGACCGCCAATCATCCAGATGGTATGGATGGTAACGCGAGTTTTGTCGCGATGTGCGATGGTTAAATTGGGCGGCTGGAATTAGTCCGAACAATTCCTCAGAGCACTCCCCGCGATAGATGCTATAAAATACGCAAAGAGATGCAACATCTCTACGCAGTGCCAGTGTATCGAGCCGATCAGAAAGAACTCGGTCGTCGAAGATTTGAACTGCTCTGCGCTGGATGCGGTCAAGTGGAAGGAGCTGGCACTGGGGTGCCCCGGCCCAGAGATGAAAACAGTATTCCATGTGGGGCCGAACTTGCGCGAAAATGATGGTTACTTTAATGAATTGGTCATTGAAAGAAAGGGGTATGAAAGTGAACGCAAGTAAGACGAAAGTGAAGGTTTTTGAAAGAGAAGAAAGTAAAACTTTATGTGAAATAAGAATAGAAGGGGAGTTGATTGAGCAAGTGGATGAGTTTGTATATTTGGGATGTTTATTTAGCAGGGATGGTAGATATGACAAGTATATAGAACGACGAATGAACGCAGGAAATAGAGTGAATGGGGCTCTACACGCTATTATGAGGAGTCAGAATGTGTCAACTAAAGCACGTATGGCAATTCATAATGCTGTGTTAGTCCCTACTTTAATGTATGGTAGTGAAAGTTGGGTCTGGCAGAAGAAGCATGAGAGTAGAATAAATGCTGTAGAAATGCGGTCCTTAAGGAGTATGCTAGGGCTGAATCTGAATGACAGGGTGAGAGATAGTTTGATAAGACAAAAGTGTGCTTTGCAAGATGACGTTGTGACAAGGATTAAGAAAGGAATGCTTCGGTGGTTTGGTCATGTAGAAAGAATGAATGAGGAAAGAGTGACATAGCAAATTTATGTTTCAGAAGTGAACGGCAGGGTCGGGAAGCGACGCCCTAGACGAAAGTTTATCGACCAAATCGGCGATACATTAAAAATGGGCCAGATTAGGAGTACCCTTAACCGACGAGCGTGTATGCGTAGATATATGGATGTAAAAGAGGTGAGAGAGGTGTGTCAGGATCGCGCCAAATGGAAGTCCGTAGTCTCTGCCTACCCCTCTGGGTGACTCTAGTAATGATAAGGATATGAGAGAGAAGATGAAAGAAAGATATAAGCTGCAGAAAGTTCACACGAAAGCATTGATTGAGGAAGTGCGTGAAAGGTGTAGAATGGAAGCGGACGAAAGGTTGTCGCACAACTTTAAGGAGAACTCCAAACTCTTCTGGAAAGAGGTTAGAAAGACCCGAAGTGGTGCGACGGCCTTAAGAATGAACAAAGTGCTTTCAAGAACCAATGACGTGCTCTCGAAAAAATCAGGCGTCATGCAGCGATGTGATGATCTTAGTGAGGGATCCGGGGGTGACGCCGTGACTGGTACGCCAGACCCGGACATCGATGACACTGAGGTCATCAGTATGAAAGAGATTGAACGTGCGATTCGAAGTTTGAAATTTGGTAAAGCTGCGGGACTGGACAGAGTTACTGCTGAAATGGTCAAGTATGGTGGGCCTCGCGTCTGGGACAGCTTTCATCTGCTGTGCAAATTGTGCTGGCGGACAGGGGATGTCCCGGATGACTGGCAATCCGCAGTCATTGTGCCTTTATATAAAGTTAAAGGTTCACATTTTGACTGCGGGTGCTATCGGGCGATCAGCTTGATCAGTTTAGCAAGTGAAGTTTACTCGAAGGTTTTGACACTTAGGATGCAAGAGAAATCGGAAAGATTTCTATGGGAGGCACAATGCGGATTTAGACCTGGAAGAGAATGAACGGATCAAATGTTTTCTCTCCGCATAATCACAGAGAAGCTTCTGGCTGCTAACCAGAGGATTTTCTGTGCTTTTGTGGATCTTGAGAAAGCATTTGATAAGGTTTTAAGGAAGAAAATGTGGGAACTGTTGCCGGGGTATGGTGTGGATGATAGATTGCTAAGGGCTGTGCAGTCACTTTACTGTGACTGTAAAGCCTGTGTGCGGGTAGGGCATGACCTGTCACACATGTTTAGCGTCCAAAAGGGCGTAAAACATTGTCATGTCGTCCTGGCTGTTCATACTGTATCTCGACAGCTGTTTACAGAAGCTGAAAGATAGCTGTTTGGGTGTGAAATTGGGTGACATTAAAGTAAATTGTCTGCTGTATGTTGATGATGCAGTGCTTATTGCACCATCAGAGGCAGATCTGCAGGAATTGTAACCCCGATTAATCACATTTTGCTTAACATCTCTTAGACACTGGACACCGCCTAGCCAATAACCACTCCTTCAAAGTTTTTATTTTTAGGTTTTTATTTTATAAAAAGGTTACCCCCTCACTAGGATTTTCTCCTGTGTCATGGAGGCAGTTTACAAACATAAATTGCACGAGGACAAACATCCAGACCCGGAACAATTATTTGTAGGCCATACAAATACTTGTTCCGTGCGGGATTCGAACCCGCGGCCCCGAGCGCAACAACTGATTGCTAAGCCACTGCGCCACGGAGCCATCAAAAGGCCGTAAAAAAGTCTTCCATACTTGTAATAAAGGGCTACGACTGTGTGTGCTGGAACAGTTAAAGATATTAAAAAATAATAACGGTAACGTTGCACTGCCGAACGAACAAACAAATGTTTCCAACTCGCCTCTCTTAAACACGTTTAAGCCTGCTACTTGATGATATATAGCTTCGCAACATGGTCGTTTGTCACCCTCACGGTGCGGTGGTCAGCGTTTGGTTACCTGGTTGTAGAGTAGGAGGACGTTTCGTCGTAGTTTGTTGTTAATTTCACAGCAAATATCGGCGTACGTCAGGCGGTGATTGATCGCATGACGTAATCGCTCGCTGCCGGATTCGTCAGCAAGTAGTACAAATAGCAGTAGTTTCGGCTCGCCTCTCACTTAGCGGCCAGCTTCCGCAGTCTACTTCACCTGAGGATGCCTCGTGTAGAGGCGAAACACCGACACGTGTTTCGCATTTATTATTCGCATTTCGTATTTTCGAGAGTGGTGTGTCGTGCCTAGTGTGGTGGTGCTGGGGGTGGTAGTGCTGGGATTAACGACGACGGGTATAGTGCGCGCGATTGAGGGAGGGTGGGAGGTCCCCTTAAAACTGAGCAGGACACATCATTTTCTTTCTTTACGCGGAATTAAGCAAATTATTTTGTAACAACCCCAGTTATAAAATACTTGTGTTGAAACTACCGTGATGATGCCTGCTTTTTTTTGTAACAGCAATTCTTAAATCTTTCTCTCTTCTTTTTTTATATTATATCAATGCACTTCCATTCACACTGTCAAATAGGACCTCCATAAAAGATACTATTTTTGCAGTATTTTTCAGTGTTTTCTCATTGGCTGCCCATACGAATAATGATCTGTAATTAATATTTAAAATATTAATCAACCTCTCAGACCTTGACATTTTATTGCACATACTTAGTCAGAACTATGGTCAAGCCAAAGAATATAGTTGGACAGGCCAAAGACAACTTTTTAAAAGATGGTAAATATAACTTAGAGTCATTACTATGTTCTTTAACAAAAATAAAAAAAATTATCAACAATTAAAATATCGAATTATTTGTATTAAGGTCAAGTGAGCGCCAGAGTAACGACGATTGCAAGATTTGTCGATAAATGAAATGTTTCGAGAAGTTATCAATTACTGTGTTTTGGCAGTGTATGAATATTTATATCATTCCGTGGGTTTCGTAAGAGGTGACTGATCCACTGTTCAGTTCCACGGCACACGTAACTTGTTACACAATAACAAGTTTCGTGTACCGTGGAACTGAACGTGGTAACTGTGACAAGTATACCCTCTATGAGGAAAATAGTGGAGGCCTATGTTCAGTGGGGATTATTATAGGATGTAACGGTGTTTGTTGTAATAATGACAAGAAAAATTTGTGAGAGGAAAAAATGGCGAACATTTTTTTCTAAATTTAATCACGGTGGAACGCGGATACTCCATGCGATGTTTAGGGCAGCGTGGCAAAGGTGGGTAGTATTTGTGACAGTAAAATTCTGTGCTCCCCTTTATTTCCATGGCCCATGACCAACAGTTGAAGTAAACTGTAAGAAGAGGAAGGGATTAATTTTATTATTTGAAAAATAATTTTGTAAGTAAGTCATCAAACATCATCAAATAATTTATTAAACAAAAGTAGCGTAAACAAGTTCAATGATTAAAACAGTAATAAATAACAAAACCAAAAAATTCCACTGAAAAGAAAAAAATTAAATATTATGTCACTTCTACAAGGCAAATCTAACGAATCGCCATATGTTAAAATTCAATATCTATATGTTAAAATCAAATAAATACTATGAAGAAAGAAACAAGGACATATAAACACTCCATTTTCAACAAT
Organism: Parnassius mnemosyne; assembly: GCA_963668995.1. NCBI lineage: Eukaryota > Metazoa > Arthropoda > Insecta > Lepidoptera > Papilionidae > Parnassius > Parnassius mnemosyne. The sequence goes on along the minus strand of CAVLGL010000046.1, from coordinate 8,604,271 downwards.
AAATGAAATATATAATATAATTATATCTATATACTCAGTAGGAGCCTCAAAAAAATTAAATGATAGCTATATACTTTATTACGCTATCTCTGACGAACGCCATTTTTCTACCGACTTCAAACAGGAGGAGGAAGTCGACTGTATGTTTTTATAATATGTGTGTTACCTCATAACCTCCATCTGGGTGAACTGATTTCGATGATTCTTTTTTTATTTTATAAGTAAAGAACTTTTAAAAACACTGTAACAACTTTTTATATTTTTATATATGTCAAATCTTTTATAAAACAACTAACAAAAAACTTTCTATTGTACCCAATTAATTTTTTTTTTTAAATTTGAAGTAGTTACACTCATGCGGTGAAGGAAATAAGACTAATGTATATGACGTAAGCGCGACGCGTAGGTAAAGATGGGAACTTGTCATTTAAAGTAAATTATGTTAAGTTAAAGAAGCGTAATATAGTAACTTAACTAATTTTATAAAATATTAGTTTTATAATTCACATAAATAACATTTAAAAAATTATTGTTCTCAGCACAACAACTATGGTTCTGATTAAACGTAGTTTTCACGAGAAATATTGGCACAGCCGTTGTATCAGAGCATCACCAGTGCTGTCATACGCATAGCAATGAATGCTACCGGTTTGCAACATATCTTTAATATGCAGAAGAAACAGCGTTGGTGATAGCACGCAGCCTTGTGGAACACCAGCGTTAATAGGATTGTAGTCGGAGCTTGAACCGTCTACAACGACTTTGATGCTTCGATCTGCAAGAAAGCTGGTGATCCAATTGCACAATTTCTCGGGAAGCCCATAGGAAGGGAGCTTCGAAAGAAGCCCTTTGTGCCAGACCCAATCGAAGGCCTTCGCTATGTCCAAGCTAACGGCCAATGCCCCCCCCCCCCCTTGGACTCGATCGCCTGCGCCCCTCTATGTGTTAGGTAAACAAGAAGATCACCAGCTGAGCGACCCCGACGGAAACCGTACTGGCCGTCACTAATCAGCTGGTGCTCCTCAAGGTACCGCATGAGCTGGCAGTTAATAATGGACTTCATCATTTTTGAGAACAAAGAGTGACGGTGATAGGCCTGTAGTTGGACGGGTCTGAGCGGTCACCTTTTTAGGGATCGGGTGGACAAAAGCCGTCTTCCATGATTTCGGGACTACGCCTAGGGAGTAGGAGTACCGGAAAAGACGAGTTAGAACGGGTGCCAACTCCGGAGCACACGTCCTCAGCACAATTGGGGGGATTCCGTCAGGCCCACTCGACTTATGGATGTCAAGGGAGAGGAGTGCTTTGCGGACCGATCGCTGCGTGAACCGCACATTCGGCATGGAGCACTCACACCGCGGGATGGTCGGCGTTGTGTTCTCCCCGTCATCAAGAGTCGAGTTGGACGCAAAAAGGGAGCCTAAAAGGTCGGCTTTCTCTTTTGCGGGGTGGGTCAGTGAGTCGTCCTCCCTGTGCAGAGATAGTAGTGATGACTTACAGAAATTCCCTTGGCCAGCCTTGGCGAGAGACCAGAATGTATGGGTTCCCGAAGGAAGGGAACTAGTTTCTTGCCAATTCTGCCTATATGCTCTGACTTTGCCTTGGCAATAACACTTTTGAAGGACCTGGAGGCGAAGTTATACTTCTTTTTAAGCATGCTGGTATTTACATCCCGAGCCGCCGAACCCTTAGCCCAGGCCTGATAGCACTTCTGCTTACTGCGTAATGCATTCTTACAGGAGCGACTAAACCAAGGCCTCGGCCTTCTCAGATCTCGATCTGCCGCCGATGGGTACCACAGATGATGGAATAAATAGTTCCATTCCCTCTAGCACCACATCAGTGACAGAGTCAGCAACAGCGCTGGGATCATCCGGCGAGAAGTAAGCCCGCCTCCATGGGTAGGATGGTATGGTATATTTGTATGTATTTTTTATAGAATTAAACATGACAAGCAAACACCCATTTCATTTGATAATTAGTGAATTCTGTGGCCAATAGACCTGCATTATTCCTCGATTAAGTATCATAATGCAAATGCATTGTCACCATTGAATGCAAAATAATGCATTCTCACCAGTAACAAGGATCTCTGGTTCTCACCACTAACCATATGAAACACTACTGTTTTATGGTGCTATGTATGAATATATTTAATGAAATAATTAATATAATAATTAACCACGGTTTTACCAAATACATGAACACACCTCTGAACCTACAAATAATCCATATGAATTTGATAAGGAAAAAGTGTAAAAGTGTATTACATGCACAAAAATGAAATTAAAAAACACAGTTATTTTACACCTTAATTTTTTACTTCTTCTGGGATAACACGTTCCATATGCGTCGCCGGTGTCGGAATATATAATAATAATGTCATTACTTACTATTATAGTCTGATGGGTTGGCAACCCGACACAACCAGAGTAAATAGTTATACACTTAATTCAATCGTTCTTTTGTACCTTTATCTATTTTAACCCTTATCTACCCTCTATCTTTGGCATGCTTTTTATATAATAAAGGTCAAAAGTTAACACACTACCCACCTCATTTTATGTGGATTATGTGGCCCATAGTCATCAACATCCATCCTCAATTAAGGACTAAGGTGAGGACTAAGATGCAAAGCCTAGATCTAGTAAAAAGGATCTCCGCTTTTCTACACTCATTATACGAAACACAGCAGCATTGAGCTGGTATTCTGTGAGAGTGTGTTCCTAACCCGGTCGAGCCGACCCATTTGTAATACAACCATAATATAGCAGCAGCACGACTCTATCGCAGCCAACTAGCTTTGTTAGCCTTTCTGTCTGTTTGTCTATCTGTGTATTCACAATACACGCAAAAACTTTGAGAAAAATTTCAGTGAAATATCGTATATAGAAAGAAAATGCCTTCAGGCAATAATAATTTTTTTTTCCTCTACGGAAGTACAAAAAAGCAGAATTATTTATTTCCCTTCTTCGGTAGTTTATTTTTTAATTGCTACTAATAAATCCATTAGTTATAAGCCAAATAATGCAGTGTTGTGTTGCCAGCATGCCTGCCAAGCGTGGCAATTATGACTATGGTTTCAGCTTATTTACACATTGCATAGGTGTAATGCCATACTTTGTGGTAATCTATACAAGAGATCTATGTTTAGCAGTAGTTTTGTAATGGGCTGTAATACAATACAATATAAAATATATCTTCAATTCAGAACGTATTGAGAACGTTGGGCCATAGAACTATATGCTTAAACCTAAATATATATAAAAACAAAATATGACGATACTTAATTGCACTATTAAGTGAAATTTTATCTTTAGCGCGTCCCTATATCGGCGATACACTACCCTAGAGCCAAAAGGCCATAATGGGGAGCGAGAAATGTCTCTTTACATTTTGCATGAACCTGAGGTACGTGGGATTTGTATATATTTTTTAATTTTTACAAGAATGAGGGACGAATTCAGCCATACTGATGGTAAGTGGCTACTGCATCCCGTGGACATCTGCAACCAACGTTAAATAAAGAAGGTTACAGATGTGACCTTTGTGGACTAAAAGAAACCCCAGCGCCTGTAATTTATACTACCTTACTATACCCATAAGAACCAAACACAGCAGTGAAGGCTGCACTACTATTTGGCAGCAGAAATAAGCAAAAAGGTGGACCCAAATGAGCTCTTAAGCACAAAAGAAGGCCTACCACCACGTAATTATAGTGACAGTCAAATGGAAGAAAGTTGGAAACGTGAAGATAAATTAAATAACAAAATTAAATATTTAAAGAATTAAAAAAAAAGTGTCTTCATACCTATCTCAAATTATTCATTTCAAAGTAATACCATTTTTGGAAACTCAATATTGTATCAAAAGCTTTATCGACCCATCCGACCACGGCCATACTTTCATAACGAAGTTATTCAAATATTCTCTTTGTGTACATAACTGAACAATCAGACGATCCTACCTGTAAGCAAAGTTCAAATTGAGATTATACATTGTTGTCTCTCCGAAGACGAAGGAAATAATGCTATATGTTAGTATCGCATAGGGCATGGGTGGCTTCCATCATTTTTGGAGAGACAACAAGGTATGATCTCAATCGATTGATTGTGTTCAATTATAGCCTTGTTGTCTCTCCTCGACGATAGACATAATACTATATATTAATAATAATAATTCATTTATTTCAGATCAATTATCCATATTTGTTAAAAAATTATAATCTTAATACCTATAACATTAAAGAAGATTAAAATTAATAAATATAAACATAAAATAAAATTAAAATTAAAATTACAATTAAAATTACACTTAAAATTACAATTAAAATTACAATTAAAATTATAATTAAAATTACAATTAAAATTACAATTAAAATACTACTCTAGGTCGTGGCGTGTCTAATTTACAGTATGCAGATTAAACCAACGCCATAACATTGGTGAATCCCATTTGTCCGCTAGTACACTGAGAATGATGTTGGTGTTCGTCCGCATGCTATTCAGCATGGAGGCACATCTTTTGCGCATTATGGCTTCAAACCCATCAACATGAGCCTCTGCAAACATGACAGAGCCGCTACAATACTGCAACGGTGGTAGAGCCTTGCAGCAGCTTTTGCTGTTGCACGTATGGGCCGGCTCGAGCCGGGTTAGTACCACGACCTCACAGAATAGAGGCGTGAAGTGGAAGCTCTGCTTCCGCGTTTCGTCTGGTGAGTGCAGGTGACCGGAGGCCCAATTCCCCCCCCCCCATCAACATGGTAGCGGAATTACGTCATAAACTACCCCAGGAGGGTACCAGTACCCCTGGAGAATCCCTCGCTGAGCATCCACGACCATGCTATTCCACTCCTGAGCGTGGGTGCTCAGGCTGCCCCGCGTATTCTGGGGGGGGCAAAATTCCGCTCAACACAATAACTGCTCGGGGCAAACTGAGCAATAAGACCAAGGCGACCCCTGCCACGCTATCCGTGAATTTCTGCAACATCAGGGGACTTCACTCGAACCTAAACGCCGTCCACTACCATCTTGAGACGGCGAAGCCGGCCTTGCTCTTTCTGACCGAGACGCAGGTGTCCTCTCCGGCTGATACTTCGTATCTCTCCTACCCGGGGTACAAATTGGAGCACTCCTTTGTGCCTCGGGCTGGAGTTTGCGTGTATGTCAGAGAGGACATCTGTTCTCGACGCCTCGGCAGTCTTGAAGGTTCGGACCTGTCCATCCTTTGGCTACGCGTAGACAGCGACGACCATCCGCGCGTCTACGTGTGCCTCTATAGGTCCCATAGCGGTAATGCCGAAACAGACCGACTCATCGACCACGTCCAAATGGCTACAGATTCCTTGCTACAACAGGTCCCATCCGCAGAGATCGTGATCCTTGGCGATTTTAACGCCCACCACGCCGAATGGCTCGGTTCACGTTTAACCGATCATGCGGGGAGATCTGTTTATGACTTTGCCTTGGCATATGGTCTGACACAACTGGTTACATCGCCTACGCGGATTTCAGATGTTGAGGATCATACACCTTCCCTGTTGGACCTTCTGCTGACCTCTCATCCGGACGGATATCAGGTTTCCGTCGATGCCCCTCTTGGCTCTTCGGACCATTGTCTGATCCGAAGTGTGGTGCCACTCACGCTCCCCTCGCGGTTGCGTTCTGCAGGTTGCCGCCGTGTTTGGCATTACAGGTCGGCGGATTGGGACGGAATGCGGTCTTTCTTTGCTTCCTACCCATGGGGGCGGGTTTGCTTCTCGCCGGACGATCCCAGCGCTGTTGCTGGCTCTGTCACTGATGTGGTGCTACAGGGAATGGAACTATTTATTCCATCATCTGTGGTACCCATCGGAGGCAGATCTCAGCCTTGGTTTGGTCGCTCCTGTAATACTGAATTACGCAGTAAGCAGGAGTGTTATCAAGCCTGGGCTGCGGCTTCGGTGACTCGGGATGTAAACACCAGCACGCTCAAAAAGAAGTATAACTTCGCCTCCAGGTCCTTCAAAAGAGTTATTGCCAAGGCAAAGTCAGAGCACATAGGCAGAATTGGCGAGAAACTAGTACGCCTTCCTTCGGGAACCCGTGCATTCTGGTCTCTCGCCAAGGCTGTCCAAGGGAATTTCTGTAAGCCATCACTACCATCTCTGCACAGGGAGGACGACTCACTGGCCCACGACGCAAAAGAGAAGGCCGACCTTTTAGGCTCCCTTTTTGCGTCCAACTCGACTGTTGATGACGGGGGGAACACACCGCCGACCATCCCGCGGTGTGAGTGCTCCATGCCGGATGTACGGTTCTCACAGCGCTCGATTCGCAGAGCACTCCTCTCCCTTGACATCCACAAGTCGAGTGGGCCTGACGGAATCCCCCCAATTGTGCTGAGGACGTGTGCTCCGGAGTTGGCACCGGTTCTAACGCGTCTTTTCCGGTACTCCTACTCCCTAGGCGTAGTCCCGAAATCATGGAAGACAGCTTTTGTCCACCCGATCCCTAAAAAAGGCGACCGCTCAGACCCGTCCAACTACAGGCCTATCGCCATCACCCCCTTGTTCTCCAAAATAATGGAATCCGTTGTAAACTGCCACCTCATGCGGTACCTTGAGGATCACCAGCTGATTAGTGATCGCCAGTACGGTTTTCGTCGGGGTCGATCAGCTGGTGATCTTCTGGTCTACTTAACTCATAGATGGGCGTTGGCAGTAGAGTCCAAGGGGGAGGCATTGGCCGTTAGTTTGGACATTGCGAAGGCCTTCGATCGGGTTTGGCACAAAGCGCTTCTTTCGAAGCTCCCTTCCTATGGGCTTCCCGAGAAATTATGCAATTGGATCACCAGCTTTCTTGCAGATCGGAGCATCAAGGTCGTTGTAGACGGTGCATGCTCCGACTACAAACCTATTAACGCTGGTGTTCCACAAGGCTGCGTGCTATCACCAACGCTGTTTCTTCTGCATATCAATGATATGTTGCAAGCCGGTAGCATTCATTGCTATGCGGATGACAGCACTGGTGATGCTCTCTACACCGGCCGTGCCAATATTTCTCGGGAAAACGTCACCGAGTACCGGAACAAACTTGTGTCTGAAGTCGAGTCTTTGCTGGACAAAGTCTCGGATTGGGGGCGACTAAATCTAGTCCAGTTTAATCCTCAGAAGACACAAGTTTGCGCGTTTACCGCTAAAAAGAACCCCTTTGTCGTATCTCCTCAGTTTCAAGGTACTCCCCTAGTTACCTCAGCCAGTATCGGAATCCTTGGCGTCGACATATCGAGTAGCGTGCAGTTTCGTGGTCACTTGGAAGAAAAGGCCAAATTGGCCTCTAAAAAGCTTGGCGTGCTCAGCAGAGCGGGACAGTATTTCATGCCGGCTCAACGCCTGCAACTTTACAAGGCGCAGGTTCGGCCTCACATGGAATACTGTTCCCATCTCTGGGCTGGGGCTCCCCAGTGCCAGCTTCTTCCACTTGACCGCATCCAGCGCAGAGCGGCTCGAATCGTCGACGACCGAGTCCTTTCAGATCGGCTCGACTCATTGGCACTGCGAAGAGATGTTGCATCTCTTAGCATTTTCTTTCGCATTTACCATGGGGAGTGCTCTGAGGAATTGTTCGGATTAATCCCAGCCGCCAAATTTCACGAACGCACATCGCGGCAGAACTCCCGATACCATCCACACCATCTGGATGATTGGCGGTCCACCACTGTGCGATTTAGAAGATGTTTTCTTCCTCGCACAACTTCCTTGTGGAATAGTTTACCATCAGGGATTTTTCCGGACCGATACGACTTAGGGACCTTCAAGAAAAGAGCCTACTCCTTTTTAAAAGGCCGGCAACGCATCTGCAATTCCCCTGGTGTTGCGGTTGTTCATGGGCGGCGGTAGTCACTTACCATCAGGTGAGCCGCATGCTCGTTTGCCCCCTCTTCTGTAAAAAAAAAAATTATAATATTATCTCAACGCATTATTGTATTGGACGCGCAGATCATTGTATGCCCTCCGTGTATAGTTAACCCACAGGCTGCATGTATAGAAGGACTAACAATATGCTTTGAAAAGCGTAACCTTAACCTGATTTGTACAGTGTGCAAACCTGCGAGCCAACATATTACATCCGACAGCCAACGACCTGCGCTCCCGCTCTATATCAGTATGATCAGTTAGGTTTTCGGTGACCCAGTGGCCCAAGTACTTAAATTTCTCAACTCTATCCAAACTACTACCACAGAGTGTGACATTTGGTAGTGAGTAACACTTACTGCCTGATTTGAAAATCATTATTTCACTTTTCTGTGTGATGTACTTGAGTCCGTGGGCCGCGGCGTAAGACTCACATATCTTTATCAGTCTCTTTAATGCACCGATTGAAGGGCTTAGCAAGACCATGTCGTCTGCAAAGCTTATATTATTATTGATGCATACACCGTCAATATGACATCCGACTTTGGTCCTACTAAGCTCTTCGATCAATTGATTCATGTATTGATTGAAGAGACGAGGAGAGGTCAAGAGGTCTTACCCCACATTCTAAAAAGTACTCTTTGGAAAGTGTTTTAGCCCATCTCACACAATTTTTCTGATTATTGTACCTATATTTCAATAGAGATATAATCTCTTGGGATAAACTAGTGTCGTGTTGTAGCTTTCTCCTTAGTTCATTATACGATATCATATCAAATGCTTTTTATAGGTCCAAATAACAGGCATATACCGGTGTTTTTCTTGCTGTATAATATTGTACAATTTGTTTAAGGCACAATATAGCACTTTCTGTTGAAAGTTTAGGCATAACACCAAATTGTGCATCGTTAAGCTTCAAGTGTTTACTCAATTGTTCGTCAAGCAGACTGTCCAGAACTTTAGCAATAACAGTGGCTAGTGAAATTGACCTGCAATTGGATATATTTTAGGAGTCTCCAGCTTTGTTTTTATGATAGGTACAACAATTGTTCGTTATAATTTTTCAGGGAGATAGCCATGGGCAACACACAAGTTAAAAAACATAGAAAGTACTCTGAGGTAGGTAGGTGTACTCCAGCATACTGCAAGTGCTCGATTCTGAGGTTATCGTGGCCCGGAGATTTTCATGGCACCATGTTTTTAATGACGGTAGCGACGTATAATATTAGATGTTCAGTCTCTTAAGAGAATCAGACTTTAACTATAATCAAATCATAACAATAAAAGTAAAGAAGTTGTTGCCTCATTATTAATTATTCTAATTTCAATTGTAGCCGGTGGAAGGAAAGGGGGAGATCTCCCGCCGGGCAAGGTATTCTGCCCGGGGAGCGGCCAATGCTTTGATTGGTAGTTCGGAGCCATTTTATATATGCTGCTTTAACTTCGGAACTTTGTTAGTGCGATTTAAGCTTCGATGTGTTTCGCTTGTGGCGCGACGACAGCACCGCCACATCACCCCCCTGCTCAGACCGGAGGTCGATACTGCAGTCCGATTGCCGGTGCGTTCTTGATGCCGGCGGGGAATGCATGCTGTATGCGTAAGGGCAAGTGACGCCTGTGCGAACTTTATGCCGGTGCGTAATGCATGCCATACTACGCACTCACAAGTGATGCCGGTGAGAACGATGGGCCGGAGCAAGTGCCAGGGATTGCCTTGTAGTCTGCGGTGAGTCGAGAAGAAGGCAAGTAATCTGGGAGAGTCCCGTGAAGCAGAGGCGAGCAGTAAGGCTCAAAGCCGTGCCGAACACTATAGCGCAGAGGGTAGCTTGAAGGAACGGAAGAATTATTATTCCAGTGCTGCGAAGACCCCTTGTAAAGCTAGATGGCTTGCAGAATGTGAAGACTGCAGACAATATCTGCTCGGGAGCGAATGAATGGGGTACTTGAGGATGATGAAGGTTTGAAGGTGTTGTTTCCGAAGGTTTGTTGGTTACGCGTTCATATCAAGTCGGATGGTAACCACTGTGGCGGGTGGAAGGAAAGGGGGAGATCTACCGCTGGGCAAGATGTACTACCCGGGGAGCGGCAAACGCTCCGAGTGGTAGTTCGGAGCTCTTCTATATATACTGCTTTAACTTCTGAACTTTGTTAGCACGATTTAGGCTTTGATGTGTTCGCTTGTGGCGAGGCGACAACGCCGCCATCAATATTCATATTTTTAAAAACAGCATTAGCATAAATTGTGTCTTTAAAGTTCAAAATAGGACAATTATAGAATTTAGCAAACAAAATTGAATTTTCTGTTCAACCAACTGATTTTCTTATAATATCTATTGATACATCCTTATGAGGTGATGTTGTTGAAGTTCACATCTATACCACTTTCTTTTAAAATGTATTTTATCCATCTGCTGATTTTACTTACCGATACCCCTCTATAAGTTTTCTTTAAATGTAATAAATATTTTTAGAGAGCCGGGGGTATCAGATGCAGCTGAACTGACGAGAAGATAAAAAAGAAAATAAGAAAATTTATGAAGAGAGTTAAAAAAACTTTCTTAGCAACAGGGCCGTAAGTATAGATAATTATTGAATATCGGAATAAAGCTGCAATAACTAGCTTAATCTGACATTATCTAGACATATAATCATTATTATTACCTTAGTTTCCTACCTGAAATCATCCGAGATGAAATACTAACTTGTCACTACCTGTTCCGTTAAACAACGCAATTCATATAACTATCTATTACAGACAGGAAGTGCTTATAGTATTTAATATTCATGTTAAAAAAACAAATCATGGCATAATGTTATACCGCATTTCATATAAAATAGAATTTTGTTAAGATAATATAGCTAATAGTATAAAGCTATCTATAAAATGCCTCTATTATACGAGGGTGGATTGAAAGTACTCGGCCTAACACAGATCCATTCAATTCTAAAAATCAAATCTACCCACATTATTTAGTTCAGTTCAGACTAGTTCATTGTGTGAAGTTCGAAACGTGTGCGATAATTAGTTGTGATTTTATAAATTTATTAACAAAGTAATCGGACATAATTTCCGCGAATGGAGCAAATCGAGCAGCGTGCCGTCATTAAGTACCTCCATAAGAAGGGGCTATCATCAAAAGCTATCCATGATGACATGGTCAGTACATTAGGCGATTGTGCTCTGTCATATTCATCCGTCAAAAAATGGATAGCAGAATTTAAGCGTGGTAGAGAGAGTGTGAAAGATGAACCCCGCTCTGGAAGGCCTTCGACGTCAACTACTGACGAAAATATTAAAAAAGTACTTGATTTAATAATGGAAGACCGCAGATTAAAAATTAGAGAGATAGCCGAGATTATAGGCATCTCTTATGAACGAACTCAAAACATCATTGTCAACGAGTTGGGTTTCCACAAGGTGTCTGCGAGGTGGGTTCCGCGACTGCTTTCAGTTGAACAAAAAAGGACGCGATTGACTATTTCACGCGACTGTTTGGAGTTATTTGAAGCCGATGCAGATGATTTTTTGAATCGTTTTGTTACTATAGACGAAACATGGGTTCATTACTGTACACCGGAAACAAAACAACAATCAAAACAGTGGAGAAGACCTGGTTCACCACCCCCTAAAAAGGCTAAGTCGATTTTGTCGGCAAATAAGGTGATGGCCTCAGTATTCTGGGACTCGAAAGGTGTGATTATGATTGATTATCTTGAAAGGGGTCAGAATATAAACTCTGATTACTACTGCACTTTACTACGTCATTTACGAGAGGAAATAAAAGAAAAACGTCGAGGAATGCTCAGAAGAAAAGTCCTGTTTCATCAAGATAACGCCCGTGTTCACACGTCAGTACAGTCAATGGTTAAAATTCACAACTGTGGCTTTGAACTGTTACCGTATCCGCCGTATTCACCTGATCTGGCACCATCAGACTTCTTTCTGTTCCCTAACCTAAAAAAGCACTTGGGAGGTCAAAGATTTTCGACAAACGACGAGGTCAAAGCAGCTGTAGACGCATATTTTGACTCTAAGGAAGAATCATTTTTTTTCAACGGTCTAAATGCTTGGAAGGGGAGGTGGCAAAAGTGTATTGAACTTGATGGTGATTATGTGGAAAAATAAAAATATAACTGATTTAGTATTTGTTTATTTTCTTGGTTATGCCGAGTACTTTTCAATCCACCCTTTCAAGTCACTCTATCAAGTCCAGAGTTAAGGTTTCATCATAACTTCTTCCGCATTTACCACGGGGAATGCTCTGAGGAATTGTTTAGATTAATCCCAGCTGACAAATTTCACAAATGCACATCGCGGCATAACTCCTGATACCATCTACACAATCTGGATGATAAGCGATCCGCCACTGTGCGATTTAGATTAGTTTTCTTCCTCTCACAACTTCCTTGTGGAATCGATTACCATCAGCGATTTTTCCGGACCGATACGACTTAGGGACCTTCTAGAAAAGAGCCTACTGCTTTTAAAAAGGACCGGCAACGCATCTATATATCCCCTGGTTCCCCTGGTGTTGCAGTTGTTCATGGGCGGCGATAGTCACTTACCATCAGTTGAGCCGCATGCTCGTTTGCCCTCTCTCCTAAATAAAAAATAACTAAAAAAATGAGCCCAAACTCGGCACATCTAGTTCTCCTCGTCGAGGAGTTACAGTAGCAGTTACAAAGTACCCTTTTTATTATTATGTACGGGCAGTTGTGCAGTTCTAGAGAGACCAGTATCACTGCGACCTAAAAGATCTATTGTGATCGCTGCTATGCCTACAGAAATCCACACCTAAAGCTAAGCCCTACGTCCTCAATGAATAGAAGTTATTTAGGTGTGAGTAATTTAACATCTTTTGGGCGAAGTATATAGTTTCCCAGAAGAATGCTGCGTTAGCGCATTGAGGGTCCGCAATTTGTCAGGATATGTAAAGGCGTTTCCTCTCAAAACTCAATTTTTGCTCCCTAGAGGACTTTACCCAGGATGGATATGTGCTTTTTAAGACAACAAAGTCCAGTCAGGGCTCTTACCAGAATGCGCAATTTATTTTTACCTAATGAATAGAGAAAATAATTTATGGACATATTTCGCATTTAAAATAAAATAAAAAATTAAATATTTTTAGAAAATATCCATGAGGTAATTGGCACTGCACTGTGGACCTTTTGCTTCTTCTTTCCAGTAATAAGCAGATTTAGAAAATTTAGTCGTATATTAAAAAATGGAAATTACAAAACAAATTTGATGCTCGTGGTGAGGCTACTTCATGATTACCTGCAGCCAACTTCATAGGAACAACATAGGGCTACAGATGCGTTATCACCACAGAGTACCAAGATGAAATGAATCACATTCTGTAACTTTACTGATTTATATATAGTCTCTAAACCGAAAAAACACAATAAAAATATATATGTTTGCTACTTTGAACCTTTGTTCCATTTTTTTTCGATTTATAGAATTCGGACTTCGCATATATTAAGATACTGTATCATACAGTAGAGTTGGCAACCCTATTCTGAGCAACGGTAGCGCAGTTCGAGAAAGATTTTACTGTTCACCACGTTCTCGAAGGTGAAAGATAACATCGTGATAATGGAATGTCTGAGGAATATTCTAAGACATTCACATGTCTATACTTAGAATCATGCACTAGAGCAACGTTGCGAACTAATTGCTCCGTATCCTTCTCCCCAATGAGTGCAAACTTGTGGCCAGCAGTAGAATGTAATATAGATTATTGCGGTACTTTAATATTACCCGTATCGAAGACGCGGTTTACATATATAAATTGTATAAATACACACATCCAGATCCCAAACAATTATTTTTGTTTTTTAATAGAATAAGTTCACATACCAGCACAAAATCCACTAGATATTTAGTGGATACTGTGGCCCATAGGCACAGACATTTATTAAGGGTCCCCGATTCTTACTTACATAAGAAACAATTTGAAGGTCACATAAACATAAGCTCCGAGCCGGATTTGAATCCGCTTCCCCGCAGTGCTTCTTTCAATCGCTGCACTAGGGAGCCGTCAAATTTTTAATAACTAATTTATTTATCCTACACGTTAGTTATCAAATGTCAAACATTTGAAATTATGAAGGATAAGGATGACAAAGGAGCAAACAGTCCACCTGATGGTAAGTGGTTGCTGTGGCTCATTGACATTTACATATATGCTCGATTACGAATCAAAATGTAGATGCGTTGCCACCCATGAGATCTAAGATGTAATACCTCGTTTCCGGTAAAAACGGGTTCCGGTTTTCTACACTAACCATTCGAAATACAGCAGCGTCGAGCTGCTGTTTTACGCTGGTATTCTGTGAGAGCGTGGTCCTTCCCCGGTCGAACCGAACCATTCGTGCTGCAACTATACTACTAATATAGCTGCACCATGGCCCTACAACTTAAAGTTATAATTTTAATAACGACCGCCAGAAAAACGTTAGAAGATGGTCTAAAATAAAAAAAAGCATATAAGTCACATAATCGAAACATTTTAATAATTTCTGAGTTATAATATTATCTCCTAAAAATAAACAAATAGTAAAATAAACATCAAATATAATTTGAGATGTTATTTCCGAAATCCTTATACGCGATCGACTATAAAGCAAAAAGAAAAGAAATTTTATGCTAAAATAATCCCTTAAGGAATATTTCGGAGTAAATTCCTCCAGTGTTTTATTTTTATATTTGTTTTATAGCGAGTTTTTGTATCATATACAACATGTATTTCTTTTGATGTGGAGTTCAAAGAAATATATTAAATATCTCAACATAGTATACAGACCGTGTAGAGTCGATGTAAAAATATCCATACTCCCTTATCGCCCCATGGATCGTCGTTAGAGGCGACAAAGTGCACAAAGTAGGAAATGAGCGGCATCTTCTTCCGTCTTCTTGTTACTTGTGAGGCAATATAAAATAATTAAACAATAGAGTTGTAAACCCTGTTCTGAGCAGTTGCACCGCAGTTCGAGAAAGATTTTACTGTTCACCACGTGTACAGGGAGGCCTGGAGCTTTGATAGGCTATAATGAATGTTAAATGAATTGTTATACGTGGTAGAGCCATGCTGCAGCTATATTATGGTTGTAGCCTGAATGGGTCGGCTCGACGGGGGAAAGACCACGCTCTCACAGAATACTAGCGTAAAATAGCAGTTGTGCTCGTTTTTCATTCTTATCCTAAGAGAAAAAAAATAATGAATTAGTACACTGAATTTCTGAGGACGTTGTAACTGCGTGTTGAGATTTGTCTCGCAGATTTTAATCACAGCATATTATTTCAATATTTATTTCTTTCAGTCTTTGTCCGTAATTTCAATCACTCAATACCTTTTTACACTTTTGTACTTGGTAGAGGCATTTTGGAGCTATATTATGGTTGTAGAAAAAATGGATTGGTTCGAGCGGGGAAGGATAACGTTCTTACAGAATGCCACAAAATTGCAAATCAATGCGGCTTTGATTCATATAGTGAGTGTAGGGAACCGGCGACACTTTTTACTGGATACAAGGCTTTTTACCTTAGTCCTCAGGGGTGACAAAGCATTTTCATTTTGATTCTTAATCGAGGATAGATGTAGATATCTATGGGCCACGTCACCCAGTTGCCATCAGGTCAACTGTTTGCTCGTTTGCCATCCTAATTCTATTAAAAAAATCCTTCCTTCTGTAGGAGAGGTCCACATGAAGCAATGAACGAGAGTCTGTTGAATAGTCTTACAGATCTTTCCTAGTACTAACACCAGGCTCGCACAAATTAAAATGTTAATACCTTAAAAAGTATTATAAACATACTAGCGATCTGGCCCGGCTTCGCACAGGCATGTGTGATTTCTGGATTTCGACAACAGCGCCACTTACCGTGTTCAATTATTAATCTAAACCAACCGGCGATTTACTCAAACACACACAATTTTTTTTATCAACATCGGTCGACTGCTTAGGAGGAGCTTGGTAACAAACACACGTACAGAAAAATTATATACATAAAGATAAGGCAATGTAAACTTGTGAGAGTGTGACTTGTGACTTGTGAGCAATGCCAGATGAAATATGAAGGATAATAAGTAAAAAATTAAGTTACAGCCTATATAAGTCCCACTACTGGGCAAAGGCTTCTTCTCATTTTTGATTGGGTTATTAGTGCAAGGAATCCACTACGTACTGTCGAACTTGAAGTATCCTTAAATGCAGTTGTTATAATCAGATATATCAGATATGGATAGATCCTTGCGATATTTTTCTTCATTACCAAAATGTTGTAAATCAGTGAATTTGTGTTCTCTATGACATGTTTTGTTACATAGTATGTTTTACACAGTAATATCCAGTGTGTGAGCAAACAGGTGTACTTTCAATTCTCACGAAAGTGGCGGCGGCAATCTGACATGAGCAGAAAGAGATCAGGTGCTTTCCGAACGGCTGCTACTGAGAACGATCGGGATTCAAACTCGGAAGTTGAAAACTGACGGATAATAGAAGAAAATGGAAAAGGATGACATAAAAATAGAATAGAATAACATTGAATTATTTTTATTCAATGTAGATTACTACATAAAACATATTGAAAGTCATTTATTATTTATCACTGGTTCGAAAAATATCTCTGTCCTGGGAAGAACCAGCAAGAAACGATAGAGAAGTGTTCAATGACTTTCCCATCAAAATAGGTATATCAGTTAAATATTTCTCAAGACGCTGCGACTTCTTGATTTGATCTTGTTAATTCATTATTAACTTTTAATTGATAATTTATGTTACGGGGCTTGTATTTACCGGTTTCGCTATTAATTATACTCCACAACATATTAATTTTATTTTAGCGGTCTTAATTTTGCTGCTAATATGTAAAGATTTGGCTGTTTTAAATATTTTTGAATAATTTTTGACATATTCTCTAAAAGCGTCGGACTGATTATATGATCTTTCATGGTAAAGTTCATAGGCAACGCATCTGCAATTTCCCTGATATTGCTGTTGTTCATGGGCGCCGGTAGTCACTTATCATAAGGTCACCCGCATGCTATTTCGCCCCCTCTCCTATAAAACAAATATAATCTTCGTCTGCTTTTATGAATTCCTACTGTCGCCTACTCATTAAGTGCCTTGCTTCTGTTGCTCAAGAATGTTTTAGGAGTAAATGTTTCATTAAATTCATTTACTATAGTAAGAGTAAATAATACTCCATAAAAACAGTCTTAATTGTTCTCGTAAGAAAACGATGGAAAGTTTTTTTTTACCATATTACTTCTAAATCTCTCCAGGCGTTTTGCATTAATCGGAACAAACACAATTTTCTGGATTTCCTATTTTTGGTGCATATATGATAATGAAAGTAGTTGTCCAAAGTGATCTGAACTTATTTTGTTCCGAGCTTATCTATATTCCGTTGCTGATGTCCTAACAATTAGAAAACTATACATTCTCCATACTGTAGTAAAAAAACACAAGTCATTAAAATTCGATCCGAGCATATTGCATAAAAGAATACATAATAATGTGGCCACAGTTAAACTCTCTGATACTCAATTCGCAAGAAATCAATTTCAGTATTTGTCATCGTTATTACACAATCGCTCCAATTAAAATCTAAAACTATATCCAGTGACGAGTAGGGAATGTAAAATAAAGTTGATTGTTTGGCTTAAAAAACTATAGTAATAATTTAATAATTTACCTAGGTATTGTATATTCGGATTAAAAATCATACACACATACCGCTTACACATACCGCTTTTACTAAACTTTTATTTTAGTTATTTTATTTTTGGATTATGAATTTCTTGATTGGTAAAACATTTGTAAAAATAGTATCAAACCAAGTTGCACTACTTCCAAAAATACGTGTAGCTTCAAAAAATAAATTACATATCAAGATTATATTATTTTAAACAATGAGCAAATTTTAATACTGATGGAAGAATCTTCCAGGAGATTGATATTAAAGTTTCCGCATACTATAAGATGTTTATTCTGTTTCTTAAGCTTAAATAAAACTTCTTACATAATTTTTTCAAAGGTGTCATGCCTTGAACATAGTGGTCTGTAAACACTAACAACAATGAGGTGCTCAAGCACAACACATGCCTTTTCTACAGTTTGCTCAACAGAGATTCTCACAATATCTTTACGTTCCTTACATGATAGGGATTTATTAGCCAATATTAAGGAGCCACCACATAATTTAGTATCTCTGTTGAAAGAACTGAGCACCTGGTTATTACTGAAATTAAATATGGAGTTGTAATCTTTCAACCAATGTTCAAGTTATACATAAAATATGTATGTGGTTACTATTTAAAAATAATTATTATTATCTCGATATTTTATAGTTTTAAAGATTTGCATGCTTTTAATAATGGCTGATTAAGCGGATGTTTAATTACTGTGACCATCTTCAATGTACCTTAACCAAATGCAAATAAAAAAAAAATCATTTCAAATATTTCATTTCAATATCTAGTTTTTTGCCTAACATACATTAAATATTTGGATGCACTAGGTTGATATAGTTTTTATTATTACTATTTTGTGAAATTCCACAATTAAATATTGGTGCGTTGTATACTAATCTATTTAAATTATCTTTGCCATAGATTACCTCTATTGTCTTATTATCTAATTTAAGTTACTTAGAACTAATTCCAAATCAAATATAAAATTATTTTATTGCTCAAAAAAAGCAGGTGTCAAGGTAGTCAAATCATTTGCTGAATTAAAATATAAATAATAAGATTTGCTACCATTCCTAATCTGAATTTTGATAGGTAATATCTATATCATGTCAGATACTTCTTAGTTCAATTATTAATATCAATCAAATGAAATGTATCGTTATAATTCTTACAATGAATGGTAAAATTTTAATTATTATTACATACTTAATTTTATATCTTCCATATCTTCTGTTATCAAGTGTTCGCACCATCTGTATGGAGATGATCTTGAACTATCTATTATCGATTACGTCTACGTCTATCTAGTATCGATTACGTCAATAACGTCAGAAGACTGATGAACGATGATCTTGATGCTATCCGAGTGTGGTCGTACAAGCATGGTATCTCGGTAAATCCGTTGAAATGCAAAGCAATGATTGTAGGTAGTTCAAGGATGCTGGCCAGAATTGACTATAGAAACCTTGAACCTGTGGTTTACAATAGTATATCAATCCCTTTTAATTAATCAATAGTTAATCTTGGCTTGGATATAGATCAAACTATGAACTGGAGTTTGCAAATTTCTGAAATAAGCCGTAAAGTTGTTGTAGCCTTGCCGTCCCTTTATCGTCTGAAAAATTTCTTACCCTTCAAAACTAAGCTTATATTGGTTAATTCCCTCATTCTTTCCATTATTGATTATATTGATGTGTGCTATCCGGATCTGTCGCAAAATTTTCTCAATAAATTGAAGTGCCTTCTCAATAATTGTAC
Source organism: Parnassius mnemosyne (assembly GCA_963668995.1). NCBI lineage: Eukaryota > Metazoa > Arthropoda > Insecta > Lepidoptera > Papilionidae > Parnassius > Parnassius mnemosyne. The sequence goes on along the minus strand of CAVLGL010000046.1, from coordinate 8,584,915 downwards.
AACATTTGTTTTTAATTTACGTAAATACGACCATATCTCTGCTTATCGTTCTAAGCTTAAATGGCTCACTATACGTCAAAGGCGTTGCTGCAGAGTTTTATTGACACTTTCTCTATCTTAAATGATGCTAATTCTCTGCCATATCTTAAAGAAAACTTCAACTTTCTCTACTCTATTTCCGGCCGTGAACCTCATCCTTCTAACGCACTTAAAGTTAGTATTCCAGAACATAGAACAATTTTTTTTTATTTTTCCTACACAGTTCAGGCTATTCTTTTCTGGAACGCTTTACCCGCTGATGTCAAGGAAGTTACAAATAAGCTTTTGTTTAAAAGATTGGTGCGACAACGTTATTTAGAGGTAACCAACAATTAATTGCCTTCTCCGTTTTATATATATATTATATGTGCATTTATAATATATATGTATAATTTATATGTATATATATATATATATATACATATATATATATATATATATATATATATATATATATATATGTCAGCCGTGAGGACTGAGATAGAATGCCTCTTTTCCAGTAAAAAGGGTCTCCGGTTCTCTACACTCACGATACGAATCACAACAGCATTAAGCTGCTATTTTACTGGTATAGTAGTAATATTTTTATTTATATAGAGCGTAGTCCTTCCCCGGTCGAGCCGACCCATTCGTGTTACAACTATACTATTAATATAGCTTCAACATGGCTCTACCACGTACAATGGATATGAATTACTGTTAAATTTATTTGCTTTCATATGGTACACTCATAGAGTGTAGGTGAATTAAATGAAGTATTCTCTCTGCTTGTCATATTACTAACAACACACACTGTATTTATAAATGGCATTGACCGCTGATATTCATTTTGATATTTTAATAAGGAATCAAAACGTTCGTCGTCATATTTAGATGACTTTGCCACATTATTCATGGCCAGTATCTGTTCCTTAATCTCATTTTCTGCTGATTTATATTTATTTGACATAATTTGTAATAAGATTTGAAGTGATAAAATTTCTGAATTAAGATACTCTACTTTAGTCTCCCAACAATTTTTCATGTTTTCCAGCTCAATGGTATATAATTTAAGTTTACTAATTAACTCTTGCTTTTCCTTAAATACATTTGTATAATTTTAGTATTAATTTTATTTTTAACTAATTTTTAAACTGTCCTAATACATTTATTGATTTTTATATATTTTTTTAATTTCCTTCTGTTGCTTGTAATCCTTACTGCTGTTCTTGATGTGGCAGAATCATCAGTCAAATCTATTATTGCGGAGAGTTGCAACGTTTTAAGAGATTTACATTCTATAAGCTCATTATATAGACTCTGAGTTTGAAGTGCTTGCAAGTTATCAATGTTTTGTTTAAATTGTGAAATCGGCTCATGAGCTTCAGTTAACTGTAATTGCAATACAACAGTTAATCTGAGGGCTTCCTAATATTCTTTGCTACTTTGGTCAAATTCATTGACTGTCCCCTGTAAGGAGCTACCTTTACCCTTTCCTTTAAAATATATAGTCTGTATGTAACTTTACCATATCAATTTTTAACCCTCCGTGCACCAGGTGGGGTTTGACAAACACCAGTCCTTCAAATTTCGCAATAATTTTAAAACTGTGGACGCACCAAAGCCAAAGTTCTCAGTAGCTGGAATTGCGACAATGCTGCTCCGATAAGTAGCACCAAGTCAGTCCAGCAGCAACTTCCAAACGAGCTACACACCCTTAAAGTACGTATGGGCGTCACACACCCCACCTCGTACGGCACGTTGATAAAGAGGTAAGATTTTTATTCGATGTAATTTATGTATTTTTTATTTATGTGTGTTTACTTTATGTATGTTAAGCATTTTAAATGGATTTTGCTTCATTACAGATAATGATTTACAAGAAAAATGTCGCATATCAAGAAAGGTAATATATTACAAGCATTTTTAGACGAAGGAGACGACTTTGAGTAAGAATCTGGAGGTTTAGGACCGGGATCTGCAGGTAAATCTAATTTTTTGTATTCAGAGTGACACGAACAGCAAAGTTGATGCAGAAATACTTTCTTCCAATTTTGACAGTAACGACGATGTACCACTTTCAGAGCTTTGCCCGTCTAGACCATGGTATTATATTGGCACAGATAAGACAGCAATGTGGCAAAAAGAACCATGCAGGAGCAATGTTCGCTGTAGAACAGAAAGAACTAACATTTGCCTGGTGATATTGTTTTGATAAAAGGCCACTTAAACTCCAGAAGGCAGAACCAAAAGCTTCCAAGTAGGTCCCTTGGAAGCTTTTGATTCTGTCGGCAATAGAATTGATATTTTGATGTTTCGCCTGAAAATTAAACTGAATGCCCAGAAAAAAGGTCTATTGCTCAAAAAGGATGCTTAAGTTGCCCTAGATATAAAGATCGTAAAACATTTTGTTTTACGATCTTTATATAACAAAAACAAAATACTTACGTAAAAAATGTTATGTGCCAATATATGTGCACCATACTCATTTTTTGTCAAAACTGTAGTCAATTCAACTCATTTCAAATTTATCTTTTCTGAGTTCAATTTATGTTTAATTATTGGAAAATATATTGTAATTAATAAAATTAAAATGATTGTGATAGTTAAAAGTGCCATTTTAAATTAGTTCGTAAGAAAATGACTGTTAAGTTGCATAAATTACAGAAGTTGTGTTTTTTGTTCTTTTATAATAATAAATATTTTAATACATACTTTCTACTCTGAGTTTTACTTAAACCTGATCATTATTATGTACTTATAAATACCTAATATTTAATTCCGCCAAAAAACATAAAATATGTAAATTTTGTCACTTTTTATTTTGGGGTTTGTCACACCCCACCTAGTATGGGACGACACTTTTAGTCACCTGGTACACGGAGGGTTAACTACGTATTTCGCAAAATTATACTTATTATTTCTTTTTCATTGTCATCGCTTTCTTTAAGTAATATGTCACACTGTTCCCTGGATGCTTTGAGTTCTTGGAGCGTAAGATGAAGTTGGTTCTCCATTTGGCGCATCTTGGCGTTGCGATTATTCATTTTACTATGCATTTTAAATAGTAAAAGAAAACAAAGGTGGAAAATCAAGTGAGCAAATATCTAATTGTAAGACTCCAATTACAGATCTCAAATTAAATTATCAAGAAAACAATTCAAAATGAAATCCGAAAACAACAACAACACTTAAGAGTTACATCGTAAATATTAAAAGGGATAAAAAGAATTACAGTAACTTTAAACGATGTCCTTTAACTTTAAGTTGAGACACTAAAACATTATTTATTTATATATTTACCACTTTTATTCATTACACAATACAATTAATTCATAATTTACAAGTATAACTCCAATTTGAGGTGGAAATTATCAATTACAATATTTATTTTTACGAAATTATTTGGGACCCATGCTGTGCTGACTTCAAAACACTAGTGATAAAGGCAGGAAGGAGAAGATTATTTGAATAAAACAATTTAGATTATGTACACGAACTATTTAATCGCACAAAGCAACTTGACTAGTTTAAACCAGTAATTGTTTCAATTTTCTACCTATTACAGAAACTCTACGGATACTATAAAACCACACGAACTAAAACTTTGTTTTCTGACTTACAGATTTACCATTAAACTAATAAGCTAATTGTGGTACGTAAATTAATTGAGTTCGTTTTTATTTATATTATACTTTTAATTATATCAGTTATTAGAACACTGTTAGCTTAAATTTTCGCCTTAAATATCGCTAATTGAGCAATTTTAAGTATTGACTTATTACGTGCTCGACGGTGGAGGAAAATATCGTAGGAAATGCATTTCTTTTTTTTTATAAAATCAGGGTGACAAACAAGCACACAGTCCACCTGATGGTAAGTGGATGCTGTTGCCTTTAGACATCTACATCTATCCTCGGTTAAAAATCAAAGTGCAGATGCGTTGTCACCCTTGACAGGACTAAGATAGATTTCTGTTTACTCACCATATAAAACACAGAAGAAATATGCTGCTATTTTACACTGGTATTCTTTGTGAGCGTGGTCCTACGCAGGTCGAACCGACCCATTTGTGCTCCAACCATGTAGTTGCAGCGTGGCTCTACCGTGTTAAAAATGTTTCCAAGCCTTGAGGAGTCCGCCAGTACGCAATGAAGTATTGCGGCGGAATAATTGTTTTATTACACTTTCAATATTGTGAGGAGGCTTTTGGCTTCCCAAATTGAAATCCTTATACGGTAATTTGGCCTAAATAAATGCACATAATATTTCTTTATAGTGAAACCGACGTTTTATAGGGACTTTACAGGCATTTTGACTATAATAATTCAGCGCTTGAATTAGTACTATTCTACATGCTGGTGTTTAGCTTAGCAAATGCCAATACGTCTATCTTTAAAATATTTTTTTTATTTCTTATGATTGTTTTGTTAGTTTCCCAACGACAGGTGGAAAAACAGCACTTAAAATGGGAAGTAACAATCTCATTTGTGTTGTTGAGGATTTAAATCAACCTGCTGATGTGCTTTACTACGAACGCTTATCCCATACCATGAGTGTAGTGTAGTAACCGTGTAGTGGCGATGTAAGAATATCCACTACCCCATATCGTCCCATGGGTATTGTTCGCGCCAAACGTTGTTGCCGGAATCGACGTCTAGGGGGCGCGCGGCTCGGGCCATACCGGTTTGACAGTTGGATGTGACGAGCGCGCGCGAGTGCAAAGAGTCGTCTGTCAGCGGTGCTAACTTCAGCACACTGTCAATTTTGTTAGGGAACTCGGAATAATTAGGCGCGGATAGTAAATATTCTGTCTAGGATTTGTGACGCGCATTCCTTGCTGGAGAGCTTCCCAGGGACTCATTGTGTCCGACTCAGAATCTGTATAAGTGCATTCGACAATATTAGCTAGTGCGGCCTTTGATATTCTAGAAATAACTGTTGCTACGCGAAACGTTAGTGACCTTTGATCCGGACACTCCCTGTTAATTTTGTGTGTTAGGCTTTATAACAAACGAGAGTTAGTGGCTTCTGTAAGTTAGATAATAGTACGATAGAGTTAATGGACTGTCATCGTGACAAACGAAGAAGTGGTCTGAAGTCTGAAGCGGTGCAGCATTTTGGAGCAGCCTGGAACTCGTGATACTTTTAGTAAGGATAAAATGCTTGGACACATTCAAGTCAAGTTTGATGCGTGAACAATATCGTTCAAGTTCATTGAGTTCACGCTGCAGCCCAAGGCAGTCAGAAGTATTTGTGATGGGACATAAAATTTTCATGTCATCAGCGTAAAGGATTATTTTGGAGTAAGTAAAGCAGGAACCTACATCATTTATAAAAATCGTAAACAGCAATGGACCTAATATGTAAGCAATGGACTGCGATTCCTGCGGTATACATGAAGTGATTTGCACAGTTGCTGACATATAACCATTGAGTACTACTGTCTGACAACAATTCTCTATATAAGACCAATTCTCTATATAAAACCACCTAAACAGATCGCCGCTGATACCTACTTCGAGTAGTTTGCTGAGAAGTATAACGTGACCTAAACGGTCGCCTGGTTTACTATAATTAGTGTAGACTACGTCCACTTGTTAGTGCTCAAATATGACATTTGTTAAATAGTCAGAACAGACAATAAGGTTCGAAACAGCGGATCTACATTTTAAAAAGCCGTATTCATAGCCTATAAATTTCTACACGGTCCTTTGAGACTTTTTTTATGGATGGGGTTAATAAATGCAGATTTACAAGTAAGAAGTATTACTCTTTCCTTAAGCGAACGTCTGTATATTATTGTTAATGGCATAATCAAGCTTTTAGCACACTTACTTATACAAAGGCTGGTATACCATCTGGACCTGCAGATTTATTAAGGTCAATAAAATTTAAGAGCTTAAAAACTTTACTTTCGCTAACTTGTACCGAGTTTATACTCGACACAGTATGTGATCGCCAATTATCGAGCTCGTATGTCATATGTGGGGTCTATGCTCGGGTGTCATAGTTACTGCGAATTTGGTGAAAATTACCATAGAAAAAATCGCTAAACCATTCCATATTTCATTATAGATGGACAAGCGTTTGACGCTTTTTTATATATCACGAAGGACCAGAAGATCCTTGGCGATTTATTTATGCTGAGTTCTATCTTTGCTATATAATTGTTGAACTTTTAAACGTTGAACATTTTTATAAGAGGGATTTTATACCAGGGGGGATATTTTTTTAAATATCTTTTGATGATTTTACTACTTTTGTTGGTATGTAAGTGCCACACAAGTTGTTTAATCGAGTGTACAATTGTGATACTGCATCGTCCACTGTGCCCTTAAAAAGATCGTGAGACCATGTAAAATTTTCAAGCTCTCGTGATATAGAGGAGAAATCAGCTAAATGGTACATAAACCTAGTCCTTGTACTGACTGGACTGGTTAAGTATGGTACTCGACAAAATCCACTAGAACGCTAAGATCCACATGAGGAGGGTCTCCAGGTACTAAAGAGTCGGTACGTTTTGTTGCGGATAAGTGCTTACTACAAAATATTAAGTTGAGGATTATGTTGTCAACATTGCTATGAGAGTTATATTGCTGCAAATTACACGTATTTAAGTTATCAAAAAGGTCGGACTGAAAGGAACCCTCAATATTTGCTGGAAAAGAGAGTATCCATCATCATCATTAGTCCAAGATATATTTGGCAGATTAAAATCTCCCAAAATAACGAAAGCATCAGTTAGATTGGTCGTTACTATGTCGTACAATTTTGTATAAAAACAAGCTAAGATTTTGTCTGCATAAGTAAATCGTAAAAATAGTATAGTTTATCTGTCATTTTCGGTTTGGAACGCCGAAGAGTTAACGACACCCATATGTCTTCGGCAGAAAAACACCAGTCGACACGCTCCTCCACTGCAAAAGTAAAGTAAAGTAAAGTTTCTATCACATCTCCAAACAACATAGCGGTCATCAAAGAGCTCGTTATTACAAAAATCATCGTTAAAGTACGTCTTCGTCAAGCATATAACATCATAATTGCTAATACATACATTTCTCAGAAAATTAGATGCCTTTGTTTTCAGACCACGTACATTATGATGGTAAAATTTCAACAGCCATCATTAAAATCATACAAAAACACGGAAATAGCGGCGAAAATAACATACCATAACATAAAATGAAGTAAGAATAAGCACCTAAATTGTGGTGGTGAATCATCATCATCATCATTACAGCCCTTCACAAGTCCACTGCTGAACATAGGCCTCCCCCAAAGAATGCCACAAAACACGGTCCTGAGCCACCTGCATCCATCGACTTCCTGCATGTCTTACCAGGTCGTCACTCCATCTCGTGGGGGGACGCCCTACACTTCGCCTACCGGTACGAGGCTGCCACTCGAGAACCTTTCTTCCCCATCGGTTGTCGGTTCTTCGAGCTATATGGCCGGCCCACTGCCACTTCAGCTTACTAATCCGTTGGGCTATGTCGGTCACTCTGGTTCTACTGCGGATATCCTCATTCCTAAGTTTATCACGCAGAGAAACTCCGAGCATAGCCCTCTCCATAGCTCGCTGAGCGACCTTGAGCTTCCTCATACGGCCAGCAGTGAAGGACCACGTCTCAGTTCCGTAAGTCATCACTGGCAACACGCACTGGTTGTACAATTTCGTTTTAAGGTTTTGAGGTATGTCTGACGAGAAGATGTGTCGTAGCTTCCCGAACGCTGCCCAGCCGAGTTGAATCCGTCGATTGACCTCTCGGTCGAAGTTGGACTTACCCAGTCGGACTATTTGTCCCAGGTAAACATACTCGTCAACAACTTCGAGCTTAGTGTTCCCAACAACTATCGGCATAGGTGTGACATGGACATTAAACATGATCTTAGTTTTGTCCATGTTCATCTTAAGACCTATCCGTTGGGAAACACTATTGAGGTCATTGAGCATAGTGCTTAGGTCCTCCAGCGATTCTGCCATAAGGACTATAACATAAGTGGTGGTGAATAAATAATATTAATAAAAAGTATATGGATGTGTTTAACTACAGCAAGTAACAGCGCCCATTTGTTCAAAATGTAGCAATCGTTAAAAAATAAGATGTGTAATGTGTAGTATAAATATGAACGACGAAATATTGATTATTTATACTACAGTAAAATACCGCAAGAAGTAAGGTGTAAATAAAAAATGCACCGAGCAGCTATTAAGCCAAGCGACAACAGAACAACACCGTGTACCGTCAGTGATAAAATAAATAAATATAATAAACTTAACGTACCAGTGTTTCTCAAACTTGTTTCACAAATTTATATAGAAATAAACAAATTTATATTCAGAAAATCTTTAAATTGCCTCCATCTTAATTGCATATTTAAGAGATGTCGCATTCTTTTTCATTCGAATTGTACAGTTTTTTACCCATGTATAAGAATTTTTTTTTCTCCATAGCAAGAGCTTTTGCCTTATTAACTAGCTATTTATTCTCAAACGTAAGGTTGTCTTTGATGAAAATCTTACCATCACTGCTGAATCCTAAATCCGCAGTATTTAAAGATTTACATTTTTTAGCAGCAGCTATAAAATTATCTCTCAGGTAACGGGTGTGAAGTGACACAATGATGGTTTTGCTGTTTTTATTATTACGCTGAGGTACTCTTGCGACGTAGTTGATTTGCTCCTCGGGAACTTCGTAACCTATTTTACTACTAATAATGGAAATAATAGTAAAAAAAAATCCGACAAGGTAACAGGAACGCCTTTGATCTCAATGTTGTTCAGACGCGATCTTGGCTGATTTTCGCGTACAGCAGCCTCAAGCTTCTCCAAACGATGTTCAACACGTACAACGACATCTTTAGTTTTTTGAAGAGACTGAATTTCTCGATCGATCTCGGGCAGTTTGTTAGTGAGTCCCTCAACCGAAGTATGTACATGGTTCAAGGAGTTTTTAACGTCCATCATTTCACTCTTCATAACCTTAAGATCTGAAAATTCAACCTGGATAGTCTTGACACTTGCAATTAACTGTTGTAATGACAGTATTTGTTTAGTCATCTTACTAAGCTCCAATAGAATATTCGCCAGATCACCGTGAGATGGTACTCTTCCTTGTACTGTTTTCTCGGAAGAAAGATTGGAACTCACAGTTCATGTCTTACAGGTATTGCATTTCCAAGTAGCCTTTCTCTAGTCCTCAAGTTTGCGATATCCTGCCTCTGTTAGCGAACTTCACACGTCTTCGAAATATATTTTCTTATTTCTCAGACATGCAAGTTCCCTCACGATGTTTTCTTTCACTGCCGAGCACGTGGTAAATCAGCACTTAAAATTGCAATTAACAATTTCATTGGTGCCGGCGTACTAACTTAACTAACGTAACTTGGGTTGCTCGAGTACTGTGAGGCTTACAGCGAACGCTAACCATCTGAGCTACCACGGCTCAGCTCTAGTTTAACGTAATATAACTTAATATTATGTTGTGATTTATTTATAATTCTTCATTTTGTGACTTCACCTATATGTGTAATCGTTTTAACAATTTAAAATTTTTCTTTTAATCCTTTTCCTTAAAACATATAAAATAACAAAAGAAAAAGGGATGTCAAATTGGTTTGGAAATTCCAAAGCTACTTATTTTGTGATAAAACATTCATGGAACTTCTCGACCACTTATCTTAAGGTTTTTGTTTTCCAAATTTATAAAAAATTTAGGATTTAGAAAAGCTTTTATATTTTCCCTTTCTTTACAAATTCGAATATTTGACTTAATGAATATTTGACTAAAATTTTTAATCTTAGCGGCCAGCCACTGCAGAACCTATTTTACCGGATGATGCCTCGTTTGGAGGCAAAACACGTTGTATTATCAATGATTGTATGTCTTTCCTAGTGTAGTGGTGATGGGCATAGTGATGACAGGGAAAGCGCACACAATTGAGAGATGGCAGGAGGTGCTCTTCAAATTATGTAAGACACATAATTTTATTTTATTACGCGTATCTTAGCTAATTAAATTTTAACGTATTTAATATTAAAATGTATTTTTGTAACGTAACGGCTGAGTCTATTAATTTCCATAAAAAAAGTCACGTTACAGCCTATATTTACATATTAACTGTACCTCGTTATTTGGAGTTTAAATTTTTTTTTCGCGGAACTCTAAATCTTTTTCTAAAATAAAAGTAGCCTTAGTTACTCCTTGTGACATCAGCTATCTTCCAGGGAAACTCCCATTAAAATCGGTCCATTCGGAGATTAGCCGAAACAAACAGACACACGGACAGACAGACAGACAAACAGACAAAAACTTTAAGAATTGTATTTTTGTTATTAGTACCGTATATACTTTCATATGCATTTAGTAAAAAGCTGCAATTTTGACATTACAAACAGACACTTCAATTTTATTTATTTGTATAGATATCTGAGTGGGTTATGAAGCAATTTACTTTTTATTGGGTGATAGAACTCTTTTATTACCTAGAAGTTCGTCTGGATGTGTACCATGCTCTTACCTATTTCTGTTGCCAAATAGCAGTGCTTGCGGTACTGTATTTTGATCTGAAGAATAGAGAGCCAGAATAATTACAAGCTATGGGGCAATCCAGTTAAGTCCTTGGAGGTGACAACGAATGTAGCCTTCTCTGTCAAGTTCGCTACAGGTGTCCACGGTTTGCAGTAGCGACTTACTATCAGGCGGATTGTAAGTTTCTTTATCACTTCAGTTATATTCAAAAAAAAAACCATCACGCTGCATCCGTCTGTGTTGGCAGAGTAGTTGGAAATATTTTATTTCTTCGACGTGCAGGTTACCGCACGATGTTTTCAAATACCGGCGAAAACGTGCGTCACTTAAAATTGCATCAAAGAACTTTACCAGAGCATGCGGCTCGCCTGCAGTGGCGACCGCCGGCTATGTAGTAACAACTAAAGCACCAGAGGAGTTATAGGTGCGTTGCCGGCCTTTAATAAATGAGTAAGTTCGTTTCTTAAAAGTCCTTAAGTCTTATCGTTCTGGAAAATTTGCTAGTGATACACTTTTCTACAAAGAAGTCGTACGAGGAAGAAAAGTCTTAGTAAAACTTTATGTGCTATAAAATTAACTACGAGCGCTAAGCTCGTGATCTACCATATTTTTTTTATTTTATAGAATAAGCGTGACCAACGAGCACACAGTCCACCTGATTGTAAGTGGTTGCTGCGGCCCAGAGACATCTACATATATCTTCTATTACAAATCAAAATGCAGATGCGTTGTCACTCGTGAGAACTAATTTGGAATGCCTTATTTCCAGTAACAAAGCTATCCGGTTCTGTAGTTAGTTGTGTAGTGTAGACTTACCATAAGAAAAACAGCAGCGTTAAGCGACTATTTTACGCTGGTATTCTGTGAGAGCGTGGCCCTTCCCCGGTCGCGCCGACCCATTCCTGTTACAACTATACTACTAATATTGCTGCAGCATGGCTCTAACACGTAAAAATAATGGTTATTTCATAATGGTTTGATATTTTTAAGGACTAATTTAAAATTTAATTTTTTTTTAAATTTAAAATTAAGTTTGCGTGAGAGCAGATTCAGCGGGATGTGCGTTGAAGTTGCGTAGCGGGTTAATAACAATGATTCATTAGTTATTTAAAAAATAGGTCATTTGCTTAGAAAATGCACTATGACAAATCTAGTAGAGAATTGACAGCTTTAATCTATGAAATGGAAAAGAAAATTTCCATCCAGAGAGCTACTAATTAGTTAACGACATTAAGTAGCATAGTGGTTGAATAATTTCTGTTTTTGTTATAATTTCGTTTAGCGGGATTTTACTTTGTATGTTTCTCTAAACGAAATAAAATTAAAGCATTTTTAACCTCACGTAAAGTCGAAACAATCTGAACTTCCACGATGATCCATTGTTTGATTGGGAACGAATAGCATGTTTGAATCATTCCATCTTTTGACAAAACCTGGTATATTGATAGTCCCAGGATTAAACGATGGCATGAGAAGAATCTTTTCCAGTAAAGAAGTCCTAAAGCCGCAGCGCCACAGGTTTAGCGAAATTTGACATTTGCTATCAAATTCTAATTACTTATTCCACTATTCTAAAAATTTAACGTTTTAGTTCGTATATTTTCCGCTGGACTTACATGAGACTGAGTCTTTATATTTATTTACTAATATTAGTAATTATACACATTCAGCCTTACTACGAAAATATAGTTCTACGAAAATATAGATACTTCGAAAATTTGGAGTTAAGTTTAATAAATCACGTACCAAATATTTGGTACATATTTTTTTTCTATTTATGATCTTGAATGGCATAAAAGGAAAACACAATTACATGCAATTTTCTCAACAGAAATAATTGTAAAGTAGGTTTTAATTAGTTAAATTTCTTCATACCACCACAATATTTTTATGAATTAGCTCATATAATTATTTTTAAAGCATAGTAAGTAATCATATCTAAGTTCATATAAACCATTATTTAATCCTTAGTGTAGTTTTGTAAAAAAATTAATGGCCCTTACGTAGCTTATTTCCGATCGCGTGCACCGTATAATATAATAATAATAAATAAATAATAAAAATGTTTTATTTCAGTAAATCTTTTTTACAATTGATTTGCCAAGGCCTCCCAGAAAGTAATCCTAAGATACTTGTGTTGGGAGTGCCTCGCTCTTCCTATGCAATCATAACACTTCGATTTACATTATAATATAAAAATAGCCAAATTTGATTTAATAGAACAGAGTTACATAATTAATAGAAAAAAAAAAAAAAAGGAGTTTATGAGAAATGAATACCTGAGTAGTTGAATCCGTAGTGTGTTAGTTTGAGGTGTGTGTGTGTGTGTGTGTGTGTGTGTGTGTGTGTGTATGTGTGCGCGCGCGCGCGCGCGTGTGTGTGTGTGTGTGTGTGTGTGTGTGTGTGCGTGTGTGCGTGCGTGCGTGAGTGTGTCTCTGTGTGTGTATGTGAGTGAATGTTTTTGTTTATGTATATGTGCACGTATGTGAATGGTTGTGTATGTGTGCAAGTTTATGAATGTGTCTCACCCACCGATTTGTGTTGTGCACCGTATAACTATCTCATAATTTGCATACATGAAATAATTGCATCGACAACAGGCCACACCCCCAAAACTACGATTGATTTTCAATGTATCTACTTAAACTAGAGTCTGTTTTATAAAAGGAGTAGCATAGATACTTTGTTCGTTCATTCCGCCATAACTTATTATTTCCTGCAGCAAAAACCGTTAGAGTGTGCACAAAGACTTATACTTAAAATATTTTATAAATATAAATGGTTTTCCAAAAACCAACTTTACAAATTCTGTGAATTGCTTACCTCACGTCAGCTGTATACCTATTCTTGCGAGAATATTGTTAAAATCACACGAAATATAAAAATCTTATATTCCAATCTTATATTAAACAAAACACTTCCTTATATTGTATACACAATAGCTGTTACCAATTTATTATTTTATTACAGAGGTCCAGTCCTACATAAACTTGCTAACACGTTATCAAATACATACGAAAATAAAATTTCGTTACTCTAAATCCAATAAAAAATAAAAATAAAATATAAAATAAAAAAGTATTCATTTGCCACAAAGCAATACAATGTAAAAATTTTAATATACAACTTAATGACAAAACTGTATGTGACTCAGTTCTAACGGGAAACGCTATTCTGCCACAGCCTTTGCGCAGTAACCATAGAGGATCTTAGGCAAGTGATGAAACACACGTATGAACATTAAATAAATAAATAAACACTTAAACAATAAATAAATAATAGTTACTTAAATACGAAATACAAAAATATAAAAATGTTCTCTAATTTGACGGGATATCAGAGCCAAACAGAGTCAGGGACTGCTGTTAAATCAGCGGCATCTTTGCCGGCGAATTTAAAACACCCCCTGGCTCCATCGAGTCTAAGTAGTAGAAGCCGATGAAATTTTTCTCTGACCGAGAGCAAACTTTTTTTTCAACAACTATCTTATCGTACAAGTATCTTGGAGAAGCTGCATGATAATGTATGCAGAAAGCAAGCATAATTTAACTTGGTAGAATTAGACATATTTAAAATGCCATTACTGACTAACTGACTGACATTTGAAACAAATCATTGTTTTTATTCACGCTTTCTATAATATAGTAGAATATGTGAAATGTTCATTTTCTGACTTACTTGACATGTAAAATAATGTAAATGTAAACGTAGATGTATTTTAATTTGTAATTTTAATAATCTAATGTAATCTTATATGATTTCAGTTGTAATTTTAACGTACAAATGTTATGTTATGTAACGAAATGGCCAATAAATAAATAAATAAATAAAGTGAATTAATATGCCTTTTCGGTATATGAAAATAAAAACGCATACATGCGTTCTGCACTCTCTGTACATACTTCGCAGTTTTTTTTTGCGTGGTAATAATCTGTTACAAAACAGCAGTCTAATGTCACATTTTAGAAATTTGATTAAGAATAAAAATATCAAAATTCATCTTTGTTGGAATTTTATAAGAGTGACCCACTGGAACAGTTTGTTAATTTGCATAAATTTGCTCATGGGTTGTTTTCTGTTTTAGGTACTACTAGGTGTGAGAAAACGTTTTCCAAGATGAAGTACACAAATAATGTTTTCAGATCTAAATTAACTGTTGAGCATCTTAAATCTCTTTCAATAATTGGTACAAGTAAAATTGATAGATCATCAACAATTGAGACTACTTATCTAGGTGGAGTCTTTTTAAACTGTGGCGGCGCTGTCGTCGCGCTACAAGCGAAACACATCGAAGCCTAAATCGCGCTAACAAAGTTTCGAAATTAAAGCAGTATATATAGAATAGCTCCGATGCCATGCCAAGTTGATAAATTTACTCGGAGCGTTGGCTGCTCCCCGGGCGGCTTTTCCATCCACCCGCCACAGTGGTGACCCCGACGTGATATGAAGCTATAAAGCCTGCTTATATTATTAACAAGGATACTTCATAGGATTCATCATCATCATCATCATCATCATCTCAACCACCAGCAAGGAAGCTTGAAAACCCATCATCTACATCAACCCAGATGAAACCTACTTTAAAAATTTCGAGACATGGCCGAGTCGTGAGGCCTCCGGTATGCTTTCGCTAGGGGGAGAGTGATGCAGCAGCCAGGCTAATTAAACCCTAAACGGTAATAAATAATGTATACCCTGCTACCACCATAACGCAGAAGGCGAAGGTCTGAAGAAAACATTTATTTCCTAACTACCCACCGCTACTAAAATACTGCGAGCTGCATGTTGTCGCGAGGTTATTTGACGTATATATTTAACGTTCCAATATAGAAACAAGAAAGCAATCGCAAATATCATCAGCGCCGCATCGTCTTCACACGCTGGCTATCTTCATGCATCCGTCGACCATTTTCGAGCCGTTTCTTCAGCAGCAGCAAGCTCCCCTTTTCCTTCTACCCGCCACAAAACCTTTCCAATTGAAGTGATGTTCATATAGTGCTACTACAGCCTTAGTCAAAATAACTAGGGATATTCGTCTTCGTATGGATAAAAAGCACGTAACAGTGTTATCATTACTTGACTTTGCAATGAATTTAACAATATAAATTATGATCTCCTGTTAGCCAGCTTAGCTTCTTTTAACATACATCCTGAAGTGATTGACTGAATTCACAGTTACATTTTTGGTCACCGGCAATGCACACGTGTGTATGACTTGTTATTCAACTAGTGTACATAGTACGGTGTACCCCAACTTCTCCTTTTATCAACCTTCATTAGTTCGATTACGTTCCAATTATATTCTCGCTCCCACCTACATGCAGAACTCCAAGTATATGTACATGCTAAGTTGATAAATTTACCCAAAACTTTAGGCTTATTAAATAAACATTTTGACTTAATTGTAGATTAAAATAAGTCATGTGGTCTTAAAGTAAATCCATGGAAAACATAAACAAAAATAATAAGCAGCCAAAACTTGGTTACTCTTTTAGATTTTCCAACTCTACTTGGTATTGTTTTTGATGGGACACCTGTGCTATATAGTGACACTGCTAAAGGTAAAAGGTGAGTGAGAGGGTGTTTGCGTCGGTCGGATTTCTCCGCATATTTAGCAATTTTCTTCGCGTACCAACCAAAATTGTGCATGCATAATCACTACTTTTACCGATTCTTGATTATGCAAACACGTGTTATCTCAATTTAAATGAGGAGTTGTTAATAAACCTGATTGCATTCAGAACCTTTGTATATGGTACATATTTGGACTTAAAATAAAACCATATTTCCGGATTTCGCAAAACACTCAAATGGTTTCCAATTTGTCTTCGAAGAGATACTCACATTCTTTCTCTTTTATACCATATTATATTCAATCCCACTTCCCCTGCTTACCTTTAATAGTGGTTTCAGTTCCTTGGTGACACTCACTGTCGCTTTCTTTACTCTGATAAAAACCTAACCCTAAAATTCAGTCCCATAATTTTTCCTTCTATTTTAAATACTTTTAAAGAGTAAAGCTCTTTGTCTCTGGAAATCCTTACTGCTGCACATTAGAAGTGCACAATCTACCGAAAAAATTAAAAATTTGTCAAAGCGCACTTCTTTTCTCCTTGAGTAGTTATTCCTCTATTTCTCCTGGACATCTGATTAATTTAAAAAAAAACCTTATTTTTCTTAACTTTAAGGCTCCTATTTACTCCTTTTTACTTGTTTACTCCTTTCTGCTCTTGTATATGTATTTCTATAGTTTTGTAATTGAAATGTATTTATTAATTATATTATTATATATTATGTAATTATCGAGTATATAATTATAATTATGTTGTGTATATTTTATAACAACATACAAACACCGTACGCTTTTTCACAGTTCATTATATCTTCTGCAATGTGGTTGCCTGGTAGATATTGCTTCTAAGCGATAAAGCCGCCAATTGTACCTAAATATTTTTTTCCTTTCATAAGTATTTCCGGTGTACAATAAAGTATAATTCATTCATTCATGAGATTCAATTATAAATATATATAATCTCTTTGTCATTCCACTGAAATTGGAATAAATCTTAGAGTACATTAAGATTATCAAGTCCATTAAGGCGAACGCATTACGATTCGTAACGCTTTATAGACTTATACTGGTGTAATTTACAGCAAATAATGCCAAGTTGTTTTTTGTTATTCTTTTTTTATAGGATAAGGGTGACAAATGAGCACACAGTCCACTTGATGGTAAGTGGTTACTGTGGCCTATAAACATATACATCGATCTTCAATTACTCATCAAAATGCAGATGCGTTGTAATCCGTGAAGAATAAGATAGAATGCCTTGTTTCCAGTAAAAAGGTTCTCCAGTTCTCTGCACTCACTATACGAAACACAGCAGCGTTAAGTTGCTATTTCACGCTCATATTTTATGAGAGCGTGGTCCTTCTCTGATCGAGATGAGACATTCGTGCTACAACTTTACCAGTAATATTGCTTCAGCATGGCTTTACCACGTAAAATACAGTATTCAAATCAACGTTAACGTTTTTCTACCGACTTCAAAAAGGAGACGGTATTCGACTGTTTGTTCTTTTTTATGTGTTACCTTGTAAGTTTTTTTTTTTTGGGTAAACAGATTTCGATGATTCTTTTTTGTTTGAAAGCTGGTGCTTCTCATGTGGTTCAATATACATTTTATGACGGTCTGACCAAAAGGTTTTGAGCTATCCTTAATAATTTATATTCAAGTCTGTTGTACAAAATTATTAATTTTTAATTATCTTCTAATAAAATAAGTCCGCTGCGGTGCTTCATTGCGTGTTAGCGGAATTGATATTTGTAAGTTTCTAAAACATTCAGTTTTTCTTACGATGTTTTCCTTTACTGCCAAGCAGGTGCTAATTTTACTAATTTACGTTTAATCCTAGGTCTTAATGTTACATGTTCAACGATTTGGGAAGTAATGGAAAGTAATAACATTATCTACTCTTGCCCCATCTGTTTCGATTGAGAACATTAAGGGAAATACCCACATGGTCTCGCAATCTATGAACGACTGTCCCAATTTAAGTTTAACAAGATTAGCCCCGGTTTCTCTTGCGTGGCGGTTTACAAGCATCATAATCACCCTAATAAAACAAAGGAACGAAGCTGCCTTTCTATGGTAGTGTAAATGTAATCTTTTAGCCGCTTCCGGTCGGAAGTTACCTACAGCTATCGTTGTAGTCCTTTTTAAAAAGGTGGTGACACTTGTAAATCTATAATATAAAAATAAATCGCTGTATGTGTTACTAAGTGCAAATCTCGTGAGCAGCTGAACCGATTTCGCAAATTTAAATGAAACTAATTTTACGGATTTATCGCGTATATTAACTTATTTTACATTCCCGACGTTTCAAGCACTTTACAGCACCCATGGTCACGGGGGGGACTGAGGTGTATGACGTCCCAATGTCATAGTTAACCACGGCTACCTCCAGATTAAAAATTATTAATTTTTGTTCCGATCTACACAGTATGAACTTACAGTATCATGAAGTCTTGCAGTTGTATGCTTGGGTTGGGATTTAATTTTATTAATTATGGGATCCCAAGCAGATGGTAGCACCCAGCCATCTTCTCTATTGAAATTAGGATGTTTTTTGATTTCAATAGCCTCGCGAATCATCCTTGGAAGGAATCGGTGTTCTTTAGCGAGGATTTGTGGTCTATCAAATCTAATGTAGTGATGGGGGCGATCCTGTACATGTTCACAGAATGCAGACTTCCCGGAGCGTCTATTCTTCACATCAGCTATGTGTTCTTTAACGCGGGTTTTTATGGATCTTTTAGTTTGTCCTATATAAGAGAGACCACATTCACAATCCAGCTTGTACAATCCTGCATCTTGCAGAGGAATATTACACTTGACTAAGTCCATTTGCTTCGTTCCTAATCTAGAATTATACAGTTAAACATCTAATGATATTTTAAAATTTAAATAACTTATAAAGTACGAAATCAAATCTTACTACAGGGTTGCGAGCTTGTTGGGGGTAACGAGGCTCCGGAATATTTTGTGTTGGATGATTAGTAGAGATATAAGTATCGCTATTAATTTCCGTATTTCCGTATTCCGTATTGCCGTAATTGTTAAGAAGTGCCGTGTAGTGGCGTTTAAGAATATCCACTACCCCATATCTTCCCGTGGGTGTCGTAAAAGGCGACAAAGAGAAACAGGAAAGAGATGGGCAGCAGCATCTTCCTGATAACAGCAAAATACAATAAATAAAACTGCGGTTGCCAAGCCTCTCGGCAAGCGTGGCAACTATGGCAAATACCCCCCAAATGTATAAAGATACAAAGAGACGGCCCCCAGTCCCCGGCGGCCCCGCTATTCCTGGCTACGGAGGCGACAATGGTAACGGCGGGGCAGAGTGTGTTAAGAATCTCGGTGGAGGTTCTGTTGCCACCTACGATGACTCGACCTGGCAACATATAACGCACGCACCCTGAGGACTGACGAGAAGATCCAGGAGCTGGAAAAAGAGATAGACAAGTTGCGCTGGAATGTCATAGGATTATCTGAAGTCCGAAGAGAGGGGGAGGACACGGAAATCCTCGAATCCGGTTATTTGTTCTATCACCGGGAGGGCGACCATCTGTCCCAAGGAGGTGTCGGATTTATCGTCCACCAATCTCTCATTAACAACGTTGTAAAGATTGGGAGTGTGTCAACGAGGGTTGCGTACCTTATACTCAGAATCACCAAACGGTATTCGCTGAAGGTTATACAGGTTTACGAACCAACCTCGGCACACCCCGATGAGGAGGTGGAGGAAATGAATAAAGATATCTCTAGAGCCATGCATTCCTCCAAAACCCACTATACGGTGTTAATGGGAGACTTCAACGCAAAACTAGGCACAAGAGAGAACGGTAAGCTGAAAGTAGGGAATTTTGGAATAGGGCAACGGAACCCAAGGGGCCAACAGCTGGCCGACTTCATGGAGAAAGAGGGACTCTTTATGATGAACTCTTTCTTCCAGAAGCGGCCCCACAGGAAGTGGACCTGGTCGAGCCCCGACGCTTCGACAAAAAATGAGATTGACTTCATTATGACGACCAGACGACAACTGTTCAGTGATGTCTCAGTGATCGCGAAGGTGAAAACGGCAGCGATCACCGAATGGTTAGAGGCACACTGAACCTAAACGTTAAGTTGGAGAGGTCTCGTCTAATGAAGTCAACGCTCCGTCCCCCTCGTGCTCTGTTCCAAAGTCCCGAAACCTTTCAGCTCGAGTTACAAAACCGTTTTCAGTGCCTAGAAGACTGCAATGAAGTGGATGATATGAATGACAAGCTCGTGGAAACTGTCCATGCGGTCGGAGCTAAGTTCTGCAAGACCCGCCACAGAAGAACACAAAAACTCTCCGATCACACTCTTAATCTCATGGCTGTTAGACGGGAGATGAAGCTACATTCTTCAACAGAATTCACAGCATACAGGCAACTGAACAGACAGATCTCGAAATGTATGCGGCGGGACTAACGCAACTTCAATACAGCTCGTATTGAAAAAGCAATCGAGGGGAACCAAGGCTTCTGGCCATCATGAGGCCATCTGTCTGCCAGAAAGAGCCAACTGTCAAAGCTGAAGACCGAATTTGGCAGCATCGTTTCCGGGCCACCTGAGATTTTGATTGAGATTGAGAGGTTCTATGGGCAGCTGTACACGTCATCGTTGGAGCCACACGCAAGTGTGAGTAAGGATCCAAGAGCGAGACTTATTTGACATAATTCCGATGATATCCCGGACGTCAGTCTGAGCGAGATTAGAATGGCTTTCCAGCACCTTATAAACTGCAAGGCCCCAGGCGAGGATGGAATTAGAGCGGTGCTTCTGAAAGCGGGTGGAAAACCGGTACTTAAAGTTCTTAGGAGGCTCTTTAATTCCGTCCATGGCATTACACCGGAGGCGTGGAGCAGAATTTCGGTGGTCTTGTTCTTCAAGAAAGGAGGCATTGCTCTCTTGAAGAACTACAGACCGATTTCCCTTCTGAGCCGCGTCTACGTGCTGTTTTCGAGAGTTATTACGAATCGTCTTGCACGCAGACTTGATGACTTCTAGCCTCCCGAACAAGCCGGTTTCCAAAAAGGCTTTAGCACCATAAACCACATACATACCATTCGGCAAATTGTACAGAAGTCAGAGGAGTACAATTTGCCACTGTATCTGGCGTATGTGGACTATGAGAAAGCCTTTGATTCCGTCGAAATTTGGGCGGTGCTGCAGTCACTTCAGCGGTGCCAAGTTGACTGTCGGTATATCGAAGTGCTGAAGTGTTTGTACAGTAGAGCTACGATCCTATCCGAAATCAGAACCAGAGTACGAAACCTATCCAATTGCAGAAAGGTGTAAGACAGGGAGACGTCATATCCCCGAAACTCTTCACCGCTGCATTGGAAGACGTTTTCAAGCTTCTGGACTGTAAAGGATACGATATCAACATCAATGGCGAGTACATCACTCACCTTCGATTTGCCGACGATATAGTCCTTATGGCAGAATCGCTGGAGGACCTAAGCATTATGCTCAATGAGCTCAAAAGTGTTTCCCAACGGATAGGTCTTAAGATGAACATGGACAAAACAAAGATCATGTTTAATGTCCATGTCACACCTATGCCGGTAGTTGTTGGGATCACTAAGCTCGAAGTTGTTGACGAGTATGTTTACCTGGGACAAATAGTCCGACTAGATAAGTCCAACTTCGACCGATAGGTCAATCGACGGGTTCAACTCGGTTGGGCAGCGTTCGGGAAATTACAGCACATCTTCTCGTCAGGTATACCTCAAAACTAGAAAACGAGGCTGTACAACCAGTGTGTGTTTCCAGTGATGACATAGGGAACTGAGACTTGGTACTTCACTGCTGGCCGTATAAGGAAGCTCAAGGTCGCTCAGCGAGCTATGGAGAGGGCTATGCCCAGATTTTCTCTGCGTGATAAACTTAGGAATGAGGATATCCGCAGTAGAACCAGAGTGACCGACATAGCCCAACGGATTAGTAAGCTGAAGTGGGAATGGGCCGGCCATATAGCTCGAAGAACCGACAACCGATGGGAAAAAAAGGTTCTCGAGTGGCAGCCTCGTACCGGCAGGCGAAGTGTTGAGCATTCCCCCACTAGATGGAGTGACGACCTGGTAAGATATGCAGGAAGTCGATGGATGCAGGTGGCTCAGGACCATGTTTTATGGCATTCCTTGGGGGAGGCCTATGTTCAGCAGTGGACTTGTGAAGTGCTGTAATGATGATGATGATGATTAATTTCAACGGCAGATACTTATTTTGATTGAAATTTAAAGAATTACATGGAATTACATCGCGTTCTTTACCGCCTTTACTGACATTCATCTCTTTTCTTGCCTCTACGATTATTATCATCTTCACCTCCTTTTTTAATATATTCTTCACAAAAGGGGTTTTTAGAACAAATAACATCAAACATGTGCGATCTGCGTCGCATTTTATCAACATGTCTTTTAAATAATTGACCGTTATCACCCTCAAGTATCTACTCCAATCATCTCTCTCATTTACTTTCACCTTAATCCAATTATCCTTGGAACTAAACCCTTTCACCCAAACTGGTTCCCCCGGCATATGGTATTTCGGTTTCCTAATAAAAACGTCTGTAAAGCTATGTCAACGTCGACTTTATCTCTGAAAGCCTTTTTTATCGCCCTTGACTTGTGCTTGACAGCATTTTCTACGGCACCATTTGAAGGTGGATGATATGTTGTCGAAAACAAATAACGTTTGCCATTATTTTTTAAAAAATATTTAAATTCCCTGCTTTTAAACGGCGGACCTTGATCCGAAACTAGATCTACAGGCAACCTGAATCTCGCAAACATTAAACGAAAATGCCAAGGCAAAGTCTGAGTACATCGGCAGAATTGGTGAGAAGCTAGTTCGCCTTCCTTCGGGAACCGTGAATTCTGGGCTCTTGCCAAGGTTGTGCAGGGGATCTTCTGTCAGCCATCTCTTCCATCTCTGCACAGAGAAGACGACTCACTGGCCCATGCTGCATTGCGTCCAACTTGACTCTAGATGACGGGGAGAAAACACCGCCGACCATCCCGCGGTGTGAGTGCTCCATGCCGGGTGTGCGGTTTACACAGCGCTCGGTTCGCAAAGCACTCTTCTCCCTGGACGTCAGTGAGTCGAGTGGGCCTGATGGGTCCCTCCCATTGTGTTGAAGGCGTGTGTTTCGGAGTTGGCATCGGTTTTAACGCGTCTTCTCCGGTACTCCTACTCCCAAGGCGTAGTCCCGAATTCATGGAAGACAGCTTTAGTCCACCCGATCCCTAAAAAAGTCGACCGTTCGGACCCGTCCAACTACAAGCCTATCGCCATTACCTCTTTGTTATCCAAAATAATGGAATCCATTATAAACTGCCAGCTCATGAGGTACCTTGAGGATCACCAGCTGATTAGTGACCGGCAATACGGTTTACGTCGGGGTCGATCAGCTGGTGATCTTCTAGTCTACCTGACTCATAGATGGGCAGAGGCAGTAGAGTCCAAGGGCCGTTAGTTAGGACATAGCGAAGGCCTTCGTTCGGGTCTGGCACAAAGCGCTTCTTTCGAAGCTTTCTTCCTATGGGCTTCCTGAGAAATTTTGCAAATGGTTCCCCAGTTTCTTTGCTCACTGGAGCATCAAGATCGTAGTAGGCGGTGCCTGCTCTGATTTCAAGCCTGTCAACGCTGGTGTTGTAATTGAAATCATATATATCTCTATAGGGATGATATATATATATATATATATATATATATATATATATATATATATATATATATGGCAGTCCACTACTATACATAGGCCATTCCCTACCCGCGGTACTTAGCTCGATGTTAGGCTTCACGCTACCAGATGTGTGATGGTTAACGCTAATTGCCTTGTGCTGATGGTTGCTCCGTCTAGCCCGGGAGCATTTTACATACCTAAGCGCAGTTTCAACTCTAATATACGTTTACTCCAACGGTTATCATTTCTGCGATAGGTTTGATCAGCGCAATGCCACTTTAGGTATAACACTTATACTAACCTACCCACCTTCAATATGACAAGTATAAGAGATATCATTTGCAAATCAATAATTAGTTAATAAAGTCTTTGTACGTACCACTCCTGGCAAAGGTATCCTCTCATAGGTTTTAGAACAAGAAAGTATCCAACGCACTTCCCCAATGCGAAAACTTAAACATAAAAACTTCACATGACATCGAAACACTTTTTTTGATTTCTCAAATTAGCAGGTATTCTTACGACGTTTTCCTTTACCGCTATGGATGTGTTAATTGCACTTAAAATGGCAATTAAAATTTTCATTAGTACTGGCGGGGTTCTAACCCACAATTTATAACGAGATATTATCCCCTGATCTAACATAAATAAAAATTGTCCGTCAAAATTCTCAGCAACTAACACGTGAGACAATCCAGCACATTTATGAAAATGCATAAGTCTGAAATAGACGTATCAACAAATGGAGTCGCCCAAATTGCGACTTAACTTGCCTTAATTGACTGACATTATAACTCAATCACTGACAGTCATCAGAATACACGGAAAGGCTCTACACTCTGTCTGCTGTCAATTTGATGGTAACATCGCTTAAGGGGATATTTCATGCCATATTTGAAGAGCATTTCGTGATACAAATCATATTTGGTTTTAAGAGACCGGTTCAAAAGAAACGAGCAAATAGGCAGTTACGGTTTTTAAAATATTAAAGAACTAACTTCATTGAATGATACCACAAAAAATCTCAAATAGTTAATAGAAGAGTCTTCACTTACGTCGTGTGATATTTGCAAACAAATTAAATTAAAAACTTTTTAAATGCCTTGCGACTATTTCTGGAGAATGTTTAGGGTAAATAATACTCCATATAAATAATCTGCATTGTTCTTATTAGAAAGCGATGGAAAGTTATTTACCATATTACTTCTAAATCTCTGCAGGCGTTTTGCATTAATAGGAACAAACACAATTATCTCAATTACCTGTTTTTGTACATATAAGGCAATGAAACCAGTTGTCCACAGTGATCTGAACTAAGTTTTTAAATTATGGTTTTTTTTATTGGTACAACACCTGTAAAAATATTACCAACACAAGTTGCACTACACCATGCAATACGTGTAGCTTCAAAGAATATATTATCAAGATTATAGGATTGTAACAAAGAGCACAATTTAATACTGTTGTAAGAAATTTTCAGGAGATTGATATTACAGACACCACATAATATAAGAGATTTATTCTGTTTATTAAGCTTAGCTATAACTTCTTCCATAAATTTTTTCAAAGGTATTATAACTTGAACAAGGGGTTATAACAACTTGTAACCCCTTGTTCAAGTTATGACAACAAACACTGACAACAATAGGCTCAAGCTCAACACATGCCATTTCTACAATATGATCAACAGAGAGGCTCACAGTGTTTTTACGTTCTTTACATGATAAGCATTTATTTAAATTATATTTTCTAGAGATTACCTTAGTTGTCTTATTATTTAATTTAAATTACATCGGACTGTTTCCAATCAAATGTAAAATTATTTTGTTGCTCAATGGAAGCACGTGCCAAGGTAGCCAAATCATTGGCTGAGTAAATGTAAATAATAAGATAGCGTAATTGCTACCAGTCTAAAATATACTTTGATAAGAAATACCTATCTCTTGTCAAAAATTGTTAATTAAACTATTTAAGTCAATTAAATGAAATTTATAATTATTACAATTTTACGTCAGTTTTACATTATTATTTGCATTTTAAATTATTCATTTGGATATTTAAGTTATGTCTTAATTTTTTTCTTGTGGGAGACCCAATAAGTAAGGCAATATAAACAAAAAAATCTTGTAAACATTTAAATTATTTAAAATTTCAATATATTCCAATAATTGTTTTTTATTCACATTGCCTCTTCTCCTAACAAGAAGTATCAATATACTATTAGGACTATGGCTATTTATTAGAATTTTGTAATTTAACTCATCTGTTTCTTGGTTTTTAGGCTGGACATTATATTGAATTACAGGAGTACTAGCCACCTAAAACTCAATTATTCCATTATTATTTTTAAAACCAATTTTAAAATAAAACGTTTTTGGAGCAAGGTGTTACTCTACAATGTGTGGCTGATGAATATTACCAGTGTACTATACCAGTGGCTTCTTCCAGTAGGTACATGCTTTGATGGATAATATTTACTTAATAATGATGACTTTCCTGTGGTACTACTGTTTCCAATCTATGAAAAAAATTGAATAATTCAAATTATGTAGAAATGTCAATTCTTAATATTCTAGTCCTATGGTCACAAGACAGGTAATAAAAATATTTGAATTTAGTTTATTTTTGGTATTTGACACAAAATTGATTTTTAAGTTGGCTATGTGGCACGTTGCGCCGTCCTTTTGAAACTAAATATCGTCTTTTTCATTTTGTTCCACTGTGGAAAAAACGTTTAGCATGGCGTGGTAGGGTTCACCATTCACTGTTACTGCATTTCCTTGCTCATTTTCGAATAAAAATGGCTCAATAATGCCGCCAGACCAAAATCCGCACCAGACTGTTACTCGTTGTAGATGCGTTGATTTCTCCACGATGACTTGTAGATTTTTTGAGCCCCAGATACGACAATTTTGCTTATTGACGTTCGAAATAAGCTTCATCTGAAAAGAATTTTTTTTTTGGTAAAATATTCAATTTCGATAAAGCTGTCGTAGACCATTTGAGCAAACCGAAAACGCATCGGATTGTCATCTGGCTTCAGCTCTAGCACTAATTTAACTTTGTACGTATTCATACCGAGATCTTTACTTTCACTGGACGAGTACGTACACGTATTGTTTTATCCAACGATTCAGTTTCACAAACTTGCTTCCTTTTGTCAAATTTTTTTTCGTTAATTTCTTACAGTTTGAGTAAAAGACTCACCTATTTGGAAATAAATTTTTAATCTTTCTCATCTTTTTTCAAGGGAAAAGCGATCGATTTCATAAATGCCAAGCATGAAATTAACTTTCTGTCATATCGGAAATGTCATCAAACCTTTCAACCTCAAAATGAACTATAGTTCCAATTCAAACGTAAGACGGCCCACCCTAGCTGGTACAGAAGACATAATTTTTGTAATATTGTTTAAAATTTGGAAGAATTATATGGATTAATTAGGAATAATAACGAATTCATTGAACCTGTATGATATAAAACTTTGAAATAATGTTTCGGTACGATACACGCGCCACCTAATCTAAGTTTTTTTTTTATAGGATAAGGGTGACAAAGGAGCACACAGTCCACCTGATGGTAAGTGGTTGCTGCGACCCATAGACATCTACATCTATCCTCTATTACAAATCAAAATGTAGATGCGTTGTCACCCGTGAGGACTAAGATGAAATGCCTCATTTCCAGTAAAAAGCGCCTCCGGCCACCTGCACTCACCAAGCGAAACGCAGAGGTAAACCTCTACTTCACGCTGGTATTCTGTGAGGTCGTGGTACCATCCCGGTTCGAGCCGGCCCATCCGTGCGACAGCAAAAGCTGCCGCGTGGGTCTACCGCTGTTAAAATTTAATTGTACAATGCCTGTAACCTTCGCGCATATGCAAGCAATAAATTGACAAATTTTTACCGCAACCTGATGCACGGTATGGCAGCCCATAAAATAAAAACAAACAAAAACATAATTTTTTATATATTGTATATACATTTTATATAAGAAGATTTAATCATTTGCTGTTAAGAATAATACCGTCGTTTTTCTGTTAGAACTACTTCATAGCATTCCTGCTTGTCAAGCGATGAGATAACCAAACTTTACCAGTTTTACATCTTCTATGAGCAACATTAAAAGCTGGACTTCCTAGAACAACGTATAATTCAAGACCATAGATTTTAACTACTAAACTAGGCTCACTCTTGACATCCATCTGGCCCGAGGGCAAAGATGATGTCTACAAACGAGCGAATTTACCCAGGAGAAACCTGTTACCATACACCTTGAATAAGTTAAGGTTATATACACTCGGAAAAACGGAGGCCGGCAGGGCATTCCATTCGTTATCTGTGCACATTACGAAAGATGACTTATAGCGGTTAGTGCATATATTCGAAATATCAACCACGTTTAGATGGTAACCTGCATTACGTCTAGTATTCCGATAGGAGAATGGTGATGGCGGTATGATCTTATGAAGGTCATGGGCAGACCCCCCGAAGTACAATCTGTAGAAGATCGACAAACATGCAATTTGGCAGCGGTGAGCTAATCTGTGCAGCTTAGTTTCCACCAGCTTTTTGTCCCCGATAAGCCTCTTGGCTCTGCGTTGCACTGAGTCGAGTGCGGCAAGTTGATAATTTGCTGAGCCATCCCAAAGGTGATTACAATACTCCATGCATGTTCGGACTAGACCTTTATATAAAGTTAAAAGCTGTCCGGGCGTAAAGTGTCGCTTCACCTGTTTTAAAATACCCAGTTTTTTGGCCACAGTTTGTGTTTCGACTCAATGTTGGCGTCAAAGTTTGGGTTAGCACTCAACTGTATGCCGAGAAGCTCGAGATGATCAGTAACCTCTACAGATGTACTTTAGAAAGTAGGAGTCAGATTAAATGGACTCCGTTTTGCGGAGAATAGACAGGCTTGCCCTTTGGCGGCGTTGAAGTTGAAAGACACCAATGAGAGAATCAATACTACATGGTGCTAGGATTATTTTATGTCTTAGTGTCAGTTTGAGTAAGTACCACCCTTTTACCTATATATGCCGCCGAGCAGGAGTGCGCGCATTGCTGTGTTCCGATCTAAATAGTAAAGAGAGCTAGTATTATTAAAGCATTCCATATTAGTCGACAAAGGTGACAACGTATATGTAGCCTTCTTTGTTTGAAGTTGGTTACAGGTGTCTGATGAACTGCAGTAGCTACTTACCTTACCATCAGGTGGACTGTAATTTCGTTTGTCTTTTCAATTTTAAAAACAAAAACATAAACTCTTATTATAAACAAACGAGGCACTAATAGCCGACAAACTAATAACGCCTAATATCTAATGACGCCACGGTGTGGCTTTTTATGGTTGCAATACGAATATGTGGCATCGACTGAGGAATGACTACGCTCTGAATACCTAAAAATTCAAATACAAACAAACACTCAAAATGCTTCATCGTAACGCGATCGTATTTTTCATTTAAGGCTTTAACTAGCCTGAATGACCTTGACGAAACGGCGATCGCAGAGATTTTAGCCGATGTCAACATCGTCTAGCAACTACGTTCTGTGTTACTTATAAAAGTGCAAAGATTAATAGACTGCAGAGATGACAATTATATAAGTGACATACTGCCTGTTATGCTTGCGCATCACTGAGAATAATGTCGCGGTTACGTTTCTTCAATTACATTGCACGGTGTGGTGCTGTAGCTTTGTCCGGCAGGCATCACGAGCTATCAAGTGTTCAAGTTTCAAGTACGTAAGAATTTTTATTATATATGTTAAATCGTATTTATTTGTATCGTATTAATAGATGTGGGTCAAAGCGTTCGCAGTAAATTTTCCCGGGTTTGATCCCCGACAGCACGAATGAAATTTGTAATTGCAATTTTCGTCAACACGCATTGGGGAAGCGCGGCGGGCATTTCCTTGCCCTAAAACCCTCTCAGAAATAAAAAAAGAGGCCTGTGCCCAGTAGAGGGACTTGTATAGCCTATTACTTTACTTTGTAGCAATATTTATATTCGTTTCAGATATAGAAGGGTACCTTATGCTGACAAAAATATCATGTGGAGGCGACGAAAACGTAAAACATCTTTATACCTAGATAAAACGTTCGAAAGATTGTCAGTCATATCATACGCCACATTTTCTATAGAGCGTAGAACATTGCAGATAGGGCAAAATAAAAAATAATCCAATATATTATGGGAACTATTTATTAATAATATATACATTTATAGGTATTTATAATAAAAGTAATGAACAAGCTGCAAGGTTCAACTAATAATGTTTTTTTGTAAACACAATCGTAAAATTCCTGTTTTAATTTTTACCAATGGTTAATTGATGAAACGTAGTTAAGATCACTTCATATAAAATATATTTAATTAAAATTGACACGTGACCTATTTGGCCTTCTACTTACAACTCGGCGGAAATTTGAAAAGAAGATTTTGTCTTTTCACACAAGTATTGTTTACAACTGGCGTGGTTTCGAAAAGCGTGATTAAGTGTCAGCGGTATATAATCAATTAAATACTGAACTTTATTGAAATTTATTTTTTTATTTATTTTTGTTATATCTTCTTAAAAACTGACGCCATCTCACTCTTTTATTATTTGTTTTTTTTTGTACGCCTGAGGATAAATTAGACTAAGTTAGATTAACTTGGATAAGTTTATATTTTTTTTTTATTTTATCACAAAATTTCCGCAA
Organism: Parnassius mnemosyne; assembly: GCA_963668995.1. Classification (NCBI taxonomy): domain Eukaryota; kingdom Metazoa; phylum Arthropoda; class Insecta; order Lepidoptera; family Papilionidae; genus Parnassius; species Parnassius mnemosyne. The sequence continues at coordinate 8,554,379 of CAVLGL010000046.1, read as the reverse complement.
TAAATACCTTTTCTATAGTGATTCTCTCCTCTTAGTTTCGGCGTGACTGTAGGATGTTATAGTGAGTCATCGTCAGTTACTAAGCGGCCATAAATCATTATATGTATGTATAGACATACATATATACATTTTTTGATTTTAATATTTATGTTTTTTGAATTTTGATTGATATTTTGAAACCTGGTAAAATTATTTTTTTCCATACCAATTGATGGGCATAAGTATAATGCCAGTTATGCTCTTTGGCTGAAGTTATTTTTTATTTTATGCTCAATTGCAGACAAAACAATATTGATTGCGCATTTCTAAAACAAAATTTTACCTCTTCTCCTTCTAATAATAGCTCCTGCACCTAACACGGCGGAATAGTTATTATTATCTATAAGATCATTTGGGAAAACAGTTTTTGTTAACAGTTATGAGTGTAACATTTTATCAGCTGCTTTGTTTATAGTGCCTTGAGCAACACTTTGCCGGTTTCTGTACAGAAAATGATGCTGGCTTTGCAATTACGGCTGGCCGCTACCATTGAATATAATACCCGCTATGTTACACTTATTTACATAGAAACTTTAATTATCATTTGTATAACATTCTAAATAGCACTTTTTACACAAGAAAGTAAACTTTTAGATCAGTCCATTTTGTTTTTCACTAATTAAGTAAAAAGTAAAACAAACCAATAGGGCCGGGAATTAAAATTTCTTGCAACTTTTTATAGAAAAGCATGACCTTATCATAATTAAAAGTCAATCATTTAGCCATGTGATAAAACTTTTAAGTGTGCCAGTCAAACATTAATGATGATATTCGGGTCATTATACTGGAAATAGTCTTTTAAATATTTTGTAGTACAATTGATAATCTTCAGTATGATTGACCGTGTATATGACTTTTATAAGTCTATGTTATTTTTGATGAAAACTATTATTGCAGATAAAAGCCCTTTCACATTTATTTTAGTCTCGAATTAAATTAATCAAAATGAAAATAATAACACTGGCTCTTTATAACTGATCTTTTTTAATTATTGGCATTTTTTAAATTCATAGAACTTTTTAAAGATTTTGTTGAAACTCTACTGGTAAAAAAAACAAATATATATATATATATATATATATATATATATATATATATATATATATATATATATATATATATATATATTATAGTTCTTGGTGAAAATAATGTATGCGCGTTACATCGCATCCCATCAAGAATTTCTAATGTAATTTTTGGTGTAAAGCTAAGAGGTGATAATAACTGTAAACAATAGAATAACAAAATAATGAAAACATTTACATTTACATACAAAACATTTACAAAAATACTTGCTTTATAACCTTATAAATATTATTTAACCTTAATAAAATAAAACAAGGTAATCTTGGGCATGAAAGTAAAAATAAATATTTTCAATTATTTTTGCAATATCTAACAGCCGGATCAGCGGGCGATTCTGATCCATCTAAAGATGCTAAATTTCAGCAAGCACTGTCAAATTTAATAGGAGTGACAGAAAAATGGTTCTTGATATAGAAAAGTAAACAAATTATTTAACCTATAAAGTAAAATCACTTTATTACAAATCCATATCCAATAGCCCAATAGCTTTATTAACATGAGACATAATTGTACATACATATAATTGTACATACAATTGTACATACATGACATAATTGGGGGATGAGTCGCTCGCGTCCGTAGGCTTCGACCACCTAATCCTAGGCCCACCCTACACGTGTCCCCCGGGTGGTGCTAAACGAGCGACAAAGCCGAAACGACAGACTCGGCTCCTCGCCGTATGGTAGCGGCGTAAAATCTACCACCACTTAGTTCGCACCATGAGCCAAGAAGGAAAAGAAATGGCCCCGAGTTCCCGGCGCCCCTTTAATGGGGCAGGGGTGCGAAGAATCTCCGGGAGAAAAACCGGCGACGAGGTTCGCCACCCGTCACGTCCTGTCTCCCGGGGGGGCGAAAAGTGGATTGCGGAGGCCCGTCTGGCCACGCTGAATGTATGTGGAGCAATGAATGATAAGATGGATGAAGTATGCGAAATGATGAATGATAGAGGAATAGATGTGTTATGTGTAAACGAGACGAAACGAAAGGGAAGAGATGTCACTGCACATGGCATGTATACCGCTTACTGGTCTGGAGTAGACGAGACCGAGCGGGCATGCCAAGGAGTCGGTGTCATTCTTTCAGAAAGAATGGGTCAATGTGTGAAAGAGTATGAATGTGTTAGCCCAAGGCTGCTGTGGATGCGAATGAAAGTGGGCTTAAAGAAGTTGTTTGTGCTAGGGGTGTACGCCCCAGATATGTCTAAGCCCACTTATATCCGAGAGCAGTTTTGGGACATGGTAAGGCTGGTGTTGATGAAATGTAAGAAAAATGAAAATATTATTATGTTAGGAGATTTTAATGGAAGGGTTGGGGTGAAGAGGTCTGGTTATGAAAGGATATTAGGAACGTTTGGCGATGAAAGAATAAATGAGAATGGTGAAGACCTCCTGACCGTATGTGTGGAAAAGAATCTTTGTGTGGCGAACACTTTCTTTCGCCATAAGAGGATTCACATGTATACATGGGAAAGAGGGGATGATAGAAGCATGATAGATTTTATAATTGTGGATGAAAGAATGAGGAGCGCAGTGGTAGATACAAGGGTTTACCGGGGGTCCAACGTAGGGACGGATCATTACTTGGTCTTATGTCGAATTAATGGTCTATTCAGACGTTGGCGGCATCGGACATCGGTGTCTACCACTGCGTTACAGCGTATAAGAATAGAGAGGTTACAAGATGAAGGTGTGAAAGAGAAGTATAAATGCAGATTGAGGGAAAATATAAGTGGGTTAAATGAATTATGTATGAATGATTTAGAATTGAAGAATGTATGGAATAATATTAAGAAAGTTTTGGTGGATGCAGCCACCGAAGTATGCGGTGTAAGTAAGAGAACGAATGAAAGGAAAAGTAATACGTTGTGGTGGGATGATGAGGTACGGATGGAAGTTGAAGCAAAGAAGAGAGCATGGCTAGATTTACTAGCAACTAAAGCTGGTAATTCTGGCGGTATGAATGATGAGATTGAAAGAAAAAAGGCAGACTTTAGACGTATAAATAAGAGAGTAAAAGAAGTTGTTGAAAGGAAAAAGCAAGAAAAGATAGATAAGAATGATAGAAGGATATCTGATAACTTCCAGGCAAATATTAAAATGTTCTGGAAGCTCGTAAGAACTGCCAGGGGAAATTCAAAACAGCCTAGAATAAATGCTATACGAGACGAGAATGGCTGCATGCTGAATGATGAAGTTTCGAATTTAAAGAGATGGAAGGAATACTTTGAAAGCGTGTTTAAGAGTGAAGAGTCGTCTGGAATAAGTGAAATAGAAATTCCGGAAGAAGTGGAGAGAGGTAGGGAGATAAGTGTAGATGAAATAATGAAAGCAATGAAAAGCATGAAAGCAGGTAAGGCAGCCGGATATGATAGAGTATCACTCGAAATGCTGAGGGCTGGTGAGGGTGTGGTTACAGGCCTGCTGCACACCTTGTTTAATTTGTGTTGGGAACTGAAACGGGTACCGGAAGACTGGTGCAAAGCCGTTATAGTCCCAATATATAAGGGAAAGGGGTCGCAGCAGGACTGTAAAAACTACCGTGGTATCAGCTTGCTTAGCATTGTGGGTAAACTGTATGCTAAGGTGTTAATTGAAAGAGTTATGGAAGAAACTGATGGAAAAATTTGGGATGTGCAAGCTGGATTTAGAAAGGGGATGGGGTGTACGGATCAAGTCTTTTCCATGCGCATGATAGCGGAGAAGTTTTTGGCTAAAAACCAGAAAGTTTTTTGTGCGTTCATGGACTTGGAAAAGGCTTATGACAGAGTGGACAGGAATGTGTTATGGCAAACACTGAACTCATTTGGGTTGAGCGCTGGCTTGATACAGGCATTAAGATCTCTTTATAGGGACTCTAGTGCTTGTGTCAGGATCAACGGGGTCTACTCGGACTGGTTTGGCATTCATAAAGGTGTCAGACAGGGATGTGTGGCTTCCCCGTGGCTGTTTAACTTATTTATGGACAGTTGTTTGCAAACATTGAAAGTTGAAGAATGTGGGTTGAGAATGGGTGAGTCAACCGTCAAATGCCTTTTGTACGCCGATGATCAAGTCATATTTGCATCGTCGGCGGCCGAGTTGCAAATGATGGTTACTTTAATGAATTGGTCATTGAAAGAAAGGGGTATGAAAGTGAACGCAAGTAAGACGAAAGTGATGGTTTTTGAAAGAGAAGAAAGTAAAACTTTATGTGAAATAAGAATAGAAGGGGAGTTGATTGAGCAAGTGGATGAGTTTGTATATTTGGGATGTTTATTTAGCAGGGATGGTAGATATGATAAGGATATAGAACGACGAGTGAACGCAGGAAATAGAGTGAGTGGGGCTCTACACGCTATTATGAGGAGTCAGAATGTGTCAACTAAGGCACGTATGGCAATTCATAATGCTGTGTTAGTCCCTACTTTAATGTATGGTAGTGAAAGTTGGGTCTGGCAGAAGAAGCATGAGAGTAGAATAAATGCTGTAGAAATGCGTTCCTTAAGGAGTATGCTAGGGCTGAATCTGAATGACAGGGTGAGAAATAGTGTGATAAGAGAAAAGTGTGGTTTGCAAGATGACGTTGTGACAAGGATTAAGAAAGGAATGCTTCGGTGGTTTGGTCATGTAGAAAGAATGAACGAGGAAAGAGTGACAAAGCAAATTTATGTTGCGGAAGTGAACGGCAGGGTGGAGAAGGGACGCCCTAGACGAAGGTTTATCGACCAAATCGGCGATACATTAAAAATGGGCCAGATTAGGAGTACCCTTAACCGACGAGCGTGTATGCGTAGATATATGGATGTAAAAGAGGCGAGAGAGGTGTGTCAGGATCGCGCCAAATGGAAGTCCGTAGTCTCTGCCTACCCCTCTGGGTGACAGGCGTGAGTGTTTATGTATGGTATGTATGTATAATTGTACGAGTGCTTACAATACTTAACATTATTTTACTGAAATCTTAGAAAGTTTTTTTTTAAATAGAATAAGGGTGACAAAAGAGCACACAATCCACCTGATGGTAAGGGGTTGCTACGGCCCATACACATCTACATCTATCCTCGATTACGTATCAAAATGTAGATGCGTTGTCACCCGTGAGGACTAAGATGTAATGCCTCGTTTCCAGTAAAAAGGTCCTCCGATTCTCTACACTCACCATAGGAAACACAGCAGGGTTAAACTGCTATTTTACATGTTATTCCGTGAGAGCGTGGCCCTTCCCCGGTCGAGCCGACCCATTCGTGCTACAACTATATCTAATAAATATAGCTGTAGCATGGCTCTACCACGTAAAAAAAAATTGACGTTGAAAATTTAAGTATTTTTAGAAGCAACTTTGCAATTATTTTCTATTGAGTTAATTTTTGTGAAATCGTGTTTTGCAAACCGCCACCTGAAATATGTACAATTTTTTTTCGATAATGACGTGAAATTACAAAACCATCCCCATGCATTTCAATGTGGCTCTATTCAGCCTCTTAATATAAACATACCTCGGATTTCAGAGATAATGGAAGATATAATATTATATTATTAGTGTTCCGTGTGAGGCAACCTTTATATTTATATAAATATTCTCATCATATTTTTATGGTTGGTTAGAAAAATTATATCCAAATTCAAACTTTCACAGAGTAATTTTTTTTTACTATTTTTACCCAGCAAGTAGTAAAGCAAGTACAATCCCATCGGTAAGTGGTTATGTAGTCTAAGATGGTGAATTGCACTGACTTAACAAAAACCTATTCACTCTTGCCTAATAGTACTAGGTAAGTATTATTTGCGACCTATTTGTGTGTGTGTGTGTGTGTGTGTGTGTGTGTGTGTGTGTGTGTATGTGCGCGTGCGTGCTTGCGCGCGTGTGCGTGTGTGTTTGTGTGTGTGTGTGTGTGTGTGTGTGTGTGTGTGTGTGTGTGTGTGTGTGTGTGTGTGTGTGTGAAGAAAAGCGTATGAGAATACGTAAAGAGGAATAAAGGTTGAGTACTAATTCGCTTACCTGTACGAGGTTGCCACTCGAGGACCTTTCTTCCTATTTTTTATATGTTTTCCAAGTTATATAGCTAGCCCATTGCTATTTCACTGTAATATTCCGTTGAGCTATGTCAGTTACTCTGGTTCTAATGCAAATACCTTCATTTCTAATGTAGAGAAACCCCTCTCCAATTTAAAATTTTTACATTTTTTAGATGATAGTTTGTCTAAAAAAAAAAAACCATAAACCCAAGAATGTCTTTATATAGTTATTTATACTTAGGTAAGCACCATTCTTTTAGTTATTTAAATTGTTTGATTTAATTTGATAACAGTGTACCTAAATGTAAGTATCTGTGTATTTATTTCTTTCCCCTATAATATTTTATAAAGTCATACTTATAAAAACAGCGTTTTATTGTAATGCATAATTATAAAATTCATTATCAACTAATTAATAAAAATATGCAACAATAAAATTACATAGGTATTAAAAACTATCGCAATCTAAGTAACGAGAGCATGTTCGTCGTTCCACATCTAAATTATATAAAAATGCATTTTTCAATTTCACTAATCAACGTCGCCGCAAAAATTTCTTCTTCTTTGGGCACTTTAAAAATTCATTTATTTAGAAAATAATATTTACAGTTACCAGTGTACAGATATTAACTAAATTAAGTATTTCTAGTCATAAAAATATTTATAATTGAGTATAAACTTTTAAAAAACTAATATATATTTGAACGAAGTCGCTCCAACACCGACGTGCGGTCCACTCTCGACGATGTCCGAAAACGGACTGTGACAGAGCTTACATGGCGACGGAGCATGCGCGCTCGCGTAAATATATTCAATTTCAGGGAAAAATGATATATTCTCTTATAAAACGGATAATAAAAATAAAACTCTGAATTAAAAATATTAATATTTTTAAGACCTTTTTTTTAGTGTAAGAACTATTTAAAAAGCTTGTGCCGTTTTGGAGAAATTTTGCAAAATATGACAAAGATAGGTACTCTTTGGGGATTTTTTTTTCTAATAAGGGGTTGACAAAAATACAATTTTGTTAAATTAAAAACATTTACCAAATCTTCTTCTGTTACACTGTATTTTTTCTTTGTGGATTAAATCAACAGTTATTGAGATTTTTTTACTTAAATATCCTAGGTTTAGGCATTTCAACCACTGTTAAGGCCTTAAAATCAGTTTAGAAAAAATCTTAATTTCGAATCGAACTCGAAAAAAAATTGGAAGTAAGCACCTCTGTATTGCAATTTTTTCTTATTGTTTTATATTAATAGGCCGTGTCATGTGTTGTTAATTTAATTATGAAAATACGTTTAGTTTGTTCTTCATCATAGACGACCCTATAGCTAAAATGCTACAGAGTATCTTTAAAATCAAATAAAAAATACTTATAGGGCAGGAGCCCTATTTGCTCTTGATTATATGGTGACGACATTGACCATAGTGTTTTCAACCGAGTTTCTGTTATCCTGAAAGCGCTCTAACGCATAATGTAACCCGGGCAAATGGACTAAAACTAACAAGACCTTGTTTGTTTGACAATACCATTAATGGCACTTTTGCACAGCATAAGGATGACAAACGAGAATAAAGTCCACCTGATGGGAAGTGGATGCTATGGCTTATACACATACATCTAAATTTAAGAAAAAATGCAGATGCGTTAATACCACGGAATAAAAAGTCCAGTAAAAAGGGTTGCTGGATGCCGTATAAAACACAGCAGCATTACGTTACCATTTTACGCTGGTATTCTGTGTGATATTCAAAAAATATATTTATGTTACTAGCTTTTTATCCGCGGATATGCTCACATGAGCTTGAATTTACGAACATCATTAAATGCTGTTCCGCGCCAAATTTAGCAAATTTCGATCACTTTTAGAGTCACCTCAGTGTCTGTGTCTCTATGTCTGTCTATGTTTTTTATTGGAATCAAAATTTATTATTATTGTTTAAATTTTACTAGTAATTAAACTTAATTTAGTTTTAACAAAAGAATGACGAATTTCATGGTCTTTTACCAGCTTCCATTTGGCGCGATCCTGACACACCACTCTCACCTCCTTAACATTTATATATTTACGCATACACGCTCGTCAGTTAAGGGTACTCCTAATCTGGCCCATTTTCAATGTATCGCCGATTTGGTTGATAAATCTTCGTCTAGGGCGTCCATTCCCGACTCTGCCGTTCACTTCTGAAACATAAATTTACTTTGTCACTCTTTCCACTTCATTCTTTCTACATGACCAAACCACCGAAGCATTCCTTTTTTAATCCTGGTCACAACGTCATCTTGCAAACCACACTTTTCTCTTATCACACTATTTCTCACCCTGTCATTCAGATTCAGCCCTAGCATACTCCTTAAGGACCGCATTTCTACAGCATTTATTCTACTCTCATGCATCTTCTGCCAGATCCAACTTTCACTACCATACGTTAAAGTAGGGACTAACACAGCATTATTAATTGCCATACGTGCCTTGTTTGACACATTCTGACTCTTCATAATAGCGTGTAGAGCCCCATTCACTCCTTTCCTGCGTTTACTCGTTGTTTTATATTTTTATCATATTTACCATCCCTGCTAAATAAACATTCCAAATATGCAAACTCATCCACTTGCTCTATCAACTCTCCTTTTATTTTTATTTCACATGACGTTTTACTTTATTCTCTTTCAAAAACCATCACTTTCGTCTTACTTGCGTTCACTTTCATACTCCTTTCATTTAATGACCAGTTCTTTTTCATTCCAGATAAAGTAACCATAATTTGCAACTCGGCTGCAGAAGATACAAATATGACATGATCATCGGCGTACAAAAGGCATTTGACGGTTAACTCACCCATTCTCAACCTACATTCTTCAAATTTCAAAGTTTGCAAACAACTGTCCATAAATAGGTTAAACAGCCACGGGGAAACTACACAGCCCTGTCTGACACCATTTTGAATGCCAAACCAGTCCGAGTAGACCCCCTCCCTCCGATTCCGAAGTCCGTAGTCTCTGCCTACCCCTCTGGGTGACAGGCGTGAGAGAGTTTTATCAGCTCACTGCATAATAAGGTGTGTAGGGATGCTCAACGCCTTCATATTCATAATTCAGTTGAAAATGGTGATAGGGCTAAGGTCTGGAAATTTCTTAAATCATTGGGTGTTGGGAAATCTAAGAATCGTCCAACGACAAAAGATTTAAACGTTAACGGTTTAAATAAACATTTCTCTTCTTCGTCCTGCTTAGACAACACTACTAAGGCAAATACACTAACATAACTATTTTTAATTCAATTCAATCTAATTTTTGTAATGTAGTATGACTTTTAATATGACTACTATAGTACTGATAATATTTAATAATAATATGACCTGGGAATGCGGTGATCGCTACTACGTTCTTTCTAATGTATTATTTAATTATACTTCATTGTGAATTGTTACAATTTATTATTTAAAATTAAAGTGCAGAGTGCGAGCAGAGAGTAAATGAAGAGTAAATTTTAAATAAAATAGTTATTGAAATGTTGTCTTAATATTTTGCATCTGCAAAAATAAATATATATTCATGGTGTTCTAAATAAAAAATAACTAATTATAAATGAAAAATTTATGATACTTCAAAATAGGTACATGACAAAGATAAGTTTTACAAAATGCATGGCAGCTTTTTTATCGGAAGACAGGGCATCAAGAAACTAACTAAAACAAAAGCCAAGAGGGATTTATATTACAAACGTTGACGCAAAAAATAAAATATCTTCTCACCACCTCAACCTCGTTACTTTCAGTTTTTAAATTTGCTCATATTATATCCAAAATGGTTGCCCTAATCAGAAGAGCTTGCGAAGGGAGCAATATAACTTTTATTTGCTACACTTTGCCGTTATGGTTGCTTACTTCATACAATTTTTATTTCATGTGTACATAACTTTAAATATTATACTATTCACCTAGCCATATCATTTCATACTTAATGTATGGTGACAATGTAATAATATCCATATCCCACATCGCTCCGTGGAAAACAAACCAGGAGATGAGCAGTAGCTTCCTCGTAATAATACAAAATAATACACTAATGTTTCCAATGCGCCTGCCAAACGCGGCAGCTATAGCAAATATCCTCCCTATAGGGAAACGCTATGATCAGCAGTGGACTTTTGATAGACTAGAAATTTCCCCAATCGATTGTCGGTTCTTTGAGCTATATGGCCGGCCCATTGCCGTTTCAGCTCACAAAAACGTAATGTAATTAGTAAGCTCTATTTTATAGACGTAAAGTGGCGGTTAAGCATATCCACTACCCCATATATTCCTATGGGTGTCGTAAGAGGCGACAGTGGGAAACAGGCAGGAGATGGACAGCAGCATCTTACTGATACCGGCAAGCGTGGCAACTATGACAAATATCCGCCATGAAATGAAAATTACGAAACGACGACCCACAAACCCCGGCGGCCTCGCTATTCCTGGCTACGGTGGTGACAACGGTAATGGCAGGGCAGAGGTTGCTAAGCATCTCCGGTGGAGGTTCGGTTGCCACCTAAGACAACTTGATCTAGCAATATGCAAAGCACGCACCCTGAGGACTGACGAGGAGATCCTGAAGCTAGAAGAAGAGATAAACAAACGCTAGAATATCATAGGACTATCCGAGGTCCGAAGAGAGGGGGAGCACACGGTAATCGTCGAATTTGGCTACTTATACTATCACCGGGAGGGCGCCCATCTGTTTCAAGGAGATGAAGATGTATCGTCCACAAGTCTTTCGTTAACAACGTTGTGAAGATTGAGAGTGTATCGACGGTATCCGTTGAAGATCGTACAGGTTTACGCATGAACCTCGGCAAATCCCAATGAGGAGGTGTAGGAAATGTAAGAGTATATCTCATAAGCCATTTTTTTCATAAGCCATGCATGCATTCCACCAAAACCCACTACACGGTGTTAATGGGAGACTTCAACGCAAAACTAGGCACAAGAAAAAACAGTAAGCTGTAAGTAGGAAAATTTGTAATAGGGCAACGAAAACCAAGAGACCAATAGCTGGCCGAATTTATGAAGAAAGAGGGATTACTTTGATGCACTCCTTCTTTCATAAGCGACCTCACAATAAGTGGACCTAGTCAAGATCCAACGGTTCGACAAAAAATATGATTGACTTCATTATGACGACCAGACGACAATTGTTCAGGGATGTCTCAGTGAAAACCGTGATCACCGAATCTTTAGAGACACACTGAACTTAAACGTTAAGTTGTAGAGGTCTCGTCTTATGAAGTCATCGCTCCGTCCCCTTCGTGCTCTAATCCAAAGTCCCGAATCCTTACAGGTCGAGTTACAAAACCGTTTTCGACGATATAAATGACAATCTCGTGAAAACTGTCCATGCGGTCGGAGCTAAATTCTGCAAAACCCGCCACAGAAGAACACAAAAACTTTCCGCTTACATTCTTAAATCTCATGGCTGTTAGACGCGAAATGAAGCTGCAGTCTTCAACACATTTGACAGCATACAGGCAACTGAACAGACAGATTTCCAAATGCATTCCAAATGCACAGACGGGATTTATGCAACTTTAATACATCTTGTATTGAAGAAGCGATCGAGCGAAACTAATGCTCCAAAGTCTTTACCAGATATCTGTCTGCCAGAAAGAGCCAACTGTCAAAGTTGAAGACCGAGTGTGGCAGCATCGTTTCCGGGACACCTGAGATTTTGAGTGGGATTAAGGGATTCAATGGGCAGCTGTACAAATCATTGTTGGAGCCACACGCATATAAGTAAAGATCTAAGAGCAAGTCTAATTTGACACTACTCGGATCATATCGAATTAGTATTGCTCTCCAGTACCTTAAAACGGGCAAGGCCCTAGATGAGAATGGAATTACAACGGAGCTTCTGCTTTAAATATCGCATTTCGCACTTTGATTCCCGCCGGCATTAGTGGAAATGTTAATTAATATTTTAGATACTGATGTAAGTGTTTAGCTAGGAAATTAAAAAAAGAATTCAAAGTCACGTAAAGTCCACCCACGGGCATTGAAGCAGCGCGGCGGACATTTCTTTGTCCTAAAACCACGAATGAATGACTCAGGCCTCCGAGCTCAGCAGTGGAAAGCGTATAGGCTGCAACTTTACATTTTAATCGCGGAAAAGACATAGAAGCTTAATGCTGCTGTGGGTCCATATACTTTATTCACTGTAAACGAAGCATTCCAACTTAGTCTTCAGAGATGACAACACATCTGCATTTTGATTCTTAATCGAGGATAGATGTAAATGTCACCTTATGGTAAGTGGGCCATAGGATCCACTTACAATAAGGGGAACTGCGTGCTCGATGGTGCCCCATATTCTATTTAAAAAAAAAACTAAATTATTATAATTTTTTTAAATGAAGTGAACGGTATGTTAACGACAACAATAACCTTACATTAACATTTTGTACCTAAACCTCTGCTTTTGGTAAACTGTCAGTCACAATACTTTGATCAAAATTGGGATTGAATTTCTGACTCACTGCAACGTCCGTTGATTAACTGCCTTGTAGACGAGCTATATTGTGGCAATAGATTGGTTTCCTTTCCAAAGGATACAATTATTTTAACAAATTTAGCATAAAGTTTATAAATATAAATATCTAGTAAATTTTAAGAAAAAAATGTAATAAGTAACAACGTATTCCAATGAAAAATCAGCCTTAAGTTTAAACTAAATCATCTGAAAATTGTTAATGAAATTTATGATGCTTACTTAAACAATTTTGATAATCTAGACGAACATACTATAGCGGTATTTGATGACTGAATTCACACAAATTTTTTTTTGCAAATTTTATGGCGATTAAATATAACGTTTCATCATCGACAACTTAACAACCGAAAAGTAACAACCAATGACAGAAACTTCAAAAATGTTCCTTCCTTTTGGTTTCTGCTTACAAACTACATTATGAATAGACAGGAGAGGTATATTCTTTGGCAGGTTTAAACACAGTATCTCTATAGTACATAATATACAGGAAATCCAAATGCTTTATCCTTTAAGCACGAAACTTTAAATCAGAAATATAATCTACGATCTCTTCTCATTTTTAATAACTAAATTGTAAATGATACTAATTTTACGGATTTTATCATGTTTAATTTTAAGTTTTTAAATCCCGAAGATTCGGGATTCAGGATTGAGGTTTTTTTTTTATAGGATAAGGGTGACAAACGAGCACACAGTCCACCTGATGGTAAGTGGTTGCTGCGGCCCATAGACATCTACATCTATCCTCTGTTACAAATCAAAATGTAGATGCGTTGTTACCCGTGAGGACTAAGATGGAATGCCTCATTTCCAGTAAAAAGGGCCTCCGGCCACCTGTACTCACCAAGCGAAACGCAGAGGTAAACTTCTACTTCACGCTGGTTTTCTGTGAGGTCATGGTACTACCCCGGTTCGAGCCGGCCCATCCGTGCGACAGCAAAAGCTGCCGCGTGGCTCTACCACTGTTAAAATTGTGTGTTAAACGTACCGATGTCGTTGTTAGCCGGGCTACCTTCAGTTTTTGAATATTAATTTTTGGTCCGATCGATACAGAACGAGCTTACATTATCTTTTAACGAATTCCTTTCCGTGACCATGGTGCTGTAAAGTACCCGAAATGTCGATAGTTAAAAAGTTAAAATTAATCGCGATGAAATTCATAAAAATAGATTCATTTAATGTGTAGTGTTCGCGTAAATATAAGAATCTATGTTTCTATATATAAATACTAATAAATAAAATTGAAGTCTCCGTTTGTAGTCAAAATAACAGCTTTATACTTAATATATATGAAAGTATATACGGTACATACAACAAAATTAATTTTTTGAAATTTTTGTCTGTCTGCCTGTCTGTAAATTTGTTCCAATTAATCACCGTAATGTCTGGACTGATTTTGACGGGATTTCACTGGCAAATAAGTGATGTGTTTAGAAGTAATTTAGGCTATGTTTCAGAAAAAAATTAGGAGTCCGCGGAAAAAAAATTAAAACCCATGAAATCCAATCGTAATATATTCACGCGGATGAAGTCGAACAGCAAGTAATAAATATTTTTGTTACAGTATCCATTTTATTTTAGTTTAATGTTTTTAGTTTTAACTTTTTTGTTATTGGAACATTCTTAACATTTATTTGTAACAATATATTTTCCAGGTGATGGTGTTAAGAGTTGAGAAGTAATGTAACGTCCACTTGACGCCGTATCGCAGTCGACATCGTTAGATTAAATTGACGTCATTTATTTCACTCAATCACTTTCTTGTGATAGGCATCTAAGTAGTAAGTTTGATCGAGATGTTTTTTCCTAAAAAAATATTTAAGGGTAGCAAGCCGCATTTACATCGTCATCATCATCATCAACATTACAATTCTTCACAAGTCAACTGCTTTACATAGACCTCTCCAAAGTGGTGCCATAAAGAACGGTTCTGAGATACGTGCATTTATCAATTCGTGCACATATTATCAATTGATGTAATTTTGTACACGTAAATTTTTTATTAGCACGTTGATGTTCAGTCGAAATTATTTCTTTTTTGTTATTTCTCCTCAAAATTTAATGGTCTCAAAATGCTTAATTTGATATTAATTAAATAAATAAGCACTTTAAGAAAATAACTGCGTGTACACGAGTCGTAATACTTATCTTTAAATGCCGGGACATTGAATATTGAACTTTGAACTTCGAACTGTCCGTTACTGTGTCGGGTATCACGTGTTCGATTCTACGATGAATGTTGAATTAGGCGAGTTAAGTTAGTTAAATGTACAATAAAGTTAATAGACTGAAATAGTGACAATGAAGAAAGAACCTGTCCATGGTGGACGCCTGCTGGAGTGATGCAGCATTGTGGGGCAGCATGGAAACCGTCGCGCTGCCAGGTCACCCTCATATACATACCACTAAACACAACTTTACATGCATATACTCTACCTACGGCCTGACCGAGCCTTGGGGCGGTCTTAGATTCGGATGCAGGTACGTACCATTTATCTTCCTAGCCTTTTCCTTATTTTGTAGTATAATAGGTCATATTTCCATAAGGCCATTTAGGCCCGTATCCACGGCTGCCCGTCGAAGAGGCTACCATGGGCCCTAGCCAAGGCGAACTTTGCAGGGGCAGCTGTGGGCCTCAACATTTACTCTTAGATTTAATTTTACACGTAGAAAAGTTAACTTTTGTACCGGATGTCATTGAGGTTGATTTACGATACGGAAATAATATGAACTGAAGTTAAATCAACAACAAATACACACTAATATAATCATATACATATTAAAAATTTGAGTAGTTAGGATTTCAGAATAAAAACTAATTTTCTTTTCAAATCTGCAAAATACTTTCTACACATAGGACTATATACCGAGAATATACATATAAAATGCATACAAACGCTATTACTGTATGGTATGCTGTTAGTGTTGTGGTACAATAAATTATTTCACTTTAGGTAACCCTTATTACTTTGTTTTAAATATTTGCAAAGTTATTCCTTAAATATTTAATTTAAAGTAAAATAAATACTATTATATCATTTCTTAATAATACATTTTATTAATAAAATTATTAAATCTACCCTTTAAAGGAATGCCATAAAACACGGTCTTAAGCCACCTGCATACATTGATAAATACAATACAAAAAATACAAGTATCTCCACTGTACAATAGTAAACACTTTTTTATTTTATAGGATAATTCTTAATCCTAAACTCCAATGGTTCAAACCTGTAAAGTAAACTCTTAATAAAACATAATTAAAAATAATGCTTCCAACATCTCATTAATTGCAATTCCCAGCCGCTCTTTAACATTATAAAGAGTTGTACACACTACTCTAAATTTAAAAATAATACTGGTACTCGTTTGCTTATATACAACAATTTGAAAAAAAAAGAGCCAGTGCTTTTTATCCAGTATTTACGACATAGACATAAATAGATTAGAAGATTTTCTACAACATTTGCTTAGCAAATGAACTAATATAAATAATAGCACGTAGACAAAACAATCAACCTCAATACAGACTCAAGATTCAAAAGACAAGCGCTCGTGGTAGAGCCATGCTGCAGCTATGTTATGTTTGTTTTACGAATGGGTAAGCTCAACCGGGGAAGAACCACGCTCACACATAATACCAGCGTGAAATAGCAGCTTAATGATGTTGTGTTTCGTATAAAATATATAAAAAGTTTCACTTGAAACGAGGCAGTACATCTTAGTCCTCAGGGGTGACATCGCATCTGCATTTAAATCGAGGATTTTGTATGGGCCATAGCATCGACATTAGGTGTGTTCGTTTGTCACCCTTATTTAAATAAAAAACGGCCAATTGCGAGTCAGACTCGCGCATGAAGGGTTCCGTGCCATCGTAGTACACGTTTCTAGTAGGGGAGCCCGTTTTAATTTTTAATTAATTTTTATTTTTATTTGTTGTTTATAATAATGTAATAGTTTCAACTATCTACTACTTTCATTGAAAGAAAGGGGTATGAAAGTGAACGCAAGTAAGACGAAAGTGATGGTTTTTGAAAGAGAAGAAAGTAAAACTTGAGCAAGTGGATGAGTTTGTATATTTGGGATGTTTAATTAGCAGGGATGGTAGATATGATAAGGATATAGAACGACGAGTG
Organism: Parnassius mnemosyne; assembly: GCA_963668995.1. Lineage (NCBI taxonomy): Eukaryota > Metazoa > Arthropoda > Insecta > Lepidoptera > Papilionidae > Parnassius > Parnassius mnemosyne. The sequence continues at coordinate 8,537,595 of CAVLGL010000046.1, read as the reverse complement.
AACGCAGGAAATAGAGTGAATGGGGCTCTACACGCTATTATGAGGAGTCAGAATGTGTCAACTAAGGCACGTATGGCAATTCATAATGCTGTGTTAGTCCCTACTTTAATGTATGGTAGTGAAAGTTGGGTCTGGCAGAAGAAACATGAGAGTAGAATAAATGCTGTAGAAATGCGTTCCTTAAGGAGTATGCTAGGGCTGAATCTGAATGACAGCGTGAGAAATAGTGTGATAAGAGAAAAGTGTGGTTTGCAAGATGACGTTGTGACAAGGATTAAGAAAGGAATGCTTCGGTGGTTTGGTCATGTAGAAAGAATGAACGAGGAAAGAGTGACAAAGCAAATTTATGTTGCGGAAGTGAACGGCAGGGTCGGGAAGGGACGCCCTAGACGAAGGTTTATCGACCAAATCGGCGATACATTAAAAATGGGCCAGATTAGGAGTACCCTTAACCGACGAGCGTGTATGCGTAGATATATGGATGTAAAAGAGGCGAGAGAGGTGTGTCAGAATCGCGCCAAATGGAAGTCCGTAGTCTCTGCCTACCCCTCTGGGTGACAGGCGTGAGTGTTTATGTATGTATCTATTACGGTTCATGAGATACATACAACCCGCTGACAGACAGATGGACGGACGGACGGACGGACGGACGGGTAGCGGGGGCTTAGTGATAGGGTCCTGATGGATACCCTTTAGGAACGGAACCCTAAATAGACTGAACAAACCCGAGAGAAGGACTAAAACGGAGCAACTAAATACTTACTAAAAACTTCTTACGTGTAAGAGCCATGCTGCAGCTATATTAGTAGTATAGTTGTAGCGCGATTGGGTCGGCTCGACTGGGGAATGACCACTGTTACGGCCTACGGCTGCTCCCTTAAAGGATCCAATCCTCAGGGGCCCATGAGCTGAAGATTTCCCGAACAGACGTAGGTCGGGCCCCAATGTGGCCACGTGGAAATTCCTAATTACATTAAAATATATGGGGGAGCGTTATACTACGGTCAGTCGACCGGAAGGAATTTGGACGAAGCTTACTTACCTCTATCCAAGGCGACTGGTCCCTCCGGAGTCGGTCAGGTCGCATGTGGTTGTGTAGTGCAAGGGAAAGAATGGTCATGTGGTGTGTATCTGGGTGTGACTGATGGTGATTGAACCTAGACCTTGGCCGTCGGCAGCAGCCCGAGCGTCGACACCGCTCCAACTTGAGGGGGCCTTTCGAGGTTATCCACAGTCACTTTCTTCTTTCGTCACGTTGACAGTCAATTAACTCTATCGTACGATTTACTAACTTACAGAAGCCACTAACTATCGCTGGGTATAATGGTTACCGCACAAACGCACACGGAGTTTAAAGGGTCAAAGGTCACTACCGTTTCGCGTAGCAATAGTGAATTCTAGAATATCAGAGGCCGCACTATCTAATATTGCCGAATGCACTTATGCAGGTTCTGAGTCAGACACAATAAGTCCCGGGAAGCTCTCCAGTAGGAATGCGCGTCACAATGATAGACGGTATATTTACTGGCCGCGCCGAATTATTCCGAGTTCCCTAACAGAATACAGCGAGCCAATCGTTAGCACCGCTTATGGACGACTGCCCTTGGGTGTGTTACGCACGACCGAATGTCAAACCGGTATGACACTGAGCCGCACGCCCTCTCGCGTTCGTTCCTTGAAAGTGTTTGGCGCGAACAACCACGCTCTTACAGAATACCAGCGTAAAATAGCAGCTTAACCCTGCTGTGTTTCGTATGGTGAGTGTACGGAACCGGCGACCCTTTTTACTGGATGTATTGTCTGCTATCTTCTCTTATCCGTGTAGTGTAGCACAGGGTCGGCACGCACTTAACTAAAATACGTCCACTCTTGACCGAGGCTGTCGTGTAACTGACGCGGTGCGCTCGAGACAGTGAATTATATAAAAATGTATGTTTGTGTATTTGTGCACGGTAAATAAAACAAATAATAATATTTACTGTATACTATACATATGCAAACACTACTTCTCTTTTTTATCAAGATTTATTTTCTTTTTTTCATTATAACTCATAACAATCACAAATCAGCTTTATCTCTGTATTAATCATTACATATTTTCGTCTTCTTTAACTTGTTCTACATTTTGTTATTTTTCATTCTGATCGGGTGGTTAGCCGTCCATTCGCCTTCTACTTTCTTCAAATGTATCACATTTCTCCTAAACCTTTGGTTCGTTTCACTATTGCGTACTGTGCAGTCATCGTCTCGTGTACTTTCGACATGTGGCGTCGGTTTGAAATTTGTTGTAAGCTTATCCGATTTTTCCATTGCTTTTACGTAAACCTTATCTCCCTCTATTATATCTGAGTGAGTTGCTCTGCGTTTCCTATCTCCATACTCTTTTCCTTTTTCTTTTTGTATTATATCTCTATCCCTGATATTTGAATCATTTAGTCTGTAATTTATTTCACCTATTGATGGTATTTTATCCCTACTTTTTCGTTAAAAAAACAGTTTAGATTGTGACCTCCCGGTAACTGTATGGGGTGTGCTGTTATACATTAGAAGATACTCCCACAAACATTCTTTTAAATCCTTCCTCTCGATCTGGCTGATATGAAGACGTTTCAAAATATCTCTGTTTTGTCTTTCAACTTCGCCGTTGATTTGAGGCCAATATGGTACAGTACTAAATAACTTAATGTTACATTCTTTGCAGAAAGATCAAAACTCTTCACTGACAAACTGCTTGCCATTGTCTGGTGTGATAAAAATACGATAACCAAGTCTACTGAACATTTCCTTCAGCATTTTAATAATCTGTAAGCTTGTGATGGTTTTTGTAATTTTTACTTCTTTGTATCGACTATAGTAGTCGATCACTACTAACAGATACGCGTTACTTGGCAATGGACCCATTAGATCCATTGCGACATCTATCCATGGAGCTGCAGGCAACTCTCGTCTCTTCATTGGTGCAGGTAGGTTTGGCAAACCCACTAACGTACAACCTTTACAGGCCTTTACTAATTGTTCTACGTCTTTATCGATACGGTGCCACCATACATTTAATCTCAAACGTTGCTTCATTGCCACGATACCTAGATGGCCCTCGTGTGCAGCATCTAACACACTCTTGCGGAGTGGAGATCATGGAAACAAAACTCGTTCTCAAAAAAAAAATATAGCTCTTAATTGAATTGTCCCAGTTGTTCTGATAGACACCTTTTTTCACATTGCAAATCTCTTGGTCTTTTTCTGAATATGCTACAATGGTACTTATCGGTATAGGAACTGGTCTAGAATTTTCTACTATTTGGTACACATGATGGTCTTCTCCTTTTGGTGGGTTATCAGGATAGTTACATAATCGCGACAAGGGATCAGCTATATTTGTTTTTCCCGGCTTGTATATAACCTTGAAAGAATAGGACTGTAGCCTGATTACCCATCGTTCAATCCTCGCAAATGATTTTTATTTAGACCCGAACAATATCTCTAGCGGCTTGTGTTCAGTGAATAAATCAAAAGGCTTTCCCAATAAAAAAAATTAAAATGTTCGACCCCCCAAACTAATGCTAGTGCCTCTTTTTCCGCTTGGCTATACCTGCGCTCGCAGTCTGCCAAAGTTCGATTACCATAGGCAATGATTCTAGGGCCATTTGTATAATGTTTTACAAGGACAGTACCAAATCCCACGGGACTAGCATCTGCTATCACCTGTGTTGCATCTGTGACGTCATAATACCCTAAAGGTTGTATTTCCGTGAGCATTCGTTTGAGTTTTTGGAATGCTTTATCTAGTTCCCCAGACCATTATTTTCCCAAACTTTCGCTTTTGCCCATCTTCTGTCTTAGCATGTGCTTCAGAGGTTCTGCCATGGTGGCCAAGTTAGGTATCCATTTGTTTATGTAGTTTACGAGTCCTAAAAAACTTTGGAGTTCTTCTATGGTCTTCGGGACCCTAAATTTCATAATGCTCTCAACGTACTACTAGGGGTTTCACTCCTTCATGTGTAAGCCTGTGTCCCAGAAAAGTTTTATATATGCATTAATTGCTATTCAGCACGGCGTTGTTTTCACTAAGTACCTGTAGAACCTTCTTTAGTCTTGCGTCATGTTCTTCTTCACTGTTCCCGAATACTAGTATATCATCAATAAAATTGACGAACTCTTCACAGTTTATCAGCATCCTTTCAAGGATCTTCTGAATAATCTCGGAAGCGCAGGGTATTCCAAACATTAATCTTTTATATCTATATAATCCTTTGGGAGTTATAAAAGTCGTTAAGTGTCTGGATTCAGAGTGAATTTCCGCTTGATGGAAAGTATTTTTTATGTCTTATTTGCTAAAATATTTAACTTTCTTCATTTTAGGCAAAAAAATGGTCCATAGTAGGCAAGGGGTTGTTTCTCGCAAGATAGCGGCGTTCGCACGTCTCATATCTACGCACAAACGCAATTGACCATTTTCTTTTATGATTGGAACATTGGTGAAACCCATTTAGACGGGCCTTGCACTTCTTCAATTATATCACTGTTTAGTGATTCCTTAATTTTAATTGCCTCCTTCTCTTCAATGGGGATCGGTACTCTCCACTTGATTTATCCCGATACCAAGTTTTAAAATACCCGGACGGACTGCTGTATTCTTACCCAACAGGTCTTTAGTACCCCCCGAAATTACACTAATGGTTGTATGTTCCTTTCGTCCATTGACTTCGAGTATAGTTTCAATTGAACCGTCTATTGCCAAAGGAGCGTTACTACCATATGCTAATAATGTCTTGTCTGTTCCTTTAATTTGATTAAAAGCATATACTTTTTTGATTTTTAACTCTTCCCGCGTTTTGTCAGATATAAGGATCAGTTTAAATCCAGAGTCAATCAGCATATCGATTTATATACCCCCTACTCTACATTTTATAGTCGCATCGTTATCCACCTGGAAAACATAGTCTATTTCTTGAATTTATATATATTTAGAATATTTCTTGTGCCCCAGAGCCACCGAAATGCAATAGCGTAGCTCGTTTCTTGTGTGCTAGCTGATGTAACTTCAGCTGCGTCCGGATAGATTAGTAGAGACCTTTTCCATTTTTCCCACCTAATAGCCATAGATGGGCTATCTGATTCGAGATCCAATTTTTCTAAAGCTGATAACGATATCATGCTATGTATTATTATTTTTATAGGGGCAAACTGAAACAGTTTCTTATATTTTTATTTCCAATTTATTGCTGGTATTTTAATACCCAATGTCCAATTTAATAGTGGTATTTTAGTACCCAAAGTCCAATTTAATGGTAGTACCTTAGTACTCAAAGTCCAATTTAATGGTGGTACCTTAGTACCGAAACTCCAATTTAATGGTGGTACCTTAGTACCCAAACTCCAATTTAATGGTGGTACCTTAGTACCCAAACTCCAATTTAATGGTGGTACCTTAGTACCCAAACTCCAATTTAATGGTGGTACCTTAGTACCCAAACTCCAATTTATTGGTGGTATCTTAGTACTCAAACTCCAATTTAATGGTGGTATCTTAGTATCCAAACTCTATTTAATGATGGTATCTTAGTACCCAAACTCAATTTAATGATGGTATCTTAGTTCCCTAACTTAATTAAATGATGGTATCTTAGTACCCAAACTCAATTTAAGAATGGTATCTTAGTACCCAAACTCAATTCAATGATGGTATCTTAGTACCCAACACCAATTTAATGGTTGGTGTCTTGGTACCCAAACTCAATTTCATGATAATAATAAGTTCCATAACACTCGCCCTTCACTTTCAGTTTATTTGTCATACCGACTACTTCCATTGCTGTGCCATTTAGGCTTTGGGTAAATTCAATACCTATAATGTGCATTTACAGTATTACTAGTTACCTGCTATGCAATTTACAGAAGTCGTGAAGTTTCCACGATTTTTTGTAAGACATATGCCATGAAAGCGGTAAAATAGTATTTTCATTAAAGGCGATAAATATCACACCTACATGTAAAATGCCACTAAAATTTAGCTAACGACATTGTATTTCGGTTCGCATCGTGAGGAGTGATTAGTTACATCTACTATTTTTCCATCAAAAATCTTTTTAAATAAAAGTTGTGCTAATAGACATATGTTATAATAAATCATTATTTTATCATTGCTACATAAAGAAAATAAAGTTTTTGCACACCATAAGCGTGGTCATATGCGCACATATAATTTATATGAATTATTAAAATGATCAGAACAGGGTTAAAAACAATAAATCATAATTCATAATCCACAATTTTTTTTTTCCGCGGGTACTCTAGGAATTAATTTACAATTGCAATGCTAATAGTTGCACATTGCTAACCTATTTTTGATTATATCTTTATACTAAATAGGTACTTATCTTTTTTCTCGTCACCACTTGTATTGCCTGCTATCTTCTCTTAACCGTGTATTGTAGCATAGGCTTGGCACGCACTTAACTAAAACACGTCCACTCTCGCCCGAGGCTCTCGTGTAACTAACGTGGTGCGCTCGAGACAGTGAATTATATATAAATGTATGTTTGTGTATTTGTGCACGGTAAATTATTAGTAAATAAAACAAATAACAATATTTACTGTATACTATACATATGAAAACACTACACTGGAAATGAGGCATTCCATCTTAGTCCTCACGGGTGACAACGTATCTGCATTTTGATTCGCAAACGAGGATAGATGTAGATGTCTATGGGCCACAGCAACCACTTACCATCAGGTGGACTGTGTGCTCGTTTGTCACCCTTGTCCTATAAAAAACTAAATTATTTTGTTTTTGTACAATTATTCTATAAACTACCTAAAACTTTAGCACTAAGTGAAATGATGATGAAGATTCATATAGCGCCTAAAGTACTTTTTTAGTAAACTATGTGAAGTAAAAGGAAGTTTTTGTAATGTTTCTAGTATTTTTTTATAGAAGAGAAGAGGGGGCAAACGAGCATGCGGCTCACTTGATGGACAATGGCTACCGCCACCCATGACTTACCGCAATGCCAAGGGAATTGCAGGATAAACAGATCTCCCCGCATGATCGGTTGAATGAAAACCGAGCCATTCGGCGTGTTGGGCGTTAAAATCGCCAAGGATCACGATCTTTGCGGATGGCATATGCTGTAACAAGGAATCTGTAGCCATTTGGATGTGGTCGTTGATTCGGTCTGTTTCGGTATTACTGCTATGAGATATTAAATATAGAGACACCTTTAGACGCAGAGATAGTCGTCACTGTCAACGCGAAGCCATTGGATGGACAGGTCTGTACCTTCAAGACTGCCGAGGCGTCGAAAACAGATGTCCTCTCTGACGTATATGCAGAATGCATGGCAGATACATTGTGTTTTCATGCGATAGCCAAGTCAATCTTTTTATTTAAAATATATAAGATTTTTAGTATTGATGTGGTCACTATAAGGTGTTGTTAGGTTAGCTAATTACGTAATAACTTAAGACAGAAGGACCCTTAAGTAGGGAATGAATAAATTAACCGACTTGGTGTTACATGGATCTCACAACTTTTTACGGTAGAACCGAGCACGTGGTAAATCAGCACTTAAAATTGCAACTAACAATTTAACTTTTGCTGACTGGGATCGTACCGTGGTTGTTTACATACTGTGCCAACATTTTTCTTGGATGGAAACTAAACGCGAAGCTTCAATGTGGCCTCCATATATCAAAACTAGCAAGCACACTCAGTTCTGCAGCATATGATATAAAAAAGATTAGAATTCTTACCAGTGTTGAAATAGCTAGACTAGTTAATTTTAGCTATTTTGGTAGCATAATTTCGTATGATATTTTGCTATGGAGACTCGCGACTATCATTAAAATGATTTTTGTTTTACAGAAGAGGGCCGTAAGAGCAATTTATGACTTAAAACCTAAAGAGTCGCTGTGACAAAAACTTGAAGAAATTAATATTTTAACTGTGGCCTCTCAATACATTTATGAAAATGTAATGTAAGTACAAAAAATAAAAGTAGTTTTGTAAAACTAAGTGACATTCATTCTTTAAAACCAAGGAACAGACACAAGCCAGTAGTACTAGTTACTGGACTCCATCGAGTCGGTAATTCATTATTGGGGCAATCTAACACAACAAAATCCCGGAAATTATAAAAAAATTTACCAGCGCAAAGTTCAAAAACTTTATTAAACTAAACTTATATTGAAATGGTTATTATATTATTAAAGAATTTATGTATGATAACCCCTGGGAATGAGGTGGTCGCAGCTAAGCTATTTCTAATTTCTTTTTTGTTGTCAATGTTGTGTTGCTAATTTCTTTTTTATTGTAAAAATGGAACATACATGATTGTAAGCTGTTATTATTTTTTAAAGACATCCCGCTGGGTTTCTTGCTGGTTCTTCCCAGGACAGAGGTTTTTTTTCTGTACCAGTGGTAATGAAACAAAAGAGTGACTTTTAATTAGTATTATTTATACACTATATTGAATAAAAAAATCTGTTTCTGTTTCTGTTTCTGTGAAATTTGCAGTGAGCGTTTAGCCGCTGAGCTACCATGGCTTAGATAAGTGCAACTAATTTCAAACAAAAGCTACATATTATGTGATGTCACCTCTGAGAATTAGGATGGAATATGCCAATGTCTGTAATTTTACTGGATTTCATACCGTAGTAAATGTCCAACTCATTACTTATTTTGTAAAAGAAGAAGAAAGAAATATAATGTGTGGTGACTTCCAAAAAAGAAAGGTCGATACGCTTTGTACATTTTCAGTGACGCAATGCTTAAATTATTGTAAGAACACGCACTCACGATACATATGCAGCTACAATAAATTGAAACCATCTTTACGGTTTAAGATGCATATTATGTGTGCGTCCAGCAGTGATTAGTGCGTGAGTCAAGAATTCGGCATTACTTGAAGGGTAGGCAGCGCTGTCTTTTTCTTTGTTAGACTGAGATGTTGACCAGATAGATTACAGATTTTTGATTACGTTATTTCTTTATGAAAGCGTTTCAACGAGAACATGTTTTATAAAGATTGTGTTAATATAAGAGTAATGTTGGTACTGCTTTATTTATTTTTAGTTTTAGGAGAGATAAAGAATATCACTAACTATAAGATAAGAGATCAGACACCATAAGAAACCCAACGGCGTTACGCTGATATTTTACGCTGGTATTCTGAAAATTGTGTTTCTCATACGGTCAATGCGACCAAATTGTTATGCAGCCAATGAAATGTAATTAAATGAAATAAATTATAAGTGACAATTTTTTCCAAGTCTACCATAAAATGTTTTGTATCATGACTTTTCCACGTGAAACATGATTTTTGGTTTTGCTTATGTTGTGACTCTTCTCGTGCTATAAACTTCCTCCAGAGTTTAGAGTATATACATATCTACGAATATTCGCGACACATTGCAACTACCGCCTAACGGCCTAACGGCTGCAAGGCCCATTTCCGGTATCGATATCTACCATCTTTTATGCCCATCTTTTATGTTCAATTTTTTGTATAATGGGGTTCTCATAAGCTCGCAAGACATGCCTACATCTCACGTGATCACTTCCACTTTTGTCTGGTTGAGATATTGAACTATATATGAACATAATAAAGTGTATAAATATTTGCAATAACCTGTAAAAGTGAAGATAATCTGTGAAAGTTATATGTGTGAAGACAGCCGGCATCCAGCCAAAGTGCAACGCAGACTTAGAGACACAAGGCAGATCAGCGGAAGTTCAGGTGAGTGCACATGCATTCCTTCACATCCTTCCTGTAGCCCGAATTTAGAGATATTTGCAGTATCGCAAAATAGTATATTCTTACCGCCTCATCAAGGCCGAGATAGTTAATATTTATCCACCAACGATATAATTAATATATGTATATGAGAGTGTAAGAAATTATTTCACTTTTGATGTTAGAAATTATTCTAAAAAGTATTTAAATAAAAGAACACTACTCGGTACAAACTCTACTTACTATCAGGACCCCAATTACATGATAACACTAAAGTATGCAAACCAACAGTATCACTACCCATCTCAATGTAACACAAGGCAGCCTCTCAGCAACACGATGTTCCTTGTCTACGTTAGTAGTATACCCCAACGGGCATAGATATGACAGTGGGACTCTTAGAATTACAGACTGATGCCTCTAAGTCGCCTGTTCGATACTTTATACTGCTAAAACAAGTGGGAGATTACCATACTACCTTCATTTGTTCGTATTTCCTTTTTTACCTTCATTCCCAAAACGGCCTCTCCTGACAGTAGTCCGTCCTCGTGCTCCCTTTAGCTATAAATATCAGTCTCCATCAACGGCATGGTGGATGCAGGTACCAGGTAGATTCTCTCTCTCATGAGGATGAAGGCGACGCGCTTGGTAATGGCTCTACGTTCGCACAAATTGCCGTCAGAGTAAAGTCATAGGCACTATGTTCGCATAACTTAACACAAGTGGTTAAGTTAAACATTTAGTACCACCAACTTCAATATAAATAAAATGAGAATTAAATAACAATTAAATACGCATTATTAAGAATAACTCAAAAACTACTGATCAGATCTTGATCAATTTATATGAGGCCCCATGAAAAGCACCAGCTTTTAAATAAAAAACAGAATTATCAAAATTGGCTCGCCAAGAAAATATCTCTGAGGTAACACAAATAAAACAAAGTTGAATTGAGAACCTTCTCCTTTTTTGAAGTCAATTAAAATACCTGCTTAAGGCAAAGGCACTACGTTAGCATAACATAACATGTACTTATGTCATAGGCACGACGTTAGCATAACATAAGCTAGTCGCGACAGAGGCGCAACGTTAGCTTGTCCGCTTTTTACTTTTGAAAAAGAGGCACGACGTTACCGTTCCTCAATATTACTCTTTCAGAAAGGAAGCATTACGTTAGCTATTTCGGATACAACATGTGTAACTACTCATCCTCAAAGTAACGTTTCTGACTTAATGTAATTTTCCCGTCTCGGCCCTTTCTGACCATGAAACGGTAAACTCTTGTTTTCAAATCTTTACCAATTTTATTCAACAATACACAATGAGTGACTTCTTGAATACATTTCATACAGGCTAAGCTTTTACAGAATTGAAAACGTCGTCCAAATCTGATTTTAGTATAGGTACAACGCAACACATGAGTTTAAAGTTCAAAGACAAACAATCCTCTCTGATGAACACTGCGTACACGGCACAGATCGTGATATACACTGAAGACACAGAGCACCCAGCTAAATGCGTCCAGCGAGTGGTTACGGTTGCGTTCACGCCAAAGAGCTGTTTCAGCGCACCAGTGCTAGCGAGCCGCTACGCTACAATCAAGCTGTACCACACTAGCGCCAGCAAGCCGCAGCGCCGCACCAGGGCCAGTGAGCTGTCGAAACTTCAACACTGTAGGCATAGGCACCAAGTTTGCATAACTTCCAGTGGCTCCCAGTGACTGTTGACATAGGCAAAGCACAAAGTTAGCGTTAACTACCTACTATACCTTTAATCTTTTAAATATTGGATTTTACTCATAAGTAGTTTTAATGTAAAATTTAGCGTACACCACGGTAAAAGCAAAAGGCATGGAAACAATTACGTCAAATTCACAAGCATGCATGCCACGTACTACGGCTCTCTGTCCGCTCTAAGTTTGTCTATATTGCAAACCATAGAATTCGGGGCTTCCAAAGTTCACCACACATTCTCTTAAAAATTGTAACTGTGTGACATGGCACTCACAAACCAAGAAACTGCATGCTGAAGCGGCGAAGCCTCAATGTTACCAGGGCTCTGCCATACCTGACCATGTCCAATTAGTCTTCGCGACATCTTTCTCATTTATCATTGTTGTAGCGACTTCTACAAACCTCTCGACATCAAACCCCACTTTTGTCGACTACATAATATTTGGAGTAAACTGTAGCAACAACACATTAAAATACAAAAAGGCTACTATTTTTATTTCAATTCATAGCACGTTAAAGTTAATCCTTTATTTTGGTATATCGCTTCAACATTTAGATCTTCAAAATGTAGCCCATGTAAATCATACTTCGCACGAACTATCAAATTACAACAAAACTCGAGCAAGTTATTTTCATTAACATAACAATAGACAGATCAAAATACAATTCGCAATCCGGGCAGCGCAAGTGATTTGTGGCACCTTTGTTTCGAATTCCAAAGTTAGTTTAAGGAAAGGTTTGCGATTACATCGAACTATGATAATAAGTGTCGTCGAGTCATAATATGCACTTATAGAATGTACCAGAGATGTTGTTGGGCGTAACAAAAAATCCCGCGCGATGTTTAGGATCTCCAATCATCCAAATGATGTAGCGCTGTCGCAGTGTATGATGGTGGGATCCAACAGCTGGAAAAAAAGAATTTAATTCACAAGTATGCAACGTCTATTCGTAAGGTCAGTGGATCAAGCCGATCGAAATGAACTTGGTCGTCGACGATTCGAGACGCTCTCTGTTTAATGTGGTCAAGTGGAAGGAGCTCGTATTGCGGTGTCTTGGCCTGAGAAAATATTTTATACGATTATTTGTAAAGGTATAAGCGGCGAGCTGGCATAAAATACTGTCTCAATCTACTGAGCACACTAAGCATTTTAGACACTAGCTTAGTCTTCCATTTTAAGTGACTGCCAACATAATATGTCGACGCCGGGAATTCCGATGCTGGCTAAAGCAATAAGGCGAGTGCTCCGAATTTGAGAAGATACCAGAAAGGGGTTATGTGTCTGTGTCTTTTGGTGGTAAAGGTGATCTAGATTTAGTCTCCCCAGTCCAAGACTTTGATTCACTTGACAAAGACTTGATTTCAGAGACAAGTTTATTTCGGCATTCGATGACTTGTCCCCGAGAAATATTAGCACGGCCGGTGTATAAAGCACAGTCATTGCTGTCATCTGCATAAGAATGAATGTTACTAGTTTCTAACACGTCATCGATAAGTAGTAAAAAAAAAAGTAGTAAGAACAGAAATGGTCAAACAGTGTCAATGTCATTGAAAAATCGCGTTTTAAATAAGACTTTTTCGAGTTCTAGTATATGTGTAGCCAAAATAATGCCTTATTGCTGTGTTCTTTAATTTTTTACACATTTTTAACTATTACTCAATTATTATATATTAAGAAATATCCGTAATTTGGTTTATCCATTTCTAATTTAATTAGTATAAAATATAAATAATATCGATCAACTTCCTGCATGTCTTACCATGTCGTCACTACATCTAGAGGTGGGCCGCCCCACACTTCGCTGGCTCAGGACGTGCTTTGTGACATTCCTCGGGGGAGGCCTATTTTCAGCAGTGGATTTGTAAAACGGGCTTTCATGATGATGATGATGATAAAAAACATTTCAGAACGAAACATTAGTCTCTACAATTTTCTTAAAAATATGTTCCTGCGATATAAAATCCATCAAATATTACACCTCATTCCAAAATAGCGCTGCCCTGGTGACAGAAAAAGTCGTGGATGCCTTTGCGATTTCTCAAGGATTCCACATAAAAATAGAAATCGTCAAGAAAAATTACCATCGATGGTTAAGAAATGTTCTAGAGTACAACAGTGTACTAATAGGTGCAGTGTAGTGTGGCCTCATACTAAATGTAGTAAGCCATGTGTAAGGTATAACACATTAATATTTTATAAATATTTTATCCACAAAAGATTAAGAAGTACGTTGTACATATATTCGTTCCTTATCAAACCATAAGACCTCGTAAACATAGACCAGTCAGCAAGAAACTTCAAATTTTTTATAAATTTGAACCTTCTTGAAGCATTTCTTCTAATTTGGAACTTGTAGAAGGTCTTTGTATACTGGTTAATTTAGATATTATATTTCTCGTAAAATAATATTTCAGTTTTATTTATTTTATCATTCTTTTTGTGGCTTTGATCGAGTTTTTATTGCTCTAAAGCTTTTTCAGTGTATTAAAATTTTCCTTTAGTGAAATAGAACTTTCATTCAAGTTATTATGTTACTGTATGTTTGTTCGCATTGAATTTGGTAATTGATTTTTTTCTTCTTCTTTCAACTTCCTGATGACTTTCCTGACGTAAAAACTTGGAATTTTGAACTTTGCACAGATATGGATTAAATTATAAGAATATAATAAAACCCCGAAAATTAAAAATAATATCAAATTAGATTAAAACACAATTGCTACATATTTTATTAAATATCATTTCTGTTTTATTCATTACTAGCTGTTCCCCGCGACTTCGTTCGCGTGTTAGGGTTTTTATGTTTCTGCGCGGAACCCTGATCCTTTTTCTAAAATAAAAGTAGCCTATGTTACTGCTTATGAAATCAGCTATCTGCCAGTGAAAGTCCCGTCAAAATCGGTCCAGCCGTTTCGGAGATTACCCGGAACAAACAGACAGACAGACAGACAGACAGACAGACAAAAATTTTAAAAATTGTATTTTAGTTATAGGTATCGTATTTACTTTCATATGCATTTAGTAAAAAACTGTAATTTTGACATTACAAACAGACACTTCAATTTTATTTATATGTATAGATTTGATAACATCCTATCAAAAGTCCACTGTAGAACATAGACCTCCCTATGTCATAAATATAGGTTATCCCATATTTGCCACACTTGGCAGGCGGACTTAGAACAGCATTTGTTTATAATTATTATGTAGTTTCTAGAAAGATGCTGTTACCTATCTCCTGTTTCATTCCCCCCCCCCCCCCATCGCCTTTTACGTAACGATGATATAAGGTACGTGGTACTTGGTACGTGGTAGAGCCATGCTGCAGCTATATTACTAGCATAGTTGTGGCACGAATGGGTCGGCTCGACCGGGGAAGGACCACGCTCTCACAGAATACCAGCGTAAAATAGTAGCTTAACACTGCTGTGTTTCGTATGGTGAGTGTAGAGAACCGGAGACCCTTTTTACTGGAAAGGAGGCATTCCATCTTAGTCCTCAAGGGTGATAACGCATCTGCATTTTGATTCGCAAACGAGGATAGATGTGGATGTCTATGGGCCACAACAACCACTTACCATCAGGAGGACTGTGTGCTCGTTTGTCACCCTATCCTATACAAAAAAAAGGTTGTATGAGGATTACATACACGATTCGTTTTTTATGTGAAAGATTGCATTTGAAAAAAAAGAAATTAAAATATCTTTCGGCGGTTACGATTAAACTTCTTGGGAAGTACAAAAATTCACATTCACATTTTTAAAGATTGAAAATTGATCTGATGGACATTATTACTCTTGATAGAGTTTTTGAGGATAAAAGAGTCCGATACGTTGTCCTTAATAGGTTTGTTTTGGTGGAATTTGATCGGACTTATTTTCAAGCAAGGTTAAAAAAAATTGAACCATACAGGTAAAAATAAGTACAACACTTAACATAATTAACCTTTGTGAAAACAGCTGGAGATAAGTAATATTTACTGGTATGAAATTATTAAGTGTCACAAAACGAAAATAGGCAATACCAACGTAAAATAGCAGCTTACTGCTGCTGTGTTTTGTATGCTGAGTGTAGAGATCCGGAGACCCTTTTTACTGGAAACGAGGCATTCCGTCTTAGTCCTTACGGGTGACAACGCATCTGCATTTTGATTCGTAATCGAGGATAGATGTAGACGTCTATGGGCCGTAGCAATCACTAACCATCGGGTGAACAGTGTGACCATTCTATTCTATTACAGCCTTTATAAGTCCACTGTTAAACATAGGCCTCCACAATAGATTACTTCATAGGAAAGATTTTGCTATAGTTGCCACGCTTGGCAGGTGGGGTGGCAAATGCAGTTTTATATTATTTTAATATGGAAGATTCCGCTGCGCATTTCTTGTTTCAGTTTTCTTGTGTCGCCTCTTAAGACACCCACGGGATGTTATTGGGTGGTGGATTAGGACACTATACAATTATTTGGCGTCAAAGAATCAAATGTTAATGTTACTGAGTAACAATATTAGAATCCATACTAATATTATAAATGCGAAAGTGTGATTGTTTATTTGTTTGTTTGTTTATTTGTTTGTCCTTCTTTCACGTCGCAACAGAGCGTCGGCATGGCATGATTTTTTGTATGGGGATATTTCGGTGGCTGTAGAGTGACGTAGGTTACTTTTTTCCGCGGAAAGACATCTCACTCCCGTGGGAAAATCGTATATGTTGCACAAGTTTGTCCTCCTTTCACGTCGCAACAGAGCGTCGGCATGGCATGATTTTTTTTGTACGGGGATAGTTAGGTGGCTGTAGAGTGACATAGACTACTTTTTTCAGCGGAAAAACATATCATTCCCGTGGGAATGCAAAATTAAATTCAGCTAGGTGGCGCCACCGTGATTCTACAAGATGGACGACGGTATGATGGACGAACACAGAAGGTCAGAATATCTGGATTATTATGTCTTTTTACCAAAATTAAGATAAAAAATGTTTGGATCTGTATTTTTCCACACAGGACCGGGAAGAGAGCTTAAAAAACATAAAATTCACTAGCTGATTTTCTTCAAACGTTTTGGTGCATTGTAATTCACAGAATAGGCGTTAACCTCGCAGACGATATTAAGTAATCCGTTGATGCTCTGCCTACCCCGTAAGGGTTACAGGCTTGATTATAAGTATGGATCAGAAATACTATCACCACCTGTCACGTTTTCACCCTTAACTATTACTTAACTGTGGTAGAAACAGTTCTTTGTAAGCCTTATTAATACGCCTTAGTAATATTTATCGAACGGAAATGAATACAGTTCTTATATGTGGTTATGAATGAATCGGTATACTCGGGTAACTCCCGCCGTTGAGCCGTGCGTCAACTTATAGTGCATACGGTACCTATACGCTTATATTGTTTCTATTTCGTAGCTTATTCGACTACCTGCTTTCGATTTCGGTTGTTTGTTAAGGTTGAATGGATTTATATTGGCTTTCATTTTCGGATTTGTGTATTTTCTTGGATCGGTTTTTTTGATTTGGTTGGTATTCCTTTCCTTTATACATATTTAGGCTCTGGCTTTGATTTTGGATTTTGTTTATTTAGAATCGTGAATTAGTTTTCGTTGTTTAAGGTTGTTTAACAATATTTCAAAGTAATATTAATAGCATAGATAGTGTATACGGTACCTATACACTTACTTCTTTTTTGTTGGTTATATTTATATTGACCACTGCTTTCGATTTCGGTTTTCTGCGATTTGTTTTGTGATTTGTTTTAAGTTGATTCGATTTTTTTTTTGGCTATCGTTTTCGGATTTTGATATCGTTTTCGACTTTTAGATATTTTGGATTTGCTTTTAAAAAAATATTTAAAAGGGAATTTAATTCCTTTTAGGTATTTTAACGTTTTTTTACAAATAAGTTTTTTGTTACTTCAAAAAGCCTCGCAAACGTAAGTTCAACCTTTCAAGAGTATCTTCTCAAAGACAAGCGAAAAGATAAGCTCGATCGCTAGAATCTTTAGAAGATGCTGAACTGAGAAGGCAAGAACAAGCAGAGCGTCAGGCTGCTTTAAGAGCATCTGAGACACCTTCTCAACGTCAGCAAAGGCGTCTTGAACATACAGAGCGTCAAGCTGCTTTAAGAGCTTCCAAAACACCTTCTCAACGTCAGGAAAGGCGTCTTGAACAGGCAGAGCGTCAAGTTACTTTAAGAGCTTCTGAAACACCTTCTCAAAGTCAGCGAAGGCGTCTTAAACAGGCAGAGCGTCAAGCTACTTTAAGAGCTACTGAAACAACTGCTCAAAGTCAGCAAAGGCGTCTTGAACAGGCAGAGCGTCAAGCTACTTTAGGAGTTACTGAAACACCTGATCAAAGTCAGCAAAGGCGTCTTGAACAGGCAGAGCGTCAATCTACTTTAAGAGCTACTGAAACACCTGCTAAAAGTTAGCAAAGGCTATTCGAACAAGCGAAACGTCAGGCCGCCTTAAGAGCCGCGGAAACACCTGATGAAACTCAACACAGTCTCATTGAGGAAGCTGAACGTCAATCTACTAAAAGGGCATCTGAAACACCAGAACAGACACAGGAGAGATGCAAATGCACAGCTTCAAGCTGAACGTCGACAAAATCTTCAAAGAAACAATTGGTCAGTTTTTAATGACATTCAATTATGATCCGTTGATTGATTATAAAAATCACAGGTTAGTTGTTATCGGACTGATGGACAAGGCGTGTCGATTTTGCAGCACTTTAAAATGGAAAGATGAGACCACAGGCATGTGCTGTTCCAATGGTAAAGTGTCTCATCTGTTACTTGGGGAACCAGAAGAACCTTTGAAAACTCTCTTTTTATATGATGTTAATGAGTCACGGCGCTTTATAAACAGGATCCGGAAATATAACTCATGCTTTCAAATGAAGTCCTTCGGAGTTGACCGGAAAATAATAATGCCGGGATTTTCGCCTACATTTACGGCGCAAGGGCAAATTTATCATAGAATAGGTTCACTTTTTCCAGCTGAAAACGAACAGCATAAATTTTTAGAAATATATTTTATGGGTGACTCAATTTCTTGAGGTAGACCGTCGCTGCCAATTTATCCAGGGAGTTGAGAGAGACACAGTGTTCAAAATTCAAAGATTCTTGCATGAAGGTAACATTTTAGTCAGAACATTTAAAACTGCTTTAGAAAACCTACCTGAAGAGGATTATAAATTCGTCATTCACGCAGATCGGACCCCTCGAGGAGAGCATGAAAGGCGATACAATGCACTTTTGATAAACGAAATAGCAGCCGTAATTAGTGGTGATCAATTTTCTTCACGAGACATTGTCTTGCGAGCACGTGATGATACGTTGCTACGGGTAGCCGATATACACAAGTTTTATGACGCTCTGCAATACCCATTGATTTATTGCAAAGGGCAAGAGGTTTATCATTTTCAAATTCCACTCATTAACCCGGTCACAAAGGAGCCTACTCCGAACAAAAAAGTATCATGTATGAATTTTTATGCGTATCATATGATGTTGCGAGAAAATGATTTTAACCACTTAGCTCGGTGTAGACAATTATTTCATCAATTTTTGGTAGACATGTATGTGAAAGTAGAAAGTGAACGTCTCCGTTATATATCTTTAAATCAAAAAAAGCTGCGCGTTGAGAATTATATACATTTACAAGATGTAGTTTCTAGCGACGCCAATGTAAACCCCTGAGATTTAGCTTAAATGGTAATTCTGCCCTCATCATTCGTTAACAGTCCCTGCTACCTACATGAGTACACACAAGACGCATTCGCCTATGTACGAACTTACGGAAGACCTGATCTTTTTGTTACTTTTACTTGCAATCCCACATGGAAAAAAATAACCGAGGAGCTAATGCCGGGCCAAACAAGTACTGACAGACACGATTTAGTTGCTAGAGTATTTAGATTAAAAGTACAAAAATTAATGTATGTAATTAACAAAAGGAAAATTTTCGGAGAGGTGCAGTGCTTCATGTATTCAATTGAATGGCAAAAAAGAGGATTACCGCATGCCCACATTCTAATATGGCTTAAAGAGAAGTTGCGGCCCAGCCAAATAGACGACATAATAAGCGCCGAGATTCCAGATCCTGAGCAAGATAAAAAATTGTATGATACCATCGTCCGAAATATGATGATATATTACGAAGATATTTTGCGAAGGTTACAGTAGACACATGCGAACATGACATACAATAAACACATTTATAATGAAGCACTTGGAAAATTTGAAGATAAAGTAATGGCAATGGTAGGCAAAAAATTAAGCGACTTTGGAATGATAATTCCTCAGCGAACAACCGAAAATGAACTAAGTAATGAAATTATACGTGAAACAAACTACGATATACCAGCTTTGCAGCAGCAAGTAGCCGAATTTGTACCCCGCTTGCTTCCCGAACAAAAACGAGTTTTCGACAAAGTATTAGGACAAATTGAATCTGGAAATGGTGCACTTTTCTTTTTAGATGCCCCTGGAGGAACTGGGAAGACATTTTTATTAAATTTATTATTAGGGCAAGTACGGAAAGATCACAAATTTCTGTGGCCGTAGCTTCCTCCGGTATAGCCGCCACGCTGCTAAGCGGGGGCCGCACTGCACATTCTGTTTTAAAACTCCCTCTAAATCTAGCCCTGGAAGAATCGCCGATCTGCAACTTTAGCAAAAATAGTGCACGAGGTATAATGCTACGACAATGCAAACTTTTAGTGTGGTACGAAAGTACATTGTCGCATAAAAAAGCTGTAGTTTTCACTAAATCGAACGCTCCAGGATTTGCGCAGCAATACCGATGTAATGGGAGGAATGGTGGTTTTACTGGCTGGTGACTTTCACCAAACTTTACCTGTCATTCAAAAGAGAACACCTGCAGATGAAATTAAAGCATGCCTCAAGTCGTCTATTTTATGGAACAAGGTGACAAAATTTAGTTTAACTACGAATATGAGAGTGCATTTGTATAATGATATCAATGCTGGAAACTATGCTGACACACTATTTCAGATTTAACGAACAACATGCATGAAGACAAATGGTTATGTGAAAGGGCGATTCTTGCACCAAAAAATGAGAGCGTTAACAAAGTAAATTCAAATATATTAAGCGAAGTAGCAGGAGAAATAACAGAGTATTTGTCAGTAGACACAGTTATGGACACAGAACAGAACACTTCATATCCCGTAGAGTTTCTAAATTCTGTAGAGTTGTCACATGTGCCCGCATCAATTAAAATTAGGCGTCCCATTCATGCTAATGCGAAATTTAGATGCTCCTCGGTTATGTAATGGGACAAGGCTGCGTGTGACACATCTTGGACGGAACATAATCGTTGCTACAATTTCGACAGGCGAAGGAAAAGGTGAAAATGTTATTATACCACGGATCCCTATAATTCCCACAGATCTTCCTTTTCAATTCAAAAGGTTGCAGTTCCCTATTAAGCTCAATTTTGCAATGACAATTAATAAAGCGCAAGGGCAAACGTTACAAGTAGCGGGGATCAACTTAGAAAAACCGTGCTTCTTTCATGGTCAGCTGTATGTAGCATGTTCGCGTGTGTCAAATGCTCAGAATCTCCACATTCTTTCCCCGAATGGAAAAACATATAATCAGATAGTTTTTTTTTCCAAAATTCCCACAATCAATTAATAAGAATTCCCACAGATCTTCCCTTTCAATTCAAAATTTCCTATTTAGCTCAGTTTCTTTTCAATTCCAAATGTTGCACTTCTGACGGACCTATTAAGCTCAGTTTCCTTTCAACTCAAAAGGCTGCATCTCTGACGGATCTTTTAGTTGGCTCAGCTTCCTTTCAATTCAGAAAACTGCATCTCTGACGAATCAATTTAGCTAAGTTTCTTTTCAAAAGTCTGCATCCCTGACGGATATTTATGCTCAGTTTCCTTTAATTAAAAAAATATCCCATTTCCAATTGGAATAAACAGGCTATTTTCATGCTTTCCTATACGCTGCGTTTCAAAACATTTAAATAGGCTGACGAATCAATTTTGCTCAGTTTCCCTTTAATGGCTGTATCTCTGACAAATCTATAAAACTCAGTTTTCTTTCAATTCAAAAAGCAATGGATAGTTCATTTCCCAGTGACCATGCGGGCGAAGCCGCGGGTAACAGCTAGTGTAAGATATATTTAATTTTAATACAAAACGTGAATATTACAGATCAGCATTATCATTCAAAGAAGTGATGTTTTGGTATAGTGAGACCGGTAAATTTACAAAACCGCAGCGAAAAATGGAACCGTGTTTTCCTTCTAAGCATTTATCTAGTTTTCTCTACCACTCAGCGAGTGAGAAATCAGTACTAGAAATTGCGACTAACAATTTATGTGTTGCCGGCGGGAGCTAAAGTTATTCACGTACTGAGAAATCTGTGAAATTTACGGCGTTTTCAGCCCTAGTGCAACCAGGGTTCATGTGGTATCATCATCATCATCATCATTGATGATGATGATGATACCACATGATCATCATGTGGTATATTTATATGTTATTATTCCGCTTTATATATATATATATATATATATATATATATATATATATATATGTATATATATATATATATATATATAATATAGGATAAGGGTGATAAACGAGCAAACAGTCCACCTGATGGTAAGTAGTTGCTGTGGCCCACTGTCATCTACACCCAAATCAACTATGACTCAAAATGAAGACGCGTTGTCGCTTGTGAGGACTACGATAAAAAATGGATAAAAATGCTCCGTTTCCAGTAAAAGGTATATTTATGATTATTTTTTTTATTTTGTAATTGGTTATATTTTTATGAAACGATTTATTTTTTTATTAAAAATATGGATGATGGTAGCGAAATAAATTTTCTACGTTTCATTTTGTACTTCCTAGTTGAAAACATTACTTTAACTTAAATCTCATTACTCCATTAACTCACTGTATTTCTTTAACAAGAAAACCAATTTAGAAAATAAAAAGCTTTTTCTTTCGCAAATAAATTCTATTTGGATGGTTTTTTTCATCAAAAGAACTTCAGGGATTTAAGAAGAAAAAATTAATTTGTAACTCTTGATTGGAATAATCAAAATGTTATGAAAATCTTAGTTTCTTGTTATGTGGCTTGAAATTTATTTTAAAATTACACCACAAAACGTATTTCTAAGGTGATAATATACACTAGAAAAAGACGAGCTTACATTCACTGCTCAGTTCATCAGCATTCGTTTTAATAGGTGTAAAGGAAAGAAGGCTATAAACGTGCTTTCACCTTGCAGGTTTAAGATGGAATACGTCTGGAACGTCTACATACAATAGAATACACTAGAGAACGGAAATGTTAAAAATAATGATATGCTATTGCTTTTTTGTCAAAAATAGGTAAAATCGGTAAATACAGGCACTAAAAGGTGATCAGAAAAGCATACCTAGTGTTATGTAAACTTACAATATAAATTGAAACGTGGTTCAACGTGGTTATCACGAACGTGTTGGCTCTACCGGAGAAGGACCATGCTCTTACAGTATACCAGAGTAAAATAGCAGCTTAATGCTGCTATATTTCGTGTGGTACCGGATTCCTTTTTTACAGTTAACGAAGCGTTCTATATTAGTCCTCAGGATTAACAAAGCATCTGGATTTTAATATTAAATCTAGAATATAATATAGGTGTGGGGCCATAGGTTACACTTTTTCTGCAATAAAAAAGGATCATCATCATCATCATACAGTTCTTAGAATTTCTGAACATGTGGGAGCCTCATAGATTGCTTTTTAAGAGGATATTCATCATAGTTCCCTCGCTTGTCAAACGGTTTGTAAACCGCAGTTTCTTATTTTCTAGTTGTTATTAGGAAGACGCTGCTTTCTATATCGTGGTTTCTTTCGCCCAGTCACCTCTACGCCAAGACGATTTGGGGTAGTGAATTTTCTTCAACCACAACTACACGGTCGACAACAAAGGACCACGCTTAATATACGATTGAAGTGAATAAATTCAAATGAAATTATATCTCGTGTGACTTTAAATGAACAAAGGGCTCAAAGTGATTACAATTTCGTAGCCTTTTGTTTCAGTAATTTATTCCATTTAAGTCAAAATTTTTATTCACATCAAGAATATTTTAGAGCGTGAAGAGATATTTTATCAAGCAAAAGATTTGTTGTACTCAATCTTCTTATTTATTTGCTAATGGCCATGAATTTTGAAAACGCTTATATTAATTTTAAATAAGAAATAAAGAAAATATTTTTTATGACAATAAATTTGTTTCGTTTTAAGAACATTTCCAGAATTTAAAAAATAAACTAGTCCCGCAGCCCCTGAAGGTGCGTTATATTTTTCGCACGAAAGTATGTTAGTATGCATGCACATAATATGCATTTATTTATAAATGCTTGTGCTTTGACTTTTTCTAGACAATCTCCAGTAGCCTATATGCGAAATTTGAAGTGAAGAAAGTAATGTAGGTACCATAATAAGCTAATTATAATTTTTTATAGGATAAGGGTGACAAGCAAGTACACAGTACACCTGATGGTAAGTGGTTGCTGTGGCCTATAGACATTTACATCTATCTTCTTTTGGGAATCAAAATGCAGATACGTTGTCAGCAATGAAGACTAAGGAAAAATATAGGTACATAGTAAATACCAGCCATATAAACCGGCTTGCTGTTTTCAGAATTATGATTTAAAAGTATCGGAAGCCCATCTACTATTAACGAGAACTTTCTATAAGTATAAGTTACCATGCTAAGAACTTTGTGTTTGGCGTTGAAATAGATAATTTTATCCACTCGCTTGCGTCAAGTCCGAGGGGCCAGGGTGGTCGCTTGCTCTGTCAGTTTCGGGTTTTGCGCGCAATGGTACGCATACAATAAAGCGTCTGTTTAACGACCCGCATACACATTTAAGACCACATAAGTTATGTTCCTTATGTAGTTCCATAGACTTTACGATAAAAATAAGCAAATCATTGCAATAATTTTTATTTTTCATTTTTTTTATATAGGAGAGGGTGCAAACGAGCATACGGCTCACAAAATGGTAAGTAACTAACGCCACCCATGAACAACTGCAACAACATGGGAATTGCAGGTGCGTTGGCAGCCTTTTAAAAAGGAGTAAGCTCTTCACTTGAAGGTCTCTAAGTCGTTTCGGTCCGGAAAAATCGCCAGTGGTATATTATTCCACAGAGAGGTCGTACGCGGAAGAAAACTCCTAGTGAAACGTACAGGGGTAGACCACCAAGCATCCAGATGGGGTAGATGGTATCAGGAGTCTTGCTGTGACGTGCGTTTATGAAATTTGGCGGCTGGGATTAATCCGAACGATCCCTCAGAGCACTTCCCGTGGTAAATGCGAAAGAAAATCTCTTCGCAGCGCCAGTGAATCGAGCCGATCGGTAAGGACTCGGTCGTCGACGAATCGAGCCGCTCTGCGCTGGATGCAGTCAAGTGGAAGGAGCTGGCACTGGGGAGCCTCTGCCCAGAGATGTGAACGGGATTCCATGTGAGGCCGAACCTGCGCCTTGTAAAGTTGCAGGCGGTGTGCCGACTTAAAATACTATTCCGCTCTGCTGAGCACGCCAAGCTTTTTAGAAGCCAATTTCGCCTTCTCTTCCAAGTGACCACGAAACTGCACGTCACTCGATATGTCGACGCCGTGGATTCCGATACTGGCTGAGGCAACAAGGGGAGTGCCTTCAAACTAAGGAGATACGACAAAGGGGTTTTTCTTAGCGGTAAACGCGCAAACTTTTTTTTTATAGGAGAGGAGGCAAACGAGCATGCGGCTCACCTGATGGTAAGTGACTACCGCCGCCCATGAACAACTGCAACACCAGGGAGGGAATTGCAGATGCGTTGCCGGCCTTAAACTTGTGTTTTCCCAGGATTAAACTAGACTAGATTTAGTCACCCCCAATTCGAGACATTGTTCAGTAAAGACTCGACTTCAGACACAAGTTTGTTCTGGTACTCGGGAACGTCTTACCAAAATTTTTGGCACGGCCGGTGTATAAAGCATCATCAGTGCTGTCCTCTACACAGCAATGAATGTTACCGCTTTGCAATATAACATTGATATGCAGAAGAAAGCGTTGCTGATAGCCATGATAGCCTTGTGGAACATCAGCATTAATAGG
This sequence comes from Parnassius mnemosyne, assembly GCA_963668995.1. Taxonomy (NCBI): domain Eukaryota; kingdom Metazoa; phylum Arthropoda; class Insecta; order Lepidoptera; family Papilionidae; genus Parnassius; species Parnassius mnemosyne. The sequence continues at coordinate 8,511,974 of CAVLGL010000046.1, read as the reverse complement.
TTTTGTAGTTGGGGCATGCACCGTCTACAACGACCTTGATACTCCGATCTGCAAGATAGCTGCTGATCCATTTGCATAATTTCCCGGGAAGCCCATAGTGAAGTAGCTTCGAAAGAAGCGCTTTGTGCCAAACCCGATCGAAAGCCTTCGCAATATCCTAACTAACGGCCCTTGGACTCCACTGCCTTCGTCCATCTATTTGTCAGGTAGACCAGAATACCACCAGCCGATCGACCCCGACGAAAACCGTCTTGGCGGTCACTCATCGGCTGGTGATCCTCAAGGTTCCGCATGAGCTGGCAGTTCATAGCGAATTCCATTATTTTGAAGAACAAGGAGATGATGGCGATAGTCCTGTAGTTAGACGGGTCTGAGCGGTCACCTTTTTAGGGATAAGGTGGACAAAAGCCGTCTTCCATGTTTTTGGCACTACGCCTAAGGAGTAGGAGTACCGGAAAAGACGCGTTAGAACCGGTGCCAACTCCGGAGCACATGTCCTCAGCACAATTGAGGGGATTCCGTCAGGCCCACTCGACTTGTGGATGTTTAGGGAGAGGAGTGTTTATTTTTTTTTTTTAATAAGGCTTACCAACTAAATACATAAAAGGAACTTATAATATCACAATTAAAAAAAATACATTATACATAATATGCATTTAAATTAAAGGTATGCACAGCATTTTTTAATGATAAAAGGCGTTGTTTTACATAATACATATTAAATTTTTCAAGCTTTTTTTAGTACAGATAAAAATATGAAAGAATTAAAAACCAAAAATAAAAACACTAAAACCTAAAAATGGCTCTTGCAACAATCCAAAATCGATTTTTAAAAGTAACAGGTTTTTCACAAAAGTCATCTAAATTATAATTTTGAAATAAAAAGTTATAATTTTTTACCAGTGTACAAATAGGAGTGGAACTACCATATTTCCTTCTTCTTAAGGACATTGAGAATGGTTTATAATTATGCAGGCGAGCCGTAACTCTAGGAACTAATATATATATTTGTGATAGCAGAGACGGACAATCCACTTCATGATTTAATAATTGATATAAAAACATCATAGATAGCTTTTCCTTACGTTGCCTTAATGAAAGCATATTAAATTAGTTTAACCTGTCAGAGTAACAAGCGCTGTGTGAACCGTAGGAACATAAATACCGCGGGATGGTCGGCGGTGTGTTCCCCCCGTCATTGAGACTCGAGTTAGACGCAAAGAAAGAGCCTAGCAGATCGGCTTTCTCCTTTGAGGCATGGGCCAGTGAGTCGTCCTCCAATGACTCTTTCGAAGGACCTGGAGGCGGAATTATATTTCTTTTTAAGGCGCTGGTGTTTACATCCCGGGTCGTTGATGCGTTAGCCCAGGTTGGTTAGCACTCCTGCTTGTACCGCGATGCTGTTTTATAGGAGCTACTAAGCCATGGCTGAGATCTGCCTCCGATGGGCACCACAGAGTACCAAGTACCACATCAGCAACAGAATTAGCAACAACATTGGGATCGTCTGGCGAGACGCAAACCCCCCAAGGGTAGGATGCAAAGAAAGACCGATTCCTATCCCAATCGGCTGACGTATAGTGCTTAACATGGCGACAGCCTGCAGAAAGTAACCGCAATTTTATCGAGAGTGCCACCACACTCCGGACTAGACAATAGTCTCAGGAGCCAAGAGGGGTATTAACTGAGACCTGATATATGTCCGGATGAAAGTTCGGTATGTTTAGTTTAAGGTTATTTGCATTAAACCACTGAGCAAAAGCTTCTAAAACGCAGTTTACTTTGTTGTTGAGATAAAGAATATTTTTTGCACTTATCACTGCATTCGTATCGTCAGAAAATACTACAAGTTCAGTATCTGGTGTAGAGTTTTACATAAATGGAATTAAGTCATTATTAAAAATTATGAACAGAACGGGTCCTAAGATCGAACCTTGGGGAATACCTTTTTTAATTTTATTATTAGTTTTGATTTAATTGTTTTCTCTTGTTCATTATTTGTACACTTGATCTCAACGTATAGATAGAGAATATGTTACTCACTGACTTGAAATGAAAATGACTTGAAAAGCTCCCAAACCTTTCCATGTACACCATGTTAAAAGCTAAACTCAAATCTCTTTTTTTTTATTTGTCATAAAATCGTCAATTAATACGTCTAGTGCGTTCCTATTTTAGCCCGATATCCAAATTGCTGTTTACTTAGTATGTTGTTTTCATGGAGATGTATAATTTTCAATTAATTTTTCGAATGTTTTTGAAAGAATTGTCAGTAAGGTAATAGGTCTATAGATTTCGAGTCTGTTCTGGTCCCATTTTTATATACAGTGAAAACTTTGACAATTTTAAGTTAGGTAAGGACGATACTCTGCAAATAACACATTGTAACACCTAGCCAAAGCACTAGCCCATAAGTCAATATTTCTTTTAAATATTGATATTGGGATGTTGTCACAGCCACAAGATTTTTGTCCTCCATTTTTCCTACTACTTTAGTTATTTCTTTGAGTGTGATTTGTTCCCATATTATGACATTTGAACAAGTTTGAATATTCTGTTTAAGAAATTTGATCGAGGAGCTCAAAATACATGTAGAGGGAGAATTTCTATGATTAAATTTTTCTGAAAAAATATCTACTATTAATTGAGGATTGTCAATGTATATGTCGTTTTCCTTTAATTTTATTTATATTCTTTATTTTTATATTTATTCATACCAGAGACTTGCTTTTATGTTCTTTTTACTGCGTGATTTTGGCGGCTCGTGTTACCTTTCTTAAAATTTGAACTTAATTATTTTTGTAGTTTACAATAGTAATATCGGTTACAGACCGAAGTGCAAGTTAAGAAAGCGTTTAATTTAGCTAGATGTTTTAATTCCTCTTGTAACCACTTCAGAGACTGTTTACTACTGGTTTTAATTTTTTTGGTCATTTTTCTGTAACTTTGTGCAAAAATTCTATTAAGGTAACTCAAAAAGCCATTTATACCATACCGATTCCAATCATGCTTTAGAACGTGTTCTCTAAAAATGGTATTGTTAGTCTCGTTAAACACTCTTAGTTCCTTCAATTCGACTGTCTGATCTTTATTTTTCTGACCTCGGGTAATAACTATAGTGTTGGGTCACAAGGATTTCTCCTATATCATGGAAGCAGTGTTAAAACATAAATTGCACAAGGGCATACATCCTGACCCCCTGTTGTGGCGGGCAAGAATACCCAGTACCACATATCTTCCCGTGCATGTCGTAACAGGCGACAGAGGGAAAGTGAGGCAGAAGTTGTTCAGCAGCATCTTTTTGAAAACAACAAAATAACAATAAAAACTGTATAAAAACATGGACATCAATTACAAAACTTAGTAGTTGTTAAATATTATACTCATAATATTTACAAACATTTAAATGCTTTGTTTAAAAGATAAATAAATGGAAGCGAAGAAATAAACTACTCAATGAGACAAAAAAATCTTTATATTATTAATCCTTACAGGCAACTGACAGGTGAAGAAAGAAAATAACACATCTTTCTTGAGATGAAATCCTTCACCCAAGCACTCCAGCAATAACTATAAATGGTTGACGTCTTACATGAATTAGGTTCTCGTTGAGAGAGCATCGCCCAGACGTCTGAATTTTGGATATCTTCCAAACACAATAACCTGCAGTCAGTCATTTTTTGCCTAATCGCCTATACTTACTGTTATTTCAGTGAATTAATCAAAAATTTCGGTTTACACCAATTGTATCAATATTATAACAGTACTTATAATACATAATACATAAACACTCACGCCTGTCACCCAGAGGGGTAGGCAGAGATTATGGACTTCCATTTGGCACGATCCTGACACACCTCTCTCGCTTCCTCCACATCCATATACCTACGCATACACGCTCGTCGGTTAAAGGTACTCTTGATTTGGCCCATTTTTAATATATCGCCAATTTGGTCGATAAACTTTCGCCTAGGGCGACCCTTCCCGACTATGCCGTTCAGTACTTATAATTTTATTGTTATTAATCATCAACATTTTTGCGATCGCTTGCAGCTTATCATCCATATCAGGTGATTTACAATGTGCTAGGCAATGAAGGAAAACATTGTGAGACAAAAGAACGGGTATACCTAAGGAATAAAAAATAAATTAACTAATACGCATTGGGGCAGCTCGGTCATAATTTGCCCTAAAATATTCTTAGTAATAAGTGGAAGCCAGGGTCCAGTAGTGCGGCGTATATAGTCTGTAACTTTTAATTTACTTTATCATCAACTTCCAACAGCCGTTTAAAGCCCTTTCCAAATATAATATATTAGTTAGTTATTTCTTGGACAATTTGGGTCATGACAAGACAGGCGGATTAACATGAGCAAAGCGGAGGTACCCTTACACTAGTAACACTGATTCCTTTTAATAGTCAGTGAAATTATCATTCATTGTTTTTAGATAGATTTCCCACCATCAGGCAGTCGCCACAGCCACACGTGTAGGTGTGGTCTTATTGGTAGACTTTTACTACTTATGGGTAGCGTTTATGGGTAAACTTATACTTTCTGGTCACTAAGGATCGACAGCGGAATGCATCTTATTTTATGTGGCACAATCTATTGAATAAAATAGAACAGAATATTTTAAATTCAATATAGATCACATGTGTAATTTTTATTAAAAGTCATTTTTTACTTTACCACTTGTTTGAAAAAACTCTCTGTCCTGGGAAGAACCAGCAAGAAACCCAGCGGGACATTTTTTTAAAGTAAATTTTAAAGTAGTGGTTGTACAAAACATATAAGTACAAAATTTATTTTAGAAACTGATTGGAAGCAAACACCTCATTCCCAGAGTTTATTATGAGCCATGTATTTACTTATATTAAAATAACCCTTTTTATACAGTTTCAGATTAATAAAACATTTAATCTTAGTAATAGAGAGAGCCTGTACACTTTCCGGGACCTTGCTATAATAGCATATACTTGCCCCAATAATGATTTACTGACTCTGTGAAGTCGAGAAACTGGTATCACTAGCTTGTGTTTGTTCCTAGTGTTTACAAAGTGTATATCACTTTTCTTACTAAAACTACCTTTTTTCGTGAACATACATAAAATTTTCGTAAATATACTGTGAGGCTAAAGTTAATATATTTATTTGTGTAAATTTATCTCTAAGAGACTCTTGGTTTAAGCTTGTAAATAGCTCTAATGGCCCTCTTCTCTAAAACAAAAATAGTTTCTGAATCAACCGCATTTCCTCGTATGAAAATCCCATAAGACATTATGCTATGGAAATAACTGAAGTAAACTAATCTAGCTGTCTCGACACTAGTAAAATCTCTAAATTTTTTTACAGCGTAGGCTGCAGAACTTAGTCTGCTTACTAGTTTTGATATACGAGGGTCTCACTGAGGCTTTGCCTCGAGACAGATGCCAAGAAAAACAGTGGATTCAACAGGGCTCAGTTCTTTCCCATTTAAAAATACATTGGTATTCAGATTTTTAACATTCGATGTTGTAAATTTAATACATTTAGTTTTATTTCCGTTTAAATGTAGATTATTAACATTAAACCAATGAACTAATTTTATATAGCATTATTCACTTCACTTTTGGCTTTTTTTGACTACCTCGTTGGTCTAGTGGTTCTAGTAGCACGACTACTGATCATGAGGTCCTGGGTTCGAATCCCGGGACGAGCAAAAAATCTGTTATTGAACTTTTCTATCAAGAAATTCTAAATAGCTGCCCGGAGTCAGGAAGTTGGCAGTGTCTCACCCCCATGTCTCGCAAAGCACGTAAAGCCGTTGGTCCTGCGCCTGATTTTTAGCCGGTCGTGTCGGCTTACCGTCTCATCGGACTGTGAGAGCGAGGGAATAGAGAGAGCACCTGTGCTCTCGCATACCCTTGAGCACTATAATCCTGCCCTGCGCTGATGTCTAGTCTCCATTGACCCAAATTCGGTCTGGAGGATAAGTTATGAAAAAAAAACACATGTTTAGTTAACATGCGGCATAAGTGAATACCTTTAGAAAACTAAATTTAGCAAGTACATATTATTTGCGAGTAAAATTGCTTTTAAATGGTGCTACCTACTTAATTTTATATGTAAAGTAATTTTATCGAACAAAAATTAATTGATACCAGGACCACCTGTACGTACCAACGTAATTTACCAACGTAAATTAGACGCTATATGGCCAAAACACGGCTAATATTTACTAATATAATAAACGGAAGATTTCTTTTGTTTGTATAACTAATCTCTGAAACTACAAGTCCGATTTGAAAAATTATTTTTGTATATTATTGCCAAACTCATGAGAAATAGTATAGCATATGCAATTAGCTAGCATAAAGCAACACATCTCAGCTAGCCTTAAATATTGATTTTTATTAACCCGTCAAGTGCCCGGATATTTTATTTATTTATAGCCGAAATGTCTGATTAAAACCATACACGATACATAGAAGAAATAAATTATACCACAAATAAATTACATAGAAGAATTAAATTACGCACATTACTTTGGTCGTACATATATTGGCGGTAAAGTGGGAAATTTTTGAGAAAACTAAACTTTGAGCAAAAACTTAGATAAATAATTAAAAAAATCATATTTCGTGGCAGATTGTGCGGAAACTATAAGTTATATCGCTTTTGTATGTATAAGTGATTGATGGAAAATTTATCGAGGATCATTTCGTACCTACACAATTTTCATGTATCGTGTACGTTTTTCTTTAAAACAGCAAAAACTGCGCTTCGGGACATTTTCTAGGACGCGGACGATGACGCTCACCCGGGTAAAGGGTAGGGTGAGTGGATAAAATTTAACTTTAATCATTAATAAGAACAATTAATAAAAATATAAGAAATCATTAAGATATTCATTATATGAAAGATGTAAAAAATTATTTGGTTAGTAACGACTGGTTCTATTAATTATCTTAACAAGATATTGCCAACGTATACTTACTATAAGACGTAATATACTAAAAAGTATTCAGGTGTACTACATACTTTATGAGAACAATATTTTAATTTTGAGTAAAATACTTTACTTTACCTTGTTTAAGGTTTCATTTTAGTGCCGTGGTAGCTCAGGGTGCTCACTGTAAATTTCACAGTACGCGAGATACCCGGGTTCGATCCCCGCCGGCACCAATAAAATTGTTAAATGCAATTTTAAGTCCTGATTTACCACGTACTCGGTTGTGAAGAAAAATGTCGAGAGGAAACCTTCAAGTAATGTGATATAAAAAAATAAAATCAATCAAAGAGACTTATGAAGCCCGCAGTGAGAAAGCCAGGCGGACACTTCCTCGCCCTAAAACGCGCTCATATTTGGGAGTAATTTTAATTTACAGTCATCAGTCTACTATTTCTACCTAGTCAGGTCATAAATTCTGTCACATGTTTAATATAAAATAATTGAAACAAGTTTATTCATTATGTAACCATTTATATACCAAAATGAACTTAACAAAACATAGATTCTTATGACACTAAAGTTTATTCAAAATGACCTCCGTGATTTTGAATACAGGCCTTCAATCTGCGCGGCCAGTCGTCTATCGCAGCACGAACGAGGTCCATGTCAATATCGGCGGCTGCCTTAATCAAGGATGTCTTGAGTGACTCCAAATTGGGATGAGGCTTTGAGCACGCCTTTACCTCCAAGTGTTGCCTTATCTTGTAATCTAACGGATTCAAATCTGGACTGGAGGGGGGCCAGTCTTCGTGCCGGATGAAGTCGATTTCACGCGCCGCCAGCCAGTCTTGTGTGCTCTTCGCTCTATGTGCTGGCGCCGAATCTTGTTGGAATACCCAGTGCCTGTTATTGAACATGGTATGAGAAACAGGTTCCACAAGGTTCGTCAGGACTGTATTTTGATATACAACTGCATTAGTTTTTTAAACGATAAACGAATCTTTTGGTTATATTCAAATTTTTCAGTATGTCAAAAATTTGAATTGGCGCGTAACCGCAACGATGCAACGCAATAACTGCAACACGGTCTTCTTTAAGCGTCCACTCCATATTTAAAAATGAGTAAAATTCTAAAAAGTATTCAGTTTTTTTTTCATGAACAATTCGCAATTCGAATTCAATAAACTTTTTTGTGGCCAGAATTCTAAAAGAAAAGTTTTTACTGTGTGACAATACTTACGACCTGACTAGGTACTTAAATCTCCGCTTCGTTAAATAAAGTGAAACTCCTGGAGAACTTATATAATGCGACAAATTGATATTCCATATAAGACTATGTCATGAGTTTGAACCACAAAGTATAATATTGTTTTGTGTCCACAAACAACGAATTGCCTCATCCAAAAACTAATTAGAAGCACTAAGTTACGTCGAATCTGTGATGTCACTTCCCATCCCCAATATATTACTTAATACTTTGGGACGAATATTATTAATAACACAGTTATTGATGACACAATTAGAGCCACGCTGCAGCTATATGATGGTTGTAGCACGAATGGGTCATAGTATCCACTTACCATCAGGTGGAAAGTGAGCTCGTTTATCACTCTTATTCTATAAAAAATACAGTAACTGGGGGCTAAAGGCCTGATATTATACTTTGTTTTTTTGAAATTATACTTTGATATCTTTTACATACCATAGAATTATTACGTGTAGAATCCTAGTGCGTGCACCAAAATTGAAGCAAGTCAAACTAACGCGAAACCGCATAAGTTCACTCTGCAACCCGCCAGTGTGCATTGTCTCGTCTTACGAAGAAGAGCTCGCGAAAAATTGTGAAACATAAACACTCACGCCTGTCACCCAGAGGGGTAGGCAGAGATTATGGACTTTCATTTGGCACGATCCTGACACACCTCTCTCGCTTCCTCCACATCCATATAACTACGCATACACGCTCGTCAGTTAAAGGTACTCTTGGTTTGGCCCATTTTTAATATATCGCCAATTTGGTCGATAAACTTTCGCCTAGGGCGACCCTTCCCGACTATGCCGTTCACCTCTGCAACATAAATTTGCTTTGTCACTCTTTCCTCATTCATTCTTTCTACATGGCCAAACCACCGAAGTATTCCTTTCTTAATCCTGGTCACAACATCATCTTACAAACCACACTCTTCTCTTATTAAACAATTTCTTACCCTGTCATTCAGATTCAGCCCTAGCACATTCCTTAAGGAACGCATTTCTACAGCATTTATTCTACTCTCATGCTTCTTCTGCCAGACCCAACTTTCACTACCATACATTAAAGTGGGTACTAACACAGCATTATGAATTGCCATACGTGCCTTTTTGGACACATTCTGACTTTTCACAATAGAGTGTAGAGCCCCATTCACTCTATTTCCTGCATTCACTCGTCGTCCTATATCCTTATCATATCTACCATCCCTGCTAAACACACATCCCAAATATACAAACTCATCTACTTGCTCTACCAACTCCCCTTCTATTCTTATTTCATATATCGTTTTACTTTCTTCTCTTTCAAAAACCATAACTTTCGTCTTACTTGCGTTCACTTTCATCCCCTTTTCTTTTAATGTTCTGTTCATTAATGTAACCATCATTTGCAACTAGGCTGCCGACGATGCAAGTATGACTTGATCAACGGCGTACAAAAGGCATTTGACGGTTAACTCACCCATTCTTAACCCGCATTCTTCTACTTTCAAATTTTCCAAACAACTGTCCATAAATAGGTTGAACAACCACGGGGAAGCCACACAGCCCTGTCTGACACCTTTATGGATGCCAAACCAGTCCGAGTAGGCCCCGTTGATCCTGACACAAGCACTAGAGTCCTTTTATAGAGACTTCAATGCCTGTATCAGACCAGCGTTCAACCCAAATGAGTTCAGTGTTTGCCATAACACATCCCTGTCCACTCTGTCATAAGCCTTCTCCAAGTCTATGAACGCACAAAAAACTTTTTGGTTTTTGGCCAAAAACTTGTCCGCGATCATGCGCATGGAAAAGACCTGATCCGTACATCCCATTCCCTTTCTAAATCCCGCTTGCACATCCCAAATTTTTCTTTCATAACTTTTTAATTAGTACCTTAGCATACAGTTTTCCCACAATGCTAAGAAGACTGATACCACGGTAGTTTTTACAGATCTGCTGTGATCCTTTTCCCTTATATATTGGGACTATCACGGCTTTGCACCAGTCTCCCGGTACCCGCTTAAGTTTCCAACATAAATTAAACAAGGTGTACAGCAGGTCTGCCACCACTCCTTCTCCAGCCCTTAGCATTGCGAGAGATACTCTATCATAACCGGCTGCCTTACCTGCTTTCATACTTTTCATTGCTTTCATTATTTCATCTATACTTATATCTCTATCTATTTCCTCTTCTTTCGGAATTTCTATTTCATTTAATTCAAACGTCTCATCACTCATAAACACGCTTTCAAAGTATTCCTTCCATCTCCTTAAATTCAAAACTTCATCATTCAGAATACAGCCATTCTGGTCTCGTATAGCATTCATTCTAGGCTGTTGTGAATGTCTCCTGGTAGTTCTTACGAGTTTCCAGAACATTTTAATGTTTGCCTGGAAGTTATCCGATATTCTTCTATCATTTTTATCCGTTCTTTCTTGCTTTTTCCTTTCAACTACTTCTTTTACTCTCTTATTTAGGTGTCTAAAAACTGCCTTTTTCCTTTCAATATCATCATTCATACTGCTAGATTTACTAGCCTTGGTTGCTAGTAAATCTAGCCATGCTTTCTTCTTTGCTTCAACTTCCATCCGTACCTCATCATCCCACCATAACGTGTTATTTTTCCTTTCATTCGTTCTCTTACTTACACCACATACTTCGGTAGCTGCATCCACTAAACCTTTCTTGACATTATACCACACAGTCTTCAAGTCTAAATCATTCATACACAATTCAGCCATACCACTTATATTTTCTCTCAATCTACATTTGAACTTCTCTTTCACACCTTCATCTTGTAACCTCTCTGTTCTTATACGCTGTAACGCAGGGGTAGACACAGATGTCCGATGCCTCCAACGTCTGAAAAGACCATTAATTCGGCATAAGACCAAGTAATGATCCGTCCCTACGTTAGAGCCCCGGTAAACCCTTGTATCTACCACCGCGCTCCTCATTCTTTCATCAACAATTATGAAATCTATCATACTTCTATCATCACCTCTTTCCCATGTATACGTGTAAATCTTCTTATGACGAAAGAAAGTGTTCGCAACAACAAGATTCTTTTCCACGCATACGGCAAGAAGGCTTTCACCATTCTCATTTATACTTTCATCACCAAACGTTCTTAATATCCTTTCATAACCAAGCCTCCTTACCCCAACCCTTGCATTAAAATCGCCTAATATCACAATATTTTCGTTAACCTTGCATTTCATTAGCACCATCCTTACCAACTCCCAAAACTGCTCTCGGATATAAGTGGGCTTAGACATGTCTGGGGCGTAGACCCCTAAAACAAACAACTTCTTTAAGCCCACTTTCATTCGTATCCATAGCAGTCTCGGGCTTACACATTCATACCCTTTCACACAATGACCCATTCTTTCTGAAAGGATGATACCGACTCCCTGGCATGCCCGCTCGGTCTCGTCTACACCAGACCAGTACGCGGTATACATGCCATGTGTAGTGGCATCCTTTCCCTTCCGTTTCGTCTCATTTACACATAACACGTTTATTCCTCTATCATACATCATATCGCATACTTCATCCATCTTATCATTCATTCCTCCACATACATTAAATGTAGCCAGACGGGCTTCCGCAATCCACTTTTCGCCCCTCCGGGGGACAGAACGTGACGGGTGGCGAACCTCGTCGCCGGTTTTCCTCCCGGAGATTCTTCGCATCCCTGCCCCATTAAAGGGGCGCCGGGAACTCGGGGCCATTTTGTTAATTTTTTGTCTCATGGTGCGAAAGTATGTTGTGATATTTTTTACGCCGCTACCACACGGCGAGGAGCCGAGTCAGTTCTTCAGGCTTTGTCGCTCGTTTAGCACTACCCGGAGGACACGTGTAGGGTGGGCCTAGGATTAGGTGGTCGAAGCCTACGGACGCGAGCGACTCATCCCCCTTTTTCCAAAATTGTGAAAATACTTAAAATATTGTCACAGCAATGATGATAAACATAAAAAAGTGATGGTATTACATTTCGGAGATAATTTCATATATTTAATTCATTATATTAATTTTAACTATTATAAGTAAATCACTCGTAAAACCAAAAAATACTTACCTGAGGAAAAAATTGCACAATTTTTATTTAAAATCTTTAATATCTAATATTTATTTTAAACGTTAAATTGAAACGCTCTGTGTAAAACTCAAACGTTTTAATGTAGATATCTACTTATCTAAGTATTATCATAATATTAACAATTGGTGCCTCAGGGGTGCCTATTTTAAACTATCTATTGACGCTATTTAACGCTGTTTTATTTTTATTGCGTTGTATATTGACCAAGTAAAAGTTTTAGACTATAGAATAAAGACTTTTTGTTTACTATAAATTAAAAGCGAGTAACTTTAAAACAACAATTAAAAATTTAGCGTGTATATTTTCTTTCAAATAAGAAAAATCCAAATCAGTTTATAAGTGACAAATAAAAAATACACTGAACTCAGAACCTCCTCCTTTTTTGAAGTTGGTTAAAATTAAACATTACACGATTTCGTTATTGCATTCAATCGAATAATTGTGTATAACATAATATCCTTAAATTTTATTACGTCTTCATTTTTGTACCATAAAAAAATGTATAATAAAGTTATATTAGTACCATCATTATCGTGTTTATTTTATTACATTTTATATTTTTATAAAATACGTCATCGTACGTAATACGTAATATTTATTTTATCGAATATTAATAATTAATCAATAAAATTGTGATTTACACAATTTGATTTTAAACGCCAGAAACTGGTATCACTGAATGCCGTGTATGTGTGCGTGTGAAGAGCGTAGGCACATTCAACTCGTGCACACTAACATAATAACCTTGCGTCACTTTGACGCTCATGTTTTGTACTTGACTGCGTTTCTACTGGGTAATAATTCTATGATACATAAAATTATGTCTATGTTCGATTCTTTGTGTAGTCAATTAGGGTCTCGACTGAAAACCAGGCTGTAGTACTACTACCACAAATTATCACTGAGGCGGGATCCATTTAGACATCACACAAATGTAAATTACTTTTAATATGTACGAGTTTCTATGTTTCTCAAAGGTGTGTATTTTCCGAATAAAGAAGTTTTATTTCTTTATTATTAAAATGGAACGCCCACGTTTCGTCAAAATCTATGAAAAATTCGTGTGGCTGGCTAAATATATAATCAAATAAAAAGAAAGAAGTCAATAATATCTTCATATTATTTTGAAGCGTATTCTATAGAGAAAGGTCAAGTGAAAATAACTTCATCGTTATTGTCATGATCGTAATAGAGCAAAAAGTAAGGTCATGATACTTTCATAATACTAATTCAATGCTATTCATACTGAAATAGTATTATTACTAGGCAATGTAAACTTGGGAGAGCAAATAAAGTAAAAATTATTAATATTATTTTGGGTATTTATAGAGTATTGTCATCTGGTTGGGCTGAATAAATATATTTAAGCAAATAATAAATAAACATAAGTATATATTAAATATAGGTACTAACATAAATAAAGAAGTAATACATAAATACATTATTATTATTATTATTGGTACGAAGTTCCTTATCGGACGGTGCGAGTTTGGCGCATGGGTGCTAGGCGACAAAAAGTGTAAGATTTTTTCGTCACTACCCCTTTTGTAATAGTGTAGACGGCCTTGGCAGCGAAATAAGTGAGATGGAATAATATCCATCTCCCTCGCACTTTTTCTTATCTTGTCATAAAATAAATATTATTTTGTTTCAAATGGCGCTTCGTGTCAATAGACGTAGAGTAATTCATTTATTTGTATTTGTTAATAAATAAATACTATCGTGTATTTATATACTGGATATGTTACTATTTGTAAGAAATAATAGTAACTTATTTGTTAAATTAAAAAGCAATAGATACCCTTTCCATATAAGCTTCATGTCTAACAAAACTAAACTTTTAAACAGCAGTGTATTTTGTATGATTCCTAGAGTGTATAATCATTTACCCAACTCTCTGCTTGAAATTTCAAATAATAATTTATTTAAAAAAAAAATAAAAACACTACTTTTAGAAAAATCATATTATTCGGTAAGGGAATTTCTTGAAGACAAATTATTAGATGTAGTATTGTAACCGGCTTAGTTGTACTGTGATATTAATTAGACATTTTATGTGACATTTATTTTACAAAGTTGAGATTGTGTATTAATTAGGTAATCTCATTTGACATTATTTTTAATAATTATTTTGACACTGTAATTTGATATGTAATAATTTTAATTTAAACTAAGAATTTTTCCATGGCATGAGCCTAAATATGGCGATCAACAATGTAAACTGACCACTGTAACACCATCTGTACCCATATTGCGCAAATAAAGAATTAAATTGAAATTGAAATAATATAATACCTACCTTTATCAATAATAATATACTACGCAAAGAACTTCGTTCCAACCGAGTGTTCCACGACACTCACGAAATTTTATTACTTAATTATATAATATAATATACTAATATTCATTATTATTATTTTAGTCCGAGATGAATATTCGCATTGAATACCTCTTTGTTCTACATTGATAATGGATATAAATTTGATACAGAACGGAGAACGATGACACAGTAATCAATTATTTTGAACCATTGAATAAAGGGATATTTATTTAACTAAATCCTCAGGTCTTTATACGTTTCAAAAACATCCGCGGTATGCAAACTAAATTATGTTTGCATACCGCATATATAAAGATGTTTTTTTTTTTTGGAAATTATATTTGATAGTAAATTTTCGATAGTAACTATCAAGTATTTAGGGGGGACAGATTATTTTAATGAGAATTATGATCGAAGTGGTGTGGCTATCGCTGTGAGAAAGTATATTAATGCTTATAGAAACCACAATTTTGAATCTCGTTGTGAAGATTTATGGGTAATACTAGATATGGATAACTATAAAATCTATATTTGTTAAGTTTACTTACGGTTTCTTCTAAATCAAACGCATCTCTAGTATTTTACTGAAAATGCCGGTAATGTAATTAAAAATACATGTAATGATAATCTTATTTTTGGAGATTATAATCTGCGCGACATTGTTTGGTGCGATCCATCGCTTAAACTAAGCAATTTAAAGCGATAATATCTTCGGATATGAACTCATCAACTTTTTATCTAGTCATGATCTCAAGCAATATAATCAGAAGATCATGAGAATCATCCGATTCTGTGGTGACTAACACCGGTGTTCGTCATGGTTCAATTCTCTCCGCAACTCTATTCCTGCTACATATTAATGATCTGCTTATGTCCGGTATCTGTAGAGCTATCGAAAGAGCAGCTATGGTAGAGCGTGTGAATCTCAAACTACAGGCAGTCTCCGAATGGGTCGATGCAAATCTTATGAAATTCAACGCCTCAAAAATAAAAGAGTGTCTCTTCACTGCAAAAAGGAACCAGCTCACGTTGGCCCCTTCCGTTGGCCTTCAGTTGTTGGGGGGGGGGGGGGTAAGATATTCTCAAATATGAACTTCGGGTAGTTAATTGAGTCCAAGGCCAAAACAGCTGCAAGGAAGCTTGGTATCATTGCAAAGGTGCGGCGATACTTCACGCCGGGACAGCTGCTTATTTTCTTCACCATATTAGGCTATATCACCATCTTAGGATACATCACCACTTAACAACAGGTGGGATTGTAGTTAAGTTCTTGCTTAAAGTACCATAAAAAAAGTAAAAATAAAGATGTTTTTTATTCATTACTTAAAAGCTTTTATCGTAGATAATATTATGTTCCGTAAATAGATGATAAATTCTCACAAAATTAACTTATTCTCAGCGCATAATGCGAAAATTGTGCTTAATAGTATAACCTGTCGGAAATATCTGCGAACCTCGCTGGAATGCGCTTCCCCTCGCGCTTCCCCGCACCTCCGCCCGTTATCGTCTATCCAGTACCGTTGCCATCTCTCCATATTGCATGACGTCATCAAGCCAGGTTCGCAGATATTTCCGCCCGTTATCGTCTATCCAGTACCGTTGCCATCTCTCCATATTGCATGACGTCATCAAGCCAGGTTCGCAGATATTTCCGACAGGTTATACACGAAATCAAATAAACTCCAATGAAAATTTATACAAATAACAAGTTACCTTTGAAAGCGCAAGTTAATTATTGCATTTTCAGTCGTATGAAACAAAAAGAAATGGCCGTTACAATATTTACATAACCTACTTTCGTCTGTCATGAATGCGATAGTGAGCTATACAAATAGTGATTCCGCGCTGTATTCGAGCCCGCGACCTGCATTGTCGCAGCCATACGCATGGGTGCTGCGCTATTAAGACGTTAAATTATAAAAATAGTGATTATATTGACATAATTGGGTTGTGGTGATCACAACATTGTGCCCCGTGAGTGCCGTAAGAGGCGACAGAGAGAAACTGAAACAGAAAATAGGCAGCGTCTTCTTCCTGATAACAACTCAAAATAATAAAACACTTGGGTTGCCATTTAAATAAAACTAGTTTTACGGAAATTATCGCATATATTAACTTATTTTATATCCCCGAAGTTTTGAGCAATTTACAGCACCCATGATCACGGGGGGACAGAGGCGTTTGGCGTCCCTATACCTTTGTTAACCACGGCTACATCAAGATTAAAATTATTAATTTTTGTTCCATTTTAGGCTGTATGAACTCACGGTATCTAGAAGTCTTCCAGTTTTTTGCTTGGTTTGGGATTTAATTTTATTAATTATAGGATCCCAAGCAAATATTTAGTGTATTGTACTGCCTTGTAGTGGCGGTTAAGAATATCCACTACCCATATCTTCCCGTGGGTATTGTAAGAGGTGACAGTAGGAAACAGGCAGGAGATGGACAGCAACATCTTCTTGATAACAGCAATATAACAATAAAAAAACTGCGGTTGCCAACCCGCTCTCCTAGCATGGCAATTATGAAAAGTATCCCCTCATGATGAAAGTTACGAACAAATGGCCCCCAGTTCTCGTCGGTCCCGTTAATCCTGGCAACAGTGGCGACCATGGTAACGGCGTGGCAGAGGGTACTAAGAATCTCCGGTAGATGGTTGTTTGCCATCTAAGACAACTCGAGCTGACAATATACAATGTACGCATCCTGAGGACTGATGAGAAGATCCTGGAGCTGTAAAAAGAGATAGATAAGTTACGCTGGCATATTATAGGATTACCCGAGGTCCGAAGGGAGGGGGAGGACATGGTAATCTTCGAATCCGGCAACTTGTTCTATCACCAGGAGGGTGACCATGTACCAAGGAGGTGTCGGATTTATCGTCCACAAGTCTCTCATTAACAATGTTGTAAAACTTGTGAGTATATCGATGAGGATTTATACTTAGGAACAAAAAACGTAATTCGCTGAATATCATACGCTCCAACCTCAGCACATCCCGATGTGGAGGTGGAGAAAATGTATAAGAATATCTTTAAAGCTATGCATTCCTCCAAAACCCACTATACGGTGTTAATTGGAGACTTCAATGAACAACTAGGCACAAGAGAGAACGGTGAGTTTGGAATAGGTCAACAAAACCCAAGGGCTCAGCAACTGGCTGGATTCATAGAGCAAGGGGGAATCTTTATGATGACCTATTTCTTCCAGAAGCGGCCCCATAGTAAATGGACCTGGTTGAACCTCGACAAAAAATGAGAATGACTTCATTATGACGACCGCATATCTCAGTGGTCGCAAGAGAGAAAACTAGTAGCAACCACTGAATGGTTAGAGGCACAATGAAACAAAATATTAAGTTGGAGAGGTCACGTCTACTGAAGTCAGCGTTCCGTCCCCCTCGTTCTCTAATTTAAAGTCCCGAAACCTTTCAACTCGAGTTTCAGAACCGTTTACAGTGCATATAAGACTACAATGAAGTGTACGATATAAATCATAAGCTCATGGAAACTATCCGATCACACTCTTAATCTAATGGCTGTTAGACGGGAGATGAAGCTACATTCTTCAACAGACTAGACAGCATACAGGCATCTGAACAGACAGATCTCCAAATGCATGCGGCGGGATTTACGCAACTTCAATACAGCTCGTATTGAAGAAGCAATCGAGCGGAACCAAGGCTCCAAAGTCTTTGCCAGAGATCTGTCTGCCAGAAAGAGCCAACTGTCAAAGCTAAAGACAGAATGTGGCAGCATCGTTTCCGGGACACCTGAGATTTTAAGTGAGACTGAGAGGTTCTATGGGCAGCTGTACACGTCATCGTTGGAACTACACGCAAGTGTGAGTAATGATCCAAGAGCGAGTCTTATCCGACACTATTCCGATGATATCCCGGACGTCAGTCTGAGCGAGATTAGAATGGCTCTCCAGCACCTTAAAAACGATAAGGCCCCAGGCAAGGATGTAATTACAGCGGAGCTTCTGAAAGCGGGTGGAAGACCGGTACTTGAAGTCCTTCAGAAGATCTTTAATTCCGTCCTCCATGGTGGCATTACTTCGGAGGCGTGGAGCAGAAGTGCGGTGGTCTTGGTCTTCAAGAAAGGAGACAACGGTCTCTTGAAGAACTACAGACCGATTTCCCTTCTGAGCCGCGTCTACGTGCTGTTTTCGAGAGTCATTACGAATCGTCTCGCGCGCAGACTTGACGACTTCCAGCCTCCCGAACAAGCCGGTTTCCGAAAGGGCTTTAGCACCATAGACCACATACATACAAAACAAAGAGCATGTTTAATGTCCATGTCACACCTATGCCGGTAGTTGTTGGGAACTTTAAGCTCGAAGTTGTTGACGAGTATGTTTACCTAGGACAAATAGTCCGACTAGGTAAGTCCAACTTCGACCGAGAGGTCAATCGACGGATTCAACTCGGCTGGGTAGTGTTCGGGAAGCTACGACATATCTTCTCGTCAGACATACCTTAAAACCTTAAAACGAAATTGTACAGCCAGTGCGTGTTGCCAGTGATGACTTACGGAACTGAGACGTGGTCCTTCACAACTAGCCGTATGAGGAAGCTCAAGGTCGCTCAGCGAGCTATGGAGAGGGCTATGCTCGGAGTTTCTCTGCGTGATAAACTTAGAAATGAGGATATCCGCAGTACAAATAGAGTAACCGACATAGCCCAACGGATTAGTAAGCTGAAGTGGCAGTGGGCCGGCCATATAGCTCGAAGAACCTACAACCGATGGGGAAGAAAGGTTCTCGAGTGGCAGCCTCGTACCGGTAGGCGAAGTGTAGGGCGACCCCCCACGAAATGGAGTGACGACATGGTAAGGCATGCAGGAAGTCGATGGATGCAGGTGGCTCAGGACCGTGCTTTGTAGCATTCCTTGAGGGAGGCCTATGTTCAGCAGTGGATTTATGAAAGGCTGTAATGATGATGATGATGATTTATATATGTGTGTATATTAAACATTTAAACTTAAAGTCAAAACCACTTTTATGCTCTTAATATAGCAAACAAAATACACGTCCTACAAGGCAGCATGAGCATGAATTCCTTTACAAAAAAAACACTTATGACTCCCAAGAGAGGTCAAATCACAATAATAGTACCAAATAACATATTATACTCTGTATTGAGAGGATATTGCTGTAAGGTAAAATCATAGTGATTATATAATCTTTGCTCAATGTGTTAAATCGAAACTTTATAATCCGTGATCGAAACCTTAAGATTACAGTATCAAATAGGTACCTACCTACACACCTACATTGTTATTATCTCTATATAAAAATTATTAACAAAGAAAACCATCTAACTCAGAACAATAAAACAAAACAAAAACACATATTCGAAGTTCAAAGTGGCGTAGATAGATATCGTAATATAGTACTTCTATATAATGGAGATCGATTTTACCGACAAATTTACTAATTAATTCTGAAATCTTATTTCACACTTAAGGATTGATAAACAGATACGAAAGGAAAAGAAATCAGGTTAGTAAAAAGTACAATGCAGGGACACTGAAATACTGACGAAAAACATAATGTGATAGAAAATACATTTCTTAAAGAGAACTAAAGTTTATAGTCCAAATCACTATAATTTCTTCACTACCCTCTTGGAGCGTTTAACTACTTTTTCAGGGTATTTACTTCTTCCAGCGACTGCCTTCTATGCTTGGGAAACATTAGCTAGTGTTACTGGGCTGAATTCGAGCTCAGCCAGGGATGCAACTTGATGGCGCGAGCCGTCACAAGCGATAATATGAATATAACCATCCCTAGTCTTGCAGCTACTTATGCTTAATTTCTGCCTGGCCACCATGAACACCTTGTGACGATCTTTTGTGAAGAATTAAGACATAGTGACACCCGTGCTTTTCAGTTTCGTTTTTGAGAACCAAACTTGATCACGAACTGGGACATCCCGGAACTTTACAAGAACTGGTCTTGGCTTCTTTTGCATGCGACGTTCAAGGCAATGATAGCGGCTGAAATAAGTATGGAACACATTGGATATCTTCAGCTTGTCCATTATAAAATTAGAAGCTATTGAAAATGTATCCTAGGACCTGTCCTCGGGAATACCATGAAACAGCAGAATCTTACGACGCCACTTCATCTCCAAGCTGTCAATCTCTCTTCCAAGAAATTCAACTTGTCTTTGAACAGTTTCAAGAGCGGACAAAATAAACTTTCTGAATATTGCAAACTTCGTTGAAAGTACAGATGTATTTGGGGCCATAGTTGGACTAGTATTTTGTTAGTCCTGCTGAGACTCATTCATACGAGTATTGAATTTAATTGAGTTCTAACATGGCGGACACAATCCTTTGAGGGTTTCCATAGTTTAGTGCAGTGTTAAAAACAGCAAGTTATGGATAATATATATCAAGGAATCCAGGCTGGTAAGTAAATGATTTTACATATATGTGTAAAACATTAAAATATCCTAATTTATATTTTTAAAATATAAATTGCACGAGACAGTTCAAAACGTGTGTTACTTGTTTCACTCCTACCCACGACAAAAAATTGCATTTTGCATATTTATACGACGTGTAGTTTATGGTCGTGACATACATGATCACAGTGCAATTTCATTTATCAATCTTGTAGTTGTAGTTAATTAACTAGCTGTTCCCCGCGAATTCGCCCGCGTGGAGTTATTTTTCGCGAAACCCTAAAATAATAGCAGCCCAAGTTACTCCTTATAACATCAGCTACCTGCCAGTGTGTATAAATATTGACATTAATATTTATACGATACTAACGTCACTCAATTATTTTGCTTTCCTGGAACCCCTCCACTAACACTAAAACTTTATGCTATGGTATTAAAGTTCAAATTGACTTTTATGTATTATTACGAATCTTTTGTATGGGAATATAGAAAAGTGTTTTTAGATTTTTCAGGCTATTTTTTAAATTTTTCTCCCCGTAAGTACCATCTTCGTACTTCAAGGAATATTATAAAAAAGAATTAGGAATTTGGTTCAGCTGCTCTCAAGATTTGCGCATAGCATTACATTCAGCGATTCATTTTTATATTATACATACCAATTTGAATTTATTTCAAACCACCAGCATTAATTCTACAATCAAATCTTGATATAGAAGTGCCTACACTTGACACGGCCCCGGCTGTTCAATACGTACAGTGCTACTAAGATGATTATAATAGTCAAGTCTATTGTGAAATAAGATTATTTAAAAGATTTTGAGCAAAGTTAAATTAAAACATTTTGTCTCAGTGTACTATCTGTGTTTCTAAAATTATTTTCTTTAAATAAAGTTTTTTGAGTTAACAATTCTGTGTTAATAAATTAATATTTAAAATTTAGTTAATTTTGAGTAGTTAATTATACAGAATCGGGATTAAATATTTACGATAAATCAAAAATCGAGTATGAAGGAAACATAAAGCGATTAAAAATTACCTGACACTTTCACAAATAACTGGCCTTATTTCATTTGCTCCCTCTCAGTTTTGGGAGGGTTTAGGTTATGGGAGAAAATATTTCACTCCACTGCTCCAGGGCGTGTCTTCATTTTAAATTTAATTAATAGCTCAGGGTCATAGAGCTTGTCGTAAGTTTTATTTTTTTATTCAATTAAAATTCTTATTTATATATAATAAAATACTACGAAGACATTTTAATAATTTTTATTTTAATAAATCACTAAAAAAAATTATATAGTGAAAATAGCCGATAGCTTCCCAACATTTTCGTCGAATTGAAAAGCATTGCCAAATTCAGTTGGATATGTTATGAGTAACACACAATGTTTGTTTAGGACCAAAACACAAATGGACCCTCAAATCAGTCGACTATACTTGCCTTTTAGTTTGATCTTGTAAAGAAATTTTAATTTATTTTTGAATTATTTATAACAAATAAACGCTTACATTACAAGCTCTCTTAAGTATTAGCTTTCCCTGCAGCTTTGCTCGCGTAAAATACTCATTAGCTTACAAACGTTATCATTGTCCCATACTATAATTATCTCCGTGTCTGTGTGCTAAAGTAGATTAATAGAACAATATCAAATCTAGATTATTTAATATTATTTTAAAATAAGAGGCTTTCATATCATTCATAGCATAATGTTATTGGCTACATTTAAACAATGAATATCATTGGCTCTATTGATTGGCTCTATTCTTAAACGTGAACATTTGAGAGGGTTCGATAGTACGACTTTCCATTGACGTCCTTCGAGTTGTTGGTTGATATTTTTTTTATATTATTATAAACACACACACAAAGTTTCAACATGCGAAAATGCGTACTTTTTGAGAAAAAAATATTGAAAGTAAACTATTTTTGCAATATTTATGTCAATTCCTACCGTAAAACTGACGCTATTTTGTGTTGTCATTGTCATTAGGGATGTCATTCTTTCCGAAAAAGATCGTTTTTTTTAAATCGATTCGATTTTTAAGGTGATAATGAAGTAAATATAAATCCATTTTATGAGAAAAAAATCCCTTTATCATAAAAAAATAGGAGGACTGATTCAGAACGCTTTCTGTATCTATTTTGAGACTGCTACGACTCCGGCGCTGCGGGAAGAGCAGTCTCTATGCCTTTGCATAACGAATTGCAGGCATTTACATATTCAAAGATTTGTTACAGCAGGCGGAGGTTGCTCCCCCTACGCGCCTCCGGCTCTATAAAACACTCTCGGGGTAGGACAGACTCGTATCAGGTGGAGTCGGGGTCAATCAATTCGGTTCTTTGACATAAGTTGAACCTAACCTAAAATAGGTTTGTTATTATATATGTTATCTGCCCTAATAGTTACTGATAAAATAAAACAAATTTCAATAATTTATTATAGTCATTTATTATGGTATCTTTCTTGTTTTTCATAAAATGGATTTATATTTACATTATAAATGCAAACATAAAAAATATAGATATTTTAGAAATCGGTTTTTTGTTAATCGACACATCAGCTTACGATTCAAATTGATTTCAAAATCGATCTTTTTCGGAAAACATCAGCACAAGCGTCAACAAGCGCAAACAAATGTCAGTTTAACGGTAGGAATTGACATAAATATTGCAAAAATAATTGATTTTCAATAACTTTTTTCTCTTAAAGTACACGTCTCCGAATGTCAAAACTTTGTGTGTGTGCGCTTATAATAATGTAACCTTTCTGTAAAAAAATATCAACCTCCAACTTGACGGACGTCAATGGGGATTGGCATAGATATTGCAAAAATGATTTATATTCAATAATTTTTTTCTCAAAAAGTGTGCGTTTACGTGTGTTAAAAATTTGCGTGTTTGCTTATAATAATGTAAGCATTAAATAAAAAAAAATATCAACCTCCAACTCGACGGACGTCAATGGAAAGCTTAGCCAGTTCGATTGCAGGTTCTGATATTTTTCTGTTCAAAATCGCACGCAAAATTGCATCATTAATTTTCCTATTAATATAATTTTTTGTCTTTAATATTAATTACACGGATAGTTTACGTTTAAAATATCAACAGTAAAGTATCAGCTTAAATCCTTCACTGTGGGGTTACGTTGACCCAAAAATTTTGCGCTGGATTGATACATCACTTATTATCCTTAAAATGCCAATGAATATTCGTCTTTATTGTGACATGTAACAACATCGCAATATAATTTTCATTTGTTTTTTTAATCACGATTTCATTATGCTATTAAAATTTATCGTAACCACATTAATGTAGCATTTCGCTGCAGCAGCCCAAAACTATTGTTAAATTAAGCGTTAAAATTCTCGCATAGATCCACAGCACAGCATTAAATGAACCTGTCTGACACGAAACCCGCTTAATTAAATTTTTAAATAATAATTTATTTGAAACAAGAATGTAGACAGAATATAATTTCATGGCTTGGTGTTAGGAAATCTTTTCTTTTTATATGTTTTTTTTAAATTAATATGACATTTATACGTGGTAGAGCCATGCTGCAGCTATATTAGTAGTATAGTTGTAGCACGAATGGGTCGGCTCGACCGGGGAAGGACCACGCTCTCATAGAATACCAGCGTAAATTAGCAGCTTAACACTGCTGTGTTTCGTATGGTGAGTGAAGAGAACCGGAGATCCTATCTACTGGAAATTCTATCCACCGTGAGGACTAAGACGAAGGCATTCCATCTTAGTCATCACAGGTGACAACGCATCTGCATTTTGAATGGCAAACGAGGATAGATGTAGATGTCTATGAGCCACAGCAACCACTTACCATTAGGTGAACTGTGTGCTCGTTTGTCACCCTATCCTATAAAAAAAATAACTTACCACACATCGGCATTCTCCGTTCTAGGAAGGACTTGTCTAACATCACCAGAGGTTCAAGGCAATGCGATCATCAATCTTCCTTGGCAGGTGAATTGTGGATCGCAGTGCCTTGAACCATTGACGCTGTTGTCCGTCGTCAGTGTTTTACGTCCCGCTTAAATGAGATGAATTTACCGTTACATAACATTTTAATGGTATTTCCCATAGTCACCTCTTATGACATACGAGAAGTAATACGGTGATAGATACTTTTCGCAGCCAACTCACGAAATTGTTATATCAATGACGATAAAGTGATTTAGCATAGAATTTATCACAATATTCGAGACTGCAGGGGCACAAAACATTCAGCACACGCTTCTTGGTTTGGCGCCACTCCAATGCTCTACCCAGCTACAATCGTACCGACTTAAACCCCTAGTCAGAAGAAGTGGCCTATCCCTATAGTCTTATAAACTAGAGTAAATAGTCTTTTGTTACTTAAGTCAGTGTCCTTCACCATCTGCGGCTAACATGACCACTTACCATCATCATAGTAAGAAGTTAATCGCTTTCTTAGAATAGTAAAAAATTTAAGCAATGTATATTGTTATTATATAAGGAGAAAGAGGGTAAATTAATAAGTTATTAAGGTTTACAGCTGGGCATAGACCTATTTTATTATTCTGAAAGAGCTTTTAAGCAGAGAAGACATGCAATTAACAACTTCAGAGGCGCAGGTGGGAAATTTAAGGAGAATACTCAGCCTTGAACTATCACTGTTCAAAAATTATAAGACAGTTTAACAGGTTCAATGCTGACATTATGTTCTATGCTTAAATTAAGTTTTTTTTTATTCATTAGGTATATCAATAGTACCAAGTATTAACAGAAATAAAATAAAATGAAATTTTACAATCTCTTACGACAACTAAAGTAAATAAATTGTATTTGAGTATTAGAGTTATTTGAATGAAAAAATTTCTAACGACCACAAAATAATATCCTTATATTTTTTTACTAAAATTATACTTACCGAAATTTTATCAGATACAGCAAACGTCAAAGGGGAATCTCTTATAGATTTGCGTATTTCATTACGATCTTAAACAAACTGCGGCACAAATTTTTGTTCCAGCGATAGGTAAAGATCAACGAAATAAAATTAGATTATATTTTTACGTGGTAACACAAGTATTCCTTACCTTATTTGTATATTTTAAGAATAAACGTATGAGGATTTTGTAGTTATTTATTTACAAAGGATTTTTGTATGGTTTATTAAAGTCTATTTGTAGATTTAGAATGAGTTTTGCATAGTGGGGGTTTTATATTAATATAATTGTACAAGGGAAACATCCTGACTCAGAAATATTATTGTTGTCATTTCAACAATAGTGTTTCTGGGTCAGTATGTTTCTCCCTTTTTTATCTACTTTATTATTATTCTAACGCATATACACGAGGAGGGTTCAGAGGAAGAACAGATCTCGAAATTCTATCCTCATCATCTTAACGGCTGACGGTCCACTACCGTGCAATTTTTGCGGAATTGTCTGCTTTGCAAGACCGTGCTGCATTATTTACCGTCACCTGTGGTTTTCCCGGATCGATGAGATGTAAGAACTTTAAAGAAAAATAGCCTACTTCTTTTTAAGAGGCCGGCAACGCAACTGCAATTCCCCTGGTGTTGCAGACGTTCATGGGCAATGGTGATCACTTACCATCAGACGAGACGTATGCTCTTTTGCTTCTATAAAAAACGGCAAAAGAAAATCCAGAGGTAAACCCTTGACATATTATGATAAGCCACTCCGTCTAATAACTCTGTATTGAGAGTATATTACTAAGAATTCTATATTTATCATCTATAAGTATCAAATATTTGCCATTCGGTTAAAACGTATTCCTTTTTATTAAAAAACATGGAGTCTTGATCGTTTAGGGTTAGGCCAAAACTATGATTAAAGAAGAGTCCTTCTCAAGATCAAAGTCTTAGCCGGGTCAGCACAGTCTTCGAAAAATTTGTCATTTGCAGTCAAATTCAATGCTTTACATTTTATTTCGCTTTAGTTTAAACCTGAGACAAACTTTGAACTACTTATTCTAATAAAATTGTATATTTATTTTGTTTAATTCTAATAAAAATAACATTAAAATCAAACAAAATTAAGACTCACTTGATTACAAAACAGAATCATAAAACCTAGAAATCTAGCTTGTGATTCGCCTACTCTGTGGAATAGCTGCTTTGTATTTAAACATCATAAATATACGCTCACATGGATCATAGTACCTTGGATATTTTTGTGATAGTTCTCGCAAAAGACATAAGTTTCTAAAGTAGGGCTGAGGTTACTAAAATGTCATATTTCGTGAGTAGGTTGCGGTAATTTTGGTAAAGGGTTAAAATATTTTCATAGTTCTAATATAAATTATTGTCTGTATGTATTATGTTATGTGACGTGGTAAGTCATGTGCTAAGCGATCACAGTGAATATCACAGTAGAGCAACACGAGTTCTTTTTTTTTTAAACGTTACCCCCACACTAGGATTTTCTCCTGTATCGTGGAGGCAGTTTACAAACACAAATTGCACAAGGACAAACATCCAGACCCGGAACAATTATTTGTAGGTCATACAAATACTTGTTCCGTGCGGGATTCGAACCCTGGCCCCCAGCGCAGTAACTCATTGCTAAGCCACTGCGCCACGGAGCCGTCAAACACTAATAAATTTGTTAATTACAATTTTAAGTGTTGATTTCACGGTGGTGAAATACAACATCGTAAGAAGATCTACATGTCCGAGAAATTAAAAATATTATCACTTTCACTGTCCGGTTTTCATACTCAATAGTATATGTTAGACAATAGCAATGACCTATGTGTAGTGCATAGGACACCGAAAGTGTGATATAGTTTCAATGTTAAAATTAAATATTTTTATTTAAAATTGGCATTTTTGAAAGTAAAAAGCTACGCCATTGCCTTGACATGTCTTTCCTTCGGGGAAATTTTGTGAGAAGAAGTGGCAAGAAACTAACTAGTATAGTATTTATAACTATTTTATAAAAGCCCGGAAGAATTAAAATGCAGATTCGCTGTTGTAAAAAGAGTTTCCGGTTCTCTACACTCACCTTGCGAAGTACAGCAGCATTAACTTGCTATTTACGCTGGCATTCTGTGAGAGCGTAATTCTTCTCGTGGAGCTGACCTATTCGTGCAACAACCATAATATAGCTTCAGCGTGGTTCTACCAAGTACATAGTAGTATTGACATTTATTTGTTGAATACCAATAGGAAAACAGTTTTAATCATTTTGTAAGTAATAGGAGTAATTTATTTTAAAGTTTTGTTTTAAATGGCTTGAAGGATTTTTCTGTACTTTCGACCTAGTTTTCAACACTGCACCAAAGAAATTTATGCCAAAAGTTCAAAATTATGCTTGCTGCCTGTTCAAATAAAAATGTTTGATTTACGGTTGTTCAAGTGCTAGAATTTTGGCAATAATCCAAGCTTTACCTTGTACTACTCGACGCTTTGTACTTTTCAAAATATTCATTGCATATTTGTCCCAAAATCTCATAACAATTCCAAAAACAAACAAATGGCTTACAAAACATAAATGCGAATAGCTACGTACCCACCTAGCGTACAGGCTCCCGGGGCCCTTTAGTGTACGGCTAGCGAGCCTTTGCTCGCGAACCAGCCTCAGTAGTTTTGTCCGGAACTCAGAGGCATGCCGAGCCATCATAAGTCTTTGAGCATCTGAAACTGACAGTTGTGTAATTGCAGCTGTAGCTACTTTCCTAGTTGCTTATTGTTTAAAAAAAACGAAACAGTCACGTTTTAAGGAAAGACCTAGACGATTCTGAATTAGAAATATTTATGAGCGTCGCAACCAATTTGGAAATAAATTTCTTAATGATTTAACATACGTTAGACTAAACATAATTTTATACGAATGTCCCTACAAGAATTTGAATTGAAAATTAGCATGAGGTGAAGGCGTAATAACATGTGAAAACGTAGCGGTAGTTTAATATCCTTTACTAATTTGTTGCTGCGTGTATTTTCCTAAATCTTCTACAAACATAACACAACAATACTTTCTTAGCTCATTAGCTATGTGTCTTCCAAAGGAAATTTATGGATCGGTGACGTCGTTAATAGACTTTTACTAGCAGTCTAGGGATTCTGCAAGCATGATGTCTGCGGAATCTACCTGTGGCTGCATTTTCTGCGCATTATTTCGCCTCTTTTTACTTGCAGGTTCTTGTGTAGGCATGCCATTTCCTGAGGTTAACGTTGTATGTTCTTCTTGCTATGTCTGTGGTGAACCTTCTTCATTAATATTAGAGTGTGTCGCTAAAGCGTTTTCAGTCTCTGTAACTGCGTCCGAATTTTGATCAGACTGCAGTATCACCTCCTGAAAATATTATGTCATTTTTTATTTCATTGACCTTCAAT
Organism: Parnassius mnemosyne; assembly: GCA_963668995.1. Lineage (NCBI taxonomy): Eukaryota > Metazoa > Arthropoda > Insecta > Lepidoptera > Papilionidae > Parnassius > Parnassius mnemosyne. The sequence goes on along the minus strand of CAVLGL010000046.1, from coordinate 8,482,622 downwards.
ATTTTTTTATTGCGTTTCTAAGGGTTTTTTCATAGGAAAGGTCGTCGTAAAGGGCAGAACAACATCTGCCTGGACATATATATATATATAGTGAATAGGAATATGATCTCTTTTTAATAATAAAATGCAGTAATTTGCTCAATCGACCTTTACTTGAGCTCTAAATTTTTACAAGGACGAAATGTACAACATTTTTAAACATACCTACACAGCTTACGAACTAATATTGGCATGAAAACTGCTAATATAATTTGACAGGCGCTTCAACATGCCCCCCGGCGTTGAAAGTCTACCTTTCAACCAGATTCTTCAGGTTCAGGAAGCGGACAAATTTCGCTAAATGATCAGCGAACTATACCAGTCGATGTTTTAATATCCACCACCCTTGATACGCCATCCGAGCCTGGATGGACTGCGACGATGCGACCAATTTTCCACTTTAATGGCGGTAAATTCTCCTCTTTTAGTAGTACCAGTGAATTTAACTTCAAAGAGCCTTTACAGGAACGCCATTTCATCGGCATTGAAGCTCTGATATATATTCTTTGCTCCATCTAGCCCAAAAATGTTGACGTAATTGTTCTATTCGTTGAAATCGGGTTAAAGAGCTTATGGAATGACCTTTATAGTCTGGTGTCGGCAAGGAAGTCAAGGGGCGTCCAATCAAAAAATGACCGGGCGTTAGTGGTAGCAAGTCTTCAGGATTCGTTGACAAAGGTGGAGTGGTCTAGAGTTAAGTATAGCCTCAATTTGTATTAATGTGGTATTTAGTTCCTTGTAAGTCAAATTACAATGGCATTTGGCACCAGCCTCCGCAAGCCCAGCAAAATGAGGAGAATAAGCCGGTATAAAGTGGAAATTAATTCCTTCCTTTGCCATTACCTCAGATAAAGAAATACAATACGTCTTAATAAATGTTGAAATGTCATTGTATGCGCCTACAAAGGAGGTACCATTATCCGAATAAATATTAAGAGGTTTCCCTCTTCTTGACATGAATCTGCGCAAAGCTAACATGAAGGTATTGCTAGTTAAATAACCCACTAATTAAAGATGAACTTTCGAAGCAAATAAATAGCGAAGCAAATATAAATAGCTATATACACCTTTACAATTTAACAACCACGGCCAAGGCGAGAAACAGATTGAATTGGTCCCGCACAGTCTAGTCCAATATTTTGAAATGGAAAACCAGAAAGGATGCGTTGCTGTGGTATTTTTTTTTTTTTTTATAGGAGAGGGGGCAAACGAGCATGCGGCTCACCTGATGGTAAGTGACTACCGCCGCCCATGAACAACCGCAACACCAGGGGAATTGCAGATGCGTTGCCGGCCTTTTAAAAAGGAGTAGGCTCTTTTCTTGAAGGTCCCTAAGTCATATCGGTCCGGAAAAATCCCTGATGGTAAACTATTCCACAAGGAAGTTGTGCGAGGAAGAAAACATCTTCTAAATCGCACAGTGGTGGACCGCCAATCATCCAGATGGTGTGGATGGTATCGGGAGTTCTGCCGCGATGTGCGTTCGTGAAATTTGGCGGCTGGGATTAATCCGAACAATTCCTCAGAGCCCTCCCCATGGTAGATGCGAAAGAAAATGCAAAGAGATGCAACATCTCTTCGCAGTGCCAATGAATCGAGCCGATCGGAAAGGGCTCGGTCGTCGACGATTCGAGCCGCTCTGCGCTGGATGCGGTCAAGTGGAAGGAGCTGGCACTGGGGAGCCCCTGCCCAGAGATGGGAACAGTATTCCATGTGAGGCCGAACCTGCGCCTTGTAAAGTTGCAGGCGGTGTGCCGGCATGAAATACTGTCCCGCTCTGCTGAGCACGCCAAGCTTTTTAGAGGCCAATTTGGCCTACTCTTCCAAGTGACCACGAAACTGCACGTCACTCGATATGTCGACTCCAAGGATACCGATACTGGCTGAGGCAAGAAGGGGAGTGCCTTGAAACTGAGGAGATACGACAAAGGGGTTCTTTTTAGCGGTAAACGCGCAAACTTGTGTCTTCTGAGGATTAAACTGGACTAGATTTAGTCGCCCCCAATCCGAGACTTTGTCCAGCAAAGACTCGACTTCAGACACAAATTTGTTCCGGTACTCGGCGACGTTTTCCCGAGAAATATTGGCCCGGCCGGTGTATAGAGCATCACCAGTGCTGTCATCCGCATAACAATGAATGTTACCAGTTAGCAACATATCATTGATATGCAGAAGAAACAGCGTTGGTGATAGCACACAGCCTTGTGGAACACCAGCGTTAATAGGCTTGTAGTCAGAACATGCACCGTCTACAACGACCTTGATGCTCCGATCTGCAAGAAAGCTGGTGATCCAATTGCACAATTTCTCGGGAAGCCCATAGGAAGGCAGCTTCGAAAGAAGCGCTTTGTGCCAAACCCGATCAAAGGCCTTCGCAATGTCCAGACTAACGGCCAACGCCTCCCCCTTGGACTCTACTGCCTCCGCCCATCTATGGGTCAGGTAGACCAGAAGATCACCAGCTGATCGACACCGACGAAAACCGTATTGGCGGTCACTAATCAGCTGGTGATCCTCAAGGTACCGGATGAGCTGGCAGTTAATAATGGATTCCATTATTTTGGAGAACAAGGAGGTGATCGCGATAGGCCTATAGTTGGACGGGTCTGAGCGGTCGCCTTTTTTAGGGATCGGGTGGACAAAAGCTGTCTTCCATGAATTCGGGACTACGCCTTGGGAGTAGGAGTACCGGAAAAGACGCGTTAGGACCGGTGCCAACTCCGGAGCACACGTCCTCAGCACAATTGGGGGGATTCCGTCAGGCCCACTCGACTTCTGGATGTCCAGGGAGAGAAGTGCTTTGCGAACTGAGCGCTGTGAGAATAGCACATCCGGCATGGAGCACTCACACCGCGGGTATTTATTTATTTATTTATTCTTTATTGCATTCCTTAACCCAAAAGAATACAAAGGGCGGACTTAATGCCTTGTGGCATTCTCTACCAGTCAACCCATGGAGTGGTGAGAATTTGAAGTAGGTGTAGCAATATAGAATAAAAAGAAAATAGAAATGTATAATTAATTACATTATATATACATATTACTATAATATACAATAAATAAACTATAAAAATATATCCTATTTATACATGTATACAAATATATACGTACATACATAAGCATACATATATTCATACCAACATACATATACAAATAATACATATTAATAACTATAAATATATACGTCTAAAATATAAATGACATGGATGATTCATCTAAGAAGCGTTGTCTTTAACAGATAGATGATTACGCACCAACTTTTTAAAAGCAAACTTAGTGGGAGCTTTTCTGATGTCGTCAGGCAAGGAGTTCCAAAGGCGTGCAGCCTGAACTGTAAAGGAGTTACCATAGAACTCGGTGAAGTGAACTGGAATACATATTTTGTTGTTAGAAGACGAACGTAGAACCCTATCATGAGATGAGGAGAGATAGTGAAATTTGCTCTTAAGATAAGAAGGCGAAAATGGGTCATTTAATATGGAAAAAAGAACAAGTAATATTCTGGAAATACGCCTCTGCCGGATTGTAAGCCAATTAAGCCTAGATCTATATTGCGAAATATGGTCATACTTACGAAGCCCGAAAATAAATCTTATACAGTTATTGAGAAGGCGTTCCAGCTTGTTCAGAAGATCCTGGGACAGATCCGGGTAACACACATCTGCATAATCAAATATGGGTAATATGAGTGATTGGACAAGCATGATCTTAGACTTTGTGGGGAGAAAATGTTTTAAACGATACAGAGTACGTAACGTAGCAGTGACTTTACGACTGACTTCAGTAACCTGAGTTCTCCAATTCAGCGTGTTGTCAATGTGTAGGCCAAGATTTTTTACAGACTTACTGAACGGTATTGTAATCCCATTGTAGTAGATAGAGTAAGATTAATCTTGGCTAGCATCCTTGAGCTACCCACCAGTATAGCTTGGCATTTTGAAGGATTGACCAATACTCCATAACGAGTAGACCAATCCTTGATAGCTTGTAAGTTGTTATTTAATTTGGTATGTTCCCCATTATTGGAGGCATGGTTTTTCCTTTCATTCTATTACATCTTACACATTGTCGATAACAAGATCTGGCCAAGTTACGACCTCTAATGGGCCAGTACATCTCTCTTATAGTGGCCAACATTAGCTGTGGTCCCGCGTGCATTAACCTTATGTGCTCATAATTGAAGAGCAATTCGGTAAAATAATGCGTGGATTGTATAAGTATGGGATGTTTTTTCTCATAAAAGTAATCGGAATTTTAACACGCATTATTATTATCGAGAAATATATTAAATTTATGCAACGGACTTTTAGTGGGTAAGCTTTTATTTGTAATTAACATGGTGTACTCCTCAAATGATTCACTCTGAGATATTCTTATAATAAGATTGAGTGCAGTTTGTTACTCTTGATTGCTGAGAGGACCATGAACGGATTGCTTTCTACAATTATTAATAAAACGCAGCACCTAAGCAACGGCCCGATTTAATCTAGTATATTTAGAAAAGCGTTTAAATTCAATTAATTTATTACCGCCAAAATCTTCATTGTTGTTAGAATTAAGTATTCCGTGGAGGATAACATTTGACGATTTAATCTCAGGCAACTCGTGATTAATACTTAAGAAATTTGCAGGCCAATGAGAGATCTTGTTCTTTAAAAATTCAGGTCCTGACCACTACTTACTCATAGATGAAATATCCTTACAACTCACACCGCGAGAAATATGATCGGCCGGATTACATTCTGTTAGAACATGCCTCCACTCGCAATTTCCAGTCTTCTCTAATATTTCAGCAACCCTATTTCTAACAAAGGGTTGTAGCTTGCTAGGTAACACCTTTAACCATCCTAACACGATGGACGAATCTGTCCAAAAGAAAGTGCGCTTAGCTTCTTGTCTCAGCGATGTTACAACCTTTTGATAAAGGCGAGCTCCAACAAGTGCACCACAAAGTTCCAGTCTTGGGATTGTTATAGGTTTAAGCGGCGCGACACGACTTTTAGCCATCAATAATTGAATTAAAACCTCACCCTGATCATTAACACTACGCACATATAAACAGGCGACATATGCATGCTCAGAAGCATCTGAAAAAATATGAAATTCAAAGAAACTAGGCGAGTCACAAATAACACGACGTGGAATACGTAGAGTATTTAATTTAGGTAAATCAACTATTATCTCAAACCACATCTTGCTGATTTCTGGCGTCAACTGCTTATTCCACGACAGCTTGAGCAGCAACAACTGATGAAGAAGCATCTTCATCTTAATTACACACGGAGATAGAAGTCCTAGTGCATCAAACATCTGAGAAATCACAGTACGATTTGTTTTACCTGAGAATAGCCCTACTTTAGAGAAACAAAGTTGGTCAGTATGTGATTGCCAACCAAGTCCTAAAGTTTTACTCGGTTCAAAGTCACCAATATTTAAATTAAGCGGAGAAATATCATTTTCACTAACCAGTTGAGATTCATTCGACTTACACTTTCGCAAAACCATTTGAGCTGATGCAAGTATTGAAATCACTTTACGGCGCAAATCTGTAACCTCGTTAATATCATCCCCTCCCGTTAGCAAGTCATCAACGTAAAAATCGTGAGTGATCACTTGAGCAACCTTGTCATCAGTACACTCTAAGCCTAATTGTTGGAGGCACCGAGTTGCCAAAAAGGGAGCACTAGAGGTGCCGTAAGTCACAGTGTTAAGTTGATAAGCTTGAAGCTGTTCTGAAGGGTTATCACGCCAGACAATTTGTTGTAAATAGCGGTCATCGGGATGAATGACTATTTGCCGGTACATTTTCTCAACATCAGCTGTGAGAACGTATTTGTGAAGCCGAAAGCGTTAAAGAATGGACAAAAGGTCGTCCCGTACCATGGGACCTATCGTCTGTATATTATTCAAGGAAACACCAGAAGAAGTCGGACTGCTAGCATTTAAAACGACTCTGAATTTAGTAGTAGTACTACTTTCCCGCAGCACACTGTGGTGTGGTATAAAATGCATCTTACGTGGTAAGTTATCATTCTCACATTTCTCCATATGACCCAGACTTTCATACTCTGATATAAATTCTTTATACATTTCATAGACCTGAGACTGACCTGCTAATCTGCGCTATAGCGATAGTAAACACTTCTTAGCTCGTGGCCAAGAATTACCTAATACGTCAGGATTATGTCTAAAGGGTATCCTCACGCGAAATCAACCATTTGCCAGTCGCGTGGTGTTTTTAAAAAGTGTTCTTCGCATAATTTTTCTTCGTTTGAATAATGAGACGCAGGGCTTACCTCTACGAGGTGCCAGAAGTGTACTAACTGTTTTTGTATATCTTCATCTAAATCTTTACTAGCCTCATCTTGAAAAATTGTTGTAAAATTATATTTAATAGAGTTAACCCCTTTCTTTACATATCTATAATTAGTCGGACCTGATACTAACCATCCTAAACTAGTTTCTCAAAGAATCGGCTGACCGTCCCCTAATTTTAATCTCTGCGTTCCTATTAAGTCCCAAAAGACATCAGCACCTATAAGCATGTCAACGGGAGCAGGTGAGTGAAAGGCCAGAGAAATATTAGATGGAATTTTTAAGTTTGACAAATTAACATATCTAGTAGGTACATTTTCGGTTATTGATGGTAGGACAAAACAATGAAGATTACTAGAGAAGTTATCATTCAATGATTTTATCGATACCTTACAAATCTTCTTGATGTGTGTCGAAGCATTATTAATACCGACTACTGACCTATTTACATTTTGAGCGGCCAAACCTAGCCTTTGATATAACTCTTCAGTTATTAAACAAGCGTTACTGCCACTATCAAGAATAGCACGAGCAATATATGGAAAACCATTCTTACCTATAACTTTAATTAATGCCGTCGATAACAATACGTCGCCTCATTCACTACACGATGCAGTGCCTACCTTTGCGGAGATGTGCGTTAGAATTGGATGACAACTGTGAGCCCGCCGAACTGTTTGTTTGTTCGAAATGACCTTGCATAATAGGCTTATTATTACCACTACTCGTGTTAGATGTATTAATACCTGTAATTGGTTTTGACTGGTAATCTGCGATGTGCACGAGAGTGTTATGCTTTCGGTGGCATATTTTGCATCCTGGTTTTTGGCAGTGATTTGCATAATGCCCTGAATTAAGACAATTGAAACATACTTTATAGACTGGTAGTAACTGTAGATGCGCATCGTTACTTAATCCAAGAAACTGAGGATAACTGCTTAACTTATGGTCACCCTTACATTTAGGACACAGTTTGGCGGAAAAAGCCGAACCGTTTTTATTACCGGTATCCCGAACTGAAACCATTGCCTTAACTTTTGGAGCATATTTTATAGAAGAATTTAAACGGTTAGTAGCAGCAGAACGAGACATTTCTAGTGTTTCGATTAAATCGGCTCGATTTTTTAAAAAACATCAAAAATATTTCGAACGTAATAGGTGTATATTTCTTCAAACGACCTGTAGACTCTTTCCATTCACGATATGTCTTAGCATCTAAGTTTTGAGTAATAATATGAATAAGAAGTGTATCCCATTGTTTAGTTGTCTCACCGAGAGATTCTAGTGCACGTTAATTTTTATTTATTTGGTCAATGAGACGTTTTAAGTTGGCAGACAATTCTTTATTAATTAGTGCTATATTGAATAAGGCCTGTCATGTGATTTTGAATTAGTAGTCTTTTATTATCATATCTATCACATAATATAGTCCATGCAACGGTGTAATTAGCTGCCGAGAATTCGATTGACTGTATTAACACAGCAGCGGGCCCTTCCAACGACGCTCTCAGATAATCAAACAGCTCCACACGTATGCCTTAGGATGTAATAAATAATATTATGCAACATTTTCTAATTATACACTGTCTTGACTTATTTTTATAGTTTAAAACCAATAAGGAAAAAAATTATAATATCGTCAATATAACTTAACTATGCTTTATAATTTAATTTAATTATGCTTTGTACGATTATTAGAAACTATATAAAACAATATTAAATGAATTTTAGCTGATTAAATACTTTAAGTTATATGTAATTATTTTGTAGGTAATTTGGTACTAATCTGATAAATTAGCAGTCGATTTACACAAATACTACCCGATAATGAGTTCTGGGTTAAATAAATTAAATAATAGTCCAATATCTAAGGGCCTAAGACTCCATATTTCTTGGTTGAATATCTTCACTGCTTCGGTGGTATTTCCACAATGAATATTTATGACTTCCCAAGCATATTCCACTAAATAATATCTTGTCCAATAACGTTTTTTCAAATACGGCTCGAAGGACCATGAATAGGAATATCATCTCTTTTTAATAATAAATTGCAGTAATTTGCTCAATCGACCTTTAAATGATCTCTAAATTTTTACAAGGACGAAAGGTACAACATTTTTAAATATACCTACACAGCTTACGAACTAATATTGGCATGAAAACTGCTAATATAATTTGACAGGCGCTTCAACATATATAAAGTAATAAATAATAATTTCAATTAATTAATAGATTAAAGTAATAAATAATAATTTCAATTAATTAATAGATTAAAATTTGTTGCCATAGGTATAGAACTATTAATAATGGATTTTGTAAAATTTGTAGCTAAAAGAGATAAGTCTAAAAAAATATACACTACGCGAAAAGAAACGACACTTAAGCATGTGTGCACGTAAAATCGCTTGCGGTTATGCGTGGGTGTCTGGATGTGTGCGGGGGCCGTGAGAGGCACGCGGGGCGTGGAACGGGCCATCGCCGACTGCCCTGACCTAAGGCTAGTACGAAGTAGTTCGCGTCTCGACTCTTCAATCTCACGCACCGCACGCAAGCACAGACTGACTGCGCTTTATACAAAAATAATGCCTATTAATTTGTATATAATTATTCTACCTTTATTTAGTTACAATATTTGTTTATATGTAGGGCACATTTATGTTATATATATATATTAGTTTAAAAGTTTATATTTGTACTTTTATATATTTATATTTATAAAAATATATAATTATATGTTTTTATATATATATATATATATATATATGTATATATGCATATATATTAATATATATTATATTTATTTAGTATTATATACCATTCTATATTTCAATTTTATGGCTTTAATATAAATAATGTTATTTTTGTCGCCAAACCGCACACGTTTTTATTGTTTTCTTGTTATCCTGTCCATCTTAAGGTTGTCTGGAAGAGAAAGCTCTTAGCGATAAGACCACCCATTGTACCACATTAATTTTCTCATTTTTTGTTAATACTTATGTTATTTTTTGGCGTACAAAAATGTGTTATCTATCTATCTATCTATCTATCTATCTATGCTTCCGTATAGTTTTTTTAAATATACATACGCCTACGAATTTTTGCAATTGTTAGAAATAATAATAAAAAATATTAAAAGTCACCGAAAAAGCCAAAAATATATAAAAGTAAGTAATTTTAAAGGGTAGTAGGTAACACTGATTATTGCGTACTGAAATACTAAGTGTTGGTTAATTATTTAAGATTACCATTAACTGTACATATTGTTTTAACATATTTATTTATTTTTTTATTTAAAAATCTTTATTGCACTTAAGATGTACAATTGGCGGACTTAATGCCTTTAGGCATTCTCTACCAGTCAACCACGAGCTAAACAGAGAAACTTAAGCAGGTGCCATAAAAACTTGAGAATATATACGTGAATGTAAATATAAACATATACATACTATACTTGTAAATACAAAAATAAATATATATAACTACAAATAACATAAATACTATACTCTATACATGATACATAAACATACATAATTTTAAACAATACATAATACATACATTTTAAGCATACTTACATACAAACATATTATACAAAAACAACTTAAGTAATTTATAATACTCATTATACAGAAACATTTAATTAAGAAGGTCAATTGCTAAAAGAACAAAGGTAGTGATCAGTCACCATTCTTTTAAAGGCTGCCACAGAAGTCGGTTTCCTGATATGAGGAGGTAATTTATTCCATAGCCTTATGGCCTCAGCGGCGAACGACTGAGACATAAATTTAGTACGGCGAGGAAAAACACATAAAGTAGTTCCCTCGGAGGATCTCAGGTTACGATCGTGGGAAGAACCCAAATACTGAAACTTGCATTTCAGATATTGAGGGGTGCATGGATCATATAGGATTGAAAATAGCGTGCGAAGAATTCTGATGCATCTACGCTTATGGATAGGGAGCCATTTAAGCTTGGAACGATATAAGGATACATGATCGTATTTACGAAGGCCACAAATAAAACGGATGCAATTATTTAACAAACGATCCAATTTGCACAGAAGTATTTGACTCACATCGGGGTAACACACATCAGCATAATCAATGACTGGTAAAACGAGTGTTCGCACCAACATAGCCCTGGTCTCGGTTGGAAGGAAATTCTTGAAACGATAGAGGCCACGCAGGGTGATTATCACTCTCCGGCTTATTTCAGCTACCTGAGATTGCCAACTTAAATTAGCATCAATCATTAGCCCAAGGTCTTTAACTACATATCTAAGAGGAATATTTGTGCTATTGTTAACAATAGGCTCCAGTGAATTGAAGTCTAAATTAGCTAGACGACGAGGGCTACCGAGAATTATGGCTTGACATTTAGCAGGATTGACAGCAATTCCATAACTTGTGCACCAGTCGCAGATAGCCTGAAGATCTATATTTAAAATTTCAATCGCAGAGTTAACCTCTGCTGGATCAATCTGAGCGTACAGCTGTAAACCGTCAGCATACAGATGGTAGGAGCATTTGAAATTTACAGTTATGAGATTTATAAAAATAGAAAATAATAAAGGAGAAAGAATTCCGCCTTGTGGAACGCCAGTAGCAAGATCAGACCAATCAGAGAAAGACTGTTGATTGACCTTAACTCTTTGCTGGCGACCACGAAGATAAGTTGATAACCAATCCAAAACAGACGAAGAGAAACCCATGTATTTACAGATAGCAAGAAGAATGTCATGATCGACTGTACAGAAAGCATTAGAGAAGTCAATTAATACGAGTACTACTACTTTTGACTCCTCCATACCCTCTCGTACGTCCTCGAGAACTTTAAGGAGAGCTGTGGTTGTACTATGTCCGGGACGAAAACCAGATTGTAAGGGACTAAGAAGTTTATTTTTATATATGTAGCTGGATAGCTGTTTGTGTGCAGCTGATTCTAAAATCTTTGAAAGAAAGGGAAGTATAGAAATTGGTCTAAAATGGTTTAAAGAAGGGGGATTATTTAACTTGGGGAGAGGAAGAACAAATGCTTTACGCCAAAAAGATGGAAAAACCCCAGTAGAAAAAAAAAAATAATGATGTGGGTAATGATTGGGAGAATGTAATCAATTACGGGAATAATCATATTTCTACTTATTTCATCATAGCCAGCTGCTTTAGATTTAATGGAAAAAATAATTTTACGAACATCTTCGTCAGTTATTGGAGAAAAAGCAAAGCAGTTTGCATCGATTTTAGGAAGGGATGAGATGAGTGAAATGGTTTTATATTTAGTTGAGTTGTCGACTATAGGTGCCGAGGAGAAGTGCTTATTAAGATCATTGAGAGATATTGCCCCTATATCAGGGCAATTCCTTTGTTTACCTAACCCAAGTGAATTAAGAAACTTCCAAATGCCGGCTGGCAAAGAGCTTAAAATGTTCTTATGAATATGTCGGCGTTTTGCAGCTCGAACCATCTGATTGCATTTGTTTCTGGTAGCTTTATATATATTCCAGTTGGCATCACAGCGATTGTTTTTAAATCTTACAAAAGCCCGATCACGTTTTGCCATTGCTTTACGGATATCACTGTCCATCCACGGTGCTGGAGGGCGCTTGATCTTTACATTGCGTATCGGGGCTACTGCATCGAATAACTGAAGGATATTACTAGTCAGTGTCTCTACCATATGATTTACATCAGATGTATAAAAAATATCTGACCAGTCAATTGAGGCAGCCTTCCGTTTCAACAACTCCACATCCATAGTCGCAAAGCTACGCAGGCGCAAAACAGGTGCGGTAACTTTTGGCGATTTGATTCGATAGGTAATAAATAAAAAAACATGCCGCGAGAAGCCAGAAGCCGGAAACTGCCCATGATTTACAACATGTTCAGTAGACGAAATGATTATCAAATCTAACCATGAATCAGCAGTGTTAATATTAGAATGCGTGGGCCCAAGCGGGAGAATAGAGAAATTTACTGAATTCATGATCATTCGTAGTTCTCGCGATCTAGAGGAGCTGAGCAAAAGGTCCGTATTGAAATCGCCCATAATTATGTGATGTGCGTACTCAGATGCAATTTTCGAGAGAGCGGACTCAAGGTCATGAAAGTAGTTAACTGAGGGCGGAGAATACACAACTCCAAGAATAATTTTGTTTCCATTTAGGAGAACTTCTACAAAGAGATACTCAAGAGATCCAGACGCTATAGAGGGAGAAGATGCAATAACTTTATAAGGGATACCACAGCGAAGGTAGATCGCCACTCCACCACCTCGATTTCCTAATCTATCATTACGTAATAGCACGAACCCGGGCATACTAAATGAAGTCGAGAGTAAAGAAGGTTTGAGCCAGGTTTCGGAGATTAGAATAGCGTGGATCGTATCAGTAAAAATATGCAAAAGCTCTGAGAAATGTTGAGGTAGGCTCTGCGCATTGATGTGACAAACATTAAAATGTTTATAGGAATTTGTTATTTGTTGAGCAATAAACGTGTTTAGGCTAACCGATTCTATTACCGAATCTTCAGTGGACTTGAATGATAAATCTGAGTCAGAAACTGAGTGAAAGGAACCATCGTCAGACATTGTATTGTATAACGAATTAAAGTAATGTATATAAAATAGATAGGAGATATGTAAATATATAAATTAAAAATATATAAATATAACGGCACGCATTTAATATAGGTACTAACCCGCCGGTCGACTATTTACAATAAGCAAATAAGGCGTCTACAAAATTCATAATTATGACGTGATACAGGGTCATAACATCATTACATAGGTAGCGTGAGTTAAATTCAACATAAGCTGAACAGCATGTTGAATTTAACCAGCACAGAAAAAAAAATTGCTAATATACAAGAAAAGAGAAAAAAAAATCACAAAATATTCAAATATTACTTTTTGGCCAAAAGCCCGATAGGCACCGATACATGTATGAACGTAGACATTAAAGGAAAAACATTTCATATTTAACCTATGAATATGGCGCTATCTACTCTCACCCAAATGTACTCTGTGCAGACACATCTGTTCTGTTTATAAAGTCATAAAAATTATAATTTATAATCATGGACGTATAAATTTATAATGTGTACATACATCCTTCCTTATATATTATTATTACCCTCTGACATGCACAATAAAATATGACTCCTATGTATTTCTATACAACACACATAAACATTTCAACGTATATGTACTAGCAATAATATTTGATACCAAAAATTAGGTACAATTAATTATAAGATATTATTTCACAATCAGTATGATAATTAAAAGTATACAGAATTATCAAACAACGCAGGTATCCAGTTGTATTATTATATTCTAAGTGCCACTATACTTTTAAAATATACAATATAGTGACCATAATCCTAGTTAACTATTGTGCAATGAAATCAATATAACTAAAACTTGTAGGTTAAGAATAGAAATAATAACTACCAAAACTGGTGCAAGAGATAATACAAGACACTGTAAAGAAAATTAATGATCGTAATTTAAATTAAACAAGTGCTTATTACCTATTTACTGAAACACTGAATTGACCAAAAATTGTCTTCTTATGTTACACTAGATAAGATAAAAATACAGGATACAGTATATTGAAAGAAAAAGGTACAATATGTAATTTTAAGCTAATGAGATAACAGAACTTAAACACTAAGTATAAAAAATTAAAAATATGGTGGAATGACCCTAGGGCCTGAGTATATAAACAACTTATATTGCGATAAGATTACCAGTGATACAATAATGATTGAGATTTCACCACATTGATTACACAAATAAAAATCACATTACTTGATCTTCCCAGCACGTCTGCTACGAGCCAGTTCAGACTTTCCTGATGCCCGAACTGCATTGTCACCTGATACCAACTGCACGACCGGATCCGAATCCTTACCACGAACAAACTTTTTAAGATCTTCTGAAGTCAGCACTTTATGCCGGTTTCCATCTGGCAGTTTAATCGTGATGTCCCCATCCAGTGTCCAAACGTTACGCATACGGAAAAGTTTGCGTGCTTCTATAAATACAGCTTGGCGTTGTTTAGTTAGGAATTCAGATAGTACGTAGGGTGTGCCCTTAAGTGAAGCCTTTTTCCTCCAAACAGTATAGTGGAGGGATGAATCAGTAAGTCTGAAAAGTACAGGCCTACTATGGCCCGTAGATGCCGATCCAAGTCTGTGTGCAACTTTGAAGGACGAGGGTGTAATATCGTTGAGACCAAGGTTGTTTTTTAATATTGTGGTAACGATACCAGCAGTATTCTCATCAGCCTTTTCAGGTACTCCACTAAGGATAAGGTATTTCTTTCGGTGTCTCATTTCCAATGAATCGGCTAACTGGCTCACCTCATAAATTTGCTGTCGCATTAGCTTGAAGATCTCCTGAACATAGTCGCGAAAAGCATTAAATTCTTTATTAATCTGAACAAGATTTTCTGGTTTGGTTGAGGCAGTGCCAAGTTGCTGCTCAAAGTCATCCATTCTTTTTCGAAGTGTAGCTTCTATTGTTTTTTGTGTTTCAGAAATATCGATAAGGTTAGTCATTTTATGTAAGTAGATCACCGTAATTTAAAATTGATTTTAGATAATATGGTATTGATACAGTCACCGGCAGGTATATTCACTGTTATTACCTTGACATTAAATTATGTCTATACAATACTAATTGATATCGACAATAATATTAAGATTAAACTTGAAATTATGCAAGATAAATACTTTTTTACACTAAATACAATAATTTCAATCACAGAAACGTGTGTTAACTTTTTGAGCACCTACCCACTCATACTCATTTTTGAGCACATACCAACATATTGTTTTGTCAGAAATTTTAATTTTTCCCATTTGTAAAGATATTTAATAAAAGTGGATTTAAAAAATTGATCGTATCTTCTTCGGCACAAGTATATATTATTCCATTTCGTTTCGGTATCAACCCTAGCGTTACAAGCTCCGGCTTAATGTCACCGGCGCTTGACTTCTCACGTACAGAGAGTGGCACCGCTGCGCCATGGACAAGTACAGTAGATACTTATTATCAGTTAGGTAGTGTCTCATACTGAGTGCTCTATAAAAAAATAGAAGTTTTTTAAAGATTCCATACACAGAAGAAGGATGGCTTGTTATATCAGAAGAATTTGAAAAGATATGGAATTTCGCCCACGCTATTAGAGCAATGGATGGAAAACATGTTATGTTGCAAACACCGATTATAAGTGGAACTTATAATGATAATTATGAACAATTTCCAAGCGTAGTCCATCTCGGATTAGTTGATGCTAAGTTCAATTGGCAGGAGACACGACGGTATGACATTGGTCCCTTGGGAGAGAGGTAAAGCCTAATGTGGGATGCTACTTGCGTAGACACTCTGGCGGCATCTCATCTCAGGGGTACCTCGTTAAGAGGCGGGGCGGCATCAGAAGCAGCTGAACTAAGTAAGTAGCGCAAATATTAGTCTCCGAGAGATGACTACATATTTGTGCCACTTGCTGTAGAGACTATCGGTCCGTGGGGCCCACGTGCGGTGAGGTTCTTAAAGGAACTCCATCCGCGGCTGGTCGTTGCTACTGGTGATAAGAGGGCTGGTTCTTTTCTCGCTCAAAAGCTAAGTATAGCCATTCAGCGGGGAAACGCAGCCAGCGTTTTTGGCACGATACCGCGGGGAGTAGGTTTATATGATAATTAAGTTTCTAGTTTTAGTTTTTTTTATTATTATAATTTATAATTTTGTATATTATTAAATACTTTAATTGCTTTTCGCAATTCCTTTGCCGAGAAATTTATTTATCAGAATAAGCCAATTATACATTTTATTAAATGTGTTACGTCAGTACAATTGTTTGTATGTGAATGTTGGTAGCAAAGGGCAAATATTTTACGGTGGTATTTTTAAGAACAATACGTTGTATAAAAAAACTATAAAAGAAAAAAAATTACGTGCCTAAAGAGAAGATATTGCAAATATCTTATGGAACTAAAGTTCCTTATTTTATTTTGTCCGATGAAGCGTTTACACTCAAAGAATAATCCATGAAACAATTTGAGGGTAACCCAGAATATTATTCTAATGAAATAATATTTAATTATCGCCTCAGTCGTGCTCGACGAGTCGTTGCGAATGCGTTTGGCACATTAAGTGCTATTTTTCGCGTTTTTTAAAAACCTATTTTACTAGAGCCAAACTACACAACAAAAGTTGTCTTAGCAGCTATATATTTATTTAATTACATCCGGAGAAACACTTCAAATAATATTATTCCACCGGAGTTATTTTACAGATAACTTGAAAATGGCGTACTTATTCCTGGCCAATAGAGAAATGATATAAATTAACGTACTTTCGCACCAATTGCAGCAATTCCAAGGCGTAGTTCTAGTAACGCAAAATAAACAAGTTTGTACATAGCAGAACATTTTATAACTAACGGCTCTAAATTTTTATGCATTTTCAAAATCATTATGCATAGTTAAAAAATCTTACATTCGGCATCGTTTCCTGAGTGTCTCCAGTTTCATTTTTGATTTTCAAGAAATCAAAATAAGGATATCCAAACCACTTTGAAATGCATACATACGTCTTCAGCTCCTAAAACGTAACAAAAATACAATGCAAAACACCATTGAAATTATATTAAATACTAGTCACCCGCCCTGGCGTTGTACGGGTTAAAATTACATTCTCCAAAATCTTAAGATGGCCTTCTTTTGTTGTCGCTGGTCGCGTAAAGAAGGGTTGCCAGCACAAAAAATTTAACTAATTAGAAAAATTTATTTTATATTAAGATATTATAATGAGTAATGTTACTTTCATATATTGTGTCCACGACGGAACAGTACCCATGATCGAGGTTTCCAGATAGATAGAGTTACAGTTACAGTTACAATCTACAAGGTATATATATGCGTGACGTAAATAGTTAAGTTTTTTTCAATGAAGAATGCCATATAGGTAGAATAAGTTCTAGTAAAAAGACTTTGTGTCAATACGTAACTTATGTTATTCCCTAATTGTAAAAAGTAAGTAGATCTGTAGTAATCAGTAGCAGATAATCAGTTAGTATAAGTAGAAAAACAATAGAAATGTATATAACTTCAACCAAATTTAACTATCTAACAAAAAGTCTTGTATTTTAGTAAGTCTTTTATTTTATAATAAAAGTATTGATAAGAATTTTTTTTTGTTGTTTAAGTTTTTTTTTATATAGGATAGGGTGACAAACTAGCACACAGTCCACCTGATGGTAAGTGGTTACTGTGGCCCATAGACATCTACATTTATCCTCGTTTGCCAATCAAAATGCAGATGCGTTGTCACCCGTGAGGACTAAGATAGAATGCCTCTTTTCCAGTAAAAAGGGTCTCCGGTTCTCTACACTCACCATACGAAACACAGCAGCATGAAGCTGCTATTTGACGCTGGTATTCTGTGAGAGCGTGGTCCTTCCCCGGTCGAGCCGACCCATTCGTGCTACAACTATACTACTAATATAGCTGCAGCATGGCTCTACCACGTATAAACCGATAATTTTATATATTAAGTATTATATATTAAGTATAAAAATGCAATAAACTCTTTACCTGAACCTGTTATACGGCTTTTTTTTCTCCCTGCTTTTCTCTCGACGATAAGAGCCCATCAAGATTTATTAGTGCTGATATTTGCCGCCAACTATCTTCTCGCTGACTTGTGGGTGTGTAATGTAGTGAATGAGTAAGCCTCATATAATAATATGTAAAAAATTAGGGAAGGTACTCGAGTGGCAACCTCGTACCAGTATGCGAAGTGTATGCACTCTCACTAGATAGAGAGACGACCTTACGAGGTCTTCTATTAAGTATTAGGAATCTTTTTGTGCCTAGGATGCCGCCGGGGTAGATACAACGATCTTATCTAATTCTGCGATCCAGCCCAGCGTGTTTGGATATGGAAAGCCATTATAATTATTACAGGCTAAAAGGAATTCAATCTTTGTTCTCAATGGTGAACAACTTATCTGTAAAATGCAAACGCATTTTTAAAATTAATTATTGCATTCCGTACTACTTTCAAAATGCCTAGATTCCCAATACAAAACTTTAAATTGATGCATTTAACGCAATCAAAAATTTGAAAAATATATTTGATTAATGGCGCTCACTAAATATTTTCAATTTATTTAATAAACATATAGTTATAGTGTTCCGTTAAAATTTTGGAAAGAATTTGTTATGTTATATTCTAACACACACTTGGCCTTTTTTAACATCACTATCTCACTAAGTTAATAACGGGCCAAATTGCGACCACGATGGCGAGTCTCAACGGAGACTACCATACAACAGTGGTAAAGCCACGCGGCAGCTTTTGCTGTCGCAAGGATGGGCCGGCTCGAACCGCGGTAGTACCAAGACCTCACAGAAAACCATCGTGAAGTAGAGGTTTACCTCTGCGATTCGCTTGGTGACAACAGGTGGCCGGAGGCCCTTTTTACTGGAAATGAGGCATTCCATCTTAGTCCTCACGGTGAAAACGCATCTATATTTTGATTTGTAACAGAGGATAGATGTAGATGTCTATGGACCGCAGCAACCACTTACCATCAGGTGGACTGAGTGCTCGTTTGTCACCCTTATCCTATAAAAAAAAAGACTAGCCACATGTACAGGATAAGATTATAAACACAGTTGCATTTTCTATTCCCTTACTCTCATACTACGATTGACAGCAATCCCGAACAAGGAGTGATCAGACGCAGGAACTCAGGTTTACATGCTTTCTGAGGAACCGGGGTATAACACCGCCTTAGAGGCTCCGAGATGCTCATGAAAATTTTTAAAAAGAAAATGCCTGAAGCTATGTTTCAACCCGAGACTACATGATCAATAGTTGCTCTTACGACCACTAGACCACCAACCTATCAAAAGACCACAGCTGAACATAGGCTTTCCCCATAGATTGACACATATTAAGGTTTTAATTAATATAATTATTTTATTTTATTATATTTCTACAGATTTCTTTTACTATTTTCTATAATATGTTTCGAACATAAGACAAAGTTATGAATGACTAGCTGATACCCGCGACTTAATCCACGTTGCTTGATATATTAATAAGGTTTCTGAATGAGCGAAGAAAAAACATCAAAAAGATCTTAAGCAAAAATATACTTTGCTTACAAAATTTCTTTGTAAAAATGTTATTCGTTGCTCCGTTTGTAGCTAAAATATATAAATTATCTGGGTTAGTAACGCTAGAGCAAGCGACGTAAAGAAAGTTTTATAGGAGGTTTTTCAGACGAGTGACCGTGAGAAAAGCTCTCTATAAAAATCGTTGTTTCTTAAAACTTTAATAATTTTATATTAACTTAAAATATAGCAATTTATTTTAAATAAGTGCCATGAGTCTAAGATATAAAGTTTAGAAAACCTTATTTAAATCTAACTGGCAGTTTTCTATTATTAACGTACAACTGTAAACCTCTATCATTGTATTAATATAGATTTGATTAAAGTAAGAAACAACACAAGGGGAATACGCCTATAATAAATTATATTAACGAGAATTTAAAACAATAAAATAAAAAAGAACGAATTGAAATTAAAAAACAAGGACACAATATTAACCTCTCATAATGGAAATATTGCAGAAACAAAGAAATTTTGCGACATCGTTGCTTTAGACAACTAATAAATAAACAAAAATATTATGAGTACATTCTTGAGATGATGACATTCATTCAAAAGGAGTAGCTCCAAATATTATTGAAATAGCCATTGCCTCCATAAATTTGGTAACCGCTGATCGAGCATTGCTCAGATGTCTGAATTTTGGATGTCTTCCAAACTAGATAAGCCATAATGAATCGATTTTGTTTTAACACCTACATTTACAACAAGTTTATTGTATAATTTATTATTCATATTTTTGACGCTAGGTAATCAAAGTTCATTATTCTCATTATTTTTATTAATATTTACTTCAATATATTGACAAAGCAACATGTGTTTAAAATTTCAGCAACCACTCTGTAGCTAAATTGTAATAATTGGAAGATTAACAGAATGGTTCTCTCCGTTCTTCGGCAAATCTTAAAGTGCTCGCTCCTTTACAGCTTACTGGTTACTTATCTCACTCTTTCGCCCTCTCAGCTATCAGATTCTGGACGATGATATTACCCCATGATATTAAAAAAGCTCCCAACAAGTTCGTTTTAAAAAATCAAGTCCGTAAGCATGATTAAACATCGTTGCAAGTTTGAACTAACATAGTTCTTATTTTCATATACATTTATTTTCATTTCATGTGCCGTAAAAAACATAACTTGTAAAAAAAAAACAAGTCTCGCAACTCAGTTCTTCTACCGTAAAAAGTTGTGAGATCCGCCCATATATGAGTTAGGTAACCTAGAATATTACCAGCTGAGCGACCCCGACGGAAACCGTACTGGTGGTCACTAATCAGATAAACCTCAAGATACTGCATGAGCTGACAGTTAATAATCGTTTCCATTATTTTGGAGAACAGGGAGGTAATAGCGATAGGCATGTAGTTGTACGGATCTGAGTGGGCGGCTTTGTTAGAGATCAGGTACACCAAAGTTGTCTTCCATAAGTTTGGGACTACGCCTAGGGAGTAGGAGTACCGAAAAAGACGCGTTAAAACCAGTGCCAACTCTGGCGTATAAGTCTTCAGCACAATAGGTCTGACTCTATCAGGCCTACATGATCAGTGAGTCCACCCTGTGCAGAGATAGCAGATATAGCTGACAGCAGTTCCCTAAGACAGGTTCCGGGGCACAAAGGAGTGTTCAGAGAGTTCAAAGGGCACAGAGGAGAGGACATCTCTATCGAGAGTCTCGGTTAAAAAGAGCAAGACTGGTTCCGCCATCTCCAGATGGTAGTAGACAGCGTTTAGGTTGGAATGAAGTCCCCTGATGTTGCAAATATTTACGGATAGCGTGACAAGGGTCAGGCTGCCCCCCAGAATATGCGGGGCAGCCTGAGCACCCACGCCCAGGAAGAGTAGGATAGCTTGGTCGTGGGTGCTCAGCGAGGGATTCTCCGTAACCAAGGGTGCTGGTACCTTGGTAAAGGAGTCAGTCGTTTTTGGACCTACTAGAAATTTTCGCGGACAGCAATGGCATTATATATAAAAAAAAGATACCAATTTATTATTGTAAATAGCATAAAGATTTTATAAAATCTAACTGAAATCAAGAAATCTAAAAAAAAAAGAGTTGTTTTGATATTTACTCGTAAGTTCATGTCCTTGGTTCAGATAAAGTAATATGAAAAACAATTCTAAAAGAGATGTGCCAACTCGGAAAAAACTCGACTCGAGGTAACTTGAGTTGAAATTCACGTAATCGAATAATACTCGAGTTACGCAACTCGATTTGGCGGAATGAAGCTGTGTTAGTTTGTTACAAATTATTTTTATATTTTTTCTACCACCCAAGATTATAAATATTATTACTTTACCTAATAGGTAGTTATATATTATTGGTTTGCGTATAGACAATCTTCATAAAATAATATCACTCTAACTTTATGACGTAGCGTAAAGTTAATGTTACTAATAATTTAACTATCACGAATTATACTTAATCAGCTTATTGACATTACATAATACATCAATAAATTGCTCGAATTAGTAGGTCGAATTCATCACTAAATTGTAGACAGACACTGTATTGACCGTAAGATAAAAATGTGACTCGAGTAGAATTTTGTGACTCAAGTCACTCGGGTTTTATCATGTCACTCTAATTGTACTCGAGTTTTTGAGTTATCTTTTTACATCGATTGAAGTTTATCACTCGAGTCGAGAATAGCGATTACTTTAGTTAAAGCATTTTTAAATAGGTACCTTTGTTAAATAAGTAATATGTGGCAATATGAAATGAAATCCAAATATTTATTATTTATTTACTTGCAGTATCTCAATGTTTTCTATTTACTACAGATATGTGTAGTATTTCAAAATATATAAGCTTCTTTTCGCATATCTTGCAAATCGCTTCCATTTTTTATAATAATGCCACACTGACGATTTTTGTTTTGTATCGTCATTGTTATCACTGATACTTTAAACAAACAAGTATGTTTAAATCATCTTTTATGTTTTGCACTACTTATACGAAGTAACAAAAAATAAACAACAATGATAGCACAATCACAATATTATAAAATTATAAATCAAACTAAGTTCATATTTGTTTACAATATACCAAGATGCAAATTTGAATTTCGATGTAACCAGTGACTTCACCCGCGGCGCCTTATACTATGTGAATTAGTTGATTAGATGATAGAATTAGTGGATTAGTGAACTGACATCTATCTAGTGCTCTTCAATTCTACACGGTGCTTCGAGTTGACTCGGTAACTTGAGTCGAGCAAGCGAACTCGAGTAAAATTTATTTTCACTCGAGTACCGAGTAACACAAATTCACTCGATTGCATTGAACAGTGAAAACAGAGTTCGAGTTGCATCACTTCTGTAAGAATATAGTCTATGATTAACTGTAATTATTAAAATTTATGTTAAAATACTTTTTGGTAGCAAAATTATTCAATAGCAAAAAAGTTCTTACTTGTTTGTTTACAACACAATAAAATAAATATCGTCTCATCGATGCACAAGTGTTTAACATAATATGGAGACTTATCATTTAGGTTAATGAGTTCATTTAGTATGCATGTAATACCAAAGTTTACTTTTACACCTAGAATTTTGGAAAATCTAAATAAGATCTATAATTTATGATGAATTACCTAAAAAATTACAAACACCAGTCTTAGAACCTCGCTAAATGTGACGAAGTATTAAAGTTTTATATTATTAGTAAAATCTAAATTAAATAATAGATAGAATAAATACATGAAAAGTTTTTGTGCTTTTTAAAAGAAAATTAGAATCGATGGGTCGTTTAAGGAAGCTTCTCTATTTGATGTGGCTTGATCGGCTTTGAAGAGCGATTCATTTAACTGCATTTAGGTATTATGTATTCAGCAAGTTCAGCAAGTTACCTTATGTGTTCAGCAAGTTGCTCCATAAACTTGACAATACTAAATGGCATCAAACATGGATCCTGAATTTATGCCATCCACAGTAGATAGACAGTATAGATAGTATATATATATTTATGTGCAAATAAGCAGTAACTACTTGTACTAGAAGCAAGTATACAGTTTACATAAGTATTGTAAGCCTAGTTAAGCCATTTTTACTTGTGTAATGGTGATATCCCTGTTGATCAGATGCTTCTATTATCCTTAGACTGATGTGTTGTTAATTCTGCAAAAAGGGATATTATTTTGTAATCTACTATCAGATAGTTAATATAAAAATAATATTCTGTCCCCCTACACGAAGCCAGTGAAAATAAGAAGTCAGACAACTTTCACATAGCTAAAGATATTGATATTGTTGATGTAAATCCATAATTACTACTTATGTATTTGGTCATCTTAAGCTGATTAATAATATGTATTTTATAATAATTTCTTATTTATTTAGCATACTGGCAGAGACAACAAAATACTGATAGAAATATGGAAATGTAGTTTATTGACATTGAAGTATAGTATATATATAGTCTTATCTCATATATCTTTTTACTGAAAATGTCATAATTTCTAACAATAATATCATATGTGGATGAGTTTCTTTTGCTTTATAGTGTTCGAAATATAACCAATACAAACATAAACATAGACCTCACATGCTATTTAGATAGAAATAAATATAGAAAAATAATATATACAATATTCATTAACATTTTTCAGGTGAATCGCATAGAATAAATGTCTTGTGGGCTGAAATCTTGCAGAACTGCTCGTAGGCAGCGACAAAAAACTATATGAATATTGAATACAACTACAAAAGTCTTATATCATATCTCATAACATTAAATATCCTTGTTGTGTTATTATCAAGTTATTTTGAAATGGTAATGACTGACAATAATAACATTATAAATAACAATTGAATTAAAATTAAATATTACAATTAAATTATATGTACATGTGTTTATGTTATACTTACACAACCAGTTTAAAACATCTTAGTTCATATTTATGTGTAATAATATAACATGCATGATATTACCTAGTCATTTTGGCTTTAATGGTATTTGGGGTAACTTATCAGATTACTAATCAGTAAATAGTAAATATATTTTAAAACAAAGTTTACACACTGCACTTTTACTGATTCAACCAAAACATAAAAGTCTTGAGACCGCACCTCTCTGTCTGTTCCACTATTAATAGACTGCTTTGAAAATAATTACAACAATAAATGCAGTGGCATTTTACTTTGAGTTTTAGCCTTATACAACCAGTTTAAAACATCTTACTATATAGCATGTAAAGGTAATATTATAAATGGTCATATTATCCGTTATTCATCTTGTCTTTAATAATATTTATTTTATTAACTTAATGGTGTTTGTGATGTATATTCACTAATCAATTAATACCTGTAAAATATAGTCCACACACTACGTTTGTTGGTCTGTGCACCACATCAAGTGTTAAAAGGATTTTGCATCAATCTTTAGGTACCTATAATTGCTGAATGTACCTACAACTTTATTTAATACTAATAATTAATAAGCTATTCTATTCTATATACACTATTCTAACTCATAATATCTGTGATAACTACTAGAAAATCGCTTTTAGTTTGTTTTAAGGTTATTGTAATATTCATATTTCAATTACTAATTTCTCAGAATTCCCATTAGATGCGATAAAACGAATATTAATTTTGTAATCTATAGATTATAAGGAATAAATTGACATACATTTCATTAACGTTCTCTGAAATTCGTGGTGGGCCTGTTACGGCCCGCAGCTGCCCTTGCAAAGGTCGCCTTGGCTAGGCCACATAGTAGCCTCCTCGACGGGCAGCCGAGGGTTTGGGCCCAAATGGCCTTATGGAAAATGACCTATCGTACTACAAAATAAGGAGAAGGCTAGGAAAATAAATGGTACGTACCTGGATCCGAATCGAAGACCGCCCCAAGGCTCGGTCAGGCCGTAGATAGAGTAGATGCATGTAAAGTAGTGTTTAGTGGTGTGTATATGTGGGTGACCTGGTCCAGCTGAGGTGACCTGGCAACGCGACGGTTTCCATGCTGCCCCACAATGCTGCTTCACTCCAGCAGGCGTCCACCATGGACACTTTCTTTCTTCATTGTCACTATTTCAGACTATTAACTTTATTGTACATTTAACTAACTTCAACTCGCCTAATTCCACATTCATCGTAGAATCGAACACGTGATACCCGACACAAGCAACGGACAGTAGTTCAAAGTTCAACATTCAACGTCCCGGATTCACTTATCACCAAATTACAAATAGGGAAGTAACGCGATCTCTTCATAAGTCACACGGTTTAGCGTTTCAAACACAATTAAGTTCCTTCGTTCGATATTAAACACCACGCCGCAATAAGAATTCAAAATTAACCTAGCTGCCACGCAAACTAGCTACAGAGTCAACACACAAAAGGCCCTTAACGCGTCGGTATAATTAAACAATGATTTCCAAAACAATCAACCGGGAGACGCCTTTTATCCGTCAAGCACAATACAAGCCTATTGTCCCGAACTTAAACCCTAGACAACCTAAACCGAGGCGGTTTTCACAAAACCACAATTACGTAGCGAAGTAACACGCACTAATTCTAAAATCTAGACCATAAACCGGTCGCGTGAAACTTCGGCAGCGGCCACCGAGTCACGCTAATTAACTGCACCGCTGCCAGCGAGCAACTGGTATCGCACTCGCGTCCTGCACTCGCGCCCTCTGCCGAGTGAACCACATGGGAGTTGGGCGACGGTGACCTTTACAAAGTCAGCGGGCGGACACGAGTGTTGAATGCAAATTTCAATGTTAATTGTTTGGCCTAAACAGGGCCCATTCTCCATACAAAAGAAATTGTCTCTTGATTTATGAATACAATTGAACAATCAAACAAGCTTACCTGTAAGCGAAGCTCGATTGAGATTATCCCTTGTTGTCTCTCCGAAGACGGCGGAAATAAATTATATGTTAGTATCGCTTCTTATGTTCGATGACGTTACATAAGTAAAAAGTAATTAAAATTTCTGAACGCATCCTTTAGTTGCACCTCATTAGCGCCTCAATCTGTTAACTCATTTTAGTTTAAAGCAAAAGTCTGATTCTATTTGGGACTGAGCCTGTTCTCTTAGGGCATGGGTGGTTTCTATATTCTTCGGAGAGACAACAAGGTATAATCTCAACCTAACTTCGCCTAAAGGTAAGCTTGTTGAATTGTTCAATTATAGCCTTATTGTCTCCCCTCGACGATGGAAATAATATTATACGTTAGATGTTCAAAGTCTCTGAACAGAATCAGACTTTAATTATAATTTGTAACAATAAAAGAAAAAAGTGGTTGCCTCATTATTTATTAATCTAATTACAATTAGTCATCAAAATTTATATTTCTAAAATTAAAATTAGCATAATATGTGTCTTTAAAGTTCAAAATAGGACAATTAAAGAATTTAGCAAAACAAATTGAGTTTTCAGTCCAACCAGCTGATTTTCTTATAATATCTATTGATTACCCTTATGAAATGCTGCTGAAGTAGAAGCATGCCTGGTGCTATGAGCAGAAAAATGTTTACATCTATACCACTTTCTTTTAAAATATATTTTATTCATCTGCTGATTGTACTTACATACATACACCTCTATAAGGTTTCTTAAATGAAATATTTTTTTTTTATGTTTCCTCTAATTTGTTCTGTTAAATTTAAGTAATGTATCACTGCTCTAGAAGGATAAACATTAGGTTTCAGATCAAAAAAAGGTAATACAAGCAAGGGCTGCTGTCTATAGGGGCCTGATGTCTTTAACAATCTGGATTCACTGGCACTGCGTAAGGATGTCGCATCCCTTTGCATTTTCTATCGAATCTTCCGCGGGGAGTACCCTGAGGAATTGTTCGAATTAATTCAGCCGGCAAATTTCACGAACGCACATTGGCGGTCCACCACTGTGCGTTTTGCTAGTAGTTTTCTTCCTCGTACAACTTCTCTGTGGAATTTTTTACCACCGGAGATTTTTCCAGACCGATGCGACTTAGGGTCCTTCAAGAAATAGCTTACTCCTTTCTATAATGCTTTTTTTTATAGGATAATGGTGACAAACGAGCAAACACTCCACCTGATGGTAAGTGGTCGCTGTGGCCCATAAACATCTACATCTATCTTCGATTAAGAGTCAAAATGCAGATGCGTTGTCACCCGTAAGGACTAAGATGGAATGCCTCGTTTCCAGTAAAAAGGGTATCCGGTGCTCTACACTCACCATACGAAACACAGCAGCGTTAAGCTGCTATTTTACGCTGGTATTCTGTGTACTGGCAATGCACCTGCAATTTCCCTGGTGTTGCGGTTGTTCATGGGCGGCGGTAGTCACTTACCATCAGGTGAGTCGCATGCTCGTTTGCCCCCTCTTTAAAAAAATATAATGTATAGGTTCAGATAGGCTGGCCATCAAAAAATTATCTTGGTGAAGAATATGAAACATATTTTGTTAGTAAAAATGAGATTTCTATGGAAAAAGAATTTTTGTTGTGGGGGTATAGGGTAATAATACTTAAAAATATAAGAAATATTGTCATTTGTGAGTTACATGCTAGCCATTTAGGCACCACACGAATGAAAGAAATAGCAAGATTTTATTTTTGATGGCCAGACATGGATAAGGAAATTAAAATTATTACAAAAAATTGTATTATTTGTTTACAAAACCATAAGAACCCAAAAAAACCTAAACTAACAGTGTGGCTGCAGCCACCTACTGTTAGCCATAGAATACATACAGATTTTTGGACCCCTTTTTATTCAAAAATGTTTTTAATTTTTATAGACGCTTATGTCAAATGGCCAGAAGCATGTGTTATGAATAAAATTACTGCACAAATAACAATTGAAGTGTTCAAAAGCATTTTTGTAAGGTATGGGCTTCCCTTGCATTTAGTTAATAAATAGCTGTGCCCCGCGCTTTTACCCGCGTATATCGCGCGTCTGCGCCTTGCGACATGCGAACTTGGAGAGAGACATCACGACGGACGGTTGTTAAATTAACAAAGATTTAAAAAGTGAAATATGTTACTAAAATTACATGGTTAACGTAATTGGTGCTTATGCATGATACAGGTACTGATACGAATAATGTGGCCTAGTTTGTACTGGCGTTACTATTTCACATTTTCATTTCACAAAGTAGTTATTGTGATATAACTGTAATAGTTAAACATATGGTATCGCAGACTTTTTTGTAGATATTGATATCCTCTATAAAACTGAAGTACATTACTTTGCTATATTATCAATAGTTTCCGTAGCGTGCGCCATATAAGGATTCTTTTTGGTATTTTTTTCACACCTTGGGTTACATTTACGAAGTTTCCATACGGATCCCTAACTTTTTTGAAATATTATATAACCTTTGTTCATCTGGGATAATGTAGGATTCTAATGGTGAAAGAATTTTTGAAATCGGTCCAGTAGTTTCGGAACCTATTCAATTCAAACAAACAAACAAACAAATCTTTCCCCTTTATAATAGTATAAGTATAAGTATAGATGTAGATGTATACGTACGTATATTGGCCCAATATGGACAAGTAAAGAATTTAAAAAATTGTAAAATTGTGGGAGTGAACCAGGCTTTTACTCCAACATGCTACCCACCCACAAATGGATTAGCGGAACGTTTTTGGAGTCTTTCAAATCTCATGTAGTAACGATTGTAGAGAGTGGCCATACGGTTGAATATGCATGTAATTTATTCCTATTTGATTATAGAAACACAGTACATAAAACTACAGGCCAGAGTCCAGCAAAATTGATGTTTGGCAGAGAGTTGAGATGTCGTTTCTCATTATTAAGATCAAATCCAGTAGTGGACAAAATTGATACTGAGCAAGTAAACCTCACAGTTAATAGTAAAAATAACTTTAAAACATTCTAGTGAACTGATGAACTGGTGTATGAACTCGTGAAACAATGATGGTGAGAGATCATGGAAAGAAGTGATCTTTGGGTAAAATTATTGATGTTTTGATACCGGATGTAACTTATATGGTAGATGTGGATGGACTTTATTGAAACGACATGTCAATCTATTACTTGAATGTGGACAGACTTAGAATAAAAATATTTATTTAGTGGTTTATGTAGGTAATTATATTATGCCAAAATATAAATAAGTAGCATAAAAGGCTTTTTTTTTCTACTATGTGGAGGGAGAGTGTTATGCATATATAATCACCAAGGAAACACTAGTCGTTATCTGTAGGTTTGTTTATTTTGTTAACACGTGGCTGTATTAATTAATTACTTTACCCGTGGTTAAAGTGAGATATAACAGTAAATTTCACAAGTCTTTTATGTACTTCATTTATATATTTGTAGGTTATATCCACTATCCCACTCAAAAGAATAAAAGTTTTGCATCTATATCCTTGTTGGCTTTCATGACGCGGGACAAATATTGAATAACTGAATTTTAAAATTAAGTAAAACTTGAATCTGTTCCATTGGCTCTATCCCTAAGACTCCACAAACATCGTATTGTATACGCTTCGTTGCATTGTGAGCGTTCGGTTTGTTCTTTAAATATATCTTGTGGTGTTGGCGTTACAAAATATTATGCCATCGTAGAAAATATATTTTTTTAAACGTTAATTCCACTCTAGGATCTTCTCTAGTGTAGGAGCAGTTTACATACATAAATATTACATCAAAAAATATACAGACCAGGAACAATTATTTGTAGACCGTAGAAATGTTTTTTCCGTGCGGAACTCGTGATCCTTAGCGCTGCATCTCATTGCAAAGCCACTGCACCAGGAAGCCATCATTTGTACAAAGTACTAGAAGAGACGCCGGGACTTGTTATCGTTTGCAATACGCGCTAGATATGGGCTCAAACATGCTTAGTCCGTGCCAAACAAACTACTCGCCTTCGACCACGCGTACCGCACTGCTGCACAGATTATGTTCACGGTGTCTGCTCTAGTACGTAGTATAAATTACTTCAATACCCCGTGGATTTCGTGACAGATGAGAGACAAAATAATATATGCTTATATCAAATATGGAGCGTCTTATAGCGGTGTAAGCATATCCACTATCTAATTTTATCCCGTTGGTGTCATAAGAGGCGAAAGAGGAAAAAAAGACAGACACGGGCAGCACCAGTTTCATGATAACAACTTTTAATAATATAAAACTGCGGTAGCCAACCTGCCTGCCAACGTGGCAAATATGGGTGAGAAATAAGGTTAAGCTGTCGACTAAAGATAACGCTGTGACGATGACGATTATGCACGATGATGTGAGGCATTCCAACATAGTCCTCAGGAATGACAACACATCTATAGCCTTCTCTGTATAAAGTTGGCTGCAGATGTCGATGGACTGCAGCGGCCAACGCTCCGATTGGTAGTTCGGAGCTATTCTATATATGCTGCTTTACCTTTCGAACTTTGTTAACGCGATTTAGACTTCGATGTGTTTCGCTTGTGGCGCGACGACAGCGCCGCCACATCACCCCCCTGCTCAGAATGCGGTGAGTAGAGAAGAAGGCAAGTAATCTGCGAGAGTGCCGTGAATCAGAGGCGAGCAGTAAGGCTCAGAGCTGTGCCTAACACTGTAGCGCAGAGAATAGCTTGAAGGAACAGAAAGCATTATTATTCCAGTGCTGCGATGAATCTTGGTAAAGCTAGATGGCTTGCAGAATGTGAAGATTGCAGACAATATCAGCTCGGGAGCGAATGAATAGGGTACTTAAGGATGATAAAGAAGGTTTGAAGTTGTGGTTTCCGAAGGTTATTGGTTGCGTGTTCATATCACGTCGGTTGGTCACCACTGTGGCGGTAGAAGGAAAAGGGGAGATCTCCAGCCGGGCAAGCGGTCAACGCTCCGATTGGTAGTTCGGAGCTATTCTATATATGCTGCTTTAACTTCAGAACTTTGTTAGCGCGATTTAGACTTCGACGTGTTTCGCTTGTGGCGCGATGACAGCGTCGCTACAAGCCTTACAGTCCACCTGATGGCAAGTGGTAGCAGTGGTCCATAGACATCTACATCAATCCTCGATTATGAATCACGATGTAGATGTGTTGTTACCCGTGAAAACTAAGATGGAATGCCTGGTTTCCTGTAAAAAGAGTATTCGCTTCTCTACACTTGCCATAAGAAACACAGCAGGGTTAAGCTGCCATTTTACGCTGGTATTATATGCGAGCTTGGTTCTTCCTCGGTTGAGCAGACGCATTCGTGTTACAACTATACCAGTAGTATAGCTGCAGCTGACTCTGCCACGTATAAATTTACAATTAGGTAGACTATAAGTTTTTAAAAAAAAAATGTTACCCCCCACACTAGGATTTTCTCCTGTATCGTGGAGGCACTCTACAAACACAAATTTCACAAGGAAAAACATCCAGACCCAGAACAATTATTTGTAGGCCATACAAATACTTGTTCCGATCGGGATTCGAACCCGCGGCCCCCAGTGCAGTAATTCATTGCTAAGCCACTATGCCACGGAGCTGTCAAAAAAGTTAATTAAAAACAACTCCACCAAACAATTCAAGCATAAACTACAATACGATAAAGTTCGAAACATTTTCCATGCAGCTATTGTTCAACGGAACTGATTTGAATAATGTGGTTAATCTGTCCATTTGGTTTCATGTTTAATCATTCAACTTTGCAAATTATGCAAACACAAGGAAATAATATAACAATATATATGTTAAATAACCGATTCACTTACATGTTTTAATCAAAATTAAAATCAGTGTGACAAGACACTGTGTCATACTGTTTTGACTCCACAATCTCTAATTTTATAAAAATCTTTTATAAAATTAATAATATTCAAGACTGCCATACCCTTCAAAGCACTTTAAACAAACTTTAAATATAACTGTAAATGTACTTAAATATCAAAAAATATCATTCACATTCAAAAATAAAACTATACAAGTTACATATAGCATAAATAACATCCCAGTTGAAGAAGTAGATGAAATTCGTGATTTAGGCATTACACTTGACAAGAAACTGACAATGACAAAACACGTGGATACTATAGTGCAAAAAGCTTACAAAAATCTAGGATTTGTTCTACGTATTTGCAAACCTTTTTCAGACATAAACTGTATTAAAAGTATTTACTACGCGTACGTTCGAAGCGTTTTAGAATACGCAAGTAGTATTTGGTCTCCCTATTATATTACCCACAAACAACAAATTGAAAGTGTTCAAGCAAAGTTCATAAGACACCTTAATTATAGAACTCACACTTATTCTGATTATGTTACAGGCTGCCGAAATCATAAAGTAACGTCCTTAGAAAATAGACGTACTCTCTTAGATATGATGTTTTTGTTTAATATAGCTAATGGCTACCTGGATTCCCCGATTTTACTATCTGCAATAAATGTAAATGTACCCAAGAAGCGTACAAGACACACTCCTTTATTCGTTCCCAACGCTCGAAATTCTAACTATGCAAGAAACTCATCCTTGACTCGGATTTGCTCAATATATAATAAAAAATTCTCGAACTTAGATATATTTTACATGTCCAAAGATAAATTCAAACAAGAAGTTCTCAAGCTTTTACGGTAAATAACTTATCTATTTGCATACCTATTATTATAACATTAAAGTATATCATTTCATATGTTGTTTATTGTTTTTTTTTTTATATTGATATATTATAAATAATACGTATGATAAAACATTTATTCATATATCTATAGACCCATATCTACACGAACACACACACACACACACACACACACACACACACACACACACATGCGTGCGTGCACGCACGCGCATACCTCTTAGTCATAGTTTTCTAGTTTCACCTTGTTCTTATTTGATATGTATTAAGAGTAGGAGATACCATTTAAGATTTATACAGGGAAACCTATAATTGGCTGTTATGACTATTTATAAATTATTATCATTGTATATTCATAAGAGCTGTTGGTATTCTAAATAAATAAATAAATAAATAATCAGTTAATATATTTTTAAACAAAGTTTACACACTGCACCTTTACTGATTCAACCAAAACATATTAAAGTCTTGACACCGCACCTATCTGTTCCACTATTAATAGACTGCTTTGGAAATAATTACAACAATAAATGCTGTGGCATTTTACTTTGTGTTTTAGCCTTATACAACCAGTTTAAAATATCTTACTATGTAGCATGTAAAGGTAATATTATAAATGGTCATATTATCTGTTATTCATCTTCCCTTTAATCATATTTATTTGATTAATTTAATGATGTTTGTGATGTATATTCACTAATCAATTAATACCTGTAAAAAATAGTACCCACACTACGTTTGTTGGTCTGTGCACTATGTGAAGTTTTAAAAGGATTTTGCATCAATTTTAAAGTACCTATAATTGCTGAATGTACCTACAACTTTGTTTAATACTATTAATTAATAAGCTATTCTTACTCATAATATCTGTGAAAACTACTAGAAAATTGCTTTTAGTTTGTTTTAAGGTTATTCTAATATTCATATTTCAATTACTAATTTTTTAGAATTCTCATTAGATGCGATAAAACTAATATAAATTTTGTAATCTATAGATTATAAGGAATAAATAGATATACATTTCATTAAAATTCTCTGAAATTCGTGGTGGGCCCATTCTCCATACAAAAAGAAATTGTCTCCTTTGTGCTTAAAATAGTGAAATAATAATAGATTTATATAAGAAAATTAAAGTTGAAATAAAGTGTATCAATGCCTCTAAATTGTGAATTTAACTATTGTATTAGTTAAGATATTCATATTTATTAATAAAGATTGTTATTTTAACCATGTGTGTTAGATATTTAAGATTTCTAACTTTGAAAACGTTCTGTAAAATAGGTGTATTTTGCCCTCCAATCTCCCCGGACCGACGTAGTAACGCGGTCGGGTACGAACAGGGGGGGGGGGGAGGAATTATACGGCTGAGATAGCACTACGTATGCTACCCTAGCACCCACGGATGAACAACTAACAAACCCGTCTGGATTACCAACGGACGATGGACAACGTCCATCCACCAGCTACGCACAACTGGCAGCAGCCCCAGCAGTACCAAGGCAGGCTGCCGATAGACCAACACCGAAACAAACTGAAGACGCCGAGAAAGGCAGATATCCACCCATCGTTGCAGAGTGCCTCCCGAATTGGACGAAGCATTTTGAGGTAACTCAACAAGAAGTTGGGTCACCCTCCGAACGCTCATCCATTCGGGAAGGGGGTGCGCTTCCCCCCCAGAGCCCGGAAGAATTCCGGGCCATTCAGAAGTACCTGATAGACCTGTCAAAGGAATTACCAGCCATGTCCTGGTAGTGTTAAACCCCCGAAGAGAAGCCTACAAAAGTGGGCATTAGGGGGCTGCCAGTAGATACGGACACACAAGCAATCGGGGAGGCTATCAAAGCACTAGGATTTACAATAAGATACGTGAAGACAATCCCTCCGCGCAGAGGCAGGCCGGGATGCCTGTACTTTGCGCAACTGGACCACCTAAGCCAAGAAAGGTTAAACGACTTGTACAAAATAAACCAATTACTGTACATGAGAGGAGTCGTTATTGAAGCCTGGCAGGGACGAGTAGGCCCAGCACAGTGCCACCGCTGCCAGGCGTTCGGTCACGCCTCCTATAATTGCTTCCGACCAATTAAATGCGTCCCTTGCGTGGGGGAACACGCCGCAAGGGATTGCACAAGGGGTAGAGAGGAACCGCCAACATGCGCAAATTGCGCAAAATCACACACCGCCAATGATCGTCGATGTCCGGTTTTGAGGAGGATCGCACGGAAGCAAGGCATAACACTTCCCGGCCTGCTTCCGGAAGCGCCGAAGCCGATTCCAGAGAGTTGCCCGAGGACCGTAGAAATCAACGAAGAGGGGTGGGCAACCATAAGAGGGAAGGCGGGGAGGCAAACAGCACCCCCCCACCCCCCACCCCGCAGCCACAAATACAGCAGCCAATGGAAGTTGAACAACAACCACAACCAAAAGCAACCACCGGAGCGACTCTCCAACCCCCCGCTAATGACGCTACAGAGCGTCTAGCACCTAAAAAGGAAAAGCGGGGGAGAAGGAAGAAAAGCAAAACACAACAACCTCCTCAAGCCGTTACCTCTACCCCTACTCCAGCGGTCACGATAGCCTCCCAGGCGCAGGTTACCGCAAAGAAAGTAAGGACCACCGTAGGTAGAGCACCAGAGAGGACTCTACCCGAACATAGAGCCCGCTCTACCATACGCAGACAGACCCAAACACATCCGAGACAAGAGCCAACCTCATACAGATTACCAACTGCCGGCTCCGGAAATGAAGATGCCATCCACAGATTGGTTGGCATAGCCATTGAGGTCGGCACGCAAGTCCTGGCCGATATAAGAGCCTGGACAGATCCTATCACAGCAATCATGAGAGCGTTGGCGCAACTACTAACCCGGCATTACAGAGGCGAGTAACCTGCGCCTATTATATTGGAATCCAGACGGGATACAACAAAAGATCCATGATCTCCGCACTGTCGCCCAGCAGCAGGACATACAGGTGATATTGCTGGGAAAGACAAATCTGAATCCAACTAAGCATCTAAAGCTGCCAAATTATCACATATATAGAAGGGACGAGGTCAATCCTCAAGGGACCGCCTATAGAGGCACGGCGGTTCTGGTGAGGAGAGACATCGTCCACCAAGAACTGGATCTACCAACATATGAAACGATGCGCTCTATCGGCATAAAAATGGAGGCGGCGGGCGAGTAACTAAGGATCTACGCAGCATACCGCCCGCCAGGGACTCCATTCTGCTCCTCAGACATCCGGACGGTAATGGAAGGCGATACACCAACCATCGTCGCGGGGGACCTAAACGCGAAACACCCGGCGTGGGGCTCCAGAGTGATCACCCCGCCGGGTCGTGAACTTTATGACGACGCCGAGAGACACGGCTATGACGTTTTAGGTCCCGAGGAACCAACACACGTACCTACGGATCACCGAAAATGTCCGGATGTATTGGACATCGTGCTCTCTAGGAACGTCAACTACCCGGTAGTGGTAGAGGTGCTGTACGACCTGATGTCTCAGCACTTCCCGATTCTCATTACCATTGGCCTCAAGGCAGTGACTACGCTGCCCGGAGCTATTAAAAGGAAGATAAATTGGAGGCTCTACCAAAAATATCTAACGGAGAGACCTCCAACCTACACCCCCATTAACACAGCGGACGACGTAGAGGCCGCTGCAACAAGAATTACAAAGACGATCAAAGAGGCTCTACACGCGGCCTCTACGATCGTCTCGACTACAGGAAGACGGGAAGAGCTGCCGCGAGAGATATGCGTGCAGCTCAAACGCAAAAGAGCGCATAGGAAGCTCTGGGCGCGTACTCGCTGTCCCAGATTAAAAACACAGTTAAACGACTTGTCAGATAACTGTCGGTTGCAGTCCGGGCCCACCTAGGAGAGGCCTGGCAGCGGCGCATATCGAAAGCAGAGGAGGAAGATGCGTCGCTCTACAAACTGAACCGGCAGTTAACTAAAACCAGACCCCCCGTTTGCCCGCTGACCAACAATGCGGGCGAACGTTGTTATGAGGCCAAAGGTAGAGCGGATATCCTAGCAGAGCACTTCGAGGAGCAATTTATGCCGAACCCAGCAAGTGCGGAGTTCATGGAACTACATACCCGGAAGGAGAGCCGCGTACAGGAGTTCCTGTCGAAGCCCGCGCCACCGCTTGCAGGAGAGTGGTATATATCCCCCGCCCTATTGCGGAGGACAGTAGCCCGCCTGCAACCCAGGAAGGCGCCGGGGCACGACGGGATAACCAACGCAGCACTTCAACAGCTGCCCCATAGAACACTTGTAGAATTAGGTCGACTCTACAACGGTATACTGCGGACATCCCACTTCCCGGAGGACTGGAAAATCGGCAAAGTGATCGTTCTGCCGAAACCCGGGAAGAACAGACGTAGAGCAGCCAGTTATAGGCCGATCACGCTGCTACCGCACTTAGCTAAACTGTGTGAAAGACTGATGCTAAGAAGCTTCCGCCCGTGCGTACATCTTCGGGCGGAACAGCACGGATTCAGGAGGGGTTACTCAACAGCAACACAGCTGACCAGGGTGCTGCACTATCTGGCGGCCGAGTACAACCGCGGCCGCACATCGTTGGGCGTCTTTCTCGACATAGAGAAGGCGTTCGACAGAGTGTGGCACTCTGGATTACTATAAAAACTAGAAGCACAAACAAGTACCCCTCCTGCTATGTTGCGGCTAGTGGCGTCATTTCTTAAAGATAGGAAGTTCTACGTCTGTGTAGAGGACGCCGAGTCCGCAGCGAGACCAATTAGAGCCGGCGTACCACAGGGCAGCTGTCTGTTACCGATCCTGTACGCGGCTTACACTAATGACATCCCCACCCTGGCAGAACACCTGCGCGAATGGAAAGACTATGTTGAATTAGCGCTATACGCGGATGATAGTGCCTACTTCACGTCGTCTAGAAGAGCCCACATAGCCACTGCAAGGATGCAGCGCCTGCTGGACCTGCTGCCAGCATGGCTTGATGAATGGAGGATGGCCGTTAACGTTGGCAAGACGACCGCTCTGCTCATTCGCCGCTATAGGAACCTTCCACCACCACTGACGCTCAGGGGCCAGGAGATCAAGTACCAGAAAACAGTGACGTACCTGGGATGCCGGATCGACCGGATGCTGCGCATGACCGCGCACGTCGATGTCGCCGTCCGTAACGCCAGATGTGCGCGGGCGGCGCTGCGTCCGGTCTTAACTGCAAAACTACCAATTAAAACAAAATTAAAAATTTATAAAACCTACATTCGATCAAGATTCACACATGCTGCGCCGGCCTGGTACGCGCTCCTGAGCGATCATCAGAAGCGGCGACTACAGGTCCAGCAGAATTTGACACTACGGACCATCGTCAGTGCAGGTCGCTACGTCCGGAACGACGTCATCGCGGCCAACTTGAAGATGGAGACAGTCGAGCAATTTGTGGCCCGATTAGCGCGCGGTATTTTCGACCGCGCTGATAACGGGCCACATGAACACCTACAGAACTTCGCACCTCTACATGCTCGGCCACCGGACGGGCGACCCTGCCAAGAGAACTCCTCTCTATAGAGATTAGAGAGTCGAGTAAAAACCCTCAATGCCGCAGACAGGCCAACTCAGACGCCGGGCCGCATTAGCCGCTTGGCCACATTAACCTGACAAGACAACCGGATCACCTCAAACCGAACTAGGCGTCTTTTTTAGGCTTAGGCCGAATTAGGCGCCTTTTTCAGGAAAAAGGCCATATTATGCCACTTTTTCAGGAGCGGGCCATATTACCCGCCTCCTGAATTTTTTTGTTTCATGAATATTTTTAAATCGATGACAGTGACCGGGGAATCAAACCCGAGTCGCTGCTTCAAACTGACAACGCCATAACGGCTCCCACGACCGGTGCATAGTGATGCACCGCGAGGAGATTCCGGGCAAAGGGGGCGTGCCCTGAGGCCCGATACCTGCTGTGTGCATAAGCATACATGCAAACGACTACGTAGGTAAATTCGTTCGGGACCAGTTACCAGCTTTACAGTTTAAAGCAAGAAAGGAAGTGATAGGAAAAGTAGTGAAAGTTTCAACGTTGCACTCTTACGGCGAAATTACTAAGATAAAATTCTGTTTCATTTACTACTGTATCTTCTAATAAAAAGAAAATACAGTCCATTACATGGAGTCAAGACCGGGACCACTCCACAGGCACTCGTAATCTTAGTCGTCTAACCTTTGTTTTAAGAAAGGGCAACAGAAGTTGCCCACCTCGTTGTTACCGAACCCAATACGGTGTGACGTCAATGACTGATTAACCCGTCTGTTGGACCTTTTCAATATGATAATATATGTTCTTAGTTTTTTTTTATTATGGCAATAAGTACTAAAGATTTATAGGCGGTGTAGAATATTCACTATCCCATGTCATCCCATGTGTATTGGAAGAGGCGACGGAGGAAAACTAAAACAATAGATAGGCAGCAGCATCTTTCTAATAACAACTTATAATTATAGAAACAGCGGTTACCAATCCGCCTTTAAAGCGTGGCAACTATGGCAAAATCCCTCTTATGAGGCAATCTATGGGGAAGGTCTATGTTCAGCAGTGGACTTTTATAGGCTGTAATGGACGGAATGTATAATGGATGGTAATAAGTATTGTAAGTTTTAATGTTAGGTAAATAAATGACAATTTAACAAAATAAAGATAATACATAAATTAAACCGTATGGCTAAAACATGTATATATAAGGAAAGAGAACTGTCGTACGAAAATTATTTCAAATTCCAAGGAAATTTGTTCCTTTGAAAGAGCTGTTGAGCATCAGCAGAACGATTTCCTATTTACGCTGTGTAAAACGAAACTAACACTTTTCTTCAGTCACTTCACAATGACTTTCAAAGAATAACTTCCTCAATGTAGATGAAATTGAAAACCGAGGCACTGTGTCTTTATGACAAGAAATTTTCTTGATTATTGTTAAATGAAAAAGCGATCGTGTTAAATTTGTTCGAAAACTTAATCTGTCTTATCCAGAATAGCAGTTTTTATGAGTCATAGATTAAGATTCAAGTTTTGTTTCTCAAAATGCAGATGCGTTGCCAACCGTGAGGACTAAGATGGAATGCCTCGTTTCCAGTAAAAAGGGTCTCCGGTTCTCTACACTCACCATACGAACCACAGCAGCGCTAAGCTGCTATTTTACGCTGGTATTCTCTGAAAGCGTGGTCCTTCCCCGCTCGAGCCGCTATATTATTAATATAGCTGCAGCATTGCTCTACCACGTAGTAAGTACCTCAGTATTGGAATAAGCCTTCATTGTTTCGTAATAGTTTTTTTTTAATTTATTTATTAGGAAGCCAACATTAGATTAATCTAAAGTTTAGTACATATCATACTTATAGGCTAACTTAACATGTTAAAGTAAAATAATAAGTAACGCACATTATTGTTGAAAAAAGAAGAAAGGATAAGAAAATAACCTATTTTAATGCATGAAAAAAAAAACTTTTTTTTCTACAATAACTACTAATAGTTGGCCGTGCTATGTGTTGTTCTTTATATTACGAAAACACTTATTGTTTGTTCATCTTCATACAAAGCACTGGAGCTAAAATGAAATTCAAAATCAAAGATACATTATTTTATTTTCTTGTCCTCTTCGCTTCCGATTATGCCGCGACAGCATATCGCGTCATGTTTTCGACCGCGTTTTATTTTTTCTGAAAGCGCTCTCTTATGAATAATGTAACTAGCAAATAGAATAAAAATAATTTGACCTTGTTTGTTCGATAACACCAAGGATAACCACCTTATGGTAAGCGTTTGCTGTAGCCTATTTAGATCTTCATTTATTTTCAATTAATAATCAAAATGCAGATGCGTTGTCATTTCTGGGGACTAATATGGAATGCCTTGCTTCCAGTAAAAAGGGTCTGCGGTTCTCTACACTCACCATAGGTACGAAACAGAGCAGCTTGAAGCTACCATTTTACGCTGGTATTCTGTGTGAAATTCCAACATGATATTATGTTGTACGTAAAGTGGAGACAAATATTTGTGGCAGAGATTTGCTAAAGTGTTTAGCGTAATGGATTCCCGTGCTGCTTGCCGTTAAGGATAGAACTAAAATAGATACTCTATATGTAATGTCTTTCAACGGTTTTGGAGTGTAATATAATTTTACCCTAACGTTTATGACATTTATTTACATTTTGTTTTTAATATATTCCTGTTTTAAGAAAAATGATTGATAATATTTTGATTTCAACGCCATTTTGATTTTTGAACATTGTTATAGTGATTTTAATCTAAACTAAGTTAATATTATATTCAACTTAATATTTCAAGTTTGTATAGTCGTAAGGTAAAATATTACTTTTAATATCATTATGTAAATAGTAATTATAATATAAATTTATCATTACATGCAGGTTTATTACAGCATCTAATAAAGCACACAATGTGGTAGTTGACCCACAAGCAATAGTGTACATCGGCGTTCCTTATCACTACAATGTCGTGAAAGCAGAAAAGGATAACCGAATAAATCTAATAAACTTAGTCATGTTTAGTAAAACCAATAGTAGTGTCAGATTATAATATATGTAAAAATATGGACGACAATAATGGCCAAGAATTTTTTTGGAAAATCTTAGCTTGATAAAGAGGTCTGATTTAATACTGCTCAAATATTAAGACGGTTTCTTATTTATGATGTGTAACTACAAGTAAATAGTTTACGATTTCTCACCGCGGTAGAAATAACCAAAATTATATGTAAATTTTTTTATATTTACAAAAAACATATTTGTTTGATATCTTATACTTTATCTATTACATTTTATATTTTGTGATACTTTCACAATTACCTATTAATATAATATAATAACACGTTTAGTTTGCTTAGATATCTCTGACCTCATTCAAAATTTCCATTACCATTGCTAATTTACCTTTGAATTATTCATGCCCATCTTTTAAATTACACTCTCACAAAGCGTACTCTGCTTATTAATGGAAATCGCATTGAGAGCATAATGCACGCAATAGAATTAACTGTGTCCCATAGTTATAGTAGATAACGATAATGCTGTTGTTTTTGGTAAGCGAATAATATATTTCATAGTTGTTTCACATTTAATAGACTTTTGAGTTATTAATATAAAGAATGCTAGGTACTTTTTGTGCTAAAATATATCGTTTAATTATTGGGATTGTTATGTAATGGCGCCATTAGAATATCCTCATTTCATCTCGTGGGTGTCGGCTGCAACATCTTTCCGATAACAATAATTGATAATAATAAAAAAACAAATTAAACTAGTCATAGTGATGAATGATTGGAAGGAAACATGTCACTAGGATGTTGTTACTATGCTATGCTATGCATAAAGGTGATTTAATATTGGCCTTAACACTCTTCCTTAAGTTATCGTGTTGCTTAACTACTCGTACCACTATTCTGATTTCCTATGTCACCGTCATTATCATAACTAAATTATAACTGAATATTTTTGCCTCATAGAGGGAATATTTTCTATATTTGCCACGCTTAAAAAATGCGTGTCAATTAAAAAATACTGCCTATTACTATGTACCGTTATCAGGAAGATGCTGCTATCCATCTCTTTTATCATTTCCTCTGTCGTCTCCCTTGACATTCACGGGATGGTATGCAGTAGTGGATTATCTTACGCCGCTGCTACACGATAACATTTTATTTTTATTAGATTCTTTTAAAAGTCGTGGTATTTGAGGGGCTTATCGCTCGCCACAAATTCCAATCTAGCAATTGTCATATAAATCGTTACTTAAGTTTAGAAGTAGCGATCTACCGCGTACTCGGCAGTAATGAAAAACATTTGGAAGCAAGCTGCATGTCAAGAGATATAATATTTCAGGGAAATATAAAATTCTACAGGCACGGGAACAACGCAAAGTTCACTGCTCTATAACCCTCACAAAAATGAGACTAAGTTATTGTATGAAACTAGTTCCTACGGATTTTATCATGTTTTTATAATTTATTTTATATTACCGATGTTTCGAATACTTTACAGGAATAGCGGGGCCGCTGGAGACTGAGGGCCGTCTCTTCGTAAATTTCATCATGGGGGGATATTTGCCATAATTGACATGCTTGACGAGTGGGTTGGCAACCGCAGTTTTTTTATTGTAATATTTCTGTTATCAGGAACATGCTGCTGCCCATCTCCTGCCTGTTTCCCACTGTCACCTCTTATGACACCCACGGGAAGATATGGGGTACTCTTAATCGCCACTATACGGCGAAGTTTTATGGCTTACCGAAGATACACAATCCCAATGCTGCACCACGTCCCACATTGAGCTAAATCGATTCACCAACTTACAGATTGGCTCAACACTTAGCGAATATACTCTCACCGCTTAGCGGACATACAAGAGCACACACAAAGATTTCCTACCATTTTGTTAACGAGATTAAAGACCTGCATCTGGCAGGCCATGATTTCCGAGGTACATCTGTAGAGGTTATTGATCATCTCGAGCTTCACGGCATACAGTTGAGTGCTTACCTCAACTTTCGAGTCGAAAGCAGACACTGCAACCAAAAAACTGGGTATCTTAAACAGTGTGCGGCGATAATTCACGCCTGGTCAGCTTCTACCTTTATACAAAGCTTAGTTCTAAACATGCATGGAGAATTGTAGTCGACTTTGGGATGACTAAGCAAATTATCAATTTGCCGCACTCGACTCCTCAGTGCAACGCAGAGCCAAGAGGCTTCTTGGCGACAAAAAACTGGTGGAAACTAAGCTTCACAGCTTAGCTCACCGCCTACTGCCATCTCCATTCTCCTATCGGAGTACCAGAGGTACTGTAGGTTACCATCCACACTCGGTTGATATTCCGAATATTCGTACTAAGCGCTAGTCATCTTTCATAATGCGCACAGCCAAAGAGTGGGATGCCTTGCCGGCGTCTGTTGTTTTCCAGTGCATATTACTTTAACCTCTTCAAATTGCGTGTTAACAGTCTTTTCCTGGGCAAAGTTGCTCCATCGTAGACCTCATCTTTGCTCTCAGGCCTGATGGAGATCAAGAGTGAGCCTAGTTTAGTGTTCGCGCCAAACGCTAATTTCAGGAACTAACGCGAGTGGACGCGCGGCACGGTGCTATACCGGTTTTGACGTCGGTCGAGCGGTGGGTGTTGAGAACGCGTAAAGGCGAAAGCAAGTCGTCTGTCAGCTGTTGTAACGCCAGCACGCTGTCAATTTTTGTGCGGGAACCGCGGAATAGTTTAGGCGTCTAGTAAATATCCTGTCTAGGATTTATAACGCGCATTCCTTGTTGGATAGCCTTTCCCGGGACTTATTGGGTCCGACTCAGAATCTGTATAAGTGCATTCGATA
Organism: Parnassius mnemosyne; assembly: GCA_963668995.1. Lineage (NCBI taxonomy): Eukaryota > Metazoa > Arthropoda > Insecta > Lepidoptera > Papilionidae > Parnassius > Parnassius mnemosyne. The sequence continues at coordinate 8,438,183 of CAVLGL010000046.1, read as the reverse complement.
ATATTAGCTAAAGCGGCCTTTGATATTCTAAAAATAACTGTTGCTACGCGAAGCGGGAGTGACCTTTGATCCGGACACTCCCTGTTCATTTTCTGTGTTAGGCTTTATAACAAACGAGAGTTAGTGGCTTCTGTTAGTTAGTTAATAGTACGATAGAGTTAATGGACTGTCATCGTGACGAACGAAGAAAGTAACTGTGGACGGCGCCGCGTAAGATTGCCTCAATTTAGAGCGGTACTACCGCCCAGGCTGCTGCCGACTGCATAGGTCTACTAAGGTCAATCACCATCACTCACACCCAGATAAACATCACGGCACCTTATTTCCCTTGCACTACACAACTACATGCGACCTGACTGAATCCTGAGGGAGCAGTCGCCTTGGATATAGGTAAGTAAGCTCCGTCTAATATTCTCTCTGTTGAATGGCCGTAGTATAGAACGCTCCCCCTTTATTGTTTAGTGTAACTAGAAATTTTCCACTTTGGCCTTAGGAGGCCCGACCTACGTCTGCTCATCGACACTCAGCTGAATGGGCCCTGAGGATATGACCTTTATGGGAGCAGCCGTAGGCCGTAACATTTAGTAAAATAAATGATTTTAGAATTTAGAATTACTTCATCCGTATACTTCAAAAATATTATATATTCTGTGGAATATTAGTATAAAATACATCAAATATTTGAATGTACTTTGTTCATAACTACTCAATTACCGTTTCCGGCGTGTGGTGGCACTTGAAAAAAATCCGTGGTCGATCACTTTTCATGGGTTTGCTTGAATAGTTCTACTATTAGTTTTACGATAGAACAAAATTTACAGTAATTTTTCTACAAGTAGGTTTACTGCGCTGTATTATAATTTATTTCAATATAAAAAAAAAATATTCATGCAGTTCACCTGTGCGAATATCCGTGTAGAAGCGATGTAACAACACCCACTATCCCATATCGTCCCCTAGGTGTCCTAAGAGACGACAGAGGGAAACTAAAACAAGAGATAGGCAGCAGCATATTATTGATAACAAATCAAAATATTAAAAAAATATCTGCAGATACTTTAGATACGTTACGTAAAAATGCTTCGTTACCGGTAAAAAAGTTCTCCGGTTCTAGTCACACATTACAAGAAACACAGCAATATCACACTGTTATTTGAGGCTGGATACTATACCGCAAGAAGTGGGGCTATAATTACGAGGTTTGAAAGAATGAATTTAAAAAATATATTTTTTTTAATTTACATAACAATTGTTCATACTGAGAACTTTTAATAGCTGTATTATAATTGGACACACTTCTTTTCATCCTATAGGTATCGAAAAAAAGTCGTTACTACCTTCTCGCTTACGTCTCGATTTTATAATTTTCTTTTTGAAGAGAAAATGTAAAAATGATCAAAATAAACAGTTCGGATATATTAAGTAAGTTAAAAGACATGCGAACAGCAAATCCAATTTACTAAACAAGACGTATCCGTAGCTTGCTAATAATCTTTTGATACTTCACGATAGAATCTGATTTCTCTCTTTCGACGCTTCAATTGAATATTATATTCCTTTTTTAAGATTCAAAAAGTGTCTAGATTAGAGTAGATAGGGACAGCTAAATATCTCTATTATGTTCGTAGTATGACGCTTCCTCTGTGTTTGTATTTTTGTAGTCATGAACTGACGGACCGAATCACACGAATTTTAACCTTGCGGAAGAAAAGTAAGATTTTTACTGATTTTTCAACCTACATATACCAGTTATTACTGGCTATATACCTTATGTCATGATGAATATTTTGTGCTGAAACAAGGATTCGAATCTTCAAATTAAAAAGTTTAAAATTTTTTTAAGTGAAATGTCTGGATTTTATTATAAGCACAATAAGAAAAGTTATTGAAACACGTAACGAATCGATTCCAATATTTGTAAATTTTCCATTTAAATAATTTTTAGGGTATATTTCTAAATTCATTGCTATCTATGAGAAAGAACGAGCGTGTGTACAAACTTTTTCAAGCAACTTAATATTATGTATATTAATTTTAAAGTAATTTAATTATTAAAAATCTTATCACTTACATTCAATGATATTATATACAAATAGAATATAATACTATTGCTAACAGTTTAATAAAAACGCAATGTAAAATGTATATATGAGACAGAACGAGAGTCTGTACATTATATAACAATGTAAAAGAGGTCAAAAGATAATTAAAACACGCAATCCGCAATGATTAATCAGAAGTATTCTATTGAATTGGCTCCGAAACTCAATTTGCATGCAAATCATTGAAGTTGCTCCAGACAGACTTAACGTGAGAAAAAAGTAGGTCCCTGGCGTATCAAAGATATCAGTAGAGGACTGGGATTCATTTTGTTTAACTTTTGTGCAAACGTGATTTACTTGATATAGAATTATTAAAAACTAATATTATGCATAGTTACTATTTTTATCATCATCGTCATGACCATCGTCATCAACACGTAAAAATATTGACGTGATAATAAACTTTTAAACATGTTTACGTGTTTTAAGAGTAAGGGGAACCACGCTGCAGTTATAATATGGTTGTATCACGAATGGGTCTCAACTAGGGAAAACCACACTATCACTGAATACTAGCAGCTCAATGTTGCTGTATTTTGAATGAAGATTGTAAATAAACGAAGACCATTTTAATCGGAAACGGGGCATTCCATTTAAGTCCTCAGGGTGACAACGCATCTGCATTTTTAATTCTTAATCGAGGAAGGATGTAAATGTCTATGGGCCACAGCATTCACTTACCATCAATCGGACTGTATGCTCGTTTGTCACTTTTATTCAATAAAAAAAAGGCATGGGACTCTTCCACTGTAGAAAAGATATGCCTATTGTTGTCCTTGATAGACGGATTGACGATTGCAGTTGGCCCTGCCATCGTCAAACCAAATAACGAATCTGGAGATTTCTCGCACTTTTGACGCTGCTCCTCGCAATTTTTCTGAGCTATATACATCCGGCGAAGACGAAATGTTTTACCGGAACCTATCGGAAGCTTTAGGATCTTTCTAGCATTTTCTAAAATCGCCACTCACTACACCCACAGTCCACAATGTACAGTTTCACACTTTCAAAGATCTTCATCTATAGTATATGTGTTCAATAGGAATAATTGGTATTTATTACGCAGTGAATATATTAATCGTTATTTTATTAGTTTTTGGCCAAGATTAGCCAAAAAAAAATATAAAAAACTTAAACCTACTTAATGTTCCGACAGGATACTCTACATCGTGATTTAGTTTAGCCTTATAATTTTAACAGCGACACCTAGTATTCAATTAATCATAGTGATCATAAAAAAACAATACGTCACTATATGACAGCGCTATTTAGAATAAAATCTAAGCTAGTATGTATATTATTTAAATTTCCAACAGTGAAAGTGTTAAAGATGTAATATCTTTAACACTTTCACTGTTGGATTTTCAGACGCACTTGAAGACAATAGCAATGACCTACAGTACACGGGACAGCGAAAAGGTTAAATTAATATTATTTGTTTTGTAAAATAGCAAAAAATGTGCTGATTTATTTTATTACATTTTTATATTTTTATATTTTCGTATAATTTTACATGGATTTTATTTAAGTGTACTTTCATTCGCACTTTTTGAGGTCAAAGTCTTAACACCATCCTACACAAGATATTATGTATACCATCACCACTAAATATCCCTCCACTTTGATCTGGAATAGAAATATTTCTCATTATCACATATTATGAATGCTTTTTAATGCTAACGGAACGAAATAATTAAGTTTTACTTGTATCACTATTGACTCTCGCATATAATGGGGTCCTCATATTGAAGCCCAGCCAACCATCTCAAGGAGATTTAGTTCCGCAAGATTGATTTATTTTAGTTGTTTCCGTTGTTTGATTTTCTATGGGATACTACTTATTATTGTGATGACCTTATATTGAAACTATGATTATACAATAGAAAAGAGCACAATTATAATATAATGTTAGACCATAAACATCTTATAGCTTATGATAGATAGTTGTATAATCTTACTTAGTATTTCATTTACGCTAGAATTATTATACCAAGACCATTGAAGATAAATGTACTAGAATAGACACCGCTAAGAAAATCTGTGCAGCTGTGTGGGACGTGTGGAATGAGAGACAAACTGAGTACCTCTTATGGCACAGAATAAATTTGTTTGAGCCCACAGGCTCTAACGCGTGTCAAACCTAAAGAACTCTCGTTGTCTCTTCTAGTACGTAGTTGTTAATATTAATTCAATGAACAGAGATGTCTGTGAGGGAGAAATTAGAGGACTTTTCAACAATTGATGAAGAAAAATACATGATCCATTCAGAACCTTTTGCGAAACTAAAAAAATGTCTGTGGTTAAAGTTTTTAATTTAATTTAAAGTCAGATGAAAGCATGAAGAAATCCGGAGCAATACAGTTTCATGCGACGGAACTAATTTTCGAATCACTTTATCCAGTATACCTTAGACACCTCTTCTACGGCCTGCTCTAACGTAACTAGCGCATTTTGTGGCAATGAATATTGACGAACCATGTTCAAATTTAGTAAACATGTCACGGCACTATTCCGTACGGGCCTTCTTCATAGCATCTGTGAAGCTGTACGGCACTCAACGTATTCTACGTTCTTTTCCATACAATTTTGAATATGTGCTTAATCTCCTCATGCGTTTTTTTCGCAGTTATCTCTACATCGCTTGTCGTAGTATCAATGTTATTCTTCCATTACAGCCTATCAAAAGTTCACTTCTGATCATAGACCTCCCCCATAAATTGCTATTCGGCAAATTTGTGTGTGCGTGTGCGTGTGCGTGCGTGTCTTTGTGTATGTTTGTGTTTGTTTGTGTATGTTTGTGTGTTTGTGTTTGTTTGTGTTTTAAGTTTGTGTGTATGTTGTAGTATAATAAGTGTTCTTAAATATTTCTTTTTTGTTATGAACAAAACATATTCTTTAAGTATGATGGATACATGTCAATAATGAATTACCACATTTGACTCTTCATAATACATATTCTAGAGACTATTCCATTTAAAACAGTGAAAATTAAAATTACCGCGGAAAGGATTGGAGTATATCCCTAGTGAATTATTTTATAGAAAAATGTTGTCACGTCTCATTAATTTTCAGGATGTTTTTGACGAAAAATTTATGGAATTTTCCCACAGATAGCAATAGAAAACTCGTGGCTAAGGTAAATGAATCTTGTACGTCCTGGAACGTCCGTTCGTTAAATGTGTCATCAGAAAACCAAAAGAGATAGAGAGAACACAAAGTATAAATAGTTATAGTTTCAGACGATTTTTTTTAATTAGACGATATACTACCATGGTAAAGTGATTCAAAGTACATATATTGGTTTACAATTTCTTGTCTCTCTACTACTGCAGTTGTGTAGATATCTGAATATTATTGTATAAGCATCAGATACAGGTACGTAAGAACCATTGACCGCTACTGTACTTGCTCGTAGTAACATTATTTTCTACTAATTTAAAGTAATTCCCGTGTACTAAGTAGTTTTCGATGGTATTTGAAATAAAAAATCTGAAAACTGGATTTTACTATTATTTCCTAAATTAAAAATATGAGGGGACAAAAAAAAACGAACAGTTCACCTAATGGGTATGTTGAAGCTCAAAGACACCTACATTAATCCTCGGTTAAGAATCAAAACAGATATACTTTAGCATTCCTGTGAACTCAGATGGAATGCAATGCCATTACTGATACATTTTTAATTGTAACATACGTATTAAAAATATTCGTAGTAGGGCCACGCTAATTTGTATTGTAGCTGCCGTATAAATAGGTAGGCACAACCGGAAAGAAAAGCGGTGTTAAGTAGTAGCATAATGCTATGATATTACTTATGGTGAGTTATGAGACCAGGAGATCCTTTTTAGTGATAACGAAACACATTCACATTTTTTGTCTTCAGGCATGAGGAAATATTGTACATTTTGATTCTAAATCAAGATGTGGGTGTCTGTTGACTTTAATATTCCTTACTTACTTAACCTTATTTAATCACTCTTATTTCTATAAAAATGTATAAATACTTTAACTTGTTGTAAATAAATCACATTATATTTTTTATTCGCAGTAGCGACGAAAACTTATTTTATTTTTCATATATTTTTTTGTACGCGGTATATACAAAATTTTAATATGAACCTTAGTTTTATGGGAACTGTGCTAGCAATATTTCAAATTAATCTTTCAGATAATTCATTTAACTAAGAATAAATGAAGTTAGTGTTATCATTTAAGAGTCAAGTACCACGCGAACCATCTTTTAGGAATTTGAACTAAGTTGAACTGATTTGGTGGCGTAGAAAATCTTTGAGATTTAATGTTTTCTAAAACTTATTCCTGTATTGTAACAGTATTGCAGTAAACTATATTACATTTTTCAAACTATGTTATCTATCTATTAAATTATATCTCCATCTATTAGATTTGTAAAATATGTTATTTAAATTTAATTAGTTACCGTTAAAGCTTATTAAAAGTCCACTGCTGAACATAGGCTCCCCTATAGCTTGGCTCTTAAGGAGAATATTTTTGCCATAGTTGTCACGCTTGGGGGGCGATTTGGGAGTTGTAGTTTCCTATTTTTAGTTGTGATTAGGAAGACGCGGCTGCCCGTCTCCTTGTTTGTTTCCCTCTGTCACGTCTTACGACACGTGCGGGACGATATTGTGGGGTAATGGATATTCTTACACCATGAAAAATAAAACCTACTAATTTAAATATTATTATAATATTATACAGCTTTCCATTTATGTGAAAACATATTAAATAAATTATTCTAGTTACCATTATAGTGTTTGCAATATTAACATTTTAACTCAAAGTTTTAAGTAATGGCAACACTGTCACACAGGCTTGTGCTTACTTTCTTGCTTGAATTTCTAGACACTGCGTCAATATACTCATTTAATATTCAATCCATACAATATTTCTACCTTTTTGTGTTTTCCCGCTTAAATTAAAGTGCATTTCAAAAATATAACCGAGTACTTTCTTTTATGCACCAACACGAGCTATATACGAAGGCGATACATGCTTTTTACTTGCTTACTTACTTATCTTCACGCACAATCCCTGACGGGGTAGCCAGAGAGAACAGATCGTCAAGTGTCACGATCCTTACATATCTCTTTCGCTTCTTTCAGATTCATTATCTTCTTCATACATGCACGTCTAGGTATCCGAGTACTCTTGACCCTACCCTCTTCGAGCAATTTGCTCACATGGTCTTCGAAAGTTAGTCTCGGTCTACCTCGACACCTTTTAATATTAACTTTCGCGCTATATATTTTCTTCACTATTCGGTCTTCACTCATTCGCTCAACGTGCCCAAACCACCGAAGCTTATCAATTTTTGTGATAAGGTCATCTTTCAAACCTGCCATATTGCGAATCTCTTCGTTTCGCTTTCGGTCGGCCATAGTAACGCCGCACATTTTACGAAGAGATCGCATCTCCACTGCATTCAACTTACTTTTATGCTTCTTCTGGCACACCCAGGTTTCGCTGCCATATAACAAAGTTGGTACCAACACTGCGTTATGTATTGCAAGGCGTCCACTCTTCGCTACGCCTTGCCTTTTGACTAACGCAGTCAGGGCACCATTGACTTTGTTCCCGGCAGCGACACGCCTGTCCACATCTAAATCACATCTTCCATCCCAGCTAAAAGCACTCCCCAAGTATACAATTTCATTTACCTGTTCTAGACATTCCTGATTTACCCATATTTCACACTTCGTTCTCTCTTCGTCCCTTTCAAATACCAGAACCTTAGTTTTATTAGCATTCAAACGGAGACCTTTAATTTCACATTCCTCTTTCATACACGTGACTAATGCCTACAGTTCTGCCTCTGATGGTGCAATAAGCACTGCATCATCAGCATACAGCAGACAATTTACTTTTATGTCACCCAATTTCACACCCAAACAGCTATCTTTCAGCTTTTGTAAACAGCTGTCGAGATACAGTATGAACAGCCAGGAAGACATGACACAACCCTGTTTTACGCCCGTTTGGACGCTAAACATGGGTGACAGGTCATGCCCTACCCGCACACAGGCTTTACAGTCACAGTAAAGAGACTGCACAGCCCTTAGAAATCGGCCATCCACACCATACCACGGCAACAGTTCCCACATTTTCTTCCTTACAACCTTATCAAATGCTTTCTCAAGATCCACAAAAGCACAGAAAATCTTCTGGTTAACAGCCAGAAGCTTTTCCGTGATCATACGGAGAGAAAACATTTGATCCGTGCATCCTCTTCCAGGTCTAAATCCGCATTGTGCCTCCCATAGAAATCTTTCCGATTTCTCTTGCATCCTACGTGTCAAAACCTTCGAGTAAACTTTACTTGCTAAACTGGTCAAGCTGATCGCCCGATAGCACCCGCAGTCAAAATGTGAACCTTTACCTTTATATAAAGGCACAATGACTGCGGATCGCCAATCATCCGGGACATCCCCCGTCTGCCAGCACAAATTGCACAGCAGATGAAAGCTGTCCCAGACGCGAGGCCCACCATACTTGACCATTTCAGCAGTAACTCTGTCTAGTCCCGCAGCCTTACCACATTTCAAACTTCGAATCGCACGTTCAATCTCTTTCATACTGATGACCTCAGTGTCATCGAGGTCCGCGTCTGGCGTGCCAGTCACGGCGTCATCCCCGGATCCCTCACTAAGATCATCACACGCATACATTTCTCTATAAAATTCGCTCCATCGCTGCATGACGTCCGATTTTTCTGAGAGGACGTCATTAGTTCTCGAAAGCACTTTGTTCATTCTTAAGGCCGTCGCACCACTTCGGGTCCTTCCAACCTCTTTCCAGAAGAGTTTGGAGTTCTCCTTAAAGTTGTGCGACAACCTTTCATCCGCTTCCATTCTACACCTTTCACGCACTTCCTCAATCAATGCTTTCGTGTGAACTTTCTGCAGCTTATATCTTTCTTTCATCTTCTCTCTCATATCCTTATCATTACTAGAGGCCAAGTAGTCTAACCATGCTTTCTTCTTCTTCTTTACAGCTTCTTTCACTTCATCATTCCACCATGCATCTCTTCTTTTACTACTGCCTCTTTTTATTGTTCCACACACTTCTTCCGCTGCACTTACCATTCCATCCCTAAGGTTCTGCCATGTTCTTTCTACACATTCTTTTCTGCCATCGATGGTGTCAAGCTGTTCGGCTACCCTCGCATGATATTTTTCCCTAGTATCCGCTTCCTGAAGCTTCCAGCTTCGGATGCGACAGACCGACTGTGGTTCTGTCACTGTCGTCCGGTAGCGCCAACCCGCGAACAGACCCCTAAATCTAGTAATCACTAGATAGTGATCCGTTCCCAGGTCAGCACCCCTGAACACTCACGTATCCATAACCTGTTTTCACAGTCGGTCATCCACCGGGAACAAATCGGTCATACTTCTCTCATTCTTTCTTTCTCTAGTATACATATGGATTTTCTTGTGATTAAACATAGTGTTTGTCACAAGAAGACCCTTTTCCTTGCATACCGCCAGTATAAGCTTGCCAGCATCATTAACCCTTTTATCGCCAAACTTTCCAAGTACCGACTCGTACCCTGGTCGAGCGGTACCAACCCATCCATTCAAATCACCACATACAACAATCCTTTCGTTTCCCCTAGCCAAATCTAGAACTTCTCTTACATTCTCCCAAAACTCCTCCAGCTCAGCCCTGGACGAGGAAGCTACCGGCGCATAAACAGCCAAAAGGAATAACTTCGTCAGTCCCAATTTAAAGCGAACCCAGAGAAGTCTTGAGTTCACAATCTTATATTCAGTCATAACATCGACCAACGGAGAACACAGCAGCACCCCCACTCCCTGGCAGGCGTTCTCGCTCTCCGGGACTCCGGACCATAGAGCTAACGCCCCGCCAGGGAGCTCTTCAGTACCACTGCCCTTCCGTTTGGTCTCCGACATACACACGACATCTAATTCTCTTTCTTTCATAATTTCGATCAACTCATTCGTCTTATCTCTCATGCCTCCTCTAACATTCCACGTGCCAACTCTGCACTCTGTCCTCCACCTTCCGCCGTGTCGGGCTGTGCGTGGCGGTCCCCATCGCCGCTTTGCGCGCTGCATTCCACACCAACGGGGACGAGCTGGTGTGCGTCGCCTTGGGGGGACGCCCTAACCCTCGTTGACATGGGTGCGCAGCTGAGTAGAATTGCAGCCCTGAAAAGGGCTGGCAGGGGTCGCGACGAGCACGCTTCTACAATGACCCCCATGCTTTTTTCTGACAAAATTATCAAAAAAGTGTTGGTATATATTATTATAAAATTTGAAAGCGATACGAGTAGCTCATTGGAACTGAAACTGCATTTAGTTCGTATCACGTTTGCGTTTCTTCAAGTAAAAAAAGCTGCAATCTCGATTGCACAGCGATACAAAGTTCTAGCACTCAATATTTTTCAAATGCATACCAAAAACATATTTTCAAAGTTTGCATTGCCTTTATTAACATGCCAGCAATAACTTTTTAAATGAATACCATCGAGACCAATAACTCTACTAGTCTGCTACTTAATGTTCTTGATAACATACTTATGTTAATTATAATTAATATGGAGAATAAGTGGCATGATTCCAACTACGTGTTCTGCTTTCCTATTATAATTTGCAATTGATAATATAGAAGTTAAGGTCAGTATAAAAGCATAGTATACTTTATATAAATTATATAATATATGGCAAGAGACCGGACGTTATGAATTTTAATTCCATGGAAGATGGGCAGGGTGCTTGTATGGAATGCAGCCTGTTCAGACACGCTGGCCCCTTCCCATCTACATGGAACCAACAACAGAGCTGGTGCGACTTTTGAAGCGGCTGAAGAAGCTAAAGTATGAAAATACAGGGGTCTAGGCTCCGAATATGTTTTTGTCCAATTCGGTGTCGAGACCCTTGGTCCGTGTATTCCTAGCGCTATAAGGCTTTTTAAGGAAATAGCAAAAAGTTAGTCGACATCACAGGAGACTGAAGAGCTGGCAGCTAACTCGGACAAAGAATTAGTCTAGCTATTCAAAGGGGGGACGCTGAAACATGTCTAAAGGGACTTTTTATGAATAATATATTTTAGTTATTATATTATATTTTTAAGGTGTTTAGCTTTAGGTTCTTTTTTTCTAGTATATATTTTATTTTATAAATTGTGTAGGTAACTTTATATAATATAATAAAGTATACTCTTCCTAATAAAATATGATTGGCAAAAGAAAAAGATAAGAACACACCAGTCTCGCATATCAACCAACAGATTGCAGCGCTTGTGTTGATCGGCATTTGGCAAAAACTAAACTTTACAGTGGTAATTAATGGCACTACACTCTACGTAACAAAGATATACAAAAGAGGCATTTATATGACTGTCTCATTGGTCTAATGGCCGTATACGCGATTGCCGATCACAAGGTCCTGGGTTCGAGTCCCAGATCAGGCAAAAATCAGTTCTTGGGTTTTTCTGTCATGAAAATCTCAGTAGCGGCCCGGAGTTTATAAGTTGGCGGTGTTTCATCCACTTGCCTCGAAAAGCACGTAAAGCAGTCGGTCCTGAACCTGATCTCTCCGGTCGTGTCGAGTAACCATTCCTTTTGTGCTTGCGCATACACTCGGAAACTATAATACTGTCCTGCGCAGATAGCTAGTCTCTCTTGAGATGCACTTTCTTGACCGAAACTCGGTCTTGTGGACATTAATAGAAGTATTTGATTTCATTTCATCTTAAGAATAATTCTAAATCTACATTGTCAGAACATGTTAAAAATATAATGTGTGCTAGGTCTCACTCAATCAAGGTTACAGTTGTCATTCTACTATGGTTACTATCTATATAGTCAGCATAGGTAATGGAAACTAAAGAACTAAATAATTTTGCGGTTTAAATGCCACTACGTAAGATAAATTCGGATCCGAAAAAACAATCAACGGATTCAACTCGGCTGGGCAGCGTTCGGGAAACTACGACACATCTTCTCGTTAGACATACCTCAAAACCTTAAATCGAAATTGTACAACCAGTGCGTGTTGTCAGTGATGACTTACGGATCTGAGACGTGGTACTTCACTGCTGGCAGTATGAGGAAGCTTAAGGTCGCTCAGTGAGCTATGGAGAGGGCTATACTCGGGGTTTCTCTGCGTGATAAACTTAGAAATGAGGATATCCGCAGTAGAACCAGAGTAACCGACATAGCCCAACGGATTAGTAAGCTGAAGTGGCAGTGGGCCGGCCATATAGCTCGAAGAACCGACAACAATGGGGAAGAAAGGTTATTGAGTGGCCGCCTCGTACCGGTAGGCGAAGTGTACGGCGACCCCCCACGAGATGGAGCGACGACTTGGTAAGACATGCACGAAGTCGTTGGATGCAGGTGGCTCAGGATCGTGCTTTGTAGCATTCCTTGGTGGAGGCCTATGTTCAGCAGTGGACTTGTGAAAGGCTGTAATGATGACGTAAGATAAATTCAAGATCTACTAAAAGTAGGCCGCTGAACCTTGCTAATACTTGCTATAGATGCCACGATTGGCACACGAGTTGGCAAATGTAGTATTTTATTATTTTAGTTGTTATTAAGAATATGTTGCTGTCCATCTCCTGTTTAGTTCCCCTCTTTCGGGATGATATAAGGTTGTGAGGTAGTGGATATTATTATGCCGTCACTACACGGCCTATACACATATAAAGCTGTATCTTAGACATTTAGATACATACAGACATATAATCACGCCTCTTTCCGGTAGGGGTAGGCAGAGACCACTTCTTTCCACTTGCTACGATCCTTACATACTTGTTTTGCTTCGTCCACTTTCATTATTCCCTTCACACATGCTCTACGGTTTAGGGTACTCTTGACCTGGCCTTTTTCCAAGACGTCCCTGATTTGGTCTAGAAATGTCCGCCTAGGTCTACCACTTCCAACACTTCCATTCACACACGCCTTATCCACTTTTTCGTCAATCGTTCTTCATTCATTCTCTCGACATGGCCAAACCATTTCAGCATACCTTTCTCAATTTTTGTCACTACATCTTCTTTCAGACCACAACGTTTCCTTATCTCACTATTTTTTATCCTGTCACTCAGTTTAACTCCTATCATACTTCTTAATGAGCATCTCAACTGCATTTATTCTGCTTTCATGTTTCTTCTGCCATACCCAACTTTCACTTCCGTACATGAGTGTCGGAACCAACACCCCCTCATGCACAGCCAATCGAGCCTTGTTGGACACCTTCCGACTGCTCATAAAGGAGTGCAAAGCTCCATTCACCATGTTTCCTGCATTCACTCTTCTTTCGATATCACTCTCACACTTCACATTTAGATAAAGCTATATAATTTTGTTTTATTAATAATCTCTCAGCATTTGAATCTACTGTTTATGTGTATGTACTGTATATGCAAATAAATATTCATCTAATATTTTAAAGTAAAAAAAATCTACAAAGAAATATTGTTCAAAATGCTATCACGTTCAACAGTGGTAGAGCCACGCGGCAGCTTTTGCTGTCGCACGGATGGGCCGGCTCGAACCGGGGTGGTACCACGACCTCACAGAATACCAGCGTGAAGTAGAGGTTTACCTCTGCGTTTCGCTTGGTGAGTGCAGGTGGCCGGAGGCCCTTTTTACTGGAAATGAGGCATTCCATCTTAGTCCTCACGGGTGGCAACGCATCTGCATTTTGATTCGCAAACGAGGATAGATGTAGATGTCTATGGGCCGCAGCAACCACTTACCATCAGGTGGACTGTGTGCTCGTTTGTCACCCTTATCCTATAAAAAAAAAAATAAAAAAAAACATAATCCCCGTAAAGATTGCAACAATACCCTATCGATCAATGAAAACTCTTCAATTAATTTTGTTTGAAAATGTTTTCAACATTTTCAAAACACTTTATTTTCTATTTAGTAAACCATCACAGTCGTTTTAAATGAATTTCCGTTTTAAAATATGTGAAAATATAAATAAAAAAGGAACGATCGAAATAATAATAATTGTATTTCGACAATGTGTTTCATTATTTATCTTCATATATTTTTATTGTATGAATGTTTCTTAAAAAAAGCATGATATATATAGAGCATCAAGAAATATGAATCTGTATTATATGATGATAAATTGTGTGACGAGAGAAAAATGTAGCTTGCAAAACAATTTTGTGACTATGTTTACAGAAATAAATAATTTAAAATTAAAAATTTAGTACCTCCTCCTTTTTGAATTCAGTAGAAAAACGATGCTTCGTTGGTTTCGATACGTAAGAAGAATTAATGCGGTAAGAGTGACAAAGGAATATTTTACTACAGAAGCGAGTAGTAGAGTCAGTAACGGGCCCTTATGACCGAAGATTATTGGCCGATGACATATTGAAGATGGACCAAACTAAGTGTACCCAACTAGCCACTAACTAAGTTAAATACCTCACAACCAGTAATTTATTAGTGGAGACGGGGATAGTGCGCGAAATTGAGAGAGGGCGGGAGGTGCTCTTCAAACTAGGTAAGATACATCATTTTATTTTATTGCGCGGATGTAGGCAAAGTAAAATCCAACTTTAATATAATGTATTTTCGCAACGTAACGCCTGATTCTATTAATTATCGTAATTGAAGAATCCCTTTGCGGAGCCACAATTTTAAACATGTTGTATGGATATTTGACATTTATACACATAATAATATGTTAAATCATTTGAATCATTATTCCAATCAATTTAACTAGTAAGATTAATTAAGAAACCGTTTCAAGATAAGGTAATTTCTATATAAATTACTATAGAAAATTGAAAAATTTTCATCGTGGGGGATACTTAGAAAGATAAGTAGTGGCAGCCTCGTATCAGTAAGCAAAGTGTAGGGCAGTTCCTCATTAGATGATGGCTCTGTGGCGTAGTGGCTTAGCAATGAGTTGTTGCGCTAGGGGTCGCGGGTTTGAATCCCGCACGGAACAAGTATTTGTATGGCCTACAGATAATTGTTCCACATTGTCTGGATGTTTGTCCTCGTGAAATTTATGTTTGTAAACTGCCTCCACGATACAGGAGAAAATCCTAGTGTGAGCGTAACGTTTAAAAAAAAAGATGGAGTGGCGACCTGGTAAGAGATGCAGGGAGTCGAGGAATCAGGTGAATAACGATTACATACTTCGGCATCTCTAAACATATAAACATTTTCTGGACAGTTATTATCATGAAAGGTTAGAGGTTGGTTAGTAAAATATCGCCCAGCATGTTGTTGGTAAAAACGACCTGAAGTCAAATGATCTCTTATATTCTTAAACAAAAAAACATTAACAGATTCAAACGAATCAATATCAAAGAGAATAATATAGGTATGTTTTATATTCAGATAAAAAAAAATATTTTAATAATGTTCATAATCGATAATGATATTAATGGTAGTACTAATTGAATAAGGTCAATTTATTAAAAAATATAATTTTAATTCATTGATTTTAGAAATAAAGGGCTAAAAATAAATTAAATAAAAATTTTATTTCTTTTTAAATAAAAAAAAAAACAATCAATTAAAATCATAATTTGAAATCGAAGTATTTGTATAGAAGTAAGCGTACGGGTGAAAAACGAGCACACATTCCAAATGATCGATAGTTAACGCTGTGGTCCATAGATACTCGTATGCATTTTCGATTAAGAATGAGTTCTTAATATAGTGGTAAAAAGTTGTAAATGTTTGGCTGACAATTTTAGAATCACCTCCTCTGACTACTTTCTGTCTATTTATTATCTTATTGTATTTTTACAAAAATTTTTTCACCTTTCTGTCTTTTCCATCATCGTAGGTGGAATCTGAATACTCTTCATCAATCTAATTCAATCTTCATCCATTGTTACGTAAATCATAAACTAAAAATAAAAAAAACAATTTTAACTATTCTACAGCATTAAAATATTATAAAACAATGTAATATTACAAGAATAATAACAGCTAGTACTTACACGAAAAGTTGCACCTTTGAAGTAGTTGTAAATATTTAGCTGAAAATAATCAGAAAAGGTTAGCGATCGCAATTTATTCACGTTTATTTTCTTCTCGACTTTGCTCGTTAGCATGCGGCGAACATTACACATAACAACTTATTACAAACACAGACAAATATAGAAAGATAGGCGGTACACTGCGTATATTTCAAATTATGCAAAAACCCAGCGAAAACCATCCTCAACATGAACACGCATGCACACGCACTCATGTTCAAATAAAAATCATTGCAACGAAAAACTTAGTTAAAGTTGCATAGGTATGTAGGTCACACAGTGGACATTTACGGCCTGATAAAGAAAGAAATCAATTATCCCGTGAGTGTCGAAAGAGGCGACAGAGGGAAACAAATCAGGTGATTGGCAGCAGTGTCTTCCTAATAACGACTAAAAACCCTGTAAAAATACTGTAAAGAATTGTTTCTGCATCACGGAAATGTACGCAGCGCCTCGTCAATTTTTCGTTGTCGGTCTGAAATTAGGACATAACTGAGAAATATCATAATATCTCTCGTATATAATATAATATAATATCCTCCCCAATGTAACTTGCGTATACATTTTTTTTGTGGAAAAACTAAGGATTTTCAGGGAATTCATATTCCGCGTAATCGCTGAAGGATGATCGTGTATTCAGAAGGGAATTACTTTTTTGAATAATGCTGCGTAATATTCATTTCAAAATAATTGCTTACTTTATAAAAGTAATATTCACTTTTTTTAAAGACTTATGCGGCAATCCAATTTAATTCAATTTGAGATTTTTGATAAAAATTTATTTCGAAAAACTAATTTTATGAATCTTATCACTTTTCAGTTATTTTAATTTTAATTCCCGGTGTTTCGGATACTTTCCCGTGACCATATGACCGGGTGCTGTAAAGTACACGTAATGTGAAAAAAAAGTAAAGTAACATTAGTTTAACGCCTCGTATTCGTTTAAATGTAAGAAATCGTAAATTATTATAGCATGATTAAAACGTAAAATTTTTATTTAATTATTTAAAGGCTCTAAAACATAAAACTTTCGGCTGTATCTGAAAACGTGTAAAAGCAAGCAGTTCCCTTTGCTGTTTATCTTGGGGCATTATGTATGTAAAATACAATCAATTGTGCCATGTAAATATAATACTTAGAATCTGATTGAGAAACTCAAGAAAGATTTAAATGCAAAAAACCATTACCAGTGTTTTAAATATTATTGTTTAACATTATTAAATGTATAATATTTAAAACACTGACCATGTTGTGGCGGTGTTAGTATATTAAATATCTGACATCAGCTCAGCAGTAGTCTTTTGATAGGCTGTAATGGTAACGGTTGCTTAAAATACTAAAAGTGGTATGCAATTACATGTTTGTTCAAAAAAAAAACATTTTGCTCTCTTTTAAGGTTGCTATTTCAAGTTCAACATTTAATGGGGTTATTATAAACTAATTTGCTTTATAAGCGGCTAGCCTCCGCAGAGTCTACTTCACCTGAGGATGCCTCGTGTAGAGGCAAAACCGTGTCGTATTTTCGAGACTGGTGTCTCGTGCCTAGTGTGGTGGTACTAGGGGGTGGTAGTGCTGGGATTCACGGCGACGGGTATAGTGCGCGCGATTGAGGGAGGGTGACAGGTCCCCTTAAAACTGGGCAGGACAGATCATTTTCTTCCTTTACGCAGAATTAAGCAAATTAGTTTATAACAAACCCCATTATAATGAATTTCCGCAAAATAACGCCTAATTCTATTAGTTAGTTCAACATTTGTTGTATTAGGTGAGTGAAATATAGTCATAACCCTTTTATATTATAAACCAGTTGGTTAACAGGAAGCAATGTCAAAGATGCACTGCGTCTATTAGTACAAAAACAGTTCAGCCTGCCTGTGTTGCCATTTTTAACCATAATCAGCCAGCGCTTGACTGACGATTGTAAATCGCACTAACTGGCCGTGATAGCCTATTTTATCTTGCCTTGTAGACCTGCGTTTGTGATCGGATAATAAACACACGCTGGAAAATTATTCTACTTTACAAACAACGAGGCAAGCCGATTGATTCGCGCACACTCTACGAAATGTATCCTGTAGAACACGGAAAGCCTGGCGTCTTTGCGCCTTTGCTAACAAACTTAAAGTCTCCTTTATGATAAGTGGCTACTTAAGAACTCAAAACAATTTTTCATCATCAATTCAAAACTTGCAACCAATATCAAATAAAGAAGGCTAGACTTGCACTGTCTAATTATATTGAAGATTTTCTTATTAGTAATTATTAGCATAATATCCGGAAAAAACAGATCTACGATAGCGCTCTCGCGTTTTTGTTTTAAAACGCCTTAATAGGCCTTAAATAAGGCTTTTAATAAAAAAATGGAGGAAAAAAAATTGTATCAATTTAGGGACAAAGATATAGAGTGCAATTCTTGTTGTAGGTCATAAACTTGGCAACCCTTAAACGGTTTGAGTTGGTCGGGTGATAAATTGTTCAAAACTGTTAACTTTACGGCTGGTCTTCACGAGTTGGTTATACTGTCATCTATCGAAAGTCAGGAGATCTTCCCGGAATTTCATACTGTTGCCTCTCATAACACCCATGGGACAAAATGGGCTAATGGAATCTGACACGCTAGGTCTCACTCAATCAAGGTTACAGTTGTCATTCTACTATGCTTACTATCTATATAGTCAGCATAGGTAATGGAAACTAAAGAACTAAATAATTTTGCGGTTTAAATGACACTACGTAAGATAAATTCGGATCGGAAAAATCAATCAAAGGAGTCAACTCGGCTGGGCAGCGTTCGAGAAACTACGACACATCTTCTTGTTAGACATACCTTAAAACCTTAAAACGAAATTGTACAACCAGTGCGTGTTGCCAGTGACGACTTACGGATCTGAGACGTGGTACTTCACTGCTGGCAGTATGAGGAAGTTCAAGGTCGCTCAGTGAGCTATCGAGAGGGCTATGCTCGGGGTTTCTCTGCGTGATAAACTTAGAAATGAGAATATCCGCAGTAGAACCAGAGTAAACGACATAGCCCAACGGATTAGTAAGCTGAAGTGGCAGTGGGCCGGCCATATAGCTCGAAGAACCGACAACCGATGGGGAAGAATGGTTCTTAAGTGGCAGCCTCGTACCGGTAGGCGAAGTGTAGGGCGACCCCCCACGAGATGGAGTAACGACTTGATAAAACATGCAGAAAGTCGTTGGATGCAGGTGGCTCAGGACCGTGCTTTGTGGCATTCCTTGGTGGAGGCCTATGTTCAGCAGTGGACTTGTGAAAGGATGTAATGATGACGTAAGATAAATTGCACTCATTAATTATTCGTCATCATTATTACGATCTACTAAAAGTGCGACGCTGAACCTTGCTAATACTTGCTATAGTTGCAACGTTTGGCACACGAGTTGGCAAATGTAGTTATTTATTATTTTAGTTGTTATTAAGAATATGTTGCTGTCCATCTCCTGTTTCGTTCCCCTCTTTCGGGATTATATAAGGTTGTGAGGTAGTGGATATTATTATGCCGTCACTACACGGCCTATACACATATAAAGCTCTAACTTAGACATTTAGATATTTTTTTTTTATAGAATTAGGGTGACAAACGAGCACACAGTCCACCTGATGGTAAGTGATTGCTGTGGCCCATAGACATCTGCATCTATCCTCGTTTGTGAATTAAAATGCAGATGCGTTGTCAGCCTTGAGGACTAAGATAGAATGCCTCTTTTCCAGTAAAATGGGTCTCCGGTTCTCTACACTCACCATACGAAACACAGCAGCATTAAGCAGCTATTTTACGCTGGTATTCTGTGAGAGCGTGGTCCAACCCCGGTCGAGCCGACCCATTCTTGCTACAACTATAGTATTTATATAGCTGCAACATGGCTCTACCACGTAAAATAGCTATATAATTTTGTTTTATTAATAATCTCTCAGCATTTGAATCTACTGTTTATTTGTATGTACTGTATATTATCATATTCATCTAATATTTTAATTACATAATTGCAATTACAAATTTCATTCGTGCTGTCGGGGATCAAACCCGGGAAAATTTACAGCGAACGCTTTGACCCAGATCTACTAATACGATACAAATAAATACGATTTAACATATATAATAAAAACCTCTTACGTACTTGAAACTTAAACACTTGTTAGCTCGTGACGCCTACCGGACAAAGCTACAGCACAATGTAATTGAAGATGCGTAACCGCGACATAATTCTCAGTGATGCGCAAGCATAACAGGCAGTATGTCACTTGTATAATTGTCATCTCTGCAGTCTATTAATCTTTGCACTTTTATAAGTAATACAGAACGTAGTTGCTAGACGGTGTAGACATCGGCTAAAATCTCTGCGATCGCCGTTTCGTCAAGGTCATTCAGGCTAGTTAAAGCCTTAATGTTCTTGATAACATACTTATGTTAATTATAATTAATATGGAGAATAAGTGGCATGATTCCATCTACGTGTTCTGCTTTCCTATTATAATTTGCAATTGATAATATAGAAGGTAAGGTCAGTATAAAAGCATAGTATACTTTATATAAATTATATAATCTATGGCAAGAGACCCGACGTTATGAATTTTAATTCCATGGAAGATGGGCAGGGTGCTTGTATGGGATGCAACCTGTTCAGAACCGCTGGCCCCTTCCCATCTACATGTAACCAACAACAGAGCTGGTGCGACTTTTGAAGCGGCTGAAGAAGCTAAAGTATGCAAATATAGGGGTCTATAAGGCTTTTTAAGGAAATAGCAAAAAGTTAGTCGACATCACAGGAGACTGAAGAGCTGGCAGCTAACTCGGACAAAGAATTAGTCTAGCTATTCAAAGGGGGGACGCTGAAACATGTCTGAAGGGACTTTTTATGAATAATATATTTTAGTTATTATATTATATTTTTTAAGGTGTTTAGCTTTAGGTTCTTTTTTTCTAGTATATATTTTATTTTATAAATTGTGTAGGTAACTTTATATAATATAATAAAGTATACTCTTCCTAATAAAATATGATTGGCAAAAGAAAAAGATAAGAACACACCAGTCTCGCATATCAACCAACAGATTGCAGCGCTTGTGTTGATCGGCATTTGGCAAAAACTAAACTTTACAGTGGTAATTAATGGCACTACACTCTACGTAACAAAGATATACAAAAGAGGCATTTATATGACTGTCTCATTGGTCTAATGGCCGTATACGCGATTGCCGATCACAAGGTTCTGGTTTCGAGTCCCAGATTAGGCAAAAATCAGTTCTTGGGTTTTTCTGTCATGAAAATCTCAGTAGCAGCCCGGAGTTTATAAGTTGGCGGTGTTTCATCCACTTGCCCTGAAGAGCACGTAAAGCAGTCGGTCATGTACCTGATCTCTTTCCGGTCTTGTCGAGTAACCATTCCTTTTGTGCTTGCACATACACTCGGGAACTATAATACTGTCCTGCGCAGATAGTTAGTCTCTGTTGAGATCAACTTTCTTGACCGAATTTCGGTCTTGTGGACATTAATAGAGGTATTTGATTTCATTTCATCTTAAGAATAATTCTAAATCTACATTGTCAGAACATGTTAAAAATATAATGTGTGCTAGGTCTCACTCAATCAAGGTTACAGTTGTCATTCTACTATGCTTACTATCTATATAGTCAGCATAGGTAATGGAAACTAAAGAACTAAATAATTTTGCGGTTTAAATGACACTACGTAAGATAAATTCGGATCGGAAAAATCAATCAAAGGAGTCAACTCGGCTGGGCAGCGTTCGAGAAACTACGACACATCTTCTCGTTAGACATACCTTAAAACCTTGAAACGAAATTGTACAAACAGTGCGTGTTGCCAGTGACGACTTACGGATCTGAGACGTGGTACTTCACTGCTGGCAGTATGAGGAAGTTCAAGGTCGCTCAGTGAGCTATCGAGAGGGCTATGCTCGGGGTTTCTCTGCGTGATAAACTTAGAAATGAGAATATCCGCAGTAGAACCAGAGTAAACGACATAGCCCAACGGATTAGTAAGCTGAAGTGGCAGTGGGCCGGCCATATAGCTCGAAGAACCGACAACCGATGGGGAAGAATGGTTCTTAAGTGGCAGCCTCGTACCGGTAGGCGAAGTGTAGGGCGACCCCCCACGAGATGGAGTAACGACTTGATAAAACATGCAGAAAGTCGTTGGATGCAGGTGGCTCAGGACCGTGCTTTGTGGCATTCCTTGGTGGAGGCCTATGTTCAGCAGTGGACTTGTGAAAGGATGTAATGATGACGTAAGATAAATTGCACTCATTAATTATTCGTCATCATTATTACGATCTACTAAAAGTGCGACGCTGAACCTTGCTAATACTTGCTATAGTTGCAACGTTTGGCACACGAGTTGGCAAATGTAGTTATTTATTATTTTAGTTGTTATTAAGAATATGTTGCTGTCCATCTCCTGTTTCGTTCCCCTCTTTCGGGATTATATAAGGTTGTGAGGTAGTGGATATTATTATGCCGTCACTACACGGCCTATACACATATAAAGCTCTAACTTAGACATTTAGATTTTTTTTTTTATAGAATTAGGGTGGCAAACGAGCACACAGTCCACCTGATGGTAAGTGATTGCTGTGGCCCATAGACATCTGCATCTATCCTCGTTTGTGAATTAAAATGCAGATGCGTTGTCAGCCTTGAGGACTAAGATAGAATGTCTCTTTTCCAGTAAAATGGGTCTCCGGTTCTCTACACTCACCATACGAAACACAGCAGCATTAAGCAGCTATTTTACGCTGGTATTCTGTGAGAGCGTGGTCCAACCCCGGTCGAGCCGACCCATTCTTGCTACAACTATAGTATTTATATAGCTGCAACATGGCTCTACCACGTAAAATAGCTATATAATTTTGTTTTATTAATAATCTCTCAGCATTTGAATCTACTGTTTATTTGTATGTACTGTATATTATCATATTCATCTAATATTTTAATTACATAATTGCAATTACAAATTTCATTCGTGCTGTCGGGGATCAAACCCGGGAAAATTTACAGCGAACGCTTTGACCCAGATCTACTAATACGATACAAATAAATACGATTTAACATATATAATAAAAACCTCTTACGTACTTGAAACTTAAACACTTGTTAGCTCGTGACGCCTACCGGACAAAGCTACAGCACAATGTAATTGAAGATGCGTAACCGCGACATAATTCTCAGTGATGCGCAAGCATAACAGGCAGTATGTCACTTGTATAATTGTCATCTCTGCAGTCTATTAATCTTTGCACTTTTATAAGTAATACAGAACGTAGTTGCTAGACGGTGTAGACATCGGCTAAAATCTCTGCGATCGCCGTTTCGTCAAGGTCATTCAGGCTAGTTAAAGCCTTAATGTTCTTGATAACATACTTATGTTAATTATAATTAATATGGAGAATAAGTGGCATGATTCCATCTACGTGTTCTGCTTTCCTATTATAATTTGCAATTGATAATATAGAAGGTAAGGTCAGTATAAAAGCATAGTATACTTTATATAAATTATATAATCTATGGCAAGAGACCCGACGTTATGAATTTTAATTCCATGGAAGATGGGCAGGGTGCTTGTATGGGATGCAACCTGTTCAGAACCGCTGGCCCCTTCCCATCTACATGTAACCAACAACAGAGCTGGTGCGACTTTTGAAGCGGCTGAAGAAGCTAAAGTATGCAAATACAGGGGTCTAGGCTCCGAATATGTTTTTGTCCAATTCGGTGTCGAGACCCTTGGTCCGTGTATTCCTAGCGCTATAAGGCTTTTTAAGGAAATAGCAAAAAGTTAGTCGACATCACAGGAGACTGAAGAGCTGGCAGCTAACTCGGACAAAGAATTAGTCTAGCTATTCAAAGGGGGGACGCTGAAACATGTCTGAAGGGACTTTTTATGAATAATATATTTTAGTTATTATATTATATTTTTTAAGGTGTTTAGCTTTAGGTTCTTTTTTTCTAGTATATATTTTATTTTATAAATTGTGTAGGTAACTTTATATAATATAATAAAGTATACTCTTCCTAATAAAATATGATTGGCAAAAGAAAAAGATAAGAACACACCAGTCTCGCATATCAACCAACAGATTGCAGCGCTTGTGTTGATCGGCATTTGGCAAAAACTAAACTTTACAGTGGTAATTAATGGCACTACACTCTACGTAACAAAGATATACAAAAGAGGCATTTATATGACTGTCTCATTGGTCTAATGGCCGTATACGCGATTGCCGATCACAAGGTTCTGGTTTCGAGTCCCAGATTAGGCAAAAATCAGTTCTTGGGTTTTTCTGTCATGAAAATCTCAGTAGCAGCCCGGAGTTTATAAGTTGGCGGTGTTTCATCCACTTGCCCTGAAGAGCACGTAAAGCAGTCGGTCATGTACCTGATCTCTTTCCGGTCTTGTCGAGTAACCATTCCTTTTGTGCTTGCACATACACTCGGGAACTATAATACTGTCCTGCGCAGATAGTTAGTCTCTGTTGAGATCAACTTTCTTGACCGAATTTCGGTCTTGTGGACATTAATAGAGGTATTTGATTTCATTTCATCTTAAGAATAATTCTAAATCTACATTGTCAGAACATGTTAAAAATATAATGTGTGCTAGGTCTCACTCAATCAAGGTTACAGTTGTCATTCTACTATGCTTACTATCTATATAGTCAGCATAGGTAATGGAAACTAAAGAACTAAATAATTTTGCGGTTTAAATGACACTACGTAAGATAAATTCGGATCGGAAAAATCAATCAAAGGAGTCAACTCGGCTGGGCAGCGTTCGAGAAACTACGACACATCTTCTCGTTAGACATACCTTAAAACCTTGAAACGAAATTGTACAAACAGTGCGTGTTGCCAGTGACGACTTACGGATCTGAGACGTGGTACTTCACTGCTGGCAGTATGAGGAAGTTCAAGGTCGCTCAGTGAGCTATCGAGAGGGCTATGCTCGGGGTTTCTCTGCGTGATAAACTTAGAAATGAGAATATCCGCAGTAGAACCAGAGTAAACGACATAGCCCAACGGATTAGTAAGCTGAAGTGGCAGTGGGCCGGCCATATAGCTCGAAGAACCGACAACCGATGGGGAAGAATGGTTCTTAAGTGGCAGCCTCGTACCGGTAGGCGAAGTGTAGGGCGACCCCCCACGAGATGGAGTAACGACTTGATAAAACATGCAGAAAGTCGTTGGATGCAGGTGGCTCAGGACCGTGCTTTGTGGCATTCCTTGGTGGAGGCCTATGTTCAGCAGTGGACTTGTGAAAGGATGTAATGATGACGTAAGATAAATTGCACTCATTAATTATTCGTCATCATTATTACGATCTACTAAAAGTGCGACGCTGAACCTTGCTAATACTTGCTATAGTTGCAACGTTTGGCACACGAGTTGGCAAATGTAGTTATTTATTATTTTAGTTGTTATTAAGAATATGTTGCTGTCCATCTCCTGTTTCGTTCCCCTCTTTCGGGATTATATAAGGTTGTGAGGTAGTGGATATTATTATGCCGTCACTACACGGCCTATACACATATAAAGCTCTAACTTAGACATTTAGATATTTTTTTTTATAGAATTAGGGTGGCAAACGAGCACACAGTCCACCTGATGGTAAGTGATTGCTGTGGCCCATAGACATCTGCATCTATCCTCGTTTGTGAATTAAAATGCAGATGCGTTGTCAGCCTTGAGGACTAAGATAGAATGTCTCTTTTCCAGTAAAATGGGTCTCCGGTTCTCTACACTCACCATACGAAACACAGCAGCATTAAGCAGCTATTTTACGCTGGTATTCTGTGAGAGCGTGGTCCAACCCCGGTCGAGCCGACCCATTCTTGCTACAACTATAGTATTTATATAGCTGCAACATGGCTCTACCACGTAAAATAGCTATATAATTTTGTTTTATTAATAATCTCTCAGCATTTGAATCTACTGTTTATTTGTATGTACTGTATATTATCATATTCATCTAATATTTTAATTACATAATTGCAATTACAAATTTCATTCGTGCTGTCGGGGATCAAACCCGGGAAAATTTACAGCGAACGCTTTGACCCAGATCTACTAATACGATACAAATAAATACGATTTAACATATATAATAAAAACCTCTTACGTACTTGAAACTTAAACACTTGTTAGCTCGTGACGCCTACCGGACAAAGCTACAGCACAATGTAATTGAAGATGCGTAACCGCGACATAATTCTCAGTGATGCGCAAGCATAACAGGCAGTATGTCACTTGTATAATTGTCATCTCTGCAGTCTATTAATCTTTGCACTTTTATAAGTAATACAGAACGTAGTTGCTAGACGGTGTAGACATCGGCTAAAATCTCTGCGATCGCCGTTTCGTCAAGGTCATTCAGGCTAGTTAAAGCCTTAATGTTCTTGATAACATACTTATGTTAATTATAATTAATATGGAGAATAAGTGGCATGATTCCATCTACGTGTTCTGCTTTCCTATTATAATTTGCAATTGATAATATAGAAGGTAAGGTCAGTATAAAAGCATAGTATACTTTATATAAATTATATAATCTATGGCAAGAGACCCGACGTTATGAATTTTAATTCCATGGAAGATGGGCAGGGTGCTTGTATGGGATGCAACCTGTTCAGAACCGCTGGCCCCTTCCCATCTACATGTAACCAACAACAGAGCTGGTGCGACTTTTGAAGCGGCTGAAGAAGCTAAAGTATGCAAATACAGGGGTCTAGGCTCCGAATATGTTTTTGTCCAATTCGGTGTCGAGACCCTTGGTCCGTGTATTCCTAGCGCTATAAGGCTTTTTAAGGAAATAGCAAAAAGTTAGTCGACATCACAGGAGACTGAAGAGCTGGCAGCTAACTCGGACAAAGAATTAGTCTAGCTATTCAAAGGGGGGACGCTGAAACATGTCTGAAGGGACTTTTTATGAATAATATATTTTAGTTATTATATTATATTTTTTAAGGTGTTTAGCTTTAGGTTCTTTTTTTCTAGTATATATTTTATTTTATAAATTGTGTAGGTAACTTTATATAATATAATAAAGTATACTCTTCCTAATAAAATATGATTGGCAAAAGAAAAAGATAAGAACACACCAGTCTCGCATATCAACCAACAGATTGCAGCGCTTGTGTTGATCGGCATTTGGCAAAAACTAAACTTTACAGTGGTAATTAATGGCACTACACTCTACGTAACAAAGATATACAAAAGAGGCATTTATATGACTGTCTCATTGGTCTAATGGCCGTATACGCGATTGCCGATCACAAGGTTCTGGTTTCGAGTCCCAGATTAGGCAAAAATCAGTTCTTGGGTTTTTCTGTCATGAAAATCTCAGTAGCAGCCCGGAGTTTATAAGTTGGCGGTGTTTCATCCACTTGCCCTGAAGAGCACGTAAAGCAGTCGGTCATGTACCTGATCTCTTTCCGGTCTTGTCGAGTAACCATTCCTTTTGTGCTTGCACATACACTCGGGAACTATAATACTGTCCTGCGCAGATAGTTAGTCTCTGTTGAGATCAACTTTCTTGACCGAATTTCGGTCTTGTGGACATTAATAGAGGTATTTGATTTCATTTCATCTTAAGAATAATTCTAAATCTACATTGTCAGAACATGTTAAAAATATAATGTGTGCTAGGTCTCACTCAATCAAGGTTACAGTTGTCATTCTACTATGCTTACTATCTATATAGTCAGCATAGGTAATGGAAACTAAAGAACTAAATAATTTTGCGGTTTAAATGACACTACGTAAGATAAATTCGGATCGGAAAAATCAATCAAAGGAGTCAACTCGGCTGGGCAGCGTTCGAGAAACTACGACACATCTTCTCGTTAGACATACCTTAAAACCTTGAAACGAAATTGTACAAACAGTGCGTGTTGCCAGTGACGACTTACGGATCTGAGACGTGGTACTTCACTGCTGGCAGTATGAGGAAGTTCAAGGTCGCTCAGTGAGCTATCGAGAGGGCTATGCTCGGGGTTTCTCTGCGTGATAAACTTAGAAATGAGAATATCCGCAGTAGAACCAGAGTAAACGACATAGCCCAACGGATTAGTAAGCTGAAGTGGCAGTGGGCCGGCCATATAGCTCGAAGAACCGACAACCAATGGGGAAGAATGGTTCTTAAGTGGCAGCCTCGTACCGGTAGGCGAAGTTTAGGGCGAACCCCCACGAGATGGAGTAACGACTTGATAAGACATGCAGAAAGTCGTTGGATGCAGGTGGCTCAGGACCGTGCTTTGTGGCATTCCTTGGTGGAGGCCTATGTTCAGCAGTGGACTCGTGATAGGATGTAATGATACGTAAGATAAATTGCACTCATTAATTATTCGTCATCATTATTACGATCTACTAAAAGTGCGACGCTGAACCTTGCTAATACTTGCTATAGTTGCAACGTTTGGCACACGAGTTGGCAAATGTAGTTATTTATTATTTTAGTTGTTATTAAGAAAATGTTGCTGTCCATCTACTGTTTCGTTCCCCTCTTTCGGGATGATATAAGGTTGTGAGGTAGTGGATATTATTATGCCGTCACTACACGGCCTATACACATATAAAGCTGTAACTTAGACATTTAGATATTTTTTTTATAGAATTAGGGTGACAAACGAGCACACAGTCCACCTGATGGTGAGTGGTTGCTGTGGTCCATAGACATCTGCATCTATCCTCGTTTGTGAATTAAAATGCAGATGCGTTGTCAGCCTTGAGGACTAAGATAGAATGCCTCTTTTCCAGTAAAATGGGTCTCCGGTTCTCTACACTCACCATACGAAACACAGCAGCATTAAGCAGCTATTTTACGCTGGTATTCTGTGAGAGCGTGGTCCAACCCCGGTCGAGCCGACCCATTCGTGCTACAACTATAGTATTTATATAGCTGCAACATGGCTCTACCACGTAAAATAGCTATATAATTTTGTTTTATTAATAATCTCTTAGCATTTGAATCTACTGTTTATTTGTATGTACTGTATATTATCATATTCATCTAATATTTTAATTACAAAATTGCAATTACAAATTTCATTCGTGCTGTCGGGGATCAAACCCGGGAAAATTTACAGCGAACGCTTTGACCCAGATCTACTAATACGATACAAATAAATACGATTTAACAAATATAATAAAAACCTCTTCATCATCATCATCATCATCATCATTACAGCCTTTCACAAGTCCACTGCTGAACATAGGCCTCCCCCAAAGAATGCCACAAAGCACGGTCCTGAGCCACCTGCATCCATCGACTTCCTGCATATCTTACCAGGTCGTCACTCCATCTAGTGGGGGGACGCCCTACACTTCGCCTGCCGGTACGAGGCTGCCACTCGAGAACCTTTCTTCCCCATCGGTTGTCGGTTCTTCGAGCTATATGGCCGGCCCATTGCCACTTCAGCTTACTAATCCGTTGGGCTATGTCGGTCACTCTAGTTCTACTGCGGATATCCTCATTTCTGAGTTTATCACGCAGAGAAACTCCGAGCATAGCCCTCTCCATAGCTCGCTGAGCGACCTTGAGCTTCCTCATCCGGCCAGCAGTGAAGGACCACGTCTCAGTTCCGTATGTCATCACTGGCAACACGCACTGGGTGTACAGTCTCGTTTTCAAGTTTTGAGGTATAACCTCTTACGTACTTGAAATTTGAACACTTGTTAGCTTGTGACGCCTACCGGACAAAGCAACAGCACAATGTAATTGAAGATGCGTAACCGCGACATAATTCTCAGTGATGCGCAAGCATAACAGGCAGTATGTCACTTATATAATTGTCATCTCTGCAGTCTATTAATCTTTGCACTTTTATAAGTAATACAGAACGTAGTTGCTAGACGGTGTAGACATCGGCTAAAATCTCTGCGATCGCCGTTTCGTCAAGGTCATTCAGGCTAGTTAAAGCCTTAATGTTCTTGATAACATACTTATGTTAATTATAATTAATATGGAGAATAAGTGGCATGATTCCATCTACGTGTTCTGCTTTCCTATTATAATTTGCAATTGATAATATAGAAGGTAAGGTCAGTATAAAAGCATAGTATACTTTATATAAATTATATAATCTATGGCAAGAGACCCGACGTTATGAATTTTAATTCCATGGAAGATGGGCAGGGTGCTTGTATGGGATGCAACCTGTTCAGAACCGCTGGCCCCTTCCCATCTACATGTAACCAACAACAGAGCTGGTGCGACTTTTGAAGCGGCTGAAGAAGCTAAAGTATGCAAATACAGGGGTCTAGGCTCCGAATATGTTTTTGTCCAATTCGGTGTCGAGACCCTTGGTCCGTGTATTCCTAGCGCTATAAGGCTTTTTAAGGAAATAGCAAAAAGTTAGTCGACATCACAGGAGACTGAAGAGCTGGCAGCTAACTCGGACAAAGAATTAGTCTAGCTATTCAAAGGGGGGACGCTGAAACATGTCTGAAGGGACTTTTTATGAATAATATATTTTAGTTATTATATTATATTTTTTAAGGTGTTTAGCTTTAGGTTCTTTTTTTCTAGTATATATTTTATTTTATAAATTGTGTAGGTAACTTTATATAATATAATAAAGTATACTCTTCCTAATAAAATATGATTGGCAAAAGAAAAAGATAAGAACACACCAGTCTCGCATATCAACCAACAGATTGCAGCGCTTGTGTTGATCGGCATTTGGCAAAAACTAAACTTTACAGTGGTAATTAATGGCACTACACTCTACGTAACAAAGATATACAAAAGAGGCATTTATATGACTGTCTCATTGGTCTAATGGCCGTATACGCGATTGCCGATCACAAGGTTCTGGTTTCGAGTCCCAGATTAGGCAAAAATCAGTTCTTGGGTTTTTCTGTCATGAAAATCTCAGTAGCAGCCCGGAGTTTATAAGTTGGCGGTGTTTCATCCACTTGCCCTGAAGAGCACGTAAAGCAGTCGGTCATGTACCTGATCTCTTTCCGGTCTTGTCGAGTAACCATTCCTTTTGTGCTTGCACATACACTCGGGAACTATAATACTGTCCTGCGCAGATAGTTAGTCTCTGTTGAGATCAACTTTCTTGACCGAATTTCGGTCTTGTGGACATTAATAGAGGTATTTGATTTCATTTCATCTTAAGAATAATTCTAAATCTACATTGTCAGAACATGTTAAAAATATAATGTGTGCTAGGTCTCACTCAATCAAGGTTACAGTTGTCATTCTACTATGCTTACTATCTATATAGTCAGCATAGGTAATGGAAACTAAAGAACTAAATAATTTTGCGGTTTAAATGACACTACGTAAGATAAATTCGGATCGGAAAAATCAATCAAAGGAGTCAACTCGGCTGGGCAGCGTTCGAGAAACTACGACACATCTTCTCGTTAGACATACCTTAAAACCTTGAAACGAAATTGTACAAACAGTGCGTGTTGCCAGTGACGACTTACGGATCTGAGACGTGGTACTTCACTGCTGGCAGTATGAGGAAGTTCAAGGTCGCTCAGTGAGCTATCGAGAGGGCTATGCTCGGGGTTTCTCTGCGTGATAAACTTAGAAATGAGAATATCCGCAGTAGAACCAGAGTAAACGACATAGCCCAACGGATTAGTAAGCTGAAGTGGCAGTGGGCCGGCCATATAGCTCGAAGAACCGACAACCGATGGGGAAGAATGGTTCTTAAGTGGCAGCCTCGTACCGGTAGGCGAAGTTTAGGGCGAACCCCCACGAGATGGAGTAACGACTTGATAAGACATGCAGAAAGTCGTTGGATGCAGGTGGCTCAGGACCGTGCTTTGTGGCATTCCTTGGTGGAGGCCTATGTTCAGCAGTGGACTCGTGATAGGATGTAATGATACGTAAGATAAATTGCACTCATTAATTATTCGTCATCATTATTACGATCTACTAAAAGTGCGACGCTGAACCTTGCTAATACTTGCTATAGTTGCAACGTTTGGCACACGAGTTGGCAAATGTAGTTATTTATTATTTTAGTTGTTATTAAGAAAATGTTGCTGTCCATCTACTGTTTCGTTCCCCTCTTTCGGGATGATATAAGGTTGTGAGGTAGTGGATATTATTATGCCGTCACTACACGGCCTATACACATATAAAGCTGTAACTTAGACATTTAGATATTTTTTTTATAGAATTAGGGTGACAAACGAGCACACAGTCCACCTGATGGTGAGTGGTTGCTGTGGTCCATAGACATCTGCATCTATCCTCGTTTGTGAATTAAAATGCAGATGCGTTGTCAGCCTTGAGGACTAAGATAGAATGCCTCTTTTCCAGTAAAATGGGTCTCCGGTTCTCTACACTCACCATACGAAACACAGCAGCATTAAGCAGCTATTTTACGCTGGTATTCTGTGAGAGCGTGGTCCAACCCCGGTCGAGCCGACCCATTCGTGCTACAACTATAGTATTTATATAGCTGCAACATGGCTCTACCACGTAAAATAGCTATATAATTTTGTTTTATTAATAATCTCTTAGCATTTGAATCTACTGTTTATTTGTATGTACTGTATATTATCATATTCATCTAATATTTTAATTACAAAATTGCAATTACAAATTTCATTCGTGCTGTCGGGGATCAAACCCGGGAAAATTTACAGCGAACGCTTTGACCCAGATCTACTAATACGATACAAATAAATACGATTTAACAAATATAATAAAAACCTCTTCATCATCATCATCATCATCATCATTACAGCCTTTCACAAGTCCACTGCTGAACATAGGCCTCCCCCAAAGAATGCCACAAAGCACGGTCCTGAGCCACCTGCATCCATCGACTTCCTGCATATCTTACCAGGTCGTCACTCCATCTAGTGGGGGGACGCCCTACACTTCGCCTGCCGGTACGAGGCTGCCACTCGAGAACCTTTCTTCCCCATCGGTTGTCGGTTCTTCGAGCTATATGGCCGGCCCATTGCCACTTCAGCTTACTAATCCGTTGGGCTATGTCGGTCACTCTAGTTCTACTGCGGATATCCTCATTTCTGAGTTTATCACGCAGAGAAACTCCGAGCATAGCCCTCTCCATAGCTCGCTGAGCGACCTTGAGCTTCCTCATCCGGCCAGCAGTGAAGGACCACGTCTCAGTTCCGTATGTCATCACTGGCAACACGCACTGGGTGTACAGTCTCGTTTTCAAGTTTTGAGGTATAACCTCTTACGTACTTGAAATTTGAACACTTGTTAGCTTGTGACGCCTACCGGACAAAGCAACAGCACAATGTAATTGAAGATGCGTAACCGCGACATAATTCTCAGTGATGCGCAAGCATAACAGGCAGTATGTCACTTATATAATTGTCATCTCTGCAGTCTATTAATCTTTGCACTTTTATAAGTAATACAGAACGTAGTTGCTAGACGGTGTAGACATCGGCTAAAATCTCTGCGATCGCCGTTTCGTCAAGGTCATTCAGGCTAGTTAAAGCCTTAATGTTCTTGATAACATACTTATGTTAATTATAATTAATATGGAGAATAAGTGGCATGATTCCATCTACGTGTTCTGCTTTCCTATTATAATTTGCAATTGATAATATAGAAGGTAAGGTCAGTATAAAAGCATAGTATACTTTATATAAATTATATAATCTATGGCAAGAGACCCGACGTTATGAATTTTAATTCCATGGAAGATGGGCAGGGTGCTTGTATGGGATGTAACCTGTTCAGAACCGCTGACCCCTTCCCATCTACATGTAACCAACAACAGAGCTGGTGCGACTTTTGAAGCGGCTGAAGAAGCTAAAGTATGCAAATACAGGGGTCTAGGCTCCGAATATGTTTTTGTCCAATTCGGTGTCGAGACCCTTGGTCCGTGTATTCCTAGCGCTATAAGGCTTTTTAAGGAAATAGCAAAAAGTTAGTCGACATCACAGGAGACTGAAGAGCTGGCAGCTAACTCGGACAAAGAATTAGTCTAGCTATTCAAAGGGGGGACGCTGAAACATGTCTGAAGGGACTTTTTATGAATAATATATTTTAGTTATTATATTATATTTTTTAAGGTGTTTAGCTTTAGGTTCTTTTTTCTAGTATATATTTTATTTTATAAATTGTGTAGGTAACTTTATATAATATAATAAAGTATACTCTTCCTAATAAAATATGATTGGCAAAAGAAAAAGATAAGAACACACCAGTCTCGCATATCAACCAACAGATTGCAGCGCTTGTGTTGATCGGCATTTGGCAAAAACTAAACTTTACAGTGGTAATTAATGGCACTACACTCTACGTAACAAAGATATACAAAAGAGGCATTTATATGACTGTCTCATTGGTCTAATGGCCGTATACGCGATTGCCGATCACAAGGTCCTGGGTTCGAGTCCCAGATCAGGCAAAAATCAGTTCTTGGGTTTTTCTGTCATGAAAATCTCAGTAGCAGCCCGGAGTTTATAAGTTGGCGGTGTTTCATCCACATGCCCCGAAGAGCACGTAAAGCATTCGATCCTGTACCTGATCTCTCTCCGGTCGTGTCGAGTAACCATTCCTTTTGTGCTTGCACATACACTCGGGAACTATAATACTGTCCTGCGCAGATAGCTAGTCTCAGTTGAGATCAACTTTCTTGACCGAATTTCGGTCTTGTGGACATTAATAGAGGTATTTGATTTCATTTCATCTTAAGAATAATTCTAAATCTACATTGTCAGAACATGTTAAAAATATAATGTGTGCTAGGTCTCACTCAATCAAGGTTACAGTTGTCATTCTACTATGCTTACTATCTATATAGTCAGCATAGGTAATGGAAACTAAAGAACTAAATAATTTTGCGGTTTAAATGACACTACGTAAGATAAATTCGGATCGGAAAAATCAATCAAAGGAGTCAACTCGGCTGGGCAGCGTTCGAGAAACTACGACACATCTTCTCGTTAGACATACCTTAAAACCTTAAAACGTAATTGTACATCCAGTGCGTGTTGCCAGTGACGACTTACGGATCTGAGACGTGGTACTTCACTGCTGGCAGTATGAGGAAGTTCAAGGTCGCTCAGTGAGCTATCGAGAGGGCTATGCTCGGGGTTTCTCTGCGTGATAAACTTAGAAATGAGAATATCCGCAGTAGAACCAGAGTAAACGACATAGCCCAACGGATTAGTAAGCTGAAGTGGCAGTGGGCCGGCCATATAGCTCGAAGAACCGACAACCGATGGGGAAGAATGGTTCTTAAGTGGCAGCCTCGTACCGGTAGGCGAAGTGTAGGGCGACCCCCCACGAGATGGAGTAACGACTTGATAAAACATGCAGAAAGTCGTTGGATGCAGGTGGCTCAGGACCGTGCTTTGTGGCATTCCTTGGTGGAGGCCTATGTTCAGCAGTGGACTTGTGAAAGGATGTAATGATACGTAAGATAAATTGCACTCATTAATTATTCGTCATCATTATTACGATCTACTAAAAGTGCGACGCTGAACCTTGCTAATACTTGCTATAGTTGCAACGTTTGGCACACGAGTTGGCAAATGTAGTTATTTATTATTTTAGTTGTTATTAAGAATATGTTGCTGTCCATCTCCTGTTTCGTTCCCCTCTTTCGGGATGATATAAGGTTGTGAGGTAGTGGATATTATTATGCCGTCACTACACGGCCTATACACATATAAAGCTGTAACTTAGACATTTAGATATTTTTTTTTATAGAATTAGGGTGACAAACGAGCACACAGTCCACCTGATGGTGAGTGGTTGCTGTGGCCCATAGACATCTGCATCTATCCTCGTTTGTGAATTAAAATGCAGATGCGTTGTCAGCCTTGAGGACTAAGATAGAATGCCTCTTTTCCAGTAAAATGGGTCTCCGGTTCTCTACACTCACCATACGAAACACAGCAGCATTAAGCTGCTATTTTACGCTCGTATTCTGTGAGAGCGTGGTCCAACCCCGGTCGAGCCGACCCATTCGTGCTACAACTATACTATTAATATAGCTGCAACATGGCTCTACCACGTAAAATAGCTATATAATTTTGTTTTATTAATAATCTCTCAGCATTTGAATCTACTGTTTATGTGTATGTACTGTATATTATCATATTCATTTAATATTTTAAAGTTAAAAATTTTTACAAAGAAATATTGTTCAAAATGCTATCACATAATCCCCGTAAAGATTGCAACAATACCCTATCGATCAATAAAAACTCTCCAATTAATATTTGTTTGAAAATGTTTTTAACATTTTCAAAGCACTTTATTTTCTATTTGGTAAACTATCACAGTCGTTTTGATTAAATTTCCGTTTTAAAATAAAAATGTGAAAATAAAAATAAAAAAGGAACGATCGAAATAATAATACTTGTATTTCGACAATGTGTTTCATTATTTATCTTCATATATTTTTATTGTATGAATGTTTCTTAAAAAAATATCTTTATGATGTATATAGAGCACCTAGAAATATGAATCTGAATTATAAGATGATAAATTGTGTGACGAGAGAAAAATGTAGCTTGCAAAAAAATTTTGTGACTATGTTTACAGAAATTAATCATTTAAAATTAAAAACTTTGTGCAACCGACTTCTATTTTTTTATAGGATAGGGTGACAAACGAGCACACAGTCCCCTCATGGTAAGTGGTTGCTGTGGCCCAGAGACATCTACATCTATCCTCGATTACGAATCAAAATACAGATGCGTTGTCACCGGTGAGGACTAAGATGGAATGCCTTTCTTCCAGTAAAAAGGGTCTGCGGTTCTCTACACTCACCATAATACGAAACACAGCAGTGTTAAGCTGCTATTTTATGCTGGTATTCTGTGAGAGCGTGGTCCTACCCCGGACGAGCCGATCCATTTGTGATACAACTATACTACTAATATAGCTGCAGCATGGCTCTACCACGTAAAAATTATTAAGAATACCTCAAAAACTATAGGTCCGACCTTGAATAAATTTATATGGCACTGAAATAAGGATTGGAATAAAAAAATCATCGAATCGTCGAAATCGGTTCACTCAGAAAAAGTTATGAATTACCTCACATACAAAAAAAAACTACACATAAAAAACATATATTTGAATTGAGTACCTCCTCCTTTTTGAATTCAGTAGAGAAACGATGCTTCGTTGGTTTCGATACGTAAAAAGAATTAATGCGGTAAGAGTGACAAAGGAATATTTTACGACAGAAGCGAATAGTAGAGTCAGCAACGGGCCCTTAAGACCGAAGATTATTGGCCGACGACATATTGAAGATGGACCAAACTAAGTGTACCCAACTAGCCACTTACTAAGTTAAATACCTCACAACCAGTAATTAATTAGTGGTGACGGGGATAGTGCGCGAATTTGAGAGAGGGCGGGAGGTGCTCTTCAAACTAGGTAAGACACATCATTTTATTTTATTGAGCGGATGTAGGCAAAGTAAAATCCAACTTTAATATAATGTATTTTCGCAACGTAACGCCTGATTCTATTAATTATCGTAATTAAAGAATTCCTTTGCGGAGCCACAATTTTAAAAATGTTGTATGGATATTTGACATTTGTACACAATATAATATGTTAAAGCATTTGAATAATATTTCCAATCAATTTTACTGGTAAGATTAATTAGGAAACCGTTTCGAGATAAGGTACGAGTAATTTCTATATGAATTACCATAGAAAATTGAAAAATTTTCATCGCGGGGGATATTTAGAAAGATAAGTAGTGGCAGCCTCGTATCAGTAAGCAAAGTGTAGGCAGTTCCTGATTAGATGACGGCTCTGTAGTGTAGCGTCTTAGCAATGAGTTGTTGCGCTAGGGGACGCGGGTTTGAATCCCGCACGAAACAAGTATTTGTATGGCCTACAGATAATTGTTCCACATGGTCTTGATGTTTGTCCTCGTGAAATTTATGTTTGTAAACTGCCTCCACGATACAGGAGAAAATCATAGTGTGGGGGTAACGTTTAAAAAAAAAAGATGGAGGGGCGCCCTGGTAAGAGATGCAGGGAGTCGAAGAATCAGGTGGATAACGATTACATACTTCGGCATCTCTAAACATATAAATATTTTCTGGACAGTTATTAACAAGAAAGGTTAGAGGTTGGTTAGTAAAATATCGCCTAGCATGTTGTTGGTAAAAACGACCAGAATTCAAATGATCTCTTATATTCTTAAAAAAATTATTAACAGATTCAAACGAATCAATATCAAAGAGAATAATTTAGGTATGTTTTACATTCATATAAAAAAAAATATTTTAATAATGTTCATAATCGATAATGATATTAATGTTAGTATTAAGTGAATAATGTCAATTTATATATATATATAAACACTCACGCCTGTCACCCAGAGGGGTAGGCAGAGATTATGGACTTCCATTTGGCACGATCCTGACACACCTCTCTCGATTCCTCCACATCCATATACCTACGCATACACGCTCGTCGGTTAAAGGTACTCTTGATTTGGCCCATTTTTAATTTATCGCCAATTTGGTCGATAAACTTTCGCCTAGGGCGACCCTTCCCAACTATGCCGTTCACCTCTGCAACATAAATTTGCTTTGTCACGCATTTGTAAGAAGCATTCCTTTCTTAATCCTGGTCACAACATCATCTTGCAAAGCACACTCTTCTCTTATTAAACAATTTCTCACTCTGTCATTCAGCTTCATCCCTAACATACTCCTTAATGACCGCATTTCTACAGCATTTATTCTACTCTCATGCTTCTTCTGCCACACCCAACTTTCACTACTATACATTAAAGTAGGTACTAACACAGCATTGTGAATTGCCTTACGTGCCTTTTTGGACACATTCTGACTTTTCACAATAGAGTGTAGAGCCCCATTCACTCTATTTCCTGCATTCACTCGCCGTTCTATATCCTTATCATATCTACCATCCCTGCTAAACATGATGAGGGATGAGTCGCTCGCGTGGGGGATGAGTCGCTCGCGTCCGTAGGCTTCGACCACCTAATCCTAGGCCCACCCTAGACGTGTCCCCTGGGTGGTGCTAAACGAGCGACAAAACCGAAAGAACTGATTCGGCTCCTCGCCGTGTGGTAGCGGCGTAAAAAAATACCACAACTTACTTTCGCACCATGAGGCAAAATATTTTAAGGTCAATTTATAAAAGAAATATAATTTTAATTCATTGATTTTGGAAATAAAGGGCTAAAAATAAATTAAATAAAAATTTTATTTCATTTAAAATAAAAATAAAAACAATCATTTAAAATCATAATTTGAAATCGAAGTATTTGTATAGAAATAAGCGTACGGGTGAAAAACGAGCACACATTCCAACTGATCGATAGTTAACGCTGTGGTCCATAGATACTCGTGTGCATTTTCGATTAACAATAAATTCTTAATATAGTGGTAATAAGTTGTAAATGTTTGGCTGACAATTTGACAATCACCTCCTCTGTCTATTTATTATCTTATTGTATTCTTACAAAAATGTTTTCACCTTGCTGTCTTTTCCATCATCGTTGGTGGAATCTGAATACTCTTTATCATTCAAATTCTATCTTCATCCATAATTACGTAAATCATATACTAAAAATAAACAAAATAATTTTAACTATTCTATAGCATTAATATATTATAAAACAATGTAATATTACAAGAATAATAACAGCTATTACTTACACGAAAAGTTGCACCTTTGAAGTAGTTGTAAATGTTTAGCTGAAAATAATCAGAAAAGGTTAGTGATCGCAATTTTTTCAGGTTTATTTTCTTCTCGACTTTGCTCGTTAGCATGCGCCGAAAATTACACATAACAACTTTTTACAAACACAGACAAATATAGAAAGAAAGGCGGAGCACTGCGTATATTTCAAATTATGCAAAAACTCAGCGAAAACCATCCTCATGGCACACGCACTCATGTTCAAACAAAAATCATTGCAACGAACAACTTAGTTAAAGTTGCATACGTATGTAGGTCCCACAGTGGAAATTTACGGCCTGATAAAGAAAGAAATCAATCATCCCGTAAGTGTCGAAAGAAGCGACAGAGGGAAACAAATCAGGTGATTGGCAGCAGTGTCTTCCTAATAACGACTAAAAACCCCTATACTGTAAAGAATTGTTTCGGCATCACGGAAATGTACGCAACGCCACGTCAATTTTCGTTGTCGGTCTGAAATTAGGACATAACTGGGAAATATCATAATATCTCTCGTATATAATATAATATAATATCCTCCTCAGTGGAACTCGCGTATACATATTTTTTGTGGATAAACTGAGGATTGTCAGGGAATTCACATTCCGCGTAATCGCTGAAGGAAGAACGTGTATTCAGAAGGGAATTACTTTTTTGAATAATGCTGTGTAATATTCATTTCAAAATAATTGCTTACTTTATAAAAGTAATATTCACTTTTTTTAAAGACTTACGTGGCAATCCAATTTAATTTGATTTGAGATTTTTGATTAAAATTTATTACAAAAATCTAATTTTATGAATCTAATCACTTTTCAGTTATTTTAATTTTAATTCCCGGTGTTTCGGATACTTTCCCGTAACCATATGACCGGGTGCTGTAAAGTACACGAAATGTGAAAACGCCTCGTATTCGTTTAAATGTAAGAAATTGTAAATTATTATAGCATGATTATAACTTAAAATTTTTATTTTATTATTTAAAGCCTCTAAAATATAAAACTTTCGACTGATATCTGAAAACTTATAAAAGCAAGCAGTTCCCTTTGCTGTTTTTTTTGGGGCATTATGTATGTAAAATACAATCAATTGTGCCATGTACTCGTAAATATAATACTTTGAATCTGATTGAGAATCTCAAGAAAGATTTAAATGCAAAAAACCTATTTCATTGTTTGACATTATTGTGTTAGTGTTATCTTTACGCACAATCCCTGACGGGGTAGCCAGAGAGAACAGATCGCCAAGTGTCACGATCCTTACATACCTCTTTCGCTTCTTTCAGATTCATTATCTTCTTCATACATGCACCGCTTGGTATCCGAGTACTCTTGAGAGTGTAGAGTTTAACATTATTAAATGTATAATATTTAAGACTGACCGTGTAGTGGCGGTGTTATTATATTAAATATCCCACATCAGCTCAGCAGTAGTCTTTTGATAGGCTGTAATGGTAACGGTTGCTTAAAATACTAAAAGTGGTATGCAATTACATGTTTGTTCAAAAAAATACATTTTGCTCTCTTTTAAGGTTGCTATTTCAAGTTCAACATTTAATGGAGTTATTATAAACTAATTTGCTTTTTAAGCGGCCAGCCTCCGCAGAGTCTACTTCACCTGAGGATGCCTCGTGTAGAGGCGAAACACGTGTCGTATTTTCGAGAGTAGTGTCTCGTGCCTAGTGTGGTGGTACAGGGGGGTGGTAGTGCTGGGATTCACGGTGACGGGTATAGTGCGCGCGATTGAGGGAGGGTGGGAGGTCCCCTTAAAACTGGGCAGGACACATCATTTTCTTTCTTTACGCAGAATTAAGTAAATTAGTTTATAACAACCCAATTATAATGGATTTCCGCAAAGTATCGCCTAATTCTATTAATTAGTTTAAGATTTGTTGTGTTAGATAGGTGAAATATCGTCATAATCCTTTTATATTATAAACCAGTTGGTTAACAGGAAGCAATGTCAAAGATGCAGTGCCTCTATTAGTACAAAAACAGTTCTGCCCGCCTGTGTTGCCATTTTTTAATCATAATCAGCCAGCGCTTGACTGACGATTGTAAATCGCACTAACTGGCCGTGATAGCCTATTTTATCTTGCCTTGTAGACGCGCGTTTGTAAACGGATAATAAACACACGCTGGAAAATTATTCTACTTAACAAACAACGAGGCAAGCCGATTGATTCGAATGCGTGTTAAGTCGACAACAGAGGTGTGATAATCGACCGAGCGTTTGGTTGTCCGATTGTGGAAAGGAGAGGATGGATTTATGCAATTCCTGTGCACACTCTACGAAATGTATCCTGTAGAACACGGAAAGCCTGGCGTCTTTGCGCCTTTGCTAACAAACTTAAAGTCTCCTTTATGATAAGTGGCTACTTCAGAACTCAAAACAATTTTTCATCATCAATTCAAAACTTGCAACCAATGTCAAATAAAGAAGGCTAGACTTGCTCTGTGTAATAATATTGAAGATTTTCTTATTAGTAATTATTAGCATAATATCCAGAAAAAACAGATCTACGATAGCGCTCTCGCGTTTTTGTTTTAGAACGCCTTAATAGGCCTTAAATAAGCCTCTTAATAATAACAAACAGTCGGAAAAAAATTGTATCAATTTAGATACAAAGATATATAGTGCAATTCTCGTTGTAGTTCATAAACTTGGCAACCCTTAAACGGTTTGAGTTGGTAACGTGATAAATTGTGCAAATCTGTTAATTTTACGTTATAAATAATATATTGTGTTTTATAAAAGGAGAACATCGTGAGGAAACCTGTAATCTGAGGATAAAATAATTTCGAAGTCATCATGTTAAAAGTACGCCAACATACAATGGAAAGGAGTTAGAAATTTATTGCCTTATAACCCACTCAGGCTTTTATCCACCTGTAACGTATGCATGCTTATTATCTTCACTCTATTTTTAATTTTTTAGAACTGATAAGCTTGTAATATAAATAATTAACTAATTTCATACTTGATAGCACGTTAAACGTAAACTTTGAGCCGAGATGAATGCACTCGCAATTTCCGTGCCGCCATATATTGAAACGAAACCTCGTTGAACCAATATGTACAATTCAGTACCGTCTGAGCGGCACTTGTATCGATATTCGATACTCAGCTACCGTAGTTGCCATTTCAATGATCTCACTAAAGTGTTATGCGAATATTACGGTGTAGGAGTGGAGTAAGTGCAAAGAATTCACTTACAGGGAGCGAAACGGGAAATGCTTTTCACATTTTTTTTATTTTTTCTGAGTATAATATTTTATCATAGTGTAAATGAGAATGATATTGTAATAATATATTTTATTTTTGGAATAAAGTTATCATACAACCACTCGGTCCACCTGCTGGTAAGTAGATACTGTGGCCCATAGACGTCTACTTATCTCCTCGATTAAGAAACAAAACACAGAACGGTTCTCCAGTTCTCTACACTCACTTTACGAAACAAAACAGTAATAAGCTGCTATTTTACACTAAAATTCCAAGAGAACGTGATCTTTTTCCGGGCAAGTCAACATATTCGTGCTACAATTATAATATACGTGCAGTGTGGTTTACCACCTAAATATCACCTATATACCATGTATATGGTATATAGATGGTAGGTATGTGGTAGAGTATGGTTTATACATACGTAAGTTTCTGAATATTATAACCTGCTACTTTAAACTTCTCCATATTCTATGGGATTCATTAAGGAGTGTGTGGAGGAATTACATGCCTTAATTAAAAATACGATCCGAAGCCACCCGCATCCACCACCACGTCATTGCACCTAGTGTGCAGCCACCCTACATTCTGCTTCCAGATACGATGCTATCACTGAATAAACTTTCTTTTTCATCATTTTTCGGCTCTTTGAGATATATGAGTGGCTCATTGGCATTTTTAGCTTACTGATCCGTTGGGCTATATCGGTAAATCTGGTTCTTCTGTATATATCTTTATTGCGAATTCTATTACGCAGTGAAACTCCGAGCATAGCTCTCTCCATATCTCGCTGAGTGACCACGTCTCAAATTGTCGTACATTCTTGTTTTCAAGTTTTAAGGAATAAATGATGAGAAGATGATGAAGATGTGTCGTAATCTCTGAACGCTGCCCACTATATTACTAAGAAATAATTATAAGTTATAAAGGTCTCCTCTCAGCAATGATTTTTTTAATTAAGACTCTTGAGCATTAGTTCGATTTATATATATATTCATTTTAGAGCAATAACACTGATGCACAGTAATCCAATGGGTGTTATCGGACTTCACATGTCCCCAGAATATTTAATGCCTTTTATGCCGTAGACACGCAGGTTTCCTAACGACTTTTGTTTTCCCTGCCTAGCACATGATAAATTATTTATGACATATATAAGTGCCGATTTACCATGTGCTGTCATTTTATTGCCATTGACAATTTTATTGATGCCGGCGGCATCGAAAACGGGTTGCTCGTGTACCGTAAATTTATATTTAGCCTCTTGTATACCATGCCTCAGAAGGATAGGAAAATTTAAATTATCGCTTATAAGGTTTAGTTTATAA
This sequence comes from Parnassius mnemosyne, assembly GCA_963668995.1. Lineage (NCBI taxonomy): Eukaryota > Metazoa > Arthropoda > Insecta > Lepidoptera > Papilionidae > Parnassius > Parnassius mnemosyne. The sequence goes on along the minus strand of CAVLGL010000046.1, from coordinate 8,393,831 downwards.
ATTTAATAAAAGCTTTTTAATTAAACGTTAAAGCTGACTACAAAGATGTGAAAAAAATAAGACAATTTTACAGCTAAAACTTTAATTATTTTATACACTATGTTTTAGCACCGACTTCACAAAGTAAAATTATTTTATTCCTTTAGTTTTTCAAAGGAGGCTTTTACTATTTATTAAAAGTATTTTTTTACTCTTTTGAGTAGGCTTTGAAATAATGCCTTAATATTGTAATTAAAACTAACAAAAACTAACAAAATTGTATCGCGTAGTCAAAGAAAACTAAATATATTACAAAGATTTTCTTTAATATTCCGGAATTTCCACGAACTTTCAACAATTTTAGATGCGGTTGGAATTACTTGTAACTATTACATTGAAGAAATGTCTTTTAAAATGTTCTTTTTTACTGTTAGAAACGAGCTCTATAATTACTTATATATCGCTTTTAATGTCTATTGAATCCACTTAATAACACACTTTCAAGCGCATATGTACGACGACTGCATTGCCTCAGATTGCGTCCGCATTGAATTAAAACCTCGACTCGCGAAACACTTTAACTTTAATTTCTTTTCTAATAAAAGTTTGGCTTAAAGTCCGTGAATCTTGAACAACCACAAACCCTACAATCGATCTTTATGGATCTTTATTGTGAGGGTAACTCAAGAAGCTGTGTTGCCACGGCATTTATTTGCTGTATCAAGTGATGCCGTTTCGTCAAGTATCTCAGCCGAACTTACTTAAAGTAGGTAATAGTTTTTCCGTGCCATCGGGTGCTAACATGTGAGTGCTATATGTAAGATCGGAGTAAGATCGCCACATTTTTACACATGCACAATCTAAATCAGTTTCTTGGAGAATATATACATAGTATTACCCTCGGTATACCTAAGGCCTGGTTACACAATGCAGGCTAGCATGGAAGCTGACCTTGTCATATACTGCTTTGCAGCTATTAATACTCGCATGTTCCAGTCAGTCAGTAGTTAGCATCCAAAACTAATACAACATATTTTGTTTTTCCTCCGCACTTGCCTTCCCCCAACAAGCCACAAAGCAACAGCGTGAAAAATTTCAGCACAAAGTAATCCAATATTATTTATTTTGGTACAATCTGTTGTAAGTATATTGTATTATGATTGCAAGAGTTACTTAAATAAACACTTGCAAACATTGAAATTAACACTTAACTGCGGTATCTCGAGACGAGTCGAGCAACTGTCATGCGATACACAGATCAGTAGCTCTTTCCTTGTTACCAGACCTTTAGTATGAAAATACATACAATACTATTCCAGATCGTATTTTAAAAATAAAATATGCATATTTTACTACTACTAACATTACAAAATCATCAACATCATTATCATTTACATTTTTGCCCCGAAGTGGCAGCGTAAACAAACACATCACCCCATTTCGTCTTGTGGGCGTCATATGAAACGACCTTGGGAAACGCTAAAAAATTGTGTTTTCCGTTAGATAGCTTTATAGTCATCTCGTTTACCGTTATTGTTACAGCCTATTAAAGTCCACTTTTGAACATAGGCCTACCAAATAAATTGCCTCATAGGATATTTGCGATAGTTGCCAAGATGACAAGTGGGTTGTCATCCGCAGTATTTTATTTTTAGTCGTTATTAGGAAAGCGCTGCTGCTCATCTCCTGATTTGTTTTTCCCTGTCGCTGCAACAACGCTTACGATATGGGGTAGTGGATATAAGTAGTAGTATATTCTTACAATGGTACGCGGAAAATCTCAACAGATAGAGACAGCAGGTTCAAACTACTGCCTGCTAAGTGCGATGTTTAAGACAAATCCTCTCTACCACGGAATAGTAAAGAAAACACATATACCATTAACGTCACATCATAAAAACTACCTTCTTAGTCTCATAGACCTTTCTAATAACAAACCAACTGGCAAGTATTACGTAGAATATAATAAATGCCCATTATTATCACTCCGTGCTGACGGGTTTGTGAAGGCAAAGTCGTTACGCTTCTATTGTTCAGCGTTTCCGGATGGAATTTTAAGCTTCAATCGATAACTAAATTATTTTATGTTTATTTGTGGCCATATATTGAAACGAAACCTCGTTGAATCAATATGTACAATTCAGTACCGTCTAAGCGGCACGTGTATCGATATTCGATACTCAGCTACCGTAGTTGCCATTTCAATGATCACACTAAAGTGTTATGTGAATATTACGGTGTATGAGTGGAGTAAGTGCAAAGAATTCACTTACAGGAAGCGAAACGGGAAATGCTTTTAACATTTTTTTTATTTTTTCTGAGTATAATATTTTATCATATTGTAAATGAGAATCATATTGTAACAATATATTTTATTTTTGGAATAAAGTTATCATACAAACACTCGTTCCACCTGCTGGTAAGTAGATACTGTGGCCCATAGACGTCTACTTATATCCTCGATTAAGAAACAAAACGCAGAACGGTTTTTTAGTTCTCTACACTCACTATACGAAACAAAACAGCATTAAGCTGCTATTTTACACTAAAATTCCAAGAGAGCGTGATCTTTTTCCGGGCAAGTCAACATATTCGTGCTACAATTATAATATACGTGCAGTGTGATTCTACCACCTACATATCACCTATATACCATGTATGTGGTATATAGATGGTATGTATGTGGTAGAGTTTGCTTTATACATACGTAAGTTTTTTAATATTATAGCCTGCTACTTTAAACTTCTACATATTCTATGGATTTCATTAAGCAGTGTGTGGAGGAATTACATGCCTTAATTAAAAATACGATCCGAAGCTACTTGCATCCTTGTACTTACCGCATGTCTTACCAGGGCGTCATTCCACCTAGTGTGCAGCCACCCTACATTCTGCTTCCAGATACGATGCTATCACTGAATAAACTTTCTTTTTTATCATTTTTCGGCTCTTTAAATATATGAGTGGCTCATTGGCATTTTTAGCTTACTGATCCGTTGGGCTATATCGGTAAATCTGGTTCTTCTGTATATATCTTTATTGCGAATTCTATTACGCAGTGAAACTCCGAGCATAGCTCTCTCCATAGCTCGCTGAGTGAACACTTCTCAAATTGTCGTACATTCTTATTTTCAAGTTTTAAGGAATAAATGATGGGAAAATGATGTGTGTGATGTCTCTGAACGCTAACCGCTATATTACTAAGAAATAATTAGCAATGAGCATTCAGCAATGAGTTTTTTTTAATTAGGACTCCTGAGACTTAGTTCGATTTTTTTTACTATATATATATATATATATATATATATATATATATATATATAAATATTCATTTTAGACCAATAACACTGATGCACAGTAATCCAATGGATGTTATCGGACTTCACATGTCCCCAGAATATTTTATGCCTTAGACACGCAGGTTTCCTCACGACTTTTGTATTCCCTGCCTAGCACATGATAAATTATTTATGACATTTATAAGTGCCGATTTACCATGTGCTGTCATTTTATTGCCATTGACAATTTTATTGATGCCGGCGGCATCGAAAACGGGTTGCTCGTGTACCGTAAATTTATATTTAGCCTCTTAGATGCCATGTCTCAGAAGGATAGGAAAATTTAAATTATCGCTCATAAGGTTTAATTTATAAATTTATTAAAAGCGTTTTAATTAAACGTTAAAGCTGACTACAAGGATGTGGAAAGAATAAGACAATTTTACAGCTAGAACTTTAATTATTTTATACACTATGTTTTAGCACTGACTTCAGAAAGTAAAATTATTATATTCCTTTAGTTTTTCAAAGGAGGCTTTTACTATTTATTAAAAGTATTTTTTTTACTCTTTTGAGTGGGCTAAGAAATATTGCCTTAATAGTAATAGTGTAATTAAAAAGTTCAATACCTATTTAGCTAGCCTAGGGAGTGGATTTTTCCTCCAAATTTATATGGGTCCACCCCTGAAGAAATCATCAATTTACAAAGAAGAATCATCAAAATCGGTTAATAATTAACAAAGATATCGCGTAACATACAAAGAAACAAAAAACAAATAGTTGGATTGTAAACCTCCTCCATTTTTTTAAATCGGCAAAAACTAACAAAATTGTATCGCGTAGTCAAAGAAAACTAAATATATTTCAAAGATTTTGTTTAATATTCCGGAATTTCCACGAACTTTCAACATTTTTAGATGCGGTTGGAATTACTTGTAACTATAACATTGAAGAAATGTCTTTTAAAATGTTCTTTTTTACTGTTAGAAACGAGCTCTAAAATTACTTATATATCGCTTTTAATGTCTATTGAATCCACTTAATAACACACTTTCAAGCGCATATGTACGGCAGTATTGCCTCAGATTGCGTCCGTATTGAATTAAAACCTCGACTCGCGAAACACTTTAACTTTAATTTCTTTTCTGATAAAAGTTTGGCTTAAAGTCCATGAATCTTGAACAACTACAAACCCTACAATCGATCTTTAAGGATCTTTATTGTGAGGGTAACTCAAGAAACTGTGTTGCCACGGCATTTATTTGCTGTATCAAGTGATGCCGTTTCATCTTAATATTGTCAAGTATCTCAGCCGAACTTACTTAAAGTAGGTAATAGTTTTTTCGTGCCATCAGGTACTAACATGTGAGTGCTATATGTAAGATCGGAGTAAGATCGCCACGTTTTTACACATGCACAATCTAAATCAGTTTCTTGGAGAATATATACATAGTATTACCCTCGGTATACCTAAGGCCTGGTTACACAGTGCAGGCCAGCAAGGAAGCTGACCTCGTCATATACCGCTTTGCAGCTATTAATACTCGCATGTTACAGTCAGTCAGTAGTTAGCATCCAAAACTAATACAACATATTTTGTTTTTCCTCCGCACTTGCCTTCCCCCAACAAGCCACAAAGCAACAGCGTGAAAAATTTTAGCACAAAGTAATCTAATATTATTTATTTCGGTACAATCTGTTGTAAGTATATTGTATTATGATTGCACGAGTTACTTAAATAAACACTTGCAAACATTGAAATTAACACTTAACTGCGGTATCTCGAGACGAGTCGAGCAACTGTCATGCGATACACAGATCAGCAGCTCTTTCCTTGTTACCAGACCTTTAGTATGAAAATACATACAATACTATTCCAAATCGTATTTTAAAAATAAAATATGCATATTTTTACTACTACTAACATTACAAAATCATCAACATCATTATCATTTACATTTTTGCCCCGAGGTGGCAGCGTAAACAAACGCATCACCCCATTTCGTCTCGTGGGCGTCATATGAAACGACCTTGGGAAACGCTAAAAAATTGTGTTTTCCGTTAGATAGCTTTATAGTCATCTCGTTTACCGTTATTGTTACAGCCTATTAAAGTCCACTTTTGAACATAGGCCTAACAAATAAATTGCCTCATAGGGGGGATATTTGCGATAGTTGCCAAGATGACAAGTGGGTTGTCATCCGCAGTATTTTATTTTTAGCCGTTATTAGGAAGGCGCTGATGCTCATCTCATGATTTGTTTTTCCCTATCACTGCAACAACGCTTACGATATGGGGTAGTGGATGTAAGAAGTAGTATATGCTTACAACGGTACACAGGTTCAAACTACTGCCTGCTAAGTGCGATATTTAAGACAAATCCTCTCTACCACGGAATAGTAAAGAAAAGACATATATCATCATTAACGTCACATCAAAAAAACTACCTTCTTAGTTTCATAGGGCTTTCTAATAACAAACCAACTGGCAAGCATTACGTAGAATATAATAAATGCCCATTATTATCACTCCGTGCTGAGGGGTTTGTGAAGGCAAAGTCGTTACGCTTCTATTGTTCAACGTTTCCGGATGGAATTTTTAGCTTCAATCGATAACTAAATTATTGTATGTCTATTTGTGTCCTATTCATGTTAGATCAAATGTAATATTTTGTGTGGGGACTGCAATTTTAAGTATTTTGCCGGAATAAAAAAGTAGAGATTTTTTTTCTGAATATAATAATACAAATTTATTCTCAATTATTTATGTTAAATTTTCAGATTACTATCAGTGATACTTTTGATGTTACGACGGAAGACAGCAATCATTATGCATTTATTTATGCGGAATTTGTTTAACTTTAATTAGACAAATAATAAAATTTATATAAAATTAATACATAATACTTTATAATATACAATATTAAAAACTATTATAAAAAAACTAAAGCTAGTAACTAAATTATCATACAGTCCTACTCCCCGCGGTATCGTGCCAAGAACGCTGGCTGCGTTTCCCCGATGTATACTTAGCCTTTGAGCGAGAAAAGAACCAGCCCTCTTATCACCAGCAGCAACGACCAGCCGCGGATGGAGTTCCCTTAGGAACTTCACCGCACGTTAAACCCACGGACCGATAGTCTCTACAGTAAATGGCGCAAATATGTGGTCGTCTCTCAGAGACTCATATTTGCGCCACTCACTCAGTTTAGCTGCCTCTGATGCCACCCCGGCTCTAAACGAGGTACCCCTGAGATGACAGGCCGCCAACGTGTCTACGCAAGTATCACTCCACACTAGGGCTTTACCTTTCTCCCAGAGGACCATTGTTATACTGTCGGGTCTCTTGCCATCGTCTCTTAATATTCCACAAAGCCCTAAAACCGAGGGAACATTTAGAATTAAAATAATAAATTATCCGATATCGATACTTCCTCAGTTCAGCCACTTGTTCCAGTACAATTATAAGTTCACTGAATGTAGTTACGAACAATAGCTTCTCTAAACATCGACGATTTTAATTTTATTTCAATATTGAGGCACTTTTATGATCCTTTAGTTACACTTATTTGTTATAGTCGATGGATGCAGGTAGCTTGTGCTTTGTGACATTCCTTGGGGGAGACCTAAGCTTAGCATTGTTGTGGCTGTGACGAATAAATGAATTAATTATATTTTTTATAGGACATGGGTGACAAACGAGCACACATTCCACCTGATAGTAAGTGGATGCTGCGACTCATTGCCATCTACATCTATCCTCTACTACAAATCAAAATGTAGATACGTTGTCACCCGTGAGGACTAAGATGGAATGCCTCATTTCCAGTAAAAAGGGTCTCCAGTTCTCTTAACTCACCATACGAAATACAGTAGCGCTAAGTTTCTATTTTACGTTATATTTATCTATATGTCTCTTTATGTATGATTTCTTTCAATAAATTACGTTCAAATAATATCGCGAAATTAATCTTTTGTAAGAGTTACAACCTCGATCTATCACGTGTACAAAATAGACTGGCGTCATCACTTTGTCGTTATTAAGTAATTAGCCTTTCCTAGCCGTCTGGTAACTCCAAGTCTCATGAGTAAATAAAAGGAACAGAGATAAAGCTTCATACTACCACGCAAATCGATTGCACTACTACAAGCACGCGGGGCATATTTGCGTGACCACTGGCCGCTTGTCGCGTACGCGGCTAGACTTTGGTTTGTTAGTTGCAAGTTTGAATATTTTAATGTAAAAACGTGGTATTATTATTAATGGTTGTTTATTGTACCGTGTGTATGAATAATACTAAAAAAACAAAAAATAAACTTTTGGTAAATCCAATTATGCATGTCTTAAGCACATTAAAAATGCGTATAACATTTATACTTAATTATTAAGTAGCTTAAATACACACAAATTTTCACTCATAACCTTATAACTATACATCCAATTTTATGATATCTTTATGTCAAACTTCAATTTAAAAAAGTTTGGAAAATCCAAAAGTGCACGACTCACAATGCCCAGTGGAGGTAATTTTTTTTTAATTTGTAAATTGTAGTTCTATTTGTCAATGAGTTCCAGTAGCAGTCAACGAAGTACATCTTAAAGTCAGTCCGTCAAGTCCGGAGGTAAGGTCTATTCTATATATATCTATTATATTCTATAACTAACAAAATATATAGCTAAACTCGGCTCTTCTAGTTCTCCTCGTCGAGGAGTTCCAGTAGCAGTCATCAAAGTCCACTTTCAAGTCACTTTATCAAGTCCGGAGGTAACGTCTCATCATAACTAACAAAACGAAGCCAAGCTCGGCACGAGTTCCAGTAACAGATACCGACACACCTTCAGGTCTATAAAGTCCAAGACGTATAAGTATATTTATATATAAATCCTGCGTGCTTTTAGTGAGACAAAATATGGTTATAAAATCTGTGATTATAAAAATAATAATAATATGATACCTTGGTCAAGTATGTATCAAATTTGGTTTTAGGAATATTTTGTCTTTCTACGGCGATCGATATTTTTCTACACGAGCCGCTGTAACAAACGACCAATCACGACGGCATTTGAACCCCGAGTAAATAAAGTACTCTGTGGTTGGCCTAATTAGTAAAATAAATTATTACAAGGCTGCTCAAACACTGTAAATTTCCGTATTTCTTTGCCGAAAAAATTAACTATAACTAAACAAAAGAAAATTAAACTGCCATTTACATTCCATAGCTTCCCACATGATATATGAAGAGTTTTAAAATGGATTGAGTTGAAGAATTGATATTTTCAAAAGTTATCGTGTTTACGCCGCCATGCGGTCTTGATAAGTCTATACCATAAGCAACTACCACTCTACCCCTTTTTTTAATGTAAAAATAGTAATTAACGATTTAAAAAAATATTAATAAGTTCAACAATCATTTATCTTTCTGACAATGTGCTTTTTATATAAATTATGGCATGCCATAAGCGCAACGCGCATAGGTTTATTCTACTAGCGCCTAAAAATCAAGATTCCAACGTTTTGTCTCATGAAATCGTATCTAGCAATCATATTATACATATAAATGATATAAAAAGCACATTTTCAGAAAGATAAATGATTGTTGAACTTTTTAATTTTTTTTGAATATATTAATTGCTATTTTTACGTAAAAAGGGGTTTTAGTGGCTTATAGTGTGGACTTATCAAGTTCGTATGGCTTTGTTAACACGATAACTTTTGAAAATATTAATTATCTGTTTTTAAAACTCTTCATCTATCACGTGGGAAGCCATTGAATGTAAATGGTAGTTTAATTTTGTTTGTTTAGTTATAATTAATTTTTTTTCGGCAGCTAAATGTCGAAATTTTCGGTGTGTGAGCAGCCTTGTGTGAAATCATTTTAGTAAATAGACTGCCTCACTCAGTACGGCGTCAATCGCCGTTGTCAGTGGATACTGTATTGGTTATTAGCAGCGGCTCAAAAAGATCACTGTACAAATAAATACAAAATGTTCGAAAAACATAAACATAGTTTGTGACCTTTCCAAGGCCTCCGACTGTGTTCACCATTAGACATTAATCAGGAAGCTACAGTACTTTGGTGTCAAGAACACACCGCTTAAACTTATTATTTCATATTTAAGTAATAGAAAGCAGAAGGTTATTATCAATGGTAAAAGTTCTTCCGGGTCACCTGTACTAATGGGTGTTCCTCAGGGCTCGATTGTCGGCTCATTCCTGTTTCTGGTGTATATTAATGACTTACCTCACCTTGTAGGGGATAGTCATGATATATTATTATTTCCTGTTGATACTTCCTTGATTTTTAAACTTAAACGTTAATCATTTAAATGTGACGAAGTGAATAATGCCATTTCAAAATTAGTGCATTGGTTTAACGTTAATAATCTGCATTTGAACGGAAATAAAAGTAATTGTGTTAAATTTACAACAACGAATGTTAAAAATCTGAATACCAATGTGTTTTTAAATGGGGAAGAATTGAGCCCTGTTGTATCCACTGTTTTTCTTGGCATCACTCTTGACGCAAAGCTCCAGTGGGGCCCCCATATATCCAAATTAGCAAGCAGACTAAGTTCTGCAGCCTATGCTGTAAAAAGATTAGAGGTCTCACTAGTGTCGAGACAGCTAGATTAATTTATTTTAGTTATTTCCATAGCCATAATGTCTTATGGGATTTTGCTATGGGAAATGCGGCTGATTCAGAAACTATTTTTGTTTTACAGAAAAGGGCCATTAGAGCTATTTACAATCTAAAACCGAGAGAGTCTCTTAGAGATAAATTTAAAGAAATAAATATATTACCTTTGGCCTCTCAGTATATTTACGAAAATTTCTATAGTAAAATTATATAGTAGCGAAAGTTAGGAGTAACAGAATAAGGATGAAGGTTAAATTCATGCTGTAGTAATGCAGTCATTAAGAAGTATTTAGTTAATGTCTTGTAATATAGCTCACTCTGAATGATAGAGTGAGAAATTTTATGATAATAGAATAGTGTTGTTTGCAAGAAGATGCTGTGACGAGGTTGAGAAAGGAATTCTTCATTGATTTTGTAACGAAAAATAATAAATTATAATGAAAATTTATGCCACAGAAGTGGCATAAATTTGATAAGACCAAATTGGTGATACATTGAAGATGAGCCAAATTAAAAGTATAATATAAACCGATAAACATGTTGTATGCATAGGAATAAATATGGATGATAGTGAAGAGAGATAATTGTTGTAGTATTTTGTTGTAGTTGGTAGCGTGAGAGTTTATGTTATTTATATGAACATGTTTTCGTATATTTTGTGTTGGAAATTTTAAATAGAAACAAAAAAATATAGCAAACTACGCAATTGACCACATATATTTATTTTAATTTTCTTACATTTTAAGTTAAAGTTAAAGCCTAAATAGTGTTGGGCATGCCACCTCACATGTGAGAGGGTTTTATTGCAAGCAAATGTCCGCGGCGTTGACCCAATGCGTGTTGGCGAACTTTATATATTCGAAATACTTGTATATATATTTTTCTTATATCTCAGACATACATGTTTTCCCTTGATGTTTTTTCAAAGCCAATCACGGGATAGATCAGCATTTAAATTTCAATTAATGGGGATCGAAACCGGGTTGCTCGAGTACTGTGAAAGTTACAGCGAGCACTTAGATGAGCTACCACGGCTTAAGGGCTAAATTTTAACTAAAATTTTGTAAGTAAGTAATTGCAACTTTATATTACTTATTATATTTTACCACCTTAAGGATTTAATTGTATGAACAAAACAAAACAAAATTCAAAGCATTATTTTTTATTCCTTGTTTGTTTGGTTCATGTTTTCTATTTATTAGTAAGCTAAAAATTAAAATTAATAACAATAGAATAATACAAAATCATAACATGAATGACAAATATCTCTATCATTCTAGAATAGCAGCAGCGTAAACTCCACAATACGTTACAATAACAACGGCGCAAAATAATAATGAATTAAAAACGGTAACAAACCACGATTTGGATGTGTATATTCTGCTATGTTGCAATAGCTAACAATGGAAGAAATGTTCATATTCGTATATTCCTATGTTTTTCAAATAATAACGCAATATTCTGAAGAGAGCATGTTTAATATTTTTTTTATAGAATAGGGGCAAACGAGCATGCGGCTCACCTTATGGTAAGTAATTACCGCCGCCCATGTACAACCGCAACACCAGGAAAATAGCAGATGCGTTGCTGGGCTTTTAGAAAGGTGTAAGCTCTTTTCTTGAAGGTTCCTAAGTCGTATCGGTCCGAAAAATTCGCTGGTGATAATTGATTCCACAAGGAAGTTGTGCGAGGGAGAAAACTTCTTCTAAATCGCACAGTGGTGGCCGCCAATCGTCCAGATGGTATGGATGGTAACGCGAGTTTTGTTGCAATGTGCGATGGTGAAATTGAGCGGCTGGAATTAGTCCGAACAATTCCTCAGAGCACTCCCCGTGATAGATGCGATAAAATACGTAAAGAGATGCAACAAGCCTACGCAGTGCCAGTGTATCGAGCCGATCAGAAAGAACTCGGTCGTCGACGATTCGAACCGCTCTGAGACTTTGTTAAGCAAAGACTCGACTTCAGACACAAGTTTATCCCGGTACTCGGCGACGTTTTTAAGGTCTTAAAGGTTTTTAAGACCGGTATGTAAGGCATCACCAGTACTGTCGTCTGCATAGCAATGAATGCTACCAGTTAGCAACATATCATTGATATACAGGAGAAACAGCGTGGGTGATAGCACGCAGCCTTGTGGAACACCAGCTTTGATAGGCTTGAAATCAGAGCATGCACTGTCTACTAACACCTTGATGCTCCGATCAGTAAGGAAACTGGTGGTCCATTTGCACAATTTCTCGGAAAGCCCATAGGAAGGAAGCTTCGAAAGAAGCGCTTTGTGCCAGACCCGATCGAAGGCCTTCACTATGTCCAAACTAACGGCCAATGCCTCCCCCTTGGACTCTACTGCCTCCGCCCATCTATGCGTTAAGTAGACTAGAAAATCACCAGCTGATCGACCCCGACGAAAACCGTACTGGCGGTCACTAATCAGCTGGTGATCCTCAAGGTACCTCATGAGCTGGCAGTTTATAATGGATTCCATTATTTTGGGGAACAAGGAGGTGAAGGCGATAGGCCTGTAGTTGGACGGGTCTGAGCGGTCGCCTTTTTTAGGGGTCGGGTGAACCAGAGCTGTCTTCCATGGATTAGGGACTACGCCTTGGGAGTAAGCGTACCGGAAGAGACGCGTTAAAACCGGTGCTAACTGCGGAGCACACGTCTTTAGCACAATGGGAGGGACTCCATCGGGCCAACTCGACTTGCTGACGTCCAGGGAGAAGAGTGCTTTGCAAACCGAGCGCTGTGTAAACTGCACTTTCGTCATGGAGCACTTATACCGCGGGATGGTCGGCGGTGTTTCCCCCCCGTCATTGAGACTCGAGTAAGACGCAAAGAAAGAGCCTAGCAGATCGGCTTTCTCCTTTGTAGCATGGGCCAGTGAGTGGTCCTACCTGTGCATAAATGGAAGACATGGCTGACAGAAGTTCTCTTGGACAGCCTTGGCTAGAAGCCAAGGTTATCCAAGAAGGTCCAACGGAGAAGGTATATGGTCTTCCACATCTGGGATCCGCGTAGGCGAAGTAATCAGTTGTGTTAGACCATATGCCAAAGCAAAGTCATAGACAGATCTACCCGCATGATCGTGGTGGGCGTTAAAATCACCGAGTATCACGATCTCTGCGGATGGGACCTGTTGTAGCACGGAGTCTGCAGCCATTTGGACGTGGTCGATGAGTCGGTCTGTGTCGGCATTACCGCTATGGGACCTATAGAGGCACCCGTAGACGCGGGGATGGTCGTCGCTCTCTACGCGCAGCCATAGGATGGACAGGTCCGTACCTTCAAGACTGCCGAGGCGTCGAAAACAGATGTCTTCTCTGACGTATACGCAAACTCAAGCCCGGGGCACAAAAGAGTGTTCCAATTTGTACCCCGGGTAGAAGAGATATGAAGTATCAGCCGGAGAGAACACCTGAGTCTCGGTTAAAAAGAGCAAGGCCGGCTTCGCCGTCTCTAGATGGTAATAGATAGCGTTAAGGTTGGAATAGCGTTGGAAAAGTCCCCTGATGTTGCAAAAATTCATGGATAGCGTGACAGGGGTCGCCTTGGTCTGTATTGCTCCGCTTGACCCAAGCAGCATTAGTTGCGAGCGGAATTTTGAACCTCCCGACCCCCCAGAATACGCGGGGCAGCCTGAGCACCCACGCTCAAGAGTGAAGTAATTTGGTCGTGGATGCTCAGCGAGGGATTCTCCAGGGGTGCTGGTACCCTCCTGGGGTAGCCTTTTATTTAATTTCACTACCATGTTAGTGGCCGGGGGGCGGGGGAAATTGGGCCTCCGGCTACCTGCACTCACCAATCGTAACGCAGAGGTAAACCTCTACTTCACGCAGGTGTTCTGTGAGGTCGTGGTATCACCCCGGTTCGAGCTGGCCCATCCGTGCGACAGCAAAATATACCGCTTGGCTCTACCACTGTTAAACTTACTGATCGTAAGGCATTTAATTTTAGCCCTTATATTTAACTGGTGTGATTTGTTTCAATATTTATAGAAGGGGGCAAATAGTATGGTAAGTGATTAGATTGGGCGCCTAGTATGTACATCTGCTGATAGTGCTACCTGGTACCTTTATTTTTTAATTTATTATAATAAGCCAATGCTTGATCACAATTGCACCTTGTGGTAAGTGATGATGAAACCCTAGATGGTAAATCGCATTATCTAACAAAAGCCTAATCACTCTTAACTTGAAGATCCCCAGATTGTATTTGGACGGAAAGAGAGACGCCGGCAAATTATTCCACTTCTTTGCACTGCATTACAAAATACTACGAATAATGTGGGAAACCTCTGAAGAAATAACAGCTGTTTTCTATGAGAGGTCAAATTTGCGCGTATGCTGTAAGAGACGACTTATGGAAATAAACAGAAGATAAGCGGTAGCATCTTTATGATAACAACAAAAAATTGTAAAATAATAGAGTTTCAAACCACGCCAGCCTATTGTGGCAATTATTGAAAATATCCACCCTACGAAGCAGTCCATGGTAAGGCTTATTTCAGCGTTGAACTTTTGATAGGATGTTATAAATGGATGAATAGCCTACTGTTACTATAGCACGAAATAAGTTCCGTCATACCAAGCAGGCAATTTTTAGGGTTCCGTTGCCACGTAGAACTGAAGATAAGCCGCCTGGCAAGCGTGGTAACATTCGCGGATAACCCCTATGATATAGATATATATATAATATAACGTCGACGGGCCAATCCGCTTGCCAACCATGACGATTTTAAAAAAATATCATATCCTCATTACGATGGCTCTACCGTCCATATCCAGCTGTATACTTTAACTGACCGAAAGAAAAAGAAAGAAGAAAAATGATATGTTTAAAAAACTGCAAATAAATGGCCTTGTATGAAAAGCCTAAAATAAGCTGCTTAGATATCTTTCGATATTGGCAATAGAGTGAGACAAAGGGCCGCAATTTTGTCGTAACGATATTGTTCTCAATGAGGCAGTGAGCAGAGCTACTTACTTAGGACTTCCAAAGATGTCTTGTGATCACTACGAATAATAATGTATCTTTTCTTTAAATATAAAATTATTCTAACCGTGGCATGTGACTGAACTCATCCGAAACCGCTGGACCGACCTTTAAAGAAATTTTGTGTTTGTAATAAAAATAATTCGGGGATGGTACAGATTTACAAACGGACCCGGTGGCGCTGTTCTCGAGATCCAGAAATTACCTGTGCGAAGCCGGGGCGGATCGCTAGGCTAACAGTACATAAAATACCAGTGTACATATTTCTCTTTAGAGAATAATAAATACCACAGAAATTAAAAAAATCCTTATAGACTTTTTAAAAACAATTATTTACTTTTCTAAATAACTGAATAGGTTTAACCACCGCAAACTAATTAAATAGACGAAAAGTATGTTTGATATAATTTATAAAACATAAGCTAATTTCTTTATTTGTCTTCCTTTGTTGTTTATTTACCTCTACAGTGGTTTGTACATCGACGTCAAATTAACACAATGATTAGTGGAGTTAGATTTAACTATAAAAAGTTTCTTTTTCATATTCTTGTTTTACCTTCTTTAGTATATTATTATAAAAATTCCTATTTCTAGTGTAGGTTGTCCGAAGAATTGTGTCATTTGGATGGTTTTCTGATTTAATATGTAAATTGTCCCTATGTTTCACGCATTTAAGCAAGCCACGAGTTATTCAAGGTGTCATAGTTCATTTACGTCTATGTTTTTAGTACATTTAACAATAGCTAGATTACGAGTATTAATTAAAAACGTAACTGCATAATTTACATCTTGCATTAAGTATACAGGCTTAAAATCTAATTCATTAAAAGCAAAATCTAAGGCCTTATAGTCAAGTTGATTAATTGTTTTGGTATGACAATTATTTTACATGTCCAATTTAAGCTAATGATTATGCTATAATGATTTGTGATGGTAGTGTGAGCAACATGATAACGTACGGGTAGTTTTGTTTTCAAAATTATGTGATCCAAACAGATATGGACATATGTTGGGATGTTAAAAGCTGGTAGCGTACCATGAAAGGCTAATAGATCAAGATAAATATTGGCTCTAAAGTCAATATCAATATTTATATCTCCTGTTAGTTTTATATTTTAATATTTTGCTAAGCCAATAAGTACAGAATTTAAAGATTCAAAGAAAGAGTTTGTATTCTTTACACTTAGGGGGCGGTATATTCAAAGAATGACAGAATAAGTACTCGTATTTTATTTTTATTAGCAAACAATTAGCTTTTCTTAGGTTGATTTCGAAGATACTATAATTATTATTTGATTTATAATAAATTACAACTCCCTCATTTTGTGTTTTGTTATTTGTAGAATTATATCCTGTAATTATATCCGTGTAGTTTGGGAATATAAGGAATGTTTTGCAACCAACATACAACAACAGCATTGCTACACGTAAATCTCAAAGCCAAAGATAATGCGTCTAGGTCGTTATTAATATTTTCATTAGTACTATCGCCTTTTACAAAGTTCGTAATTTACTAGTTTAAAATTATGGTGAATAAAAATATTTTGTATTTGATTGTTTACGATGCAAATAATGCAAATAATGCAAATGTAAGGAATTATAACTATGTCATATCTTACGCAAACTATAACTTTTTTAATACGGAATATCAATATAGTAACCTATAGTTGAAATATTATTAACTATCCTACGAATATTGTGAGTTTTATTAGTACGGTTATAAATATAACACTTAATACTTATCTGAGGAACATAAATATAGTAATAACTCTGTGTGCAATGAATTTTATGCATCATACAAATTGAAATCATCACTTTAAAAAACACTATAATTATAAATTAACGTTTTTGTAGCTCATTGAAAATTTAGGTAATAATGCATTAAGACAATAACTATCCATTCAAAGGGCCTAACACGAGTTTGTTGTTTTTTTTTTTTATAAAATAGGTATAGGATTTATATAGCCAAGTTAAATTGTTTGTGAATTTTGTAAAAGTTTTGTTTGACAAAGTTGTGTCATAAGTTTTGATGGTTTTATGCTTAAGTAATAAAATGTATTTTATCGTACAAAGAAATGTACATGTTAGGTATGTAAGGGTACGTGAGATATTTTTCGTATAATTAATAAATAAAATTAACAGTCAAATAGAACTAAGTTTACAAAAATCTTCTTCACTGTCGATTTTAATAGCCGGCATACCATTTTTAGGGTTCCGTACCTCTAAAGGAAAAAACGGAACCCTTATAAGATCACTTTGTTGTCCGTCTGTCTGTCAAGACCCTTTTTCTCAGGAATGCGTGGAGGTATCAAGCTGAAATTCATATCAAATACTCAAGTCTACTGTCCCTTAGAGCTGTGAAAAATCAAACTTCTAGGTCAACGCAATCAAAAGATACAGCCGTTTATGCCATAAATTTTCGACATTCGCAAGAGAATCAAAACCTACAGGGTACTTCCCGTGAACTCAGAATCTTGAAATTTGTTACGAAGCAACGTTTTATAGCACAGATGAAGGAAAAATTGTGAAAACATACATTTTTAGTTACATCATATAATAAAAATATTTTTAATAATTTTAAACTTATATACCTACAGATTTGTTCGGAACCCTAGGCGCGCAATTCCTACTCGCACTTTGCCGGTTTTTTTTATAGGAGAGGGGGCAAACGGCAAACCATTCTTTTGTGTCACAAATACTTTCCCATGAGCAGTCCAGGAGTTAGGATAATTTTTTCTTTTTTGTATATTAAAATCATTATTATTTAATGAACGTAAGGATATTGTGAGCCTCTCTGTGGAACGAACTGTAGAAATGGCTTGTGTCGAGCTCGAGCACCTCATTGTTGTAAGTGTTTACAGACCCCCATGTGCTACTTATGACCATTTTGAAAGGACTGTGGAAGAAGTTTTACTCACACTTAGTAAACAGAACAAGTCTGTTGTAATATGTGGAGACTTTAATATCAATCTCCTTGAAACTTCTTCCATTAGTATTAAGTTTCGCTCATTGTTTAAATCGTATAATCTTGTAAATTTATTCTTAGAACCAACACGTATTGCTGGGCCTAGTGCGACCTGTATAGATAACATTTTTACAGATGTAAAGCCCTTGCATATAATAAAAGACTTCCATCACTTTCGTTTAAAAATAGTGCTAGTTATTTGTATGCTACATTATTTGAAATTATAACTTGTGAATTAAGTAGAATATTTACTTCTAAAACTTTCTCTTTTAACAGTCGCAAATCATATAATGAATGGGCGACAGTAGGAATTTATAAAAGTAGGCGAAGGTTATACGAGCTTTATGATGAAAGATCATATAATAGTAGTGTTATATTTAGAGACTAGCTTTTTACCCGCGGCTTCGCTCGCGTGGTCTTCTTTTTTACAAACATCATTAAATGTATTCCACGCCAAATTTAGTAAAGGTCGATCACTTTTAGAGTCAAGTTGGTGTCTGTGTATCTATGTCAGTTTTTCAAAGAATTTTTTGAATTCCCAAAGACTATTAGACCTAGTGCTTAGGTCCTCCAGCGATTCTGCCATAAGGACTATATCGTCGGCAAATCGAAGGTGAGTGATGTACTCGCCATTGATGTTGATACCGTATCCTTTCCAGTCCAGAAGCTTGAAAACATCTTCCAATGCAGCGGTAAAGAGTTTCGGGGATATGACGTCACCCTGTCTTACACCTCTCTGCAATTGGATAGGTTTCGTACTCTGGTTCTGTACTCGGATAGCCATCGTAGCCCTACTGTACAAGCACTTCAACACTTCGATATACCGACAGTCAACTTGGCATCGCTGAAGGGACTGCAGCACCGCCCAAATTTCGACGGAATCAAAGGCTTTCTCATAGTCCACATACGCCAGACATAGTGGCAAATTGTACTCCTCGGACTTCTGTACAATTTGCCGAAGGGTATGTATGTGGTCTATGGTGCTAAAGCCTTTTCGGAAACCGGCTTGTTCGGGAGGCTGGAAGTCGTCAAGTCTGCGAGCGAGACGATTCGTAATGACTCTCGAAAACAGCACGTAGACGCGGCTCAGAAGGGAAATCGGTCTGTAGTTCTTCAAGAGAGCGTTGTCGCCTTTCTTGAAGAACAAGACCACCGCACTTCTGCTCCACGCCTCCGGTGTAATGCCACCATGAAGGACGGAATTAAAGAGCTTCTGAAGGACTTCAAGTACCGGTTTTCCACCCGCTTTCAGAAGCTCCGCTGTAATTCCATCCTCGCCTGGGGCCTTGCCGTTTTTAAGGTGCTGGAGAGCCATTCTAATCTCGCTCAGACTGACGTCCGGGATATCATCGGAATAATGTAGGATAAGACTCGCTCTTGGATCGTTACTCACACTTGCGTGCGGCTCCAACGATGACGTGTACAGCTGCCCATAGAACCTCTCAATCTCACTCAAAATCTCAGGTGCCCCGGAAACGATGCTGCCACATTCTGTCTTCAGCTTTGACAGTTGGCGCTTTCTGGCAGACAGATCTCTGGCAAAGACTTTGGAGCCTTGGTTCAGCACGATCGCTTCTTCAATACGAGCTGTATTGAATTTGCGTAAGTCCCGCCGCATGCATTTGGAGATCTGTCTGTTCAGTTGCCTGTATGCTGTTAAATCTGTTGAAGAATGTAGCTTCATCTCCCGTCTAACAGCCATGAGATTAAGAGTGTGATCGGAGAGTTTTTGTGTTCTTCTGCGGCGGGTCTTGCAGAACTTAGCTCCGACCGCATGGACAGTTTCCACGAGCTTGTCATTCAAGTCGTCCACTTCATTGCAGTCTTCTAGGCACTGAAAACGGTTTTGTAACTCGAGCTGAAAGGTTTCGGGACTTTGGGTTAGAGCACGAGGGGGACGGAGCGTTGACTTCATTAGACGAGACCTCTCCAACTTAATGTTTAGGTTCAGTGTGCCTCTAACCATTCGGTGATCGCTGCCGGTTTTCACCCTCGCGATCACTGAGACATCACTGAACAGTTGTCATCTGGTCGTCATAATGAAGTCAATCTCATTTTTTGTCGAACCGTCGGGGCTCGACCAGGTCCACTTCCTGTGGGGCCGCTTCTGGAAGAAAGAGTTCATCATAAAGGGTCCCTCTTTCTCCATGAAGTCGGCAGTATGCTATAACAGTCGTCAGGTATACCTCAAAACTTGAAAACGAGACTGTACACCCAGTGCGTGTTGCCAGTGATGACATACGGAACTGAGACGTGGTCCTTCACTGCTGGCCGGATGAGGAAGCTCAAGGTCGCTCAGCGAGCTATGGAGAGGGCTATGCTCGGAGTTTCTCTGCGTGATAAACTCAGAAATGAGGATATCCGCAGTAGAACTAGAGTGACCGACATAGCCCAACGGATTAATAAGCTGAAGTGGCAATGGGCCGGCCATATAGCTCGAAGAACCGACAACCGATGGGGAAGAAAGGTTCTCAAGTGGCAGCCTCGTACCGGCAGGCGAAGTGTAGGGCGTCCCCCCACTAGATGGAGTGACGACCTGGTAAGATATGCAGGAAGTCGATGGATGCAGGTGGCTCAGGACCGTGCTTTGTGGCATTCTTTGGGGGAGGCCTATGTTCAGCAGTGGACTTGTGAAGGGCTGTAATGATGATGATGATGATGATTAGACCTAGATGATTGAGGGACACGTGCAGAAATAAGTTTTTCAGAATTGCATTAATATCATATGTCTAGAAATATCTACAATTTTTTTGTATTGAACCTGTCTTCCGATTTATCTATCCATAAGTAAGATAAATAGTTTTGGAATCCAAATTTATTATTGTTATTTACTCTTTACATTCATTCATAATTTATTTTTATCAATATAATGATAAATTCATGGTCTTTTATGCGATATTTGATTCATATCTTTGTTTCCATTTAATATTGATTGGCACCATAAAATAGATTCTGATTTTTTTTCTACGTTCGAGTAGACTTCAACATTTTATAAATGCAGTTCTGATAATGATGAAATCTACACGTATGATAAAACAAATTGTAATAAATCACGTTACATTTTAACTTCTATATAAGCGGGTTGTACAAAACACATCTTTAGAAGAAAGTTCCATAAAAATTTGCCTAAAACAAAGTATTGCTGATGTGAAGCACCGACGCTCCGAGAAGTCTGAAAGTATGTCAACATGTTGAGTATCGTCCCAACCATTATATCAGATCTAATAGACAACAAATGAACCCCGGCCCCCTCTCCATGGGTTCTGTATAGTGCCCGAAACGCCATCAATTATAAAAGTTAAAATTAAACACGATAAAATCCTTATGATTACTTTTATTGCAAATGAAGTTCTATTCGCAGTGAACGTGGGTAGAACTACACTCATGATCGAAAGCAGAAAAATATTCGACTTGTTGTGGCGGCGAAAGAGAATCCGCCGCCTCATATCGTTCCGTGTGTGTCCTAAGAGGCGATAGAGGAAAACAAACAGGAGATGGGGAACACCATGTTCCTGACAACAGTTCAAAATTATAAAGGCTGCGGTTGCCAACCTGCCTGCCAAGCGTGGCAACTAAAGCAAATATCCAGCCTATTTGACAAGTTATGGGGGTGACCTGTGTTCATTTCAGTGGACTTTGGATAGGTTGTAATGATAACGGTGAAGAGTTCTATTCTTTGGAATCTTTGCTACAGTTAGTATTTACGGTAGTGTGAAAACAAAAACGTAACATCTCCGAAAATATGAATGATATAAAAACAGCATAATTGCCCCCATTAAAACTAAAAAAGTAGCAACCTACATACATGTCACTACTGGGCACAGGTCACAGAGCTTTTGGCCAAAAAAGTGCCAACGCTGGATCACCTCAGCTGGAGAACTTCTCAGATATTCAGCTTTTTTTTCACCGCCGAGAACGTGGTAAATTGACACTTCAAATTGCATTTAACATATATGTCAAAATATATAATAATGCTTATGTACTATGAAATTTACCTTTGCCTTTGACGAGTAAAATAAAATAAATATTTGTTTAAGTAAACTCTGCTATCTTCGATATTTAAAGGTATTTTTTCGCAACAGCCAATTCATTACCATATCTAATGTGAGCTATGAAACCACTACTGTCACAAAAATCTTGATTTGTCTGATAATATGAAAACTCAAAAATCCAACAAACTGATTTATAAGTCTCATTAAAGGTATAAAAACTAAAGTAGCAGCTTACATACGTCTCACTACTGTGAACACGGCTCCCCCTTACCTATAGTGTTTGTGAGCAGAAAAGAGTATGCCGCAATCCTTCAACTACTACTCCGACATTTAGGTTTGCCCACAAAGTTATTCTTAACCACTTCACTGGGTATGTGGTAAGTCAGCACGTAAAATTTCCCATAACAGATTCATTTGTCCTCAAAGGACTCATATACGTTTTGCTCCCTTGCCGTGATGAAATCTCACGGCGAGCTACACGGCTCTCGTATTTGTTTAAATAAAATGCATAAAAATTGAAACAAAGCTTTTGAACCATTGTTGACCATATCTACCGAGTAATTAGAAACCCAACGATGCCACGAACTATTCCATCAAAAAGAAATAAAATCACACACTGCACTTAATTTCCAATAATTTACATCAGATAACGTGATAACATATGAAGTAGGTAAAATGAAACCTATGCCGACAGACATACAATATATTTAACTAAAGAGCTTCTCTCCTAATCTCAGTTTTGTGTACAACAGTGATGTTAGCCATTTTGCCAAACGTGGTTATTGTGGTAAATAATCCCGATAATGACCACCGGTCTAGATATTTTTAAGTGTGAGAATTTTTGATGCTGCACGAATAAGTATTCGGTAGCATTCTAAAATTTAATTTTATCAGTTACTTATCATTAGTTTATTTGGAGTAAGTAGAGGGCGCTATTTCACATTAATACTATGAAAGTCAAAACTATACTATCTAGTAATATCAGCTATAGCAGAAAGAAGGCTCAAGAGCCACCCCAAAACCGGGAACATTTATTTATTGTATAAAAAAGGCATAAAGTGATGTTGATTCTATTAAAAATCTGTTTCCGTTAAAACACACGCTATCAGCGCCGCTAGCGGTGAAAAACTATTTGACGGTATGAAGATATTATTTTGAAATAGTAATATTGTGTTTAGTTACTGATATCGTTAAACGATCTCTATTCTTTGTTTGGCTAAGCTATATTATGACATGGTCAACAAACAGTGATAAATATCATGAAATGACACCATTTCACGAAATAATGGTTTAATGAGAATTTTGCAATAATTGCAGGCAGACCAGTTTTAATCAGTTTAATACAGATATAGTATTAAACGTATGAAAATTTCTGTTTTTTTAGTTCAAAATAATATAAATGTTCATACAATTGATAGATGATGTCATGATGTTTTTAGATAATAGATGTCACTTTTATCTATTATTTTTTAAATTTTAATTATTGCACTTTTAAAATGAAATAACGAATAAATTAAGCCTTAAGATTTTAAAATAATTTTATTAATGTAATTATTTAAACATATAAATGTAAGTTATTTATATAATTTATTAGTTACTAAAGGCAAAATGTAGGCTTTTCTCAATTGATGATAGATGGCGCTGTTTTGATAATTAAAACGTATGTCGTCAGCGCAGTTTCAAATTGTTATGCAAAGGTTAAAACTAATTTAAAACTTAATTTACAAATATAATATTTCTTTAAAAAAAAACACCCGTCATCCCGCCTATTAACTAAAATAATCATATATAACAAAATTAACATCTAAAGGAAGAAAAATACTTAACCTTCTTTTTTAAGTTTCGTAATCGGATAAAAAGTAGCCTATAAGTTGTCCCGGGGTACTAACTACCTACATATAAAATTTTATGGAAATTGGTCCAGTAGTTTTGGCGTGAATCGGTAATACACAGACAGACAGACAGATAGACAGACAGACAGACAGACAAAAATTCTAAAACCCACTGATTTAGCTTCAGCATACTTTATTTAGTACTCTGGACTTGTTTTTTCAAAAATATGTTACAATTACAGACACGGCTTTTCTACAGATTTATTATGTATAGATTATGAAAAACATATTCTAAAATATTTAAAAAAGTGTGCTCCACTGATAAGGCTTTACATTTAAGCAACAAAATTAAAACTGCATCCGACAAAATTAAAATGACCTGGAGAATAATAAATAGTGAAACGGGCAAGGTCAAACCGCGCAACTCGGATTTTCAATTGAATATTAACAATAATTTAACGCGATCTGATCAAGAAGTTGCTATGGCTTTTGAGAAACATTTTACTGGTGTTCCTTTTTTGACAACGAAATCATTAAATTCTTCTCCTACTGTCGCCGAATCATTGCTCAAACAAAATGTAAAGGCTTGTTCAAATACTTTTAAATTCCATAGAGTACTGCCAAAAGATATCGTTAAATATTTTAATAATGTACTATTGATAATAATTATGTACTATTGATGTTAAGAAAACGGCAGACTTATGGAGGATTTCCGTTAAAGTTGTTTTATCTATAATAGATATATTAGCACCTTATCTAGCCACTATATTTAATATAAGCGTCGAATCTGGTGTGTTTCCTGATTTAATGAAACATAGTAAAGTCATACCTATATTTAAATCTGGTAGTACATTAGACCCCGCCAATTTTAGACCAATATCTGTACTACCAACATGAAGTAAAATTTTTGAAAAAATTATTTTAGATCAGATTTACAGTTTCTTTAATATAAATGAATTGCTGCATAAAAATCAATTCGGTTTTACAAGGGGTCGCTCGACAACTGACGCTGGAGTTGAGCTTATTAAACATATTTTTTGTGCATGGGAGAATTCAGAGGATGCTTTGGGTATATTTTGTGACCTTTCCAAGGCCTTCGACTGTGTTCACCATGAGACATTAATCAGGAAGCTACAGTACTTCGGTGTCAAGAACACAGCGCTTAAACTTATTATTTCATATTTAAGTAATAGAAAGCAGAAGGTTATTATCAATGGTAAAAGTTCTTCCGGGTCACCTGTACTAATGGGTGTTCCTCAGGGCTCGATTGTCGGCTCATTCCTGTTTCTGGTTTATATTAATGACTTACCTCACCTTGTAGGGGATAGTCATGATATAGTATTATTTGCTGATGATACTTCCTTGATTTTTAAACTTAAACGTTAATCATTTAAATGTGACGAAGTGAATAATGCCATATCAAAATTAGTGCATTGGTTTAACGTTAATAATCTGCATTTGAACGGAAATAAAACTAATTGTGTTAAATTAACAACAACGAATGTTAAAAATCTGAATACCAATGTGTTTTTAAATGGGGAAGAATTGAGCCCTGTTGTATCCACTGTTTTTCTTGGCATCACTCTTGACGCAAAGCTCCAGTGGGGCCCCCATATATCCAAATTAGCAAGCAGACTAAGTTCTGCAGCCTATGCTGTAAAAAAGATTAGAGGTCTCACTAGTGTCGAGACAGCTAGATTAATTTATTTTAGTTATTTCCATAGCCATAATGTCTAATGGGATTTTGCTATGGGGAAATGCGACTGATTCAGAAACTATTTTTATTTTACAGAAGAGGGCCATTAGAGCTATTTACAATTTTAAACCGCGAGAGTCTCTTAGAGATAAATTTAAAGAAATTAATATATTAACTTTGGCCTCTCAGTATATTTACGAAAATTTAATGTATGTTCACAAAAACAAAGATAGTTTTAGTAAAAAAAGTGATATACATTCTGTAAACACTAGGAACAAACACAAGCTAGTGATGCGACTCCACAGAGTCAGTAATTCATTCTTCGGGCAATGTATACGCTATTACAACAAGGTCCCGGAAAGTGTACAGGTTCTCTCTATTACCAAGTTTAAATGTTTTATTAAGCTGAAACTGTATAAAAAGGGTTATTATAGTATAAATGAATACATGGTTGATAATAACCCCTGGGAATGAGGTGGTCGCTTCCAAGCAGTTTCTAAAATAAATTTTGTAAATCGTTCGTAATCATTTATATTGTAAAATTTATTCAAAAAAAAGTCCCGCTGGGTTTCTTGCTGGTTCTTCCCAGGACAGAGGGTTTTTTCGAACCAGTGGTAAAGTAAAAAATGACTTTCAATAAGAATTACACATGTAATGTACATTGAATAAAAAAATATTCTATTCTATTCTATTGTCTGGCAATGACATGAAAATTTTATACATTTTTATCATTACATAATGAATATAGGAATGTGTAAAAAATACATGATACTGAACTAAAAATCAGGAAAAACTACTTATGTAAGACTTTTTACAAAGTTGGTTGGATTTGAAAAATCATCAAACGTTTTACCAGTAACCGCTAAGTTTCATGCCGGAAATTCTGGATGGAGTGACGACTTTGCAAGAGATGCAGGAGCCTGTAGATGCAAGTGGCTCAGGACTATGCTTTGTGTCAATCCTTGGGAGAGGCTTATGTTCAGAATTGTACATGTGAAGTGCTGTAATGATGAAAACCCTTAGTACGTTTTAGTGGGTGCGAAGTCTGTTGTTATGTGTATAGTAACGGGCATATAGATAAATAATGTTCAACACTTATTACCCTAACACATTTATTGCACAGAAATACAAAGTCACACCACTAATTATATAGACAGAAGGATAACGCAACACTTACAAGAAGAAACAAGCTTATAGATATAAAGAAAGGCGGAGAGAAGCTTAAGAGAAGATAGATAACAGGATTTATTACACACGTAAATATTTTAATAGCAAGCGTCCGTAAGCTAACGCGACAATCTCTCTCCGTCGTAGTACGTAACCGACTGATCGAGGTTGAAGGAGGCGTTGCGCTCACGCCACCCGCTCGTAATTATTGCTGCACGAGATAGCACCTTATAAGGTAATGAATCGATTACACCACCGGGATCGAACCTATGAGCGTCGGCCAACTGGTAAGTATGGTGTTGTGTTATTAGTGTAAAATGTAGTTTGTTAAATGCGTGTGTGTGTGTGTGTGTGTGTGTGTGTGTGTTCGTGAGAATGTATGTTTGTGTAATATGTTTATTATGTGTGAGTTGCAAGTTCCCCACATCACCTCCCTCCAGAGACCTGGCTAAGGTCCTGAACGTGTTATGTGTTCTTTCGGGGTTTTTACAGTATTATTAACATCGGGTTTATCTGATGCATCACATAGTATATGGGCTGGTTTAAGGCGATCAACTGTAACCGTAACTTCCTTCCCGTTAACCAAGACCTTAAATATTTTGTCGCTTCTAGTGAGGACTTTGTAAGGACCGCTGTATTTAGGCTTCAAGGATCCACGTGATGCGTCCTCACGTACAAATACGTGGTTGCTGTGGGCAAGATCTTTAAAAATGAAGACGTTTGTATTGTTATGGTGAGACATAGGCACTGGACGTAATTTTTGAGCAAACGTGCAAATGCGGGATGCAAATTCGGTTATGTCCGTTGTACCGCTGGCACTGGGCTCAAAGAACTCTCCGGGCAAAGATAAAGGTTCACCATACAATAATTCAGCAGAGGATTATTGTAAGTCCTCCTTGAATGAACTGCGTATTCCTAACAATACCCCATTAATTCGAAAGAAAAGTGGAAATCTCCCGCCGGGCAAGGTGTTCTGCCCGGGGAGTGGCCAACGCTCCGAGTGGTAGTTCGGAGCTATTCTATATATACTGCTTCAATTTCGGAACTTTGTTAGCGCGATTTAGGCTTCGATATGTTTCGCTTGTGATGCGACGACAGCGCCACCACAACGTTATAGTTTATTTTTGTTTTGAAATGAAATTTTTGGACACTAAATAAGGAAATACTTAAATAATATCAGCGTTCACACAAGAAAGATTACATTAAATTGAGCCACCATTCACAATCAGCCATTTTACGAGGTTATAAAGAGAAGTAGCTTTATATGTTGCAGAAATAGCCTGGCTCAACCGCGGTCCACAGTCACATGGAATACAATCGTGAAGTTGATGTATTTATATTTCTGCGTTTCGCCTGGCGAGTGTAGGCGAGTAATTAAAGGTACCCATCCCCTTCTCTCCAAAAAAAATACATGGAAGCTATGTAAAATAGATATTTACACCAGAAGGATACCAGCATTGATGATCCTGGGAAAATCCCTCACTGGGCATCCACGCTTAAACTTCCCCACTCTTCCCGTGCGTGGATTCTTAGGATATCCTGGAGGGGGCACTCCCCCGCTCGGTACGGTCAGCGAAATGACTAAGGCCCCCGCTGTGATAATCGTCGTGAATTTCTGCAATTATATTGTACTTTATTCAATTCTTAACACCGTCCAGTACCATTTAGAAATAGTAAAGCTTGTATTGCTTTTTCTCACCAAAACGTTGCATCTCTGTACATCTTCTATCACGGGAATTGCTTAGACAAATTTTTCGTATTAATTTCAGCTGCTAAATTTCACCATCATACACTGCCAATAGAACTCGAAATTGCACCCTAACCATCTCGATGATTAGCAGTTCACTACCGTGCAATTTAGTTTTTAAGTTCCTATTTAAAAGGTCGGCACGGCACCTGAAATTCTCCATGTGTGGCTGATTTTCATAGGCGGCAGTTGACTCTTACCATCAGGTGAGCTGCACGCTGTTTGCCCCTCTTCTATAAAAAGCCAAATATCTAGAAATCATATTCGGACTAGGGATAATTTTGGTTATAGATATAAGACAAGCACTACCGCCGACCGTTTCACAAATACAACATAACAAGCATTAGATGCTGTAAGTCTGATTTGCCTGTCAAGCAAAATGACCTCCGTCATTTTGAATACAGGCCTTCAATCTGCGCGGCCAGTCGTCTATCGCAGCAAGAACGAGGTCCATGTCAATATCGGCGGCTGTCTTAATCAAGGATGTCTTGAGTGACTCCAAATTGGGATGAGGCTTTGAGCACGCCTTTTCCTCCAAGTGTTGCCATATCTTGTAATCTAACGGATTCAAATCTGGACTGGAGGAGGGCCAGTCTTCATGCCGGATCAAGTCGATTTCACGCGAATCTTGTTGTAATACCCAGTGCCTGTTATTGAACATGGTATGAGAAACAGGTTCCACAAGGTTCGTCAGGACTGTATTTTGATACACAACTGCATTCGTTTTTAAACCTTTCTCACAAAAATGTACCTCTGTTAAGCCCCAATAAGAAACTCCCAATCATACCATGAGCGAGGATGGAAAATGACCTCGGTGGACACGTGAAATACGGTTGCTCGCTTCTTCACTACTGTGTGCGTAAACCTTATCATTTTGTTTGTTGTAGCTCTTTTCTACGGTAAAATTTTTTCATCCGAAAAAAGAATTTCTCGATATTTTTTCCCGCATGCCGCTTCAACAAAGCGCGGCATCTCTTCAGTCTCAGTAGACGGACATTCAAACGATGTCCTGTTTTTCTTCGATATTCCCGAAGCCCTAAGTCGTCATTTAACACCCTTTTCACCGTGGTTCTGCTTAACCCCATCTGAAGGGCCAACAGTTTCTGCTTACGTTTGTATTTACGTATATATATAGGTAGCTCAAATAAGCCGGACAGTGACAATCACAACCGAGACTATGTTAGTAAGGCTATGTTGGTGCGAACAATTGTTTTACCGGTCATTGATTATGCTGATGTGAGTCAAATACTTCTGTGCAAATTGAATCGTTTGTTAAATAATTGCACCCGTTTTCTTTTTGGCCTTCGCATAAACGATCGTGTATTCTTATATCAATCTAAGCTGAAATTGCTCCCTATCAGTTAGCGTAGATGCATCAGAATTCATCGCACGCGATTTTCAATTCTATATGATGCATACACTTCTTAATACCTGAAACACAAGTTTCAGTATTTGGGTTCTTCTCACGATCGTTACCTGCGATTCTCCGAGGAAACTATCATATGTGTTTTTCCTCGCCGTACAAAATGTATGTCCAGTCTTTCGCCGCTGAGGCCGTAATTCTATGGAATAAATTACCTCCACATATCAGCAAACCGACTTCTATTGAAGCCTTTAAAAAAATGGTGAATGATCACTACCTTTCTTCTTCCAGGAACTAACTTTCTTATTTAAATATTTCTGCTTATTTGTGGCTCGATATTATAAATTATTTAAATTATTTTGTTTAATAATATGTTCGTATGTAGGTATGCTTAAAATGTTTGTATTTTGTTTTAATTAAAAATTATATATATTATGTATTATGTATAGAGTTTATTACTTAGGTTATTTGTGAAACTATACTAAAGTAAAGTTGCAGCCTATTTAGGTCCCACTGCTGGGCACAGGTCCTCTCTCATTTCTGAGAGTGTTTTAGGGCAAGGAAATGTCCGCCGCACTGCCCCGATGCGTGTTGGCGAACTACACGAAATATTTTTTTTTCTTATTTCTCAGACAAGCAGGTTTCCTCACGATTTTTTCGTAGTGGTTGACTGGTAGAGAATGCCTTAAGGCGTTAAGTCCGCCAATTGTACAGTTAAAGTGCAATAAACATTTTAAACGACTAAATAAATAAATAAATATTTACCTAAAATAATATTTATCTTCGTTGACATATATTATTTAAATATTTATAACAAAAGGCAGTAAAACAGATTTAAAGGAGACAATTTCTTTTTGTATGGAGAATGGGCCCACCACAAATTGTGGCGTAACTTATTTATTTACTTATTTGTTTACTCTTTACCCTAAATTACACGAGAGGAACAGCTAC
Source organism: Parnassius mnemosyne (assembly GCA_963668995.1). Lineage (NCBI taxonomy): Eukaryota > Metazoa > Arthropoda > Insecta > Lepidoptera > Papilionidae > Parnassius > Parnassius mnemosyne. The sequence continues at coordinate 8,363,228 of CAVLGL010000046.1, read as the reverse complement.
TATGTAATAAATGCCAGCAGTGACGTCATCTTTTTTTATATAATGTGTATGGTATTGGGGAAAATAGTGTTTCCAAAATAATGTGAGTTGGTACTAGCATCAACGTAAAAGCAAGCTACTGAGGACTTTTATACCCCTGGCTATATTTAATATCCAAAATATTATAGGGTTAACAATAAAATAACAACAGATTTTTTATTTATTGAAATAAACAATAAATTATATTAATGCCGGTATAAGCGCCATCTCTTGAACAAAATGTGTAAAAATTGTGTAGTGCTCATGTTGCCTATGAGATGGTGCTAGTTCAACGTAAAAGCAAGCTAATGAGGACTTTCATACCCTTGTTCAACTGTGAATATCAAAACAACTTTTTTTCAGATTTCATGATTCCGTTTAGATTTTCATAAAATCTTTAGGCCGATTACTGTAATAAATTGGTATCTTATTTTGTGTAATAAAATAAGTTACGCTATAATTTCTAGTGGGCCCGAGACCGATTGTCTCCATTTATTGGTGTAATTAAAGTAAATAAGTTAATTGATTCTTTGAATTAAAAATAGCTTAAAATTGCATAAAGCTACACGAGCCGCCGCGCCGCGCCGACATACTGGACTTAAAAATGTAAACTTGCGATTGAATGTGTTTGAGTGATATGATTCGATATATTTGTGTACGCCTAGGCTAACATTATTAGTTGTTTGTATGTATTTAAGTTTTCTCATGTAAGTTAATAATGGTTTTTTTTTGCGCTCAGAAGCAATTAGAAAGGGCCACTCCGATACGCGAGAAAGTGGAGAATGCTTTATGCATACCACGATAGCCGGTCTGTCGTGGTTATGCGGGACTCACTGTGACTATCCTAACGGGGACCCTAAGTGATATCCGCTAAACTCCACTGGGGAGTTTTGGGGACTGGCAATTGGCTGATTAAGCCTCTTTGCCGGATCGGAAGTGACCCTTTTTTGGGAGAAGAGGGCGCAGGCGGCTACGAGCTGCTGAGGGAGACCCTACTAGGACAAATTTAAGAAGAGTCGGCCTTAGCCGCCAGGAGGCAGTTCAGGTCGGTTGAAATTCTATTTGGCGGGCCCGAGAGAGAGTTTCTCGGCCTACTGACTCGATAGCGAGAGGGGTATGGGGCTGCATAAGTAGCTGCCTCACGAATAAAATGATTGGAATTAGACTCTGAGGCTTTGAAGAAATTCTCAGAGAGTGTTTTTAGAAATTGTTGGATTGTAGGGAGCTCTAAGTCCCGATGGAGGTCGGCATTACGGATGTACCAAGGTGCGTTCGTAGCTCGACGAAAGAAGAGGTTTTGAACTACTTGGAGTTCATTAATGATTTTAGAGTCGGCGTGGGCAAAAACAGGGTCCGCGTAAGACATGACTGGTCCAATACAGACCTTATAAAGGGTTCGCTTGTTACGAAGGGACATTTTACGATGTCGGCCCAACATACTGTTGAGCCTACTCAGATAAAAACGTGCGTGACGGGTTACTCTTTTGACATGGGGCCCGAAGGTGAACCTCCTGTCAAGGATGATGCCTAAATATTTGTCAGACGTATGCCAGGGGACAGGGGTCCCTAGCATACGTATTGGTGGAATTTTTTTGAGGTGGCGTCGTTTATAATCGAAATAAACAGCGGAGCTCTTCTCCGGGTTCACATCTAAGCGCCATTTTTGGAAATAAGCTCTTAGGTTATCAAATGAATTTTGGATTTTTTTCCGTATGAAAGGTACCGTTACAGTAGAGGGCAGTCTCGTCTGCGAAGAGTGAGAGCTGAACACCTTTTGACGGGATGGAAATGTCGTTGGTGAACAGGATGTAGAGGAGGGGAGCAAGTACTGAGCCCTGAGGGACACAAGCTTTGATGTGGCGCTGAGAAGAGAGCGTGCCTTCGTGTCTAAATCTAAAGGTAGGATGCTTCAAGTAAGAGGCCAGGAGACGTACTAGACGATCGGGGAGACCTATTCTGTATAGTTTGTAGATAAGGTCTTCATGCCAGACTCTATCAAAAGCTTTGGCAATGTCGAAAAAGACCGCGATGATCTTATGACGACGAGGATAAAAGCCGCTTAGGATATATTCCACAATACCTTGAACTTGTTGGGGACAAGAATGTTTCACTCGGAAACCAAATTGATGGGGGATGACAAGAGGGTCACCGTCTTAGGGAAACAGATGGAGCCTCATGCGAGTGATGATGACTCTTTCGAAGAGTTTGCCCTTGAGGAGGCTAATGGGACGATGACTGGAGGGGAGGCTGAGAGGCTTTCCTGGCATGGGAATACCAATGACAGTTGCCTCTTTCCGCGTAGTGGGAAAGTAACTAAGATTAAAGCAAGAGTTGAAGATAATAGTTAAAAGGGTTAACACCTGTTCATCAAAATGTTTAAGGGCTTGGTTGGAGATGCCATCCACACCTGGAGCCTTTTTGGGCTTAAGTCCTTTGACGAGGGATGAAATCTTATCATTGGATACCGTGATGGGGTCAGAGGCTGTAGGGGGTGAGTTCCGGCGGCGGTTAATAATGGTCAACTGTTATGAGAAATAAAGATATCTATCTCTATGTTTGACCATAAGAGTTATTTTAGATTACATATTAGTTTTTTATTATTTTACTTTTATAATAATACAGTCACTCTAAATTACAAAGATATTTTCGAGAATTTCACGCACATTTACAATTTGGATTCGAATACGCTGAGAATGCAGAAACATATTTTTAAATTATGCTTCTCGTATAAACGAAATTCAACGTAGAAAACTTTATAAAAGTATTAATTCAAAGTAACATGATATGTATCGTGGACAAATACTCGTGGGAATAAGCAAACTTTTTATCTCAGCTCATTTTCGCAGATGCACTGCTAATTTTGAATTATGTCTAACATAGTTCGGATTAAAATCTAAATATTCACAAATGTTGTGCTGTATTTACAAAATTATAGTATCAGAAAAAAAGGAAGTGTTTACAAAAAACTCAGAACAAGCTCAGAACTCTGTTTGTTTGTTATTTATTGTGTCTCTTTGTTACCAAGATTTAAAATCTTAGAGAGGAGAATAACTATAGTATATAGCTATAGCTATATTGAAGTCATTCCAAAAAAAAGAATTCAAGTTTACTAGCCAAGAGGATATTCTTAAAGTTTCTCTAGATGTACCTGTATCGACGAAAATAAAACTTGTAAATAAAAACTTTATAGTTATTTTCGGTGATTAGCAAACTAGCTAGCAGAATCTGGGTATTTTCAGCTTTAATATCCCGCCAATATAATTTATTAGCATTTATAAGATTAAATTTTTGTTCATTTACTACACTAACTTTCAAGATTATTATCCACTCTGTGATATTTTATAAATGTTCAGTTCAAGAAATATTATGTAGAGATTATTATCAATAGTTTCCACAGAAATGATTGTCCAATAATCTTTACTCTCTAGAATTCCATCTTTAAGAGATTTCTTTAAATTATTGTGTTAAGTTATATAAAATAATGTTGATAAAACGAATAAATAAAAAAATATTGCCGACTGATAACGAAATTTTGTACTTGATTTGAGAAGCGTTTTTTTGAAAGTGATTTTAAAATATTTATACAAAAGAAATATTTTTTGAATGAGTATTTTCAAACCCCTGCATGCTAAGTGGTAACGGATAATATTCTGTTTCATTTTTTGTCACCTTTTGTTTTAAAAATAACGCAAGAATTTGATTTATTGTTAAAATAAAAAGAAAATGAAATATTATTTTATTTTATATAGATTATAATGTAGATAATCTGTATCTTATTCCTATAAAACGTCATTGTTTACTTTCCAACTCGTTTGGAAAAAAAACTTCTGTCCTGGTAAGAACCAGCAAGAAACGCAGCGGGACAATTCTTTTAAAGTAAATTTTACAATAAAGATGATAGAAACATTTTACAAAATTTATTTGAGAACAGCTTAAAACGACCACCTCTTATTATTACCATGACTTGTCAGTATTAACACCATTAATAATTTATGATGGAAGCCTTCATCACTAGCATAGAAGAAATTCTTAGAAAAGAACACAATTCTTTAGTTGATCTATGCATGTGTGGCCGGTGGAAGTTCTGCCCGGGGAGTGGCCAACGCTCCGATTGGTAGTTCGGAGCTATTCTATATATACTGCTCTTACTTCGGAACTTCGATAGCGTGATGTAGGCTTCGATGTGTTTCGCTTGTGGCGCGACGACAGCGCCGCCACACATGCATATAAAGTTTCACGTGGTACAAAATAAGATAGCTATATTATTATCACCTTCTTTCTTTCACAAGATTGTTGCTGTTTTTCCATTCCATAGATACGTCTATTAATGTGACATTAACGAAACACAACAACATTGTGGATAAATTAATTTATTCTATGACTTAATAGAATTAATGATTTTGATTAATCCGGTTCCTAATACTTAAATAAATCAATGAACATTAATAGAACCTTTTATTTTTTATGCTTTATCTGACATCATTAACAAAAACGTAGTCGAATAATGCGGAATTTCATACTATCGTGGTGATTAAAAATCTATCGTGAAAAGGTCACTATAAAATCTATTTAACTTCAACCGGTATATTTCTGCCAAATTATCCCTAGTCTTTAGAATTATTGGCTTTTATAATTTTTGGTTGCACAGTGAATAATAAATTTGAAAATGTAACCAAGTACCCCTTTAAAATATTTTATTTATTTCTTGCTTATCTAATAGGCACCGGGTTCGCTTCACGAAGGGCTCGGCTACGAAAGTATAGTAACCGCAACTAGATCGCGGTCTGCCTCATCTTTTCTGGCTCTATCACAACTACCAGTAAATCGATTACGAACGTATTACTTGTTTTCTACTCTGCACCCTCAAGATATTATCCATCATTCATACATTAATTACAGCTCTTTAAAATTCTACTGCCGAACATAGTTATTTTCCATATATTGCCTCATAAGGGGAATACTTGTTAAAATTACCTCTCTAAGGAAGTGAGTTGCCAATCGCAATTTTTTATTACTTTGTTTTTATTAGGAAGATAATGCTGCCTATTTTTTACTACTCTTTTACCTTAACCACGGGATGGTATGGGATCTTAGAGTATCTATGGCCTCATACCATCCCGATGTAGTGGATTATCTTACACCCCCGCTACATAGCATTATAATCCTGCCTGCTTCCTTTAGTCTTAAAATACGAGTATGTAGTACGATATAAGAACTTAATATTTAAATTCAATTCTTTTATGTTTCTGCTGTCTCAAGGCTCGGTCAGGCTGGAGGTGTGTATGTGTTGAGTATAGTGGTGTTTTTGTGGTGTTGGTTATGATAGACCTGACTGGACTATTGAAGTCGGCAGCAGCCCGGACTTCGGCACCGCTCCAAATTGTGGTAATCTCTAGCGGCGTCACCCACAGTCACTTTCTTTCTTCTTCACTCTGTCAGTCTATTAACTATACCGTTCAATTATCTAATTTCCAGACACCACTAACACGCGTTTATTATAAAGCGTAACACACAACACGAATACCGAATGTTCGGATCAAAGGTCACTTCCGTTTCGCGTGGCAACAATTATTTCTAGCACAATTCCAACGTTGATCGCAATCAATGTTAACTTCCTAACAATATGTTAGCCCGGCTTCTAATTCTAGACTTTACAAAAAACCCTCGCCGTGGCAACAATTTGCTAACAAAACTGACTCTCAACATGGAGGTTTCCTGGGCGACTTCACCACGTGCTCTCGACAGCACGTATTCTAGCAACTGCGACTCGACCCCGTCGCCCGTAGGACCTAACTGCCCTCGCGCGAACGTCAAACCGGTAGGAATGCACCGCGCCGAGCGCCCTCTGGCGTCAATTCTTGAAATTAGCGTTTGGCGCGAATAAACCCCCGTCCCGGACATAAGGACTTATGTCCGCGAGCAAACCGGCAAGCGAGACAGGGTCGCGACGCACGTTGCAAGACCGAATCTCCAACCAAACCTCAGCCACCCTAGGCACCCCATCAGATCTTGCAACCTTAACCACCGCCTCAAAAGACCGCCCCAACGTAGGCAAGTCGGAGGGTCGAACCTCCACTGGATGCCCTTCCTGGGCATCGCAGCACCTAAATAAGTCCTGTTGCTGGACAGAAATTGGACGACCTCTTTCAAACACCTATCTGTGCCCCTATGATTCGTTCCGCAATCCGACCGGATCAGGTCGAACAGCGACGCGACACGAAGCGGCTCAGCGTGGCCTCCTAAGCTTCAGTGCAGAGAGCACCCACTAATTCCACATGAAAGTCGTCTGTGGAGAGCCAAACGAAACGCACAGATAGTCCCTAGTATGAATTTTCAAACAAGTAGGCATTGGCAAGTAGAATTGTTTACATCGAATCTGACAGCTAGGCCCATGTCATAATTATCAAATCTAAATAGTCACGAGTAGAATGACTTTGCATTTGTGTTATTTTGTTTCTTTTCTCGCGGATTTATTATCTAAGCAACGAAAAAGTTTTCTAAATGGAATCCGATAATTCTTCTCGCCCTATTGATCACGGCCTGAAAATGGATCCCGCTCCCACTTCTTACGATAACCTCTGCACGAACTTGGACTCGATATCCACTGTTAACGATGACCCCAGCTTTCACACCAGCCAGAGTTCTTCCCAGCTCTCAGTAACTCATTCAAGAGGACATTAACGCTGTGTCAATTGTGGTTTAAATGTCACAAAAATACGAAGTCATTTGTTGTTAAAAAATGTTCTTGTGAAAATAAAAAACCTTTATATCTTAAAAATACAGACTTTTTTTAAATCAATTCCTTAACTTATTGCAAGTCCTACCAATGTATAAACACCAGCTTAGAAGTATATATAACCCTAAATTAATTATAGCTAAAACACAAAATATATATGGAGATCATCAAAATAAGATCATTATTCCTAAATTAATTAATAAACTACCTAAAAAATTAAAGGAAGATATCAATCCTAAAAATATTAAAAACAAATTAAAAACGTACTTTATGAATCAACTAATATAATAACTAACATAATATAACTAAAACTAATACTATATACTATTTGTATACTATATAACTATTCTAACAGTGGTAGAGCCACGCGGCAGCTTTTGCTGTCGCACGGATGGGCCGGCTCGAACCGGGGTAGTACCACGACCTCACAGAAAACCAGCGTGAAGTAGAGGTTTACCTCTGCGTTTCGCTTGGTGAGTTCAGGTGGCCGGGGGCCCTTTTTACTGGAAATGAGGCATTCCATCTTAGTCCTCACGGGTGACAACGCATCTACATTTTGATTTGTAAAAGAGGATAGATGTAGATGTCTATGGGCCGCAGCAACCACTTACCATCAGGTGGACTGTGTGCTCGTTTGTCACCCTTATCCTATAAAAAAAATACTATTATATGTGTATACTAATTGTAATATAATTACTATATTTATATTTCAAAAATATAAAAATATTTTTTCCTCTGAACAACCTGTATACTACAACTCATCCTCACGTTATTGTTATAGAAGCGAGCGAACTACCTTCTTACTCTAAATAATATTAAAATCTTTACGCTCAAAAGACGGCGAACTGCAGTGTGCAGAAAAATCTTATATAGGTTTATGTTGCACTGTACTTATGAACTGTGTATAATATGTATTTTTGTTGTTGTAAAATAAAATAAATAAATAAATAACCATTTCATTATTTTAATTGCAAATTATCATTTCCATATGCTTTTATATGTGGGCACCCATGGCCGAAGTGTCTATGAACGGTGGGCATTCCCCTTTCTGCCAAATTATCCCTAGAATTTAGAATTATTGGCTTTTAAATTTTTGGTTACACAGGGAATAATAAATGTGAACATGTAACCAAGTAACCCTCTAAAATATTTTATTTATTTCTTGCTTGTCTAATCGGCACCGGATTCGCTTCACGAAGGGCTCTGCTACGAAAGTATAGTTAACCGCAAGTAGATCGCGGTCTGCCTCATCTTTTCTGGCTCTATCACAACTACCAGTAAATCCATTACGAACATATTACCTTTTTTCTACTCCGCTATCTCAAGATATTATCCATCATTCATACATTAATTACAGCCCTTTAAAATTGTACTTCCGAAAATAGTGTTTTTTCCATAGATTGCCTCATAAGGATAATACTTGTCAAAATTACCTCTCTAAGGAAGTGATTTGGTAGTCGCAATTTTTTATTACTTTGTTTTTTATTAAGAAGATAATGCTGCCTATTTTAACTATACTTTTACGATACCCACGGGATGGTATGGGGTCTTAGAGAATCTATGTCCCCATACCATCCCAATGTAGTGGATCATCTTACACCCCCGCTACATAGCATTATAATCCTGCCTTCACTTCATGATTTCAAACTATTTACCGCTAAGCAAGTGATAAATCAGCATATAAAATTGGGATTACAAATGGGATCCAACTGGCTTATATAATGTGTGATTGTGAAGACTTAGTATTCATACCTGATTAATTATTAGTTTTTAAAATCTGCTATATGAATATGAATGATTATAATAAAATCATCATCACTTGATTTAGAAAACAATTTACTTGGTCACACGAATGATAGATATTAAGTCTAATTCTATTTTATTTATATTTTTAGACATACTTATTTTAAAGTTATGAAAAATAAATAAATAAACAAAAACGAGTATATCGATGTCGATTATTGCTAACAACAGGAACGAAATCACTATAAATTTAAGACGGCATGTCTTGTGAAATAACGTCACACATAATATTACTTTATTACACATATGATACTACTACAATAGGGGTGTCGTTTTATTAGTAAATTAAAAGCTACGAGTGAACTTATTTGTCATAGTATAAAGAGATCAATAATGACCACTTGTAATTTAAGTTCTACGCATAAATAACACGCAAAAACTTTCAATAGTGTTTTTCTTTTTACCTTATTTGAAAATAAAATTAGACGAACCTAGACAAATATAGGATACCCCAATAATTGCGGAAGTTGTCAAGTATGTGGGATGTACTAAAGAATCATGAGTAAAGTTAAACTCATCATTATATTCAATTTAATACTTTTAAAATGCTGTTATGACAGTCCAAATCTACCACCGGTGTACGGTATAAATTTGATAATATTACAATAATATGCAGTGTTGGAATGGCATAAGATGCATCCTAGAAGTGTTTTAAAACGTAACTAGAGCAATGTCAATGCCCTTTTTTAAAATTAACATACACTCTCACCCAAATTATTACATAGAGACTACTGAATTTCATAAAATTTTTAATATTTAAATTCAATTCTTGGATGTTTCTTTGCTTGCATTTGGCTTAAAATCTGTTGCCAAAATAAATTTTATGTGGCAAAGCATTCTACAAAATTAAGTTTCGTATCTGTTGCTAGGTACATTTGGTATTTAACATTTCTGTATTAAAATTTAATTTAGTAAACTTTTTACTTCAATATATAGCCTAGAGAAAGAGATTAGTTAGCGGAATACCTTATGACCTACTACTACTAAGAAAGTGGCTAGTAGACTGAAAGGATCGAAGAAAAAAAGACCGGAAACACACCTGCAATTCCCCTAGTATTGCAGTTGTTCATGGGCAGCAGCAGTCACTTACCGCCGCCATGAACAACTCAGGTGAGCCGTATGCTCGTTTGTTCCCTCTCCTATAAAAAGAAGAGTATTATATTTACAATTCTATCAGCGTTCTGAAAGGCCTTCGAATAAATTTGTCTCATTAGATTCTTAAAATTAGGAAAAGAGTATTATTAATTATCCCTCCTGTGGCAATGCTTCTGCTTATTTTATTATCTGCGTAATTTACCCTGCGGCGTGAGCTTAATTTTGAGTCTTAATTTTTTCAAAGTGCTTTCTTTCATCTTTTTTGCCGCCACGGAAGAACAGTTATAAGAACCTATATCCTAATATTTTGATGAAAAGAATTTTTTTTTATTAAAATAAACAATATAATAAAAAAATAGTAAAACAAATATTAAAAGAAGAATGTTTATTTGGGATTTGTGGATTCATTTATAGTCCTAAATAAATTTGGGACAAAATTTTCGCTCCAGTGATAGAATGAGGTAAACGAAAGAAAATAAACACACAACGTACAAAAGCAAAGTCTATACTCTCCCTTAGGCACTTCAAGATAATCTTATTATGATATTTATATAATCTACAAATAGTTTGCTGACAATGGTTTGCATAGTGTTACATATAGTAGGAAATGAAATATTTACAGAAATATTTTTAGACAATATGTCTCCCAGGTTTATTGCTTTTTTTTAAGAACATATTTTATAAAAATTCAATTCACTTCAATATTCTATTTTATCTTAGTTTTTTTTTTCATTAAATTACTTTAATGAAACCTGTCTATTGGCGGTGTTATTGTATCGACAGCAGTGGAATTTTTATAGTAGTTGGTGTAAAGAATGAACAAAAATGATATCAAGTCAAACATTGAAAATGGTAAATTTTATTTAAAGTAACACCGCTTATTTAATAATATCAATGCTAATAGTAGTACGTTGTTATATGTTGTATAGAGAATAGAATAGAAAAGAATATTTTTATTCAATATAGATCACATGTGTAATTCTTATTGAAAGTAATTTTTTACTTTACCACTGGTTCGAAAAAACCCCCTGTCCTGGGAAGAACCAGCAAGAAACCCAGCGGAACTTTTTTTTTTAATGCGCAATAAAATAATAATGGTGATCTGAACTTAAATATTTTGTATAATTAATTTACGCAAGGGCTTAATATCTGTAAAAATGTGATCTATACAGGTTTCACTAGACTCAGCAATACATGTTGGTTCTAAGAATAAATTAACATAATTATATCATTTAAACAATGAGTAGTATTAAGTTTACTTAATACTAATGGAAGAAGTTTAAAAGTAAACAAAGATTAGATGATTATAATTTATTTTTAAAAATTAGTAAGAATAAGAGAAAGTAAAAAAGTAAAACAGCTCATTATTGTTACACCACTAGGTGGTATGACTCGTTTTCTACCTAAGAGTCCGCTATACCTATTTCTGCCGCCAAATAGCAGTTTTTGCGCGTGCACTGCTCTGTTGCGATCTAAAGTCAGCATCATTACAGGCTGTGAAGCAATCTATCTTAGTTCTCAGAGGTGAAAACGCATCCGTAGCCTTCTTTACTTAAAGTTGGTTGTAGGTGTCCATGGACTACTGAGCCACAACATTAGGTGGATCGAAAGTTCGTTTGTCTAATATAAACTAAAATAATAATAAACAAAGAAATGCTAAGGATGAAATAACACTAACTTAGGAGTCACAGTATGGGAATTTAATAAGGTCATTGCATTTGGCATACGCTGGTGAAGTTTTAAGTCTTAACTAAACTTAAAACTTGCACGGATTGTTGTGTCGCAGTGGAGAGCACTGACAACATTTTGAGTACGTATATATTTGATCTAAGAGAGATTTTAAGATGAAGAGTTCTATTTGGATGCTAATTCTTTTGTTTCAAAATTAAAAAGATTGGCGTTTTGAATCTGAATTTACAGATAACACGTCATTGATACATTAACAACATAAAAAATATTTAAAAAAGACAGGTATAGTAAGTACCATTAAGTGTGATCCTTATTACTACAAAAGTGTACTGTAGTATGCACTTTGAATTTGCACATTTTAAGCGGTTCAATCATTCAATCGTTCAGTAATTAAGATATAGAGTACGCCTTTAACAAGTTGTTAATTGCTTATTTAAATAAATAAATATAATTAAGATACTCGTGGTTTATTGTTTTGGGAGAGGACAAATACGAACAATCGGACGGAGGTAGGTTCCCTTAGAAATTCTCACGGTTACTACTCGAACTACGCCATCTTTCGAAGTATGAACAGACTTAATAATAGCTAATGGCCAAGCAAGGGGCGGTGAGTTATCGTTAATCACAACTACAACCGTGTCTGGAGCGATAGGCGTAGACGGACCGCTTCAGCTCTGCCGAACTTGTAATCTACGAAGATATTCTATCCTCCACCAACCCCAAAATGACTGAACTAATCCATCAGTGATTATGTTTACTACACGATCACTGCGTGGAAGTACAATTAAGTATTTTTTAGTGTAATCAAATGCGGTTTTCGAGAGGCCTACGCGGATCATTGTCAACGATATGCCTTAAACGAATGAAAGCGGGTGATCAAGGTTTGTTACCTTTAATATTTAAATATTCCACTGCAAAGTGTTGTTTTTGCAGGGCGCGGGTCATTATAACCTCGAATAAACATCAGCAGTCACTACATTAGTGCTGCGGCGGGGTAATAATTTAACAATCTAAATTAAGTTGCCAAAGTTGTTTTGTTATCAACTTGGCGTACGTGACTGTGGGAGCAACGAAACTTATTTTGTCCCACAGGCGGGCGGTATTGGATAAGGTGTAGTACTTAGTGCACGTCACACCAACGGTAATATTGTCAGTGATCTGAGCAACACGGTTTGTAACAAATGTCTGCCACATCTTAACAATGGCCGGAGACAGTATCTCGTCCCAATCTAAGTTAAGGTGCCAAAGCTGTTTTATGAACAACTTGGCGTACGCGACTGTGGGGGCAACGAAACCCATTATGTCCCACAGGCGGGCGATAGTAGATAAGATGGAGCACTTAGTGCACCTCACATCAGCGGGAATATTTATCTTAAAATAAAAGGCGTCACTATCAGTAGACCAATACAAGCCCAATATTTTATGTTGCGTTGATTTATCGAACTTTACTTCTCCTGTAATCTAATGAGAAGCAGGGAGTTCATCTAAAACAGGTCGACGATTGCTATTCCATTTTATTAAGTCCCATTATGCGCCCTTCAATAAGCCTATCAGCTGCTGAGATGCGTCACTTGCTTCAGATTCGCTGGGCAAAGAGAACGCGATATCGTCCATATATAGCGAAGTAGACACGATACGACTTGCAAGTAGATACTTTGCGCCATCGTCATCGATAAGCTGTCTTGCTGTACGTAATGCATGGTATGCACTTGAAGTTAAACCGAAGTATACGCGATTGAAGTGGTACAACACAAGTGGGTCATGTGGATGAAAGCGGTATAGGAAGCATTGATAACGAAGATCAGAATCGCGAAAAATTATCTGCAGGAATTGCTGGCGACAGTCTGCTATCATAGCGACTGGATGTAGGCGGAAATTTAGAATTATATTGAACAAATCGCCTTGCAAATTTAGCCCTGAATGTAGGATATCATTTAATGCTCGACCAGTGCTAGTTTGCACGTTTACGTTAGTCCTGGATGCTAGCAGGAATGCTAGCATTCAGGACTAACATAAACGTGTCGACTTCTTATCTACTCGTAAGATTCCATAATGCGGAATTACATAAATTGGAGCGGGGTCATGATAGTCGTACGGTGGCGTGGGAGAGATATAATTTTTGGCTAAATATTCCGTTAGACGTCGTCATATGTCAACCTTAGTATAGGTGATGCTTGAAGTTTTCTTTCTAAGCAAATGAATCGTCGTCGAGCAGTCTCGCAAGAATCTTCGAGAGAATAAACGTCATCTTTAAATGGTAGGCCAACAATGTATCTACCACTACCAGGATCGCGGGACATCGTCGACTTATAAAACTCTTCACATTCAATGTCTAAAGGACACTGAATAGGCGATGCGGAGGGAGGCTGTTCAAGCTCCCAAAATCGTTGCACTAATTTATCAACGGCGGGAGACACTAGGATTGCACAGTACGTTAATGACTGATTAGTAAGAAGTGTCGGTAATGAACCCATAATAACGTAATCAAACAACGTTTTCAAAGCTGAGGGCCAAGACAAGTCGTTAGAGGAGTGAATTACATCAGGACACAATAAGTGCGGGAAAAGGGATGCGCCTATCAATACGTCAATTTTATTAGGTACACCGTCACATTCATCAGCGAGTCTTATGTCATTAAATTGTGCTAAGACTGATTTGTCTATCACAGTGGTGGGCATACGATCGGTGATTTCATTAACAATGAGCGGTGAAATATTGAAGTTAATATTAGAGTCGAAACGTGAGAACATTTTAATCATACAACAAAAGGGATTATAATATAGAAAAAATATTTTACAATTATAGTTTTATAATAAGTATATATTGACGTCACTTATTAGGGCCGATTGTACTATCCTAATAAGGGCGGAAGGTCAAACCGAGGCCGAGTGACGACGCACTGTCATGTAACACGGAAGATTGAAATATAGATATTAATCTACAATTATAGTTTTCTAATTAATACTGTTGTCGCTTAATAGAACCTATTTTAGTGTTCTAGTAAGGTCAGAAGATCAATAAATGTGAATAGGTTCAAAGTGGCCAAACAATGTGGTCTATAATTATGATTACTGATGTCACTTATTAGGGCATATTTAGTATCCTAACAAGGGCGGAAGGTCAATCTAGCGAAAAGTGATTACACAAAATGGTCAATCCAGCTCGAAGGACCACACAAAATGGACGCCCCAGTAACGTGGGTTCTTCGATAAAGATTTGTGGACTGTATTGGTATATACAACAAGCAGAGCAAGGAAAGCCGATGAGAGTGGAATGCACGCACTGACCTTGTGAGGACTGCCACGCCTTTCTCTTGGAGTATCAGCTAACGCAGCAGGTCCACCACAGGCACTCTTAGATCAGTTCTAGTATATTACACACTCCTTTACTTTCGACTTATTGTAATCGTGGAAGCCGCGTCACATTTTGTGAAATTACAAGGACACAATGTCCGGTGATAATTGATATTAAAAAGGAGATCGAAGGACGCAATGTCTTACGTACGGTGTGAGGTCGCGGTTATTATTCGATCACAACTAATTGCCGTTGCGTGGCGCTTGCGTCACCTTCAACGACTGTACGTGCATATAGGAAGGATTAAGGAAGGGCGGGGTTAAAGTTATGTACCAAGTATTATCTTAGATTTGTAAATTAAATTGTTAACTGGCGTAACCAATCTATATTGAATAAAAAGTTTCTATTCTGTTTCAGTTTCTGTAAAGAAGCTAATAGCAACAGGAATCTGTAGAGAAATAGAAAATAATAAAAATTAATAATAATTAAAAAAGGATTTGTGTGTTCTTATTTATTTAATATATATATTTTTTCATTCGGATTAGCAGCTTGCGATGTGTCGCTGTCATATCATAGTAAATAGAGGCCAATATCAAAAATCGCGTTAGCGAAATTATCATCTTAATTATGCCAGACCTACATTATCTAGCCTGCTAACTGGCAGTAAAGTCAATGTTAAGAAATTTTTGCTGGTAAGATAAATACCTGTCATTGAGAATGCACCAAATTATATAATATTAAACGTGCTAGAGCCATCATCATTATCATTAATGATGATGGCTCTAGCACCAGCGTAAAATTATTAACACTGAAATGTTTTTTATGGTGAGTCTAGAGAACTGGAGACCCTTTTTACTGGAAATGAGGCATTCCATCGTAGTCCTCACGGGTGACAATGCATATGCATCTTTATTTGTAATAGAGGATAGATGTAGATGTCTATGAGCCACAGCAACCACTTACAAACAGGTGGACTGCGTGCTCGCTTTTCACTGTATTCTGGTCTGAAGAGTATAGAGGGCTAGTATAATTACAAGCTGTGAGGCATTCCATCTTAGATGACAAAGTATTTGTAGCCTAATTTGTTTGAAGTTCGCTGCAGGTGTCTACGTGTAGACGGGGGCCCGTATGCTGGAGATCCCCGGGGAATCCAGTGGCGCGACTGCGGACGCTCTGGCTGCGAAGCTCAGAGCGTCCCTGAACGCGGACGAGGCCCGAGTGTCCAGGCCCGTCAGATGCGCAGACCTGCGCATCATGGGTCTGGACGACTCAGTATCGGAGGAGGAGTTGGTGGCCGCCGTCGCCAGGTCCGGGGGGTGCACTACTGACCAGGTCCGGTCAGGCGCCATACGCCCGGACCAACAGGGTATGCATGCCGCCACGGTGTGCTGCCCTGTTACGGCGGCCAAAACCATAGTGGAGGGCCGAAGGCTTCTGGTGGGCTGGGTCTCAGCGCAGGTTAAGATGATGTAGCCCAGACCTCTGGGGTGCTACCGTTGTCTCGTGGGGCATCACGTATCAGTGAAATGCGCCTCGGAGGTGGACCGCATTGGCCTCTGTTTCCGCTGCTGTCAGCCCGGACACATATCGGCGACCTGCTGCGCCACGCCGCACTGCGATGCATGTGCGGCGACCGGCAAGCCAGCCGATCACTGGGCCGGAAGCAGGGCCTGCGTGCCACCCGCCAAGGCCAAGGCCGCGGGTAGAGGAGGGCCCTCCTCCGCCGCCACCGCCTCTATGGCCACCGCCGCAGCTGCAACTGCCGCCGCCGCCGCTGTCACTGTTGCCGCCGCCGCCGCCGTGACACCGACGCCTGCAGAGGGGCGCCCCGTGGAGGAAGCTGAAATGGAATGCCTATAACGGCCCCATTAAGCTTCCTCCAGGCGAATATCAACCACTGCGCCTGCGCTCAGGATCTGTTGCTCCAGAGCATGGCGCAATGGTCGATTAACATCGCTGTGGTCGCTGAGCCGTATTTTGTCTGGCCTAGGAAGGACTGGGTGGCGGACCTTAACGGCTCAGTGGCCATCATTTCTTCGGCCGCCGCCGGTACCCCGACCCTTGAAGGTGTCAGGAGGGGTCAGGGGTGCGTAGCGGCACGGTTCGGGGAGTTCGTCGTTGTGGGGGTGTACTTCTCCCCGAACCGATCTCTCGCCGAGCTCCACAACTCTCTTGCAGAGCTGAGAGCAGTCGTCGTCGGAAGCTATCCCCTCCCCGTGCTTGTCCTCGGGGACTTCAATGCCAAGAACTTGGCTTGGGGTTCTCGTCGTACAGATGTACGGGGTAGGATGGTGGAAGACTGGGCTCTGGAGACAGGCCTGGTCGTCCTAAATCGGGGTTCTGCCCCCACGTGTGTGCGGATGCGGGGCGAGTCGGTGGTGGACATTTCGTTCGCTAGCCCCGCTCTGTCGCCGCGTGCCATTGACTGGCGAGTCATGGAGGGGGTGGAGACCTACCGACCACCGGTACATCCGGTTTGACGTCTCCACCCAGCCCTCGAGCGCGCCAGTCCAACAGGCCCCGAGTGGTCTGCGTTGGGCGCTGAAGCAGCTGGACCGGGAGCTCCTCCTGGAAGCCTCGATCGTGCAGGCCTGGGTGTCACCACCGGATAGGCCTGCCGTCGTCAATGATGAGGCAGTGTGGTTCCAGGAGGCCATGTCCGAGATATGTGACGTGGCAATGCCCCGCGTCCGGCCAGGAAGCGCCCGGCGTCAGGTGTATTGGTGGTCGCGCGAGCTGACGTCTCTGCGCGAGGCGTGTGTCTCCGCGCGGCAGCTGTACGCCAGGAATCGCAGGCTCCGCATTCGTCCACCGAATGCGGCAGCCATTGAGGCGGAGCTGTACGAGGGATACAGAGCGGCGAAGACCGCCCTCCGGGAGGCTGTCATGCGGGCCCGGGATCGGGCCGGTGAGGAGATGCTGGAGACTCTCGACAGAGATCCGTGGGGGCGCCCTTACAAGATGGTGCGGGATAAACTCCGCACCTGGGCCCCTCCTCTGATGCAGAGTCTCCGGCCTCAGCTCGTGGAGGACGTGGTGAGCGCTCTATTTCCTGCGCGAGGGGAACATCCGCCCCCGCCTATGACTCCGCCACCTGCGGTGCTGGAAGCGGACCACCAGGACGACGACGACGGCATCCCGGAAGGGACCGGGGTAGACCTGAGAGTGGCGGTACGTAGGCTCAAGGCCAGAAATACCGCCCCAGGACCCGATGGCTTGTCTGGCAAACCCTGGGTCCTGGCCTCGGAGGCTCTCGGGCCCCGACTGGAGGGGCTCCTAAGCGCATGCTTGGAGAGAGGCCAATTCCCGCTTCGTTGGAAGACGGGGAAGCTGGTCCTCATTCGGAAGCCGGGGCGCCCTGCGGACTCTCCGTCCGCATACCGGCCCGTGGTGCTGCTCGACGAGGTGGGCAAGCTCTTTAAACGAGTCATTGCAAACCGCCTCGCCGAGCACCTTGCGGGGACGGGGCCGGATCTTGCGGAACACCAGTTTGGTTTCCGCAAGAGGCGCTCTACGGTGGACGCCATCATGCGCGTGAGAGCCCTCACGAAGGGGGATGCAGTGGCCAGGGGGGGTTGTTTTGGCGGTGTCTCTCGACATCGCCAACGCCTTCAACTCCATGCCCTGGAGCTGCATTAGGGAGGCACTCCGGTATCACCGGGTGCCGACCTATCTCCGTCGTATATATATTTGGACTAAACCACTTAAATATTGACATTGGATAGTATAAGTAGGAAATTGTGAAAATGGGGGACGAACCCCCCCTATTTGTCCCAAGAAAATCTTTGGCGCGCACGCCCCCTGGAGGGGCTTCAGTGAGGCCTGCTGGTCCCAGTATGCCGAACCCTAAGGGTGGCTCGAGCGGTACGGCCGAAAAGCGGCCTTTAACGTCCCCGGATCAGCAGCAGCCTGTGACGCAGCGACAAAAAATTGAAAAAGAAAAGGAAAAAGACAAGAAGAAAGCAGGGACTGCGGCCCCAGGCGCAGTGACTGTAGAACGGACTAGGTCAGCGCTTGAGGAGGACCTGGAAATCATGGAGGAGGAGTTTGATGCTTGCAAGGCTTCACCCTTGCAAATAATAGAACATACAAGAGCGGCAGTAAATACGATCATGGGAATCGTCTCTGGTCCAGGATCCAAATTGAATAAAATGGAGGTAAACAAAGTTTCGGTAACTGGGCAGGACATGATTGCAATGATGGCGGCGATGCAGGTACATGTTATGAAGGCTCAGCTTGCGCTTTGCAAAGCTGAGCGGGACAAAGCAGAAGCAGAAGCGAAGCTGGCGCGCCAGGTGGCCGCGTGTATACCCTCAGGTGACGGTGACCACGCCCCAGCCGCAGGTCCAACATTTGCAGCAGCACTAAGGATGCCAAAGGGCGTTGCTGCCATGCCTATGCCGGAGAAGTCTGGTCCGGTTCTCGCCTTTTACCCAGCCGACGAGCAAGAACACCTCAAGACGGCAGACGATAACAAAGCTGAGTTGAAAAAGGCAATTAATCCATCTGAGATCAATATACAGGTCTCTAAGCTGAGGAAGATTGGAAATGCTGGGGTTGTGGTCCAGACCACGTCCAAGGAGTCAGCACAGAAACTGAGAACTGCAGCACCACCTACCTTAAGGGTTGCAGAGCCTCGACAGCGCCAACCATTGGTTGCGTTGCGTGGCTTCGAAGATGACGTGAAGTCAGAAGAAGTCCTGCCGGCCCTCCACGACCAGAACTTTGGTGGGGATGAAAAGTGGACCCTGGAGGAGCTGAAGAAGCAGTGCAAAATTGCATTCAAGAAATCTTGGAAGGGGAGCAGAAGAACCACGGTGGTGCTACAGTGCACCCCTGCGCTGCGGGATGTGCTGACCGCCAGGTATAGACTTTACATAGGGTGGGACGTGGTAGAGCCGTGCGATTTTATAGACGTCACCTGCTGCCAACGATGCCAGCAATACGGGCACCCTGCTAAATATTGCAGGGCAAAAGAGGAGACATGCGGCAAATGTGGAAAAGAGGGTCACAGCCGAGAGGCCTGCAAATCAGCCGACACTTGCTGTGCTACTTGTCGCAGGCTTGGCAAGCCGGGCGCAAGGAACCATGCCACGATGGCGAAGACGTGCCCGGCTAGGGTATACGCAGAGGAGAGGGCGGTCAATACTACACAGTATGGTGGATAAAAATTACTTATCAATTGGACAGCTCAATTTGGGGCGCGGCGAGATGGCCACCAAGGAGCTCCCTGCACTTGCGAGGGACCTGGACTTGGATATTTTCCTAGTCCAGGAACAGTGGCCGCAGGTGCAGGAAGTAGTACAGTTCGGCGATGGATCGCAGGCTGGTATCAAGGTCTGCAACGGAAATTTGGGTGTGGCTGGATTGCCTCACCTAAGTAATCCCTACTGTGTAGTGTGCCATGTGGAGAAGTACGGTCTCTACGTCGTCTCGGCTTATTTTAAATATAGCCATAACATTGATTATCACCTGCAACATCTAGAGACCGTACTTGACCAGTTGAAAGGCAAGCGCGTTGTAATTGGAGTGGATTGCAACGCGCACTCGCCACTCTGGTTCACTGAGGCTGAACAGATCGTAGGTAGGGGCCATGATGCTGCTTACCGTCGTACTGCCATGGAGGATTTTATAACGTCGCGGGGATTGGTGATAGTCAACGTGGAAGGCCAACCGAGCACCTTTTCGGGTGCAATGGGTGAGTCCAATATAGATGTCACTCTTTCCTCCAGAGGAGTCTCGATCACAGGGTGGCGAGTCCTGGACTGCGTCAGCTCGAGCGACCATCGGCTCATAATATACAAAGTTGGAGGAGAACCACATGCGAGGCTCCCGGGGCCGGTGGAGGTCCCTGCCCGTTTTCGGGACCGGGGGGTGAACTGGGGCTTCTTTCGTGGAACTATTCATGTACGAATGGGCGCATTGAAAGTAAGGCAGCCGGCTGATCGTCTTTGTGTGCAGTTCACTGACATTGTGGTTCGATCTGCGGAAGATGTCCTGGGGAGTGCTCGCCCTAGACGGGAGGTCGGCTATGAGTGGTGGACGCCTGAACTTGACAGAATGAGGAAAAAAGTATGTGATGCGAGAAGGGCATGGCAAAAGACTAGAAGAAAAGGAGGCAGGTCTGAGGAATTAGCCATGGAACGATTCCATAGTGTGAGAGCGCGATATAGACAGTTGATGGGGGATACGGAATTGGCCCATTTTAGAAAAATTTCGGAGATGGGAAATGCTGACCCATGAGGACGTGCATATCAGATCTCTAGCGGGAGATATCGTCCTCCCAGTAATATCATTAATGCCATTGAGTACGCGGAGCGACATTCGGGGGGGGTGAGGGAGGCCGTGCGGGGCCTGCTCGGGGCTCTGTGTCCGGACGATGATTCGTCCAAGGACACTGAGTTTCATGGGCGGGTGCGTCTCATGGCCGCCTTCACCCCATCTGGATCGGCTGCCGTTCCCCCAACCATTGGGTGTTTGGGGGGTATAGTCAGGGCGTTGCCCAACACTGCTCCGGGACTGGACGGGATTGGTGCCAAAATTGTTAAGAATGTGTGGAGAGCTGCACCTAGGGAATTCCACTGGGTGTATGCCAAATGTGTGGAAGAGGGGGTTTTCGCCGAAGTATGGAAGAAAGGACGGCTGATAGTTATTCCGAAAGGTAATGATAGGCCATTAACAGATCCCAAGGCCTACCGCCCGATTACGCTCCTCCCCATCTTTGGGAAGTTGCTGGAGCGAGTTCTGCTGCGGTGTGCTCCGAGCTTGGTGAGGGGCATATCGGAACACTAGCACGGGTTTTCGCCGGGTCGGTCCACGGTAACGGCGCTGCAAGACGTGCTTAGTACTGCGCGCGAGTCGCAGCGCAAGTATGTACAAGCCGTCTTTTTGGACATATCAGGAGCATTTGATAATGCATGGTGGCCAATGATACTGCTGAAGGCAAAACAAGGAGGGATTCCACCTAATATCTACCGCATGTTGGTGGACTATTTCACCAACAGGCGAGTGGGTATATTCGTGGGTGACTGTGCCGAATGGAAACGCTTGACCATGGGTTGCCCGCAGGGATCGGTCCTTGGACCGACCTTGTGGAATTTACTGCTGGATGATTTGTTGAGGCTGCCGTTCCCCTTAGGGACGAAAATGTTGGCGTATGCAGACGACGTGACACTTTTGATAGAGGCGAACTCTAGAGCTGAAATAGAGAGAGCGGCCAAATCTGCACTGGAGTTGGTATCATCGTGGGGAGAGAGGAACCGGTTATCCTTCTCCTCCGCGAAGTCATGTACCATGACCATTAAAGGCAAGTTCCAGCGACCACCTGTTATAAGGATGGGGACTGAGTCAGTTAAAAGCGTAACGTCGACCAAGGTATTGGGTGTCACGTTAGACACGAGTCTGTTCTTTATTCAGCACGCCAAAGATTAGGGAGAGAGGGCTGGGCGATGCTTTGGGTAGATGTCGCGGGTGTCGGCATCTTCTTGGGGCATACGCTACCCCGCACTCCGTGTTCTATATAAGGGTACATATGTTCCAATAGTGACATATGCTGCAGCCGTTTGGGTTGATCGGGTGGGGAACTATACAGTGCGAACGGCACTGCTGAGATCGCAGAGATCTTCGCTCGTGCTGTTGACAAAGGGGTACAGGACGATAAGTACTGCGGCGCTCCCGGTATTAGCCGGCGTCCTGCCGGCCGATCTGGAGGTAACTCGTGTTGGTAGGATTGACCAGGTGCATAGAAACGTTGAGAATGGGGAGTTGAGCAGGCGTAAGCGCGAAATCTGGGTTGAAGTTATGGATGTATGGCAGGAACGATGGATGAACGAGACGAATGGAAGAGAGTTATTCTGCTTCTTCCCGGACGTGTCGGCGCGGCTCAATGCGAATTGGGTCGTGCCGGACTATCAAGTCTCGCAGATACTCAGTGGGCATGGATGTTTTCGAAAGAGACTGCATGACATGAAATTGGTTGAATCTGGTATGTGTGATTGCGGTGCTGCCTATGAGGATAGGCATCACGTGCTATGGGAGTGCGAATTGTATGATGACCTGAGATGTAAGATGATGGACGGAATAGTACGCAGAGGGGTGGGTCCGGTTTACTACCCGGACCTCGTGGACGGTAAGGAGAGCTTTGGCCGGCTGCGGGAGTTTGCGCATGGTTGGCATGCGCGGAGAATTGCGATGGAGAGGAACGAAGTAAGGATTCTGCCCGGAACCGAAGGCGTAACGTGTTCGTCCAGCCCAGAAAGGGAGAGTGACACTACGGGACAAGGAGTAGATTAAATAACTTGTAGAGAGTCAAGAAAGTGCATGCGGGAAAGAGCCCTGAGCAAGTACCGAGTGCATCTCTCGAGATTCGGCCCGTATAACCGTAAGGTTGGTGGGGCCATGGGAGGTGGAGGGTTGTCCCTATCTCCGTCGTATAGTCGGGGACTATCTGACGATTAGGGCCGTCATCTACCCCGGTCGCAACTGTGAGTGGAACCGGCGAGAGATGTCGTGCCGTGTCCCACAAGGTTCGGTTCTGGGGCCGCCCCTGTGGAACATCGGTTACGACTGGGTGCTGCGCGCCGACCTCCCTACCGGCGTCAGCGTAGTTTGCTACGCTGACGACACGCTGGTCGTCAGCGTAGCAAACTACGCTGACGACCAGCATGTCTGCTGCCTCGTACGACCCCCCCTGGCACAGGGGGGGTCGTACGAGACGGCGGCGGAAACTATGACACGCGGGGTTGCGATAGTCGTTGAGAGGATCCGGCAGCTGGGTCTTGAGGTGGCTCTGCACAAGTCCGAGGCCATGCACTTCCATGGTCCTCGGAACAGGCCACCACCGGGATCCTCAGCGATGGTAGGAGGGGTATCCATCGGCGTCGAGTCGACGTTGAAGTACCTAGGACTCGTCCTCGACGGCCGATGCAACTTCGTTGAGCACTTCCGACGTTTGGCTCCCAAACTGGAACGGACCGGGGCTGCCTTCAGGCGGCTTCTGCCGAACCTGGGGGGCCAAACGCCTCCTGCCGGAGGCTCTACGCAGGGATTGTGCGGTCCATGGCCCTTTACGGGGCCCCAGTGTGGGCGCGTGGTTTGGCGCGGCTGGCCGTCCACTACCTGAACGCGCCCCAAAAGGTGGTTGCCGTGAGAATGGTGCGCGGCTACCGCACGATCTCTCGCAAGGCAGCGTGCCTCCTTGCCGGATTGCCGCAATGGGATCTGGAGGCGATAGTCCTCGCGCGCCTGCACGAATGGCGCGCGGAGGCACTGTGCCGGGGGGAAACCCCGCTGCCGCGGCAAGTTATCGTGCAGCGAACAGACTTCCGGCATGATCTCATGGCGACATGGAGAGAGCGACTGTCGCAACCCCGTGCTGGGCACGCCACTATAGCGGCGATAAGACCCCTCTTTGAGGAGTGGCTTGAGAGACGCCACGGCGTCCTCACCTTCCGCCTGACGCAGGTCCTCACCGGACACGGTGTGTTCGGGAGGTTCCTGCACCAAATCGGGCGGGAGAAAACGCCCGGGTGCTCCCACTGCGAGGATCGACCGGAGGACACGGTGGAGCACACCGTGGAGGTGTGCCCTGCCTGGGCGGAGCACCGCCGTGTCCTCGTAGCGGCGATAGGCGGCGGTGACCTCTCGTGTCCGGCCCTGGTCGCAGCCATGGTCCGGAGCGAGACGGAATGAGATGCCGTCACCACCTTCTGCGAAGCAGTGATGCTAGCGAAGGAGGTGGCGGAGCGGGAGAAGGAGAGAGCAGCAGCTTTCCTTCGCGGCCGCCGCGGGAGACGCCCCGGGCGTCGGGGGCTACGTCGTGGCCCCCGGCCACCGTAGGCTCGGGCCTGGGGACGGCGAGCAATGGGTAGCTCGCCGTCCGTCCGTCTAACGACGACAGGCCGTGTCGACGGCGCGTTTTGTTCCACGCGCGCCTCAAAGAGCTGTCAGCAGCGTGAAGGGGCCCGCAAGGGCCGACACCTGCCGGGGCTGCGGGCTGTTTGAAAGAGATACCGCGGCTCCGGAACGTAAGGGCACTGAAGGAACACGGATGGTTTTTAGTCAGTAAAAGTCTGACACTCCCTTCCGCTCCACCCAGAGCGAAAGGCGTCATTTGATGATTTTCCATCCGCAAAAAAAAAAAGGTGTCTACGTGTGTCACTTTTGGTCAGATAGGCTGTGAGATTGTTTTTTATTTCAGTTTATGGTAGTTTATTGTTTGACATAACATTTTAGCGTAAAAGATTTAAGAAAGTTGACTTAGTAGACCCCGCAATTTTAAAATTCATTTTACCATAACTTGGTAAAGTTTCATGTAAATAAAACGACATTTAATTAAATTACACCGTTATTTTAATTCATAGAAAATGGTCTTGTCAAAATACTTAATAAATTGTTATATTTTAACATTTTTGAACGTAATACATGAAGATGGACCTTATTACAAGGTATGAGCACATGTTATAATTTCTGAAATTTATATATGGATATATACTGTAATGAAGTGAACATTGAAATATGAATTCTGTAATTTCTTAAATTAAAATATTTTTTCTACAATATATGATTATTATTCAAACATATCAATGTACATTGGTATGAATTATAAAGCAAAATTTCAACTTACCATAAAGCAAAATTTCAAACGCTGCGGATTTTAATAAACAAGACGTAGAAAAAAATCATTATTTAATGAACATATTGGATACTTTTTATGTTTCCTAGCAAGCAGCTGTCTCCTAGCTTTTATTAAGTTGAATTAATTTTATTATTTAATCGATATAAAGTAGCCAAAGGGATTATCTCTTTCAGATTATTGGAAATTATATTTTAATGAACTTAAGGCTTATTTTGCAATTGAAAAAGAAAATGAAAAATTATTTTCAACTGTCAGATAAAAGTTATTAATCAACTAAATTATAATCTGACTAAGCGCCGATTCCTCGATCCTCCGAAAAAAAATATATTACTACTTCTATTATTAATTTTTTTTAAACTTTACCTCCACACTAGGATTTCTCTCCTGTATCGTGGGGGCTGGGCAAATTACAGACATAAATTTGACAAGGACAAACATCCAGACCTGGAACTATTATTTGTAGGCCATACAAATACTTGTTCATCGTGGGATTCGTACCACCAGCCCTTAGTACTGTATCTTATTGCTAAGCCACTGCACTATAGAGCCGTAATATAAAAGTGAAACAATTGAAGTATTTTATTTATAGTACTGTATTTTTAAGTTTTTGGATATTTTTCTTAAAATAACTTTTGACTGACGATTGAAAAAAGCGCCTTAGATATAAAAAAGAAGTAATTAAACTCTCAATTTGATTAAAATATATAGGCACTTTATTCTATGATTAACTTTCAACAGGGCTAAATTGAATAATTCAATTTGATTATTATTTATCGAATTATTTACAATTACAAAACATGTAGAAACTATGAAATTATTAATAACATTTAAAAATACAATTATACGTTTATATAATAATTATAAAGTATTCCATTATTATTAAAAGCTAGAAGTAAATTGATTTCGATTTAATTTCAATATTACAATTACACAGTTTGTTTCCATCTGACGCGAATGTTACTGCAGTCCATAGATAAGTAAATTCTTACAAAGGCCGTAGTTTTAATATACAGGATTAGTTTTAAGAAATCTTTTGATACTATGTGATTTCAATATCTACAGATTGGAAAACTGAGGTAGCGCCAAAATGCGAGACGCTTAGTACTACGACGGTTAACCCACTTGCCAAGCGTAACTATTATCACAAATTCTATCGATTAAGGGAGATGACATTATTATATTTGGGAGTAAACTACTAATGCCCCAATTAGGAAATTTATATTAAAAAAAATTTAAGGGTATATAAAAATTCTGCAACAGAGTGTTATTTCTATATATAAAAATAATTTCCGGTTCGCTAATCTCGCAAAAACTCGAAAATAGTGGGACCGATTTTGATGAAATTTATTGTCTGTGTTTAAGTGGGTTCCTGGACCATCTTAACAATTCACAATTGAACCCGGTAGATGGCGCTGTTGTCTTTAGGGAGGCCTTTGTTCAGCAGTGGACTTGTGAAGGGCTGTTATGATGATGACGATGATGATATTGATGACGTGTTTTAATTTTAGACAAAACCGTTACATAAATAAATTATTGCATAATTGGTCAAGTGTCTATTGACACGTGTGTGGTAGTATTCTCATGATACAGTACCCGTTGACCCACTCTTTAGTAATAACTAATTTGTAAATATTTTTCTTGCCGTGTCATGGCGGCGTTAGAGAATATATCACCCCATTTTGTCCCACATCAGAGTATCATTAGAAGTGACAATGCCATATGCCAAAAATATGTTTTGTCTTTCGACACTTGACGATATAATCATCTAGCTTACCTCAGGCTTAAAATCCCGAGAGTGGCGACGGGAAATTGTCATCGTCAATCAATCCGATTGAGTCAAAGCATGACGATTCAGGCAAATTATCTCTAGTATTAGAGGGCCCATCTCCAGCAGTAGACTTTCGCATACTGACGATGAAGAAGGAAAAGAAGAATACTTCTGGTTTTCATTTACAGAAAACTTGAAACGGCGAGTGGAGTGAGATTAATTGCAGGCTTATTTACAACATTTCGAATACTAAAGCAAATTCCTATTTTTATTTTTATTTTAATATATTATTTTTTAAATAATACACGCCTAGATATGAGAATTAGAAAAAGATTAGGTCAGAAAATAATTACCTTTGTAATATTTACTTAACGAAAAATCTGAGGTGGTTGGAACAGTTGGAAATATCGAATTTTAAATGTAACTACGGAACCTTAAATATGCTCATACCTTATTTTTTACTATAACAAAACACCACATTGCTACTTTATATTCTTACGGAGATATTTATTATTTATAAAAAATCGTGCTTCTCTTGAAAGGATTTTTTGCGCTTTATTCATTAAGCGGTAAGCGTAAGTATGATAATATTACGTGTACAACATTTAAAACAGTTTAATTCTTTCTACAGTTAATAAAAGAGGGCATATACGTGTTGCAATGTGGTATTTTTAATATATTATAACCTCATATAATATTTAGTCGTCATATTTTATACAGTTATTTCTTAATTAAAAAGTTATCTTATTCATTAGTTAATAATTTAATATAATAAATAATAACTGTGACTATACACACAAATATGTCTGTAATATATTACTATCAAGTGCTTATATAATTATAGTTTTAAATTAACACCGACAACGACAAATATTAATTTATTAACAAAATGTTTAATGAATGTTAATTATTTCCTTAATTTTGAGAATAACTTTCACACATTTATAACCTTTAGAGTTTCTTTATAATTTTTATAATAAAAGTACGTATTATTAAACAAAAATATTATCAAAAAAAATAACTACGTTATTAAATGGTATTCCCAGAAATAAGTGATTTTATATATATATATATATATATATATATATATATATATATATATATATATATATATATGAGTACATAAAGGTCTTATGTTTAAGTACCTAGCATGTCGTAAATGGCGATAGATAATGGGTTTGTAATTGTGTAGGTGGGCTAGCCACCTATAACTTATATATACGCAATATTTCATCTGTATCCATATTTCTTCCCTAAACTAAGTGGCTTGCTGCTCTTTGGACTCTGCTTACCCTCTCGGCTATTACAGACGTGTCATGTATGCATTTATATATACATTGTGTATGATATATATGTGAAAAAAGGATGTAATTTTGTAAATGGTATTTTAAGAGGTCAGCATCGCTGCGTATATTTCTCCTGATGATACCTCGTTTACAAGCGAAATACGTGGCGCATTATAAACAGTTATGTTACTTTCCTAATGCAGGGGTGTTAAAAGTGGTGGTGTTGATAATGACGCAAACAATTGAGCTTAATTTTTTTTAAATATTATTTGTTTTTCATCCAGTAGTGTTCAGTTCTAATTAAATAAAGGCAAGGGAATATGAAATCCATCTTATTAAAACTGTGTGTGTCGGCAAGTTCTTATAACAATGAATTTTTCGTCTATTACATTCTCATACCTAAGTAAAGTCTGAATCTCCCATTTTATATCTAAAATAAATTAAAATTTACTAAGATATTCTGTGTAAAGAGAAATACAAAACAAATGTTCCACGCTATAATGGTCGCTATAGAATGAACTCTCGAACTTTTGTTCATTTCCTGCAATCTAAACGTCTTCATTTCATTTTGAATTGGTATTACCGGATCTATCATATAAGGGATTAATTCCGTCGTTGTCCTTTTTTCTATAGGGCAAGGTAAAGTTTCTGGTGGTATTTTTAACACTGTTCTCTTTACTCCTTTCTTTGCTGCCGGTATAAGGATATCGGTTACGTGTTCTTTAGACAAATCCTCTGCTGTGGTTTTTTTGTCGGTTATGTTATTTTTATCTATGGTTTCAATTGTTATCCCAGCATGTAATATTTCCTTGTTAAAATCTAATTTACTATCAGTATCAGCCATGTTATTGTAAGCGGAACTAACGATGGGTGGGTCAATCTTGCAGGTGACACTCTCTAGTGACTCCTTTGTGCTCTGACTTTTTGTTTCATCTCGCAGCGTGTGCATCCATTTCAATCTGCAGTCACATACGAAGTTGTTTTCTGTAATGATAAGATAAAAGTTAGAGTTATTTAATAAATAAATATAAAAAATTAAATTGTGCAAGTGCGTCAGCTTAATTATTAGATGGTTCGTGCTATGGAATAATTTTGCAATTCAACTTTACTTTAATACATTTTATTATTTTAATTATTTTTTGATGCCGTGAATCAAAACAAAGCATTCGGAAAAATAATAAATAAAGTTAAATTGTATTTTATTATCATACGTTATTAAAACGTGAATTTAACTAACACTCCTTACGATAATAAAAGAAATAACTTCCTTCTTAATTCCAACGAGTTTTGAAACTTTGAAACTCGTGTCTGCATTTTGGTAACCGTATTTAATAACTATGCCGAAATTTAAGCATTTTCGTAAGTGTCTGTAATAGTCATAAAATTAGACGCTTAGGTGGTGATAGTAATACATGTAAGTGTTTGATTTTAATAATTGGTGCAGACACGAAATGAAGAGAAAAGCAAGATTATGCAAAACTTTAAATATATATTTTAAAAAGGCTATTATTTATATGATATTCTTTATTTTCAAATCAAGTTTTTCAAAAAAAAAAATAATACTGGTTATTAAAATGCTTAATAAGAAATAAGCTGTAAGCGACTAGAAATTCTGAAACAGTGACTAATGTGATGAATATTTTTTTTTATAATCTGCCAATTATTTATAAGTAGCTGCGTGATATTTCCTGAGCGACCTAACTTGTGTTTGAGCAACAATATTTTAAGTATTAAACATTTGGCATTTTTTTTATTTTAATTGAGACTTTACTCAAGTTGATGTGATAAGAAAACACACGGGTGATTACGAAATCTCGACAACAGCGCCACCTACCGGGATCAATTGAGAATATAAACCATCTAGGGACCCACTTAAACAGACACAAAAATTTCATCAAAGTCGGGCGAACCATTTTCAAATTTTAGTTTTAGGACTAACGGAAAGCAATTGATTTTTATTATAAAGAATTTATAATTTTGGCGGCATTCGACGCTGAAGTCTTTGCAGCCATACCTTAACCTACTGGTCTGTCACTTAGTATTTTAGATTCTTATTTACTTATTTAGCATTAAAATCGCACTTCTTAAATTTTAAAATAAATCATGGGTATAATGCTTTGCAGCACGGTTTAAACTATTTTATTAATCAACATTAGCAGTCTGCTAATTGTTTCGTCAATGTAGTAAAATGCTGTTCCAGTCACTTATACAATGACGTTATTAGTCAGCAATATTTTTTATTTCCTCGTTTAGTAATTGCTTTTTTTATTAATATATTTATATTAATTTTAACAATACTCATATATACATTAGCCTAATGCTGGAGCACATCAAACGAAACGCAAAATATAAAAAAAAAAACAGGATTGTTTCAAATAATAGTCACAGCAATTATTTGCAAATATATGCGTATGGTCATCTCATGGTTTGTTTGTCTCAGTCACCTTTTACGACACTCACTTCTGCTGCGTCGTTTAGCAGGTTCCTAATAATAACCTGGAAATAAAAGACTGCAGTTGAAAACAGCCAACTTGCTAAGCGTGTTAACTGTGGCTTGTGTCTCCCTAATGTGGTAACCGATGGGGAGGCCTGTGTTCATCAATGGATTTTGAAAGGTATTTAACAAACAAATGAATGAATGAGCATTGGCAAATTAAAATATAAAAAAATACTCATGGTTTTATTATTTCAGCTATGTGCCTTCTTGCAATTAAGGTCCCAGCGTTTGAATACCGAAAGCATTTTTACAAAATTTAATATTCCTCTTAACGAAAAATTTCATCGAATGATGGGAATTTGCATCGTGTATCATGTATATTTTTGGCAAACTATTTCTTGTTCATTGGTAAATATCTAATCACAAATTGCCGCTATGTAAAAAAAAAACCTGACTACACAGTTTTTACTTTCAATTAAGATCTAAATATAGATTAAAAGCCTGTAAATCGTTTTTATATGAACTCAGAATAATGGAATCAGACTTATAGGTTAAAACTGCATGGTATCTGCATTTGAACTTTCAAAGTTCTTGCTTAGATTTATTAAAATTAGCATTTTATAAATTTGATATTTATCATTGAAATAATTTATAACGATTATAATAATACATAATAATGAGGTGATCGATAGCAAGCTATTTCTAATTTGTTTTGTGTAGTTAATTGTGTAACATACATAACTGTAAGCTGTTATTTTTAAAGAAAAGTCCCGCTGGGTTTCTTGCTGGTTCTTCCCAGGACAGAGGTATTTTTTGAATCAGTGTAATTAAACAAAATAGCGACTTTCAATAAGTACTATTTTTAATCTATATTGAATAAAAAGTTTCTGTTTCTGTTTCAAAATACGATATTTTAAAATAATCAACGACACATTCTACAGGTAATTAATAAATATTAGTTATTACCTTCTAAGAGTAAATTGCTGGTTGGTGGCTTCAAGTTATCCAATATGGGCTTGATGTTATCGTAAGTTAAAGCGCGTAGTTCGTTTGAACGCAAATCGAGAGAACTGAGACCCCTTACGCCTTCAAACAAACCGGAGGGTAATGCCGCAAGTTTATTATCATCAAGGGACAGCTTCGCAAGTTGAGACAGTCCATCAAAGGCCCTCTCAGAAATATATTTTAAATCATTTTTTCCAAGCAGCAGCTCTTGCAAATTCCATAATTCAGCGAAAGTAAACTCAGTTAAGTTATAAATATGATTCCTTCTAAGGTCAAGCTTACGCAGATTAGCTAATCCATCAAATGTGTGACGATTTAAGTACTGTATATTATTTTTATTTAAATCCAATTCCAATAAATTAAAAGTGTGTTGAAATGCACCATCCTCTATATGTGATATGTTGTTTTTCGTGAAAGTCAGTTTCTGTAACTTTGGCAAATCAAAGAATGAGTCTCGTCCTATTTCCACAATCATATTTTCTTCTAAATTTATCATAGTAAGGTTAGGTAAATGTGCAAATGCGTATTGCTATAATATTTCTACTTGATTCTGCGATAAAGTTACCTCTTTTAAGTAAGTTAAATTCGCAAATGCAAAAGTTGTGACGTCAATGATGTTCCCATATTTAATGTTAATGGATCGGAGTCCTTTTAAGTACTGGAGTGCCTTTGTGGGCACATAGCTTAGTGCACCATCGACGCGAACGTTAAATGACAAAGTTTGTAAAGTTGGTTGTGAAGCGAAGCTTTGCCAGACATAATCGTCAGGCGGTATTCCGCCATTAAATACCCAACATTCTGCTTTTGTAGCATTCCTTGGTTCTCTTGCGTTCTCACAATAGCAATGAACTTTAGAATCGCGATCAGTAATGTCGCAAATATTTTTTCGAAAGCCTCCTGTTTTTTATCTATTATGTCCTATTTATGTCTCTTATTATTATCTTTTGCTTGTACTGTTGACATCTCATTCACTAATGCAATAGTAATAAGAATGTATATAATGCTGGCGATTCTTCCCCCCATTTTTATTCAATCTGTAACAAAAAAAATATTTCAATTTAATAAGTTATTAAGCTTCTTTATAAGTAATTTATTTATTAATAAAAACTTTAATATTAACGAATCCTAAATTGTCTTATTGATATATTTATCGGTAGTATATCAAGCTATTTTTTTTAATTCAGTAAATTGTTATTATTATCTTTAATAGAATATTTTTTTTAGCTAAGCTTAGTAAAATAACAATAATTTTACTAAAAACGCAATATGTAAGTGTTATGTTATATGTATGCAATTAGTGTTATACATGATAATAGGTTTATAATTTAGAAATATAAATTTAAATTTAAGGGAGAAAATAAAAACTAAGTATTGTTAGGCAGAATTGGCGAGAAACTAGTTCGCCTTCCTTCGGGAACCCGTGCATTCTTGTCTCCCGCCAAGGCTGTCCAAGGCAATTTCTGTAAGCCATCACTACTATCTCTCCGCAGGGAGGGAGACTCACTTGCCCAAGCCGCAAAAGACAAGGCCGACTTTTTAGGCTCCCTTTGTGCGTCCAACTCGACTCACCGCAGACCATCCCGCGGTGTGAGTGCTCCATGCCGGATGTGCTGTTCTCACAGCGCTCGGTTCGCAAAGCACTCCTCTCCCTGGACATCCAGAAGTCGAGTGGGCCTGACGGAATCCCCCCAATTGTGCTGAGGACGTGTACTCCGGAGTTGGCACCGGTCCTAACGAGTCTTTTCCGGTACTCCTACTCCCAAGGCGTAGTCCCGAATTCATGGAAGACAGCTTTTGTCCCCCCGATCCCTAAAAAAGGCGACCGCTCAACGCCCGTCCAACTATAGGCCTATCACGATCACCTCCTTGTTCTTCAAAATAATGGAATCCATTATTAACTGCCAGCTCATGCGGTACCTTGAGGATCACCAGCTAATTAGTGACCGCCAATACGGTTTTCGTCGGTGTCGATCAGCTGGTGACCTTCTGGTCTGGTCTACCTGACCCATAGATGGGCAGAGGTAGTAGAGTCCAAGGGGGAAGCATTAACCGCTAGTTTGGACATTGCGAAGGCCTTCGATCGAGTTTGGCACAAAGCGCTTCTTTCGAAGCTCCCTTCCTATGGGCTTCCCGAGAAATTGTGCGATTGAATCACCAGCTTCCTTGCAGAACGGAGCATCAAGGTCGTTGTAGATGGTGCATGCTCCGACTACAAGCCTATTAACGCTGGTGTTCCACAAGGCTGTGTGCTATCACCAACGCTGTTTCTTCTGCATATCAATGATATGTTGCTAACTGGTAACATTCATTGCTATGCGAATGACAGCACTGGTGATGTTCTATACACCGGCCGTGCCATTATTTTTCGGGAATACGTCACTGAGTACCGGAACAAACTTGTGTCTGAAGTCGAGTCTTTTCTGAACAAAGTCTCAGATTGGGGGCGACTAAATCTAGTCCAGTTTAATCCTCAGAAGACACAAGTTTGCGCGTTTACCGCTAAAAAGAACCCCTTTGTTGTATCTCCTCAGTTTCAAGGCACTTCCTTTCTTGCCTCAGCCAGTATCGGTATCCTCGGAGTCGACATATAGTGATGTGCAGTTTCGTGGTCACTTGGAAGAGAAGGCCAAATTGGTGTCTAAAAAGCTTGGCGTGTTTAGCAGAGCGGAACAGTATTTCATGCCGGCACACCGCCTGCAACTTTACAACGCGCAGGTTCCTCACATGGAATACTGTTCCCATCTCTGGGCAGGGGCCCCCCAGTGCCAGCTCCTTACACTTGACCGCACCCAGCGCAGAGCGGCTCGAATCGTCGACAACCGAGTCCTTTGCGATCGGCTCGATTCATTGGCACTGCAAAGAGATGTTGCATCCCTTGGCATTTTCAATTTTCAATCAAAAGATTAATCCCAGCCGCCAAATTTAACGAACGCACTTCGCGGCAGAACTCCTGATACCATCCACATCATCTGGATGATTGGCGGTCCACCACTGTGCGATTTAGAAGATGTTTTCTTCCTCGCACGACTTCCTTGTGGAATCGATTACCATCAGCGATTTTTCCGGACCGATACGACTTAGCGACCTTCAAGAAAAGAGCGTACTCCTTTTTAAAATGCCGGCAACGCATCTGCGATTCCCTTCCTGGTGTTGCAGCTGTTCATGGGCGGCGGTAGTTACTTACCATCAGGTGAGCCGCATGCTCTTTTGCCCCCTCTCCTATAAAAAAAATGTACAATTGTCCCAAAAACAATGATGAACACCGAAACAAATCTTTCTTTCTTCTTTCTTTACCGGCCCATTAAATTCTCCAACCCGATATGGGCTTCCGCCGTTATTAGGAGAAGTAGGGTTAATCGTTACACTTGGGAGATCGGATCGGATCGGAGACGTCTCGCAACTTTGTCGTTAACGAGATTACTATACCGGTCTTAGACGCAAACAATAAATTTTTCTGGCCTTAGCCGTAGTCGGCACCCACGGGACGAATTGGGCGACGATGAACAAATTATAGTACCAAATTAAAAAAAAAAGTTTCAAATCTGTTGGGTAATGTTTTGCTAATATCTGTGTTTTAAATACTATCTGTGAGCCAATTTCACCAAATATTTAATACCAAGTTTAAGAGCTGTTAGGAACAGCTATTACTGCACCATCATCATCATCATCATCATTGATATTGACAAAAAGTAAAATCATGTTAAATAATTTACATGATTAAGAAAAGGGTTGTAAGGAATGTTCCCGTAACATTAGACAATATATTCAAAGAAAAGGAATTGAAACTAATCCGTAATATTATCAAGGCAAATACTCAAATTTTTTAAAATAAATGTTTTAAATATAAATTTCAACAATTAACTTAAATTATTTAAATTAGATATCCTGACTTATAACATATAATTATATAAATGCGACAATGTATACGTTGGTTTATCATTATTTCACACATTAATAGAGAAATGGATCATTGTCACGTTTTATAGGCCGGAGATTGGCATAGACTTTTTATACCAAAAAAAAATGCACGGTTCCTATGGAATAGGTCTGGAGCATAAATCTGTAATAACCTCTCCATGTCATAACGGCCGAGCGGATTTTGATTAAATCTGTCTTCCGATAACTCAAAGAACACTTTTTATTTAGTTAGGAAATAATGCACTATTCCTGTGGGATATCTATTTAGCATTTAGCAAATTATTTTTATCGTACTTCACATACAGCTGAATGGATTTAAACTTCGGTGAAGAGATTTACCAAGTTCTAAAACAAGACATCATAATGCTTTTAGCTCGATAAAAAAAATGCAAAATTCTCGTGGTAATTAAATGTATCCGAATAATAATCAAATTCCACGCTTGTGTGTATTATGACACTATTCACGCCAAAAATAATATAACACACTTCGTCACAGTTTCATTCTAGCTATGGGATAAATACAAAGACGCATTATCAATAGATGACGTGTATATGGCTGGCGTTGACTTTTATTGATAACTTGGTATTAAATTAATATCTGGCAAAATAACTTACCACTTTTAATTAAAAGTTTCTAGATTACACTAAACAATTTACTATGACCATTCATAATATATAAATCCCAGGATAAGACTTGAAAGTTTGTGGATATTCATTTGGGAGGATCTCACTCCATGTTTTTTTCACACGGCCAGCTGTATGTTGGTTGCCCGAAAGTATCGACCAAATTTTATTTTATATCCAATTGTTTTCGACTACTACGTGGACTAAGTGA
This sequence comes from Parnassius mnemosyne, assembly GCA_963668995.1. Taxonomy (NCBI): domain Eukaryota; kingdom Metazoa; phylum Arthropoda; class Insecta; order Lepidoptera; family Papilionidae; genus Parnassius; species Parnassius mnemosyne. The sequence goes on along the minus strand of CAVLGL010000046.1, from coordinate 8,326,708 downwards.
CTAGTGCCAGATATTTTATAAAGCAACAAGAAGTATTAATTATGCTAATAATATTGATATTTTTTAAGCACACTACTTAGAAAAATAAGATACGTAAAAATCGCAAATTATTGTTTATTGTTTTAAGATCGTCTAAGTTTTGTGAAAACGAAATTATGTCTATACTGTAATTTACACAAGTCACATCTAAGATAACCTAGAAATATATTGGTTGAATGATAGTACTTAATATCAGATATGAACAAAAATAAAAGTTGTTTAGGACAAACGTCTGAACAACTGCATGACACAGATTTTGCAGCAGTTTCCAAAATCGCTTTAAATATTCAATAAAATTTTGTTTGGGACATATTTATAGGATAATTCGTAACAATTTCTTCATAATATAATGTTTTAAATTTCATAATTTTAATAATACCTTCACCACAACCTTCATCTAGACAGGTTGTGGTGATACTTAATTACTAGTATAATGTTAAATCTCTAAAACCTACAGCTATCACTATAAATGACTTATTATATTCTATTCTACAAAATCAAGATAACGTCCATAGAGTTCATACATATAATCGCCAAGGGAATAGCTAGGATCTTATGCCCTTTTTTATAGTATAAGGGTGACAAACGAGCACACAGTCCACCTGATGGTGAATGGTTACTGTGGCCCATAGACATCTACCTTCGTTTGCGAATTAAAATGTAGATGCGTTGTCAGCCGTGAAGACTAAGATGGAATGCCTCTTTTCCAGTAAAATGGGTCTCCGGTTCTCTACACTCACCATACGAAACACAGCAGCATTAAGCTGCTATTTTACGCTGGTATTCTGTGAGAGCCTGGTCCTTCCCCGTTCGAGCTGACCCGTTTGTGCTACAACTATATTATTAATATAGCTGCAGCATAGCTCTACCACGTAAAAAATTCTGATCCCTAGCCCTAATATTCGATCCGTGTTTAGCCAAAATATGGGCTTAGATAGGTAAAAATTAAGTATTTGATTACATTAAATTTTATTTAATTTTCAATATTCAGTCGTGTGGTTGTGTTATAAGAGATTTGACCACTCCATTTTATCCCATTGGTTTCGTAAGGGTTGGCTGGTGTCTTCTTAGTAAAAATTCTAAATAATAACTGCAGCTGCACACCCGCCTGTCAATCACGGTAACTATGACAAACATACCCCTATGAAGCAATCTACGAGGGAGGTATTTCTATATGAGTTGCGAATAATTGAATTAATGAATGTGAACAACCGTGTTTGGTTACAATGATATCTGTTCAGCAGTATGTGTACTATAAGTATGTAGGTGTATTAAATGGTCCGCAATTTCTGACAGCCGGGTGAGTTACTACATCAGTAAGGTTTAACGTTATGTAAAAAGCAGTATCCTAGTCATAAACATTGATCGATTAACCAACTTTAGTATTGGCTTTCAGTAAAATACATCAAATTTAGAAAATCAATATATGAAAATGGCAACTTGGAAAATTTCAGTGTTTGATAACGTATACTGCCTATATTTTTTTTAAAATCACATCTACCTTCTATGGTTTATGATATTGTTACGAGCTTGGGGTTCGAGACAATTAAAAACTGCCGATTGAATTACCAAAATTGACACTTTAATTACACAACACTAATTACAATCTAAAATCACACTAATAATAAAACACAGTTCGCCGTTATTTCGCTTCGAAGTATTCTCTTGTATCGCCAATTCAATACTGCCTCGGTCGTGGTCTATACCGGCCTTATATAGGGCCTCAGATAGTTTCCAGAATCTTCTACTGTAGCGACATCTAGAATGGGGCGCTAGTGTAACTAGTGTTGCCATGTACAAGACATTAATAGTGGCGCGCAACACTGCCCCCTCCTAAGACATGCTCGTCCCGAGCATTATTGGCCCCATAATAACGTGCCAGTCAATCTACATGGACAATCTTAGGAGTACCTCTGGCACCTTTCTGTATCCGGTAGGTTACGTCATTGATCCTTGTCACAATCCGGTACGGTCCGTCCCATTTAGCTTGAAGCTTAGGAGATTTCCCTTTGCTGCGAACTGGATTGTGTAACCACACTAGAGAACCTTCATCAAACCCCTTGTTGTTTATTTTGCGGTCATACCGTGTTTTCATCTTCTCAGACGTTTGCTGGCCCGTCTGTCTGACGTGCTCATAAATGTCATTCATTTTGTTCCGCAAGTCATTTGCATAATCGGTTATACTGCGTGGGGCATCTGGTGGTATTCCGGTGATCAAGTCTGCAGGCAGCCGTAATTCTCTCCCAAAGTTTGCGAAAGCTGGCGTCACTGACGTACTTTCGTGAACAGCGCTTCGATATGACAACAAAAACGGTTGTATGTGCCTGTCCCAGTCTCGTTGCCGCTTTTCCACAACTTTTGCCAGGTACCTTTCCAATATCCGATTAAATCTTTCTACCATTCCATCAGATTGTGGGTGGTAAGAAGTTGTTCGTGTTTTATGAGTACCCATAACTCTGCAAGTTTCCTGGAATATTTGAGACTCGAAATTCCTTCCTTGATCGCTGTGAATCTCTAAAGGTACTCCAAAACGACAGAAGACTTCATGAACTAGTTTATCTGCAATTGTTGAAGCTTCTTGATTTGGAATGGCGAAGACTTCTGGCCACTTAGTGAAGTAATCCATCACAACCATGAAATACTTGTTACCACTTTCACTTTCCGGAAACGGCCCCGCAACGTCAATGGCTATCCTCTCCCATGGTGCACCAACATTGTACAATTTCAATGCGCCTCTACTACGAATTTGAGGTCCCTTTACAGCCGCACAACTTGTACATTTGCGGCTCCAGTCCTCGACATCGTCACGACAGTGGACCCAGTAAAACCGTTCTCGGATTTTCAGTAGAGTTCCTTTAACTCCCAGGTGGCCTCCTGAACAACCACTATGGTACAGCTGTAGAACATCCGGTACTTTAGCCTTAGGGACAACCATTTGCAAATGACAACTGTCTCCCTGACCATTTTCCCATTTACGGCACAGGACTCTATCCTGAATCAGCAAGCTGTCCCATTGGGCCCAATAGCTTTTCGTGGTCGAACTTATTGCTGAGACGTCGCTCCACTTGGGCTTAGGAGCACTGGCCTTCATCCATTCCAGAATCGGCTTAATGTCCGAATCTTCCTGCTGTGCATGTTGTAGGCTGTCCTTCCACTCACTGCTGAGCTGGTCTGTCCTGAGCATTCTCACAGATACCACTTCCTTACCCTCTTGCCTAGTACAATGCTTGCAATCTTCAGGGCAAGGTCTTCTTGACAATGCATCTGCATTGCCATGAGATTTCCCGCTGCGATGTTCGATCACAAAGTCGTATTCCTGCAGTAGTTCAATCCATCTCGCAACTTGTCCTACCGGATTTTTGAACTGCAATAGCCATTTGAGTGCAGCATGGTCAGTTCGTAAGTGGAATTTCCGTCCTAGAAGATATTTGCTAAAATGCTGCAAGGACTTTACCACAGCAAGCAATTCCCGTCTTGTGACACAATAGTTCCTTTCCGGCTTTGACAACGACTTGCTGAAGTACGCTATCAGTATTTTAAGATTTTCGCGAAGTATTTGAATGCTGTGAAAGTTTGAATTTTCAAGCTATATGACATAACTAGCTGATACCCGTTGTTACGGACAGCGAGAGACCCGCCGCCCCGTCGCCCCTTCGTTCCCCGTTACGTCCCGCGCACCCCGCACGCCGGCGCTGATCACGCGATATCGGGCAACCAATCAGCGCGCGTGCGGCGAAAATTGCCATCGGGCGGATAACCCCACGGAATGAAGCGCTCTCCTCGGGAATATAAGAAGGGCGATTTAGGCCGTGGGCGTTCATTCGGAAGCGGCACTCGAGAAGACAACAAGGAAGAATCAAGACAGAAAACCTGGAAGAAGACTCCATACTGAAGACCTCCCTCTTTGAATAGTGATTTAGTTAATAGTGCCGAACCCTTTGTAAATAGTGAATATAGTATAGTTAAAAGTACCATCTTTTCTTCGAGCAGTCCCCTAGTATAGCTAACCTCACACCGCCAGTTAAAGTATAAATACAGTCCACTACTCTCCATCCACTTTATCTTGGTCCATCGTCGCCGGATAGCAGCCAGAAGGAGGAAGAAAGAAGTAAGAAGAAACAAGAAAGAAGGCAGTTATAGAAGAAAGAACGTAATTATAGAAGAAAGAACATAATTACAGAAGAGAGAAGATTATTATAGAAGATCTTCAAGGAATAAAGAAGTTCGTCGACGAAGAGAGAAGATCGTCGGTACTAATTTCTTCCCTGTTTCTTGTTACGCCTACGTCATACACGTCTATTGTCTGTTTCCAGACAATTTCTTGTTTCTTAACCGCGTTTACGCGGCCAGTGGTCACTCCCTAACGGTGCCAAACTGTGACCATCTGGTAACGCCCTTGTGGCGGGAACGACATCCATACGTGTGTCTTTTTAAAGACTGTACGTACGTCTTTTTGAAGACGACCGGAGGTCGCAACGTGGGACCATGAGGAAGACACGAAGCCAGAAGACACGGAACGATGATGACACGCCGGTAGGAATGCGCATATTCGAAGAAGCACCCGCGTCCCCGTCCGATTATCTCACGATGGCACAAGCGCCCTCCGCCGCGCCCGCGCTCCAGGCCCCGCCCGCGCCCGCATCTACGCCCGCGCCCGCGCCCCCGCCGCCGCGCCCCGCTATGTCCGTGTCCACGACCGATCGTTTGGGAGAGGTTAGCATTTCCGCGCCGCGTACAGAGACACTCGCCGCGATTATAGAAGATCTTCCGTCTACAGAGATTAGTTCGATAGTACGTACCGTCGCGCCTGTAACAGACGTACATAGGCCCGCGCCCCGCGCCCCGTCGGTTCGCTCCGTTCGTTCAGCCCGGTCGACGGCTAGTGCGATAGCTAAATTAAAGCAAATTGAATATAACGCCGCGGAGGAACTAGCTGCAATTAGGAGGAAGCAATTGCAGTTGGAAGAAGATCTTATTAGGAAGAAGTACGCTAGGGACGTCGCGCAACTGCAAGAAGAAACAGATAGGGAAAGTGTCAACGAAGACGAGTTAGTTGAAAATAGGGTACGCGTTGATAGGTGGTTAGAGAACGTAGAGACTGTGCGGGGGGAGTCGCCTTCCCGCCCCTCTCAGCCCGCGCCCCGCATCGAGTTAGAGCAGACCCTACCGAACAGGGTAACCGGTTACGACCACAGTGAAGATGCCCAGGGGAGGACGGAAGCGAATAACGTTCAACCGCGCCGCATAGATTCGGTACAGAGGGAAGATGGAGTCGCCGTAGGAATGAACCAGGTGGATCGTCGTGTACGGGTTACGTCGCCGTCGCGCGTCCAACGCCGCACTCTATCGCCTACACATAGATCGCCACATCGCCACGCGGATCGTAGATCACCGTCGCCGCATAGGGATGTAGGTGTACGTAGATCGCCATCGCCACATCGCCGCACGGATCGTAGATTATCGTCGCCGTATAGGGATGTAGGTGCGCATAGGACGCCAGCGCCACAGCGTAGGCTAGAGAGAGATAGGGATAGAGATAGGTCGCTTACTCCGCGAGGAAAGGATAGGGGTATAGAGCGACTAGCGGAAGCTCTGGAGAATATGGTCAGAGTTAGGCCCGCTGCCGCGAAGCAGACGCAGGACTTGCCTATTTTTAACGGTTCGGCCGCGGAATGGTTAGCGTTCAAAGCCGCGATGAAAGAATCCACGCGTCTATATGGATTCACAGATACGGAAAATATGGCAAGGTTAAGAAATTGCTTACGCGGTGAAGCTAGGGAAGTAGTATCGGCACTGCTGTTTACCGCGAAGGATCCAGCAGATATTATGCGAACATTAGAGCAGTGTTTCGGCCGCCCAGAAGTAATTATCGATCGCGCGTTAGAAGAATTGAAACGCCTTCCGCGCCCGGGTCAAACCGCACAGGAATTAAATGCGTTCGCAATAAAGTTGCAAAATATCGTGTGCATTTTGCAAAACGTCGACGGCAAGGGATATCTGCAAAATCTAATGCTTACTAGGGAGGTAACGAGTAAGTTAAGCCCTCACTTACGGTCGCGTTGGTGTGATTATGCGGAGCACTACGGGAGTGCAGACGAGCCGGACATCGTTACACTGTCCAGGTTCATGATGAGAGAGGCTGATCGTGCGTTGAGTCATGCCTATACGTCCGTAGAGCCGACTAAGGAATCGCCCGTAAGACGAGAGGCGCCGCCGTCGAAAAGGATAGTGACACGCCGCGTAGAGAATAGGGCTCGCGACGTAAAAACGTTCACCGCACAGGAGGACACCGGTAGTGCCTCTTGTATGTGCTGCGGAGGTGAACACGCGATCGCCAAGTGTAGGAAGTTAGCGCAAATGGGTGTGGACGACCGGTGGAATTGGGTAAAAGAAAACGGGGTATGTTTTCTATGTTTAAATAGTAAACACCGACGGTTTAAATGTAAAGCAAAGAAATGCGGCATCGACGGCTGCAACGCCCCCCACCACGCCCTCCTTCACACCCGCAAGACCCGCGCACCTGAGACATCGGCCAAACCGGATGAGACCGTACTCGTCGCGTCTAACGTCGGTAGGAATGCATCCGTATTGTTGAAAGTGTGTCCCATTACGTTACGTGGACCACACGGTAAGGAAATAGACACGTACGCGTTGCTCGACGAAGGTTCGACTATTTCGTTGATCGATGACGACTTAGCGCGTGAGTTAGGAGCGGAAGGACCGGTAAAGCCGCTGAATATTAGGGGAATAAGCAATAGTCAGCGCGAGGCCGATAGCAGGCTAGTTAATATAGGCATACGTGGAAAATCGCGCAGCGAGATGTATAGAATAAATGCGCGTACAGTAACAAATTTACAGATAGGTTCGCAGTCGGTAAATAAAGAGTGTTTACGTCTAAAGCATTTACGCGACCTACCGAGCTCGGTTTGCTATGAGGACGCCAAACCGAGATTATTATTAGGAGCCGACAATTGGCATTTAATAATCACCCGTAATTTGAGGATAGGGCGTCGAAGGCAGCCTATAGCTGCACGTACGTTATTAGGATGGGTGATACAGGGAACCGTGCCGCGATTCACGTTTAGGGAGGACGGTGAAACCGTGTTACACGTCGTAAGCAGTAGCGGACGGATAGATAGGGACATCCGAACGTTCGCGAGTCAAGACGAGGAGATAACGGAACTCCTCAAACGGCAGTACGAGATCGATTCCATCGGTATCTCGCTAAGGAATATGCCGCGACGGGAAGAGGAGCGCGCTGTCGAGATATTCCAGCGCACCGTCAAGAAGGTCGGCGATCAATACCAGGTGGGACTGCCATGGAAGGACGACGACGTGCGGATGCCTCCTAGCTACGAGATGGCTGCTAGAAGACTGCGGACGATCGAGAGGAAGATGGACAAATCGCCGGAATTTCGAGACACCTATACCGCACAAATAGATAACCTCCTGGCGAAAGGATACGCAAGGGAAGCCGAGGGGACGGAGAAAGAGGACCCTAGGAGCTGGTACCTGCCCCACTTCGCAGTACGAAACCCGAACAAGCCTGGGAAGACGAGAGTGGTTTTCGACGCGGCAGCGCGTGCGTCCGGTAAATGCTTGAACGATTATTTGCTTGACGGCCCCGACTTGTTACGGAACCTACCGGGCATACTGTTCAGATTTAGGGAGAACGAAATAGCCGTGTCAGCGGATATTAGGGAAATGTTCTTACGCGTTAAGATTGACCGTCGCGACCAACCCGCGCAATTATTTCTGTGGCGAGGTAACGAGCGATCCAGCCCACCGCGGGAATACGTTATGACTTCAATGATTTTCGGTGCGAGGAGCTCGCCGTTTCTCGCACATAGCGTTAGGGATCATAACGCGCGCGCACACGCTGAGACACATCCGTTGGAACTTAACGCTATCGTACGTAGTCACTACATGGATGACTACCTAGACAGTTATGCTACGGTAGAGGAAGCGGTAAACACTGCGAGGCAGGTTACGGAAGTCCACCAGCAGGCCGGCTTCACCTTAGCGGGCTGGAATTCGAACCACGCAGCCCTACTAGAAGACAAGCCGGAGGAATTATAAGCGAGCAAGCCTAAGGAGGTAGGCTTGACACAAGACAGCCCAAGCAGAACCCTAGGGCTATTATGGATGGCCAATGAAGACGCCTTAACGTTTAACACATCCATGAACCGGGTACCGAACGAGGTGAAGACGCTGCAGAGGCCACCGACCAAGAGAGAGGCGTTGAGTGCAGTCATGTCGGTCTTCGACCCGCTTGGACTGCTGAGCTACCTCACCATCACCGCCAAGATCCTGCTGCAAGACCTGTGGCGGATGAAGAAGGTCGGATGGGACGAGGAACTACCCGAGGAGGCAGCTGAGGAATTCCAGAGGTGGCTGCGAGTCGTCGAGGAAGTATCACGACTGCGGCTGCCTAGGTGCTATGCTCCTACGGGGGGAGTGGTAGAGTTGTTCAGCGACGCAAGCGAACGTGCGTACGCATCCGCGGCGTATTGGCGATTACGATACCGCGACGGAACGGTTAAGGTACGATTAGTGGCGGCCAAGGCGAAAGTCGCCCCGATAAAGGCGCAAAGCATACCACGGTTAGAATTACAGGCGAATCTGATAGGCGCGCGACTCGCGGAATTCGTGCAAGGCGAGCACAGAGTGGTAGCCGGTAGGGTAGTTTATTGGACAGACTCCACTACGGCGCTCCATTGGATTCAAAACGATACGGCGCGTTACACCCCATACGTAGCACATAGATTAGGGGAGATATCGGAGAAGACGTCACCCGAGCAATGGAGGTGGATACCGACCGCAGACAACATCGCGGATCAGGCAACGCGCATTAATTATACGTACAAGGAAGAGAGCGACAAATGGTTTACGGGACCGCCATTCCTGTACGAAGAGAAAGATCGATGGCCTCGACGACGGGAAGAGAAGGCAGGGGATGAAGATGACGAGCTGGAGGAAGTCGTGGCGCACCAGAGCGACACCAGGGGCGCTCCACACCTGCCAGACATCGAGAGGTTCTCTTCTTACGAGAGATTGATCAGGGCCACCGCTCGGATATTACAGTTCGTCGATGCCATGAGAGGAAAGGCGCACGGACTAACATTGGACCACATCCAGAAAGCAGAGCGGATGTGGATAGAGCGAAGTCAACAAGAGAGTTTTGCTGAAGACATCAGTCGACTGCAGAAAGGAAGGAACTTGGCAACCGGCAGCGCGTTAAGGAAGCTCGACCCCATATTCGAAGATGGCGTACTGCGAGCTAGAGGACGGATTGACGCAGCCGATGTGGACAGCCAAATGAAGAGGCCCATCATCCTGAACGGACGCCACCAGTTTGTAAAGCTGCTTGTGGAGAAGGCGCATAAGGAAGCAAGCCACGCCAACAGGGAACGGGTAGTGAACGACCTACGCACGAGATATCACATACTTCGACTACGACCGACCGTACGAGAAGTGGAGCGGAGATGTCTGCGGTGCAGGGTACGCAAGGCGACACCACGGCCAGCGGTTATCGGAGATCTACCACCTGAACGGTTAGGGGCATTCGCGCGATCATTCACCTCACCGGAATCGACTATTTCGGGCCTATAACGGTAACAATAGGACGTAGGCATGAAAAACGGTGGATAGCGTTATTCACTTGTTTGACGACGCGCGCGGTACATCTAGAGATAGATTATTCCCTAACGACGGACTCGGCGATATCGGCATTGCGGCGCATGGCGGCTAGGCGTGGGTGGCCACGGGTCATCTACTCGGATAACGGGACAAACTTTCATGGGGCGGACACCGAATTACGACGGGCGATGGAAGAGTGGGCACCCCTGCTGAAGGACTACGCGTTGACTCGGCGGACGGATTGGAAGTTCATCGCGCCGGGAGCGCCGAACCAGGGAGGCGCATGGGAGCGTCTCGTGCGCTCGGTGAAGACCGCGCTCGAAGCCACACTCAATCAGAAGAGCCCACGGGAGGAGACATTAGCGACGCTCCTCACAGAAGCCGAAAACACCGTTAACTCTCGACCGTTGACGCACGTACCGGTCGACATCGACGAAGAAGAGGCATTGACACCCAACCACTTCTTGCTGCTGGGACCATCGAGCCTTCCAGTGACCGCGCCGTGCACGCCTAATGATCGTCGAGCGTGGAGAGCGGCGCAGGGACTTGCCGACGAGTACTGGAAGCGCTGGGTGAAGGAGTACCTGCCGACGCTGGTTGCGCGCGGAGACTCAAGGGACGTGCAGCAGCGCCCGGTACAAGAAGGAGACCTCGTCGTGGTGGCAGACGGGACCATGCCGCGGAACGTGTGGCCAAGAGGAGTTATAACGAGGACCTTTCCCGGACCAGACGGCGTGGTACGGAACGTCGAAGTAAGGACAAGGGGCGGATTGCTGCGGCGGCCGGTCAGGAGGATCGCCGTCCTCCCGAGTGCAGCCTAGGCTCGCAAGGCTACGCCGGGGGGAGAATGTTACGGATAGCGAGAGACCCGCCGCCCCGTCGCTCCTTCGTTCCCCGTTACGTCCCGCGCACCCCGCACGTCGGCGCTGATCACGCGATATCGGGCAACCAATCAGCGCGCGTGCGGCGAAAATTGCCATCGGGCGGATAACCCCACGGAATGAAGCGCTCTCCTCGGGAATATAAGAAGGGCGATTTAGGCCGTGGGCGTTCATTCGGAAGCGGCACTCGAGAAGACAACAAGGAAGAATCAAGACAGAAAACCTGGAAGAAGACTCCGTACTGAAGACCTCCCTCTTTGAATAGTGATTTAGTTAATAGTGCCGAACCCTTTGTAAATAGTGAATATAGTATAGTTAAAAGTACCATCTTTTCTTCGAGCAGTCCCCTAGTATAGCTAACCTCACACCGCCAGTTAAAGTATAAATACAGTCCACTACTCTCCATCCACTTTACCCGTATTATTTATTAACATTGCTTGATATATTTACAAAATTTTATATGAAAAAAAGTGTTGTTGATATGGACCCTAAATTGTATAATAAATTACTTGATCACATAAAATGCGTAAAAATTTAAATGTACTTTAAGTAATTTTCTTATAGATAAATGTTATTATAATGTCAATGTTACTGTAAAAGAGGCATTCTATCTTAGTCCTGACGGCTGACAACGCATCTGCATTTTAATTCGCAAACGAAGGTAGATGTCTATGGGCCAATTTCACGGAGATACTTAAAAATTGAAATATTGTTAACCTTGTTACCTGTGAAAACGAATAAATAAATTGATTGATTGATTGATGGAAAAATATTTAAAAACATGGCAAGTAAGAATATACTTTCCTTACGAAATTTCTTTTTAAACAATGTTATTCGGTGCTCCGTTTGTGGCTAAATTATATATATTATCTGGGTTAGTAACGCGAGGCTAAGCGATTTACAGTTCACCGTGTGAATAACCACGTCAAAAATGATTGTTTCTTAAAACTTTAATAACTTCATATTAAATGAAGATCTTTTTTATAGGATAGGGTGATAAAGGAGCAGACAGCTCACCTAATGGTAAGTGGTTGCTGTGACCCATAGACATCTTCATATATCCTATATAAATATAGGATATATGTAGAAAAGATAAATAATCAAATGCAGATACGTTGTCACCCATGAGGACTAAGATGGAATGCCTATTTTCCAGTAAATGGGTTTCCAGTTATCTACACTAAACATACCAATCACAGCAGTGTCAAGCTGTCATATTACGCTGGTATTCTGTGAGAGCGTGGGCCTTCCTCGGTCGAGCCGACTCATTCGCGCTACAACTATACTACTTATATAGCTGCAGCATGGCTCTACTACGTTATAAAATATTGCAATATTTTTTTAGGTACGGCCAAGAGTCTAAGAAATAAAACTTAGAAAACCTAAATGAAATCTATCAAGTAGTTTTTCCGTAATACGCGCATAACTGCAAACCTCTGTCATTTTATTTATATAGTGAGATTTTGATAAATTATTGTTCAACAAGACGAGATACTTAAAAAAAAACTTTTTAAAATTTTAACGATAAAATAATATTTTCTATAATTGTGCAAAAACAATAAAATGGCTAAGCTCTGAGAGTAAAATTCAATTTTTAAAGTAAAGAGTTGATTTTGGGTATTGAAAAACGAAGTTGCAAAATGTTATATGTATATCGAGATATAGCAAATCTTAGTTAAGACCACGCATTTTATAATAGTGTAACTATTGGATAGTGGGCACTGTCGGCGCCGTTACGACAGCACCGACGGTGTTTGCGGGGAGTATGTGAAGTGCGGGGGGTTTCTCACCGCCACGCCTGGGACCGGCACTCGCCGATAGCTCGCGACCCGATCGCCACCAAATATTTTGTATTTTTCATTCCTTTTAAATATACAATTTGCCTATCGTGTGAGTCGCCTATTTTATTCATGTTCCCTAATTGAACATAGTGGCGACCGTGATAAATTAAAATATCGAATTCCGATTTCGCCGCGTAATACGGTCCAAAGGTCGTAGCACTTACCCCGCGTTTACAACGTCGCGAACGCAAGTACTACGAGCTACGAGAACAAAGGAAGCCACGCCGATCTACTACATCAGCTAAGAAGATTATTAAATTGGCGTACCATCCCGAGTCCTAAGAACAACAAAGCGGTCAAGAAGAATTCATCTGGAGCGGAGAGAAGACAAGAGGACAGCTATTGAGAACCGGCCAAGCTGAGGTCCAGCGGAGTCTACGCGCCACATCAGCGGTTTTTGCCAACTAAAAGTGAGCCCGTTCCTTTTATTTTACCTCTTCGTGTCCCACTATTCCTAAAAATTCTATTTGTGTGAACAGGGAAACAAGGAATCTAGTCCTATTTTTGTTGCCTTACCCTACCTACCTATTCTTAAGCAACATCCTTTATATTCCTTGTCTATCTTATACCCTTTCGTATATAAAACTGCTAATCTAAATAAACTATTCCTACTCAATAATCCTACCAAATAAAATACCTATTAAAACAATCCTAAAAGAATTACCTAGATAAACCTACCGACAATTTACATACCTAACGAGTTAAAATCACCTATTTACACCTATTTGCTTACCTATCAGCTAATTGTCTATCATTTCTTACTATTATTTAGCCGTATCATTTGCTAGGTAATCAGTGCTATTTTTCAAGCCGCCTATAATTTGCATTCATTGCGCCTATTTTACGACTTGAAAGTCTTCACTAGCATTTAATTAGTTGGTAGCCACTGTTAAATAGTTAGAATTTAAATAGCTGAACCTATTTCTTTAAACGTAAGCATACATATGTACATAGCTACGCAAAAATTTGAGCTTAACTCCTCAATGCAAGTAAATTCACTTCTCGCTATTCACTGTTAGCTGTTTATGCACGCAAATAAATTAGTCATCACTATAGCATAATCATTCGCTAAGCCCTATATTACGCTAAGCCCTATATTACGCTAATTAAACCATTATTTGCACAAATCAATTAAATTTACGATCAACCTTGCTTCCCGTTATTATTTTATGTACGGAGATATCTGCAAAGCATTCCAATAATCAATTTCAGCTACGGTGCAGCGGTCGCTCGAGACTATCATCGCATCCCGTGTCACTGCCAGCACTGCGGGCTCACGTCGTGGTACTGGACCGCGGGCGTCGCGCGTCATCAATCCCACCTTTCACCGCGCTTCTGCTGATTTTGAACCGGTTTCCGTCACAGCGGCCACGAAGCGAGGAACGTATTGTATGCAATTCTTATTTATTTGATTAGTACAGCGCATAACTAGTTGTTTTGATTGTCTGCGCGTTAACTTTGCTAGTATGGAGGCAAAGTACAAAACTCTTAATTTAAAACGCGCTTCAATTAGAGGCCGTGTTACGAAATTTAATAACCATTTAGAAGAATTAAAAGGTAAAAAGCTTACTCCTACGGAAGTTAGCGTGCTATCGCAGCGATTAGTTAAACTTGAGACTTTATTTGGCGAATTCGATAGCGTGCAAAATCAGATTGAAGCATTGGAGGAAAATAATTTAAGCTTAGAATTGGATACCAGAGAAGTTATCGAACAAGCTTTCCACAATTCGATCGCATTGGCTCAGGAAATTATTTCCGTAAGCAGTACGACAAAAAAGTCGTCGCTTCAGCATAGCAGTATTTACACAGCTGATGAAGATGATCACGAAGTTATCGGCTTTCGTTTACCAGTCATTAAAATTAATAAGTTTGATGGTACGTTCAACAAATGGTTGGAATTTCGTGATACGTTCAGTTCTCTGATACATAATAATACAAAAATAAAAAATATACACAAATTTCATTATTTAAATTCCTATCTAGAAGGTGAAGCTGCTCGTGTAATATGTAATTTAGAAGTTTGCGACAATAATTATCCTGAGGCATGGAGTCTTCTTTGTGAGCGTTTTAATAATATTCGTCAATTAATAAATAATCATTTGAAGTCTTTGTTTAATATTGAGCCGTTGCGTGAGTCTGACAAGTCATTAAGATTTCTAGTAGACCACGTCACAAAAAATCTACGTGCTTTAAATACTTTAAAACAGCCAACTGATCATTGGGATACCCTGATCATATTCATAGTCTCAGCGAAATTAGACAGCAACACGCGTGTTAAATGGGAGGAGTACATTCAAGCTAATGTTAATGCTTCGGATATACCTAGCCTAGATGATTTCATGACTTTTATTAAGGGCCGCGCTGAAGTTTTAGAGTCTGTTTATCGCAGTAAACAAGACAAAATATAAAGTCAAACCCGAATCACAATCAAGGCGTCAAACAAAATCCCGTTTCTCATACTAAGTCATTCGTTAGCGCTGAGCAGGGCGACTCATCAGCAACTGCCCCTCACAAGTGTATTTTCTGTGGTCAAGGTCATCGTAATTATGAGTGCTCACAATTTCAATCGAAATCTATTGATGATAGACTTTCATTAGTGTCCGAGCTAAAGTTGTGTCCCAACTGTTTGCGCAAAGGGCATAATACGCGCGCATGCAAGCTTCCAGGTACGTGCAAGATATGCAAAAAACGTCACAATACCTTTTTACACAAACCTACGGATTCTGATACCAATGTGGCAGTCACTAATGTTGCAGTCTCTGAGCCAGTTTCAATGTCAGCTGTTTCTGCTTCTGAGACACTACTATGTACGGCTTTGGTTGATATTTTTAATCCCAAAACAATCAATTACATTACCACTAAAGCTCTCTTAGACAACGGTAGTCAGTCTAGCTTTATTACAGAATCACTTAAATCAAAGTTAAATTTAACTTCTTCCACGTCTGATGTTAGGAATGTGGTCGGCATATGTAACACTATTGTCAAGCTTAATGCTGAACGTTGCAATGTTCGAATTCATTCAAAGGTAGGTTCTTTCAGCGTTATGACGTCATGTTTAGTCATACCCCAAATATCAGGTAAGATACCTAAGTCTCTTGTGTCTATTACACACCTTAACCTGAAGTCCTTTGCATTAGCAGACCCCAGCTTTTATGAGCCGTCTGACATAGGACTGCTCATCGGTGCTGACCTATTTTGGTCCATTATTGGAACCAAACAGCACTCTTTAGGCAAAGGAAATCCTATTCTACATGAGTTTAAATTAGGATGGCTTATCGCAGGTCCCATGCACTATATTCAAAATGACAATCTCAATTTAAATTCCCGAGTGAAATGTAACTTTGTAAGTATTGAAAGCAACAATACTTTAGTTGAGCTTCACAATGATTTGAAGAGGTTTTGGGAGCTTGAAAGCTTGCCACAAAGGCCCCTTCTTACAGACCAAGAGAAAGCTTGCGAACAACATTTTTTACAGCACACAAAACGCACTGAAGAAGGTCGTTTTTGTGTCAAGCTGCCATTGATCGACAAACCAGACTGCCTAGGCACTTCCTATTTCATAGCCAGGCGGCGATTTATAAACCTGGAACGTCGCTTTCGCAAGCAACCGGAACTTAAGTCCGCCTATGTTGATTTCATTGAGGAGTATCGCAAACTAGGACATCTAGCAATATCTGAGGTAGACCGACCTGAGCTTGCCTATTTTGTTCCGCATCATCCTGTCATTCGTGAAGACAGTGAGTCAACACGTCTACGCGTCGTTTTTGACGCATCAGCTCGCACTTCATCTGGTTTGTCTATAAACGACATTCAAATGATAGGCCCTACAGTTCAAGACTCTCTTTTCAATATCCTCATCCGGTTCCGGCAATATCGTTATGTGTTGTCAGCGGATATTGAAAAAATGTACCGGCAGGTTTTAATAGATGAGTCTGACCGAAACCTACAGCTGATTTTATGGCGTGATGCGGAGGACAAACCATTACAAACACTCAGGCTTAACACGGTCACCTACGGATTTGCTAGCGCTAGTTTCCTTGCCACCAGGTGTCTCTGGCAAGTGGGCGAGGAGTGTAACGATGACGTTATTAAGGCAGTCATACAGGAGGACATATATGTTGATGACTTACTAACTTCTAGCGATGATGAAGATCAATTACGGTCTATACAGAAATCAACACATGTGGCTCTTTCTATGGCTGGTTTTGACTTGCGTAAGTACCGATCCAACTTACCTTCTTTACTGCCTTCAGACGTTGTCCAGTCATCCGGCAACCTGACATTGAGTCAGTCTACAAATACGCTGGGCCTAGATTGGAGTCCTTCGACCGACAGCATCAATTTTCCCATTACAGTGGATCAGTCTGACGTCGTCACCAAGCGCACTATACTTTCTTCAACTTTCAAGATCTTCGATCCCTTGGGCCTCCTATCCTTGTCCACTATCGTTCCCAAAATTTTAATTCAGACCTTATGGTCTCTCAAATTGGACTGGGATGAGCCCGCTCCAAAGGATATTGTCGATGTCTGGAGACCTTTTGTTGATGGACTTAAATGCCTTTTTTCACTAAATATACCTAGATGGGTATCAATAGAATATCCAGTCTCTGTTGAAGTCCACTGTTTTTTAGATGCATCGCAACGCGCCTATGGTGCATTACCCCAGCATCCAGCCCTATTACAATTCCTCTTTTGGAGCTTTCAGGTGCTCATCTTGCAGCTGAAATGAGCTCATCTGTGACCAAAGCCTTGCGACGTAAAATATCGCGTCATGTCCATTGGACTGACTCGAGCGTAGTTCTTAGTTGGTTGCACTGCGGTTCTTCTAACTTGAAAGTATTCATTGCCAACAGAGTCGCCGCCATTAGAGAGCTGACTGACGCAAATTCATGGCACCACGTTCCTACAGAACACAACCCAGCTGACCTGCTATCCCGTGGCGTGAACCCACAACAGATCGCTGCATGTGATATGTGGTGGTATGGACCTAAGTTTTTATCGTTGCCAGAGTCCGAGTGGCCTTCTATGCAGTCGCAGACTATTATTGAGATGAAGAATTTG
Organism: Parnassius mnemosyne; assembly: GCA_963668995.1. Lineage (NCBI taxonomy): Eukaryota > Metazoa > Arthropoda > Insecta > Lepidoptera > Papilionidae > Parnassius > Parnassius mnemosyne. Next base: position 8,309,247 of record CAVLGL010000046.1, on the reverse strand, counting down.
CCGGAAGTTAAAGCACATCCAGTTGCTATTTGTGATAATTATCAATCAATTATTAACTTTAACAAATATTCTAAATTAAAACAATTACAACACATTTTAGCCTATGTACATAGATTTATTAATAACTGTAAAAATTCTAAAACTAAAATTACAGGTTCCTTAACTACCGCCGAGCTCAATAAAACTCTTAATTCATTAGTGTATATTTCCCAATTAGAGGCATTCCCTAAAGAATACGACTTATTATTAAAAGGAAATTCCTTAAGTCCTAAGTCGCACATTTCGGCACTTAATCCATTTTTACATGAAGGAGTGATAAGAGTAGGTGGTCGAATTCAGGCTTCTGAATATAGTTTCGATATGAAGCATCCCATGTTGTTAAGCTCTAAACACCATTTTACTCAACTTTTATTCCAACAAGAACACGTACGGCTTCTACATCTGGGGCCCCAAGCCTTACTGGCTTCTATTAGAACGCGTTTTTGGCCCATTAGTGGAAGAAGTCTGGCTAGACGTACTGTGCATAATTGCACCGTATGTAGGCGTTTTAAGGGTCAGTCTATGAAAAACATAATGGGCAACCTACCTGCTCAAAGACTAATGCCCGACTTTCCTTTTATTACAGTAGGGACTGATTTCGCTGGGCCATTTATGGTCACGGATCGCAAAGGTCGTGGTTGTAAAATTACAAAATGTTATTTGTGTATTTTCATATGTTTTAGGTATAAGTGCATCCATTTGGAGGCTGTTAGTGAGCTGTCCAAGGATGCTTTTATATTAACTTTGAGACGCTTTGTTTCACGGAGAGGGCTACCAAAGCAGATATTCTGCGACAATGGTGGAAACTTTGTAGCTGCTTCAAAGGAACTTAAAGAGTTTTTTGAAGTTAATGCCAAAACTATCGCTAATTTTGCCGCTAACGAAGGCGTTGAATTTTGTTTTTCGCCTGCATACGCTCCTCACTTCAATGGTTTGATGGAGGCCGGTGTAAAGTCAGCCAAATTCCACCTGGCTAGGATATTAGGGACTACGCACCTAACCTATGAGGAATTGTCATCTTTGTTCACACAAATAGAATGTATCCTAAATAGCCGCCCCCTATGTCCATTAAGTTCCTCTCCCACGGACTATTATCCCTTAACTCCAGGCCACTTTTTAATTGGTAGACCACTAAGCTCGCTGCCATCTCCGTGTCTACAATCCGCTAATGCCAATCGTCTCGACAGATTCCAGCGCATCGAGCAGTTTAAGCAACACTTTTGGCGACGCTGGAGCCACGAGTACATTGCGGAGCTGCAGTTGAGGACGAAGTGGCGCACGAAGTCCAAAGAGAGCCTACAAATTGACGACCTAGTCCTCTTGAAAGAGGAAAACGCTCCACCGCTCTATTGGCGTCTCGGACGTGTAAGAAAACTCTTCCCGGGATCTGACGGATTGACACGCGTCGCAGATATAGACACTGCAAGAGGAATTGTGCGGCGCGCCCTAAACAGAATCGTCCTACTACCGAAGCCCGATGAGTTGGAAGATCTTGAAAGCTGTTAAGCTTTCCAGCGCCGGGAGTATGTCGGCGCCGTTACGACAGCACCGACGGTGTTTGCGGGGAGTATGTGAAGTGCGGGGGGTTTCTCACCGCCACGCCTGGGACCGGCACTCGCCGATAGCTCGCGACCCGATCGCCACCAAATATTTTGTATTTTTCATTCCTTTTAAATATACAATTTGCCTATCGTGTGAGTCGCCTATTTTATTCATGTTCCCTAATTGAACAGGCACTATCCTTAATAATTTACTACATTATATAGGTTGTATTTGCTACATTTAGAAGGGTCTTAAAATTAGCCAATTTTCCATTTTAAGTTAAATTAGATTTTGGGTACGGTAAGTCAATGAGGTTGTAGCTTAAATGCGTCTCACTTCCTCTAATTTTTGAGAAGGTAGTGAAATATCCGCCCCGCTGCCCCAATTCGTCTAAACGGACTTGACATGTTTTTTTAAATGTTTTGTTTAAATTTCTCAGCAATACAGGTTTCTTCACGATGTTTACATTCATTAACATGCGCATGTAAGATGACCAGCACGGTAAAGTAAAAGTATTAATTTCATTGGTGCCGGCTGGGATCGAACCCCTGTTGCTCTCGTACGCAAAAATGTAGAATAAGCGCTTAGCACTTGAGCTATTTGGCTAATTTATATTTTATATTCATGTTGGTTTTCAATGTTATCAAAAAAGAATTTTACCATAAAACTATAACAAGATACTATATTCTCATATAACATGTTGTATTAAATTATTTCCTTCGACAGCACTTAAAAAGTATTTCAATTGACTAAAGAAGAAAAAAAAACCCAAATATTGCTATACTAGCTCGGCGGTCAGTTTTTCCCTGCCCTACCAGACAAAAAGGATATCGATGCTTAATCGTGTATACGAAAAGACCCAAGCTGTAGATATTTAAATCTTCTTATGTGGGAAAATGTTTGCTTCAGAGAGCTCAAAGAGAAATTGAAATGTCTGGAATTAGAAATAAGTTCGAGTTAAGAAATAAATACATTTTACTCAATGTAATAAATTCTTTGAAAAAATTTGTTGAGTTATGACAAAATATTCATAAATGAATGGATAAATAATTAATGACAAAGTATCAAAATACGCATTATTTCTTAATGGGAACAATTTACTAATACGTTAAAATTCAGGAAATATTATGTTGTCTCGAATCACCTAATTGGGAACTCTCTTGTTTCACGAGCCAATTTTACATTTTCTACATAACGTAATTATTCGGTTTAGAGGAAAATAATGTTGTAAAAAAAATATCAAACAGTTTTCATTCTATCCTTGTTTTAATTTTGTACCTCTAAATTATTATGTAATTCGAAAAAAAAAATGAAGCAACATACATTTTATATTTAATTTTGACCCTAAAATTGTAGTATAAATATCTAAAATGTAATACGCTATATTTTGAAAATTTTCTACCTTACTCGTATACACCAATCCTAATTACAGAGTGTTTATTTATATTTTAATCTATGTAGTTCGAAGGATAAATGAACCGGAATAATTAGAGGTCGATAAGAATTTCAACCTTATTCTTGGGGGCAATAATACGACTGATCTAAAGAGGGTTGCAGGAGAACATGGTATAGAAACGCATCAAAATTCAGCTCCAGGTTACACGACTGTAATTCAATATCTTACAAAACCTTTCGTCGAAGTGCTCTAGAATTTTAAGATCTATTGAAAAAAATTCCCGTGAGTAGGCGACGTAATAGTATTCATCACACCATTTGTTCTGTGGGTATCGTAAAGCGTGATTTTTGAAAAGTTTAAAAAGATTTTATGGCCTCCGGTATGATACGGCTAATTACCATATTGAGTACGGCAGATGTAAAGAGGCATTGTCAGCAACTTCAAAGTTGTAGTAACCTACATTCGATGCGTCGATTGCCAGTCCGCCTGCCTTAGGTGGCAACTTTGGCAAAAGGGGCAATCTATAAAAGACTTTTGTTCAGCTATGTACTCTTGTTAGGTTGAAACAGTAACAGTAACGGAGCATCGAAAATTGTTTAAGGACAAACTTTACTTGGAGTGCTCAGCAGAGCGGGACAGTATTTCATGCCGGCACAACGCCTGCAACTTTACAAGGCGCAGGTTACTGTTACCATCTCTGGGCTGGGGCTCTCCAGTGCCACCCACTTCCACTTGACCGCGTCCAGCGCAAAGCGGCTCGAATCGTCGACGACTGAGTCCTTTCCGATCGGCCCGATTCATTGGCGCTGCGAAGAGATGTTGCATCCCTTTGCATTTTCTTTCGCATTTCACACGACGAGTGCTCTGAGGAACTGACGACATTTAGCGGCAGAACTCCCGATACCATCCACATCATCTGGATGATTGGCGGTCCACCACTATGCGATTTAAAAGATGTTTTCTTCCTCGCACAACTTCCTTGTGGATTCGATTACCACCAGTGGTTTTTCCGGACCGATAGATTCGACTTAGGGACCTCCAAGAAAAGAGCCTACTCCTTTTTAAAAGGCCGGCAACACATCTGCAATTCCCCTGGTTCCCCTGGTATTGCAGTGGTTGCGGTAGTCACTTACCATCAGGTGAGCCGCATGCTCGTTTGCCCCGTCTCCTATTAAACAAAAAAAAAGTTTCAATGGAAAAAAAATTCTCCCATTAAATTTTAAAACTTAGTAACTAGAAAATTTGTAAGAATTTTTCTCTTACATTTATTTTGAGAACTTCCTTCTTGCCAAAATTCATGCCATACCATTTGTACAGTCATTATATATATGCCATTATATACAGTCGTTTGGATACTTCGATGTCGTCATTTAGATAGTTTCCATTGTGTTCGATCTGTTTGTCAGAATGAACTTTACAAATTGTAAATTGCGTGACCCCACAAAATAAAAAAATTTATATTACCAAATTTTTAATGCCCCATAGGAGACATAATAGCTAAAGAAAAAAAATTCATTCACGAAAACGTTTGTATACGTTGTAGACCCACGCTACAGCTATTAGTAGTATAGTTGTAGCACGAATGGGTCGGTTCGACCGGGGAGGGACCACGTTGTCACAGAATACCAGCGTAAAATAGTAGCTTAACGCTGCTGTGTGTTTTTGTATGGAGAGTGTAGAAAATCGGACACCTTACTGGAACTGGAACTTTTTTACTGAAGATAAATGTAGATATCTGTGGGTCACAGCAACCACTTACCATCAGGTGGCCTGTGTGCTCGTTTGTTACTCTTATCCTATAAAAAAAGTTCTCTTTACAGCCAAATCTTTATAAAAGCATTTAAACTTAAGATACAAGGAAAATTTATTACTATTTGAAATTTCTAGAGAATTACAAGAAGATCTCAATAAGGTTCTCTTTTTTGCTTTTTGAATTTAAGTCTGCTGTCAGCATTTGACATAAAACCTTAAGTTAAAACTAAAAAATATTAAACGATTGGTAATTTAAAAGTGCACGCACCTGTTCGTTAGTTACTTACTTTTGCAGATTTTATTACTCTTATCATGTAAAATGTAGTAAAAATTTAAAATCTACTAAAGTACTATATTAAAGGTGTGACAAAATCTACCGAAAATTCAAAAAGACGCGTACGGTTTTAAATTAGTTGATCTTTGCCTTTGTAGTTATATCATATTTCATGAAAACTAACCGTTTCAATTGTTTTTATTTTATTTATATACAATATTAAAACTATGATAATAATTTAAATAAAAAAACTAAAACTAGAAACTTAATTATCATATAGTCCTGCTCCCCGCGGTATCGGGCTGCGTTTCCCCGCTGAATGGCTATTCAAATTCAAGTTTTTAAGGTAAATAAAATGGAATAAAATCATCAAGAGTTACTTGCCGTGAGGTCTCATTCCGAAATTAAAATTAACTGATGCAAGTTTAATACTGCCGTACTTGTCCGAACATTTTGCATAATATCTTTCCGAATCTGTTCATAACATTAGCGTGTGTTTTTGCGCATAATTATATCCGTTTCAATTTAATTTTGTTTAATATTTATGTCCAGCTACGTATAACTTTCACTACAAGAAAATAGCTAACGAATTTAATTAAGAATATCTTGCGATTTCAAAATTATTACACATATACGAGGGTGATACTGAAAGTTCTTAGAAAATCTAAAACTGAACAAACTAGAAAGTAATTATTTTTACTAGATCTTTTCAAAAATTTATTTATGTTTACATCAATACATCGCTGCATCCGATGGAACCATAGATACACGCACTTTGTCTACTCGTCCTTAAGGGTCTCTTCGACGGCATTTTGAAACGCAGCCACTGCTTTCTTGGCGTCCATAAAACGTTTTCATCAAAGTTTTTTATTTTATTTTCAGAAACAAATAAAAATCGCAAGGCCGATCCGACCTCGCAAGGTCGGAGCTTTAGGGCGGGTCACTCAGTAATTCCAAGTCTGACGTCGCCAAGTAATCGATTGTTTGCTTTGCGGTGTGCGACGAGGTGTTGTCGTGGTGCTGGAGGATCCTACTACGAGGTCGTTTCTGTACAAAATGTATTTTATAAAATACTATAAATGTAATTCGCGCGACAAGCTTTTATATCTTATATAATATTTTATATAATATTTTATAATGTACACTTGGTTGGCAAATAAAGATTGATTGATTGATAGATTTAATCTTTCGGATTGTATAATGCCATAAATTGATGGGTTAAATTTATTTTAAAATTTAGTTTCTTCTTTTTAGAGTTTTTAAATAAAAGCTTATTTATAAAATGTTTTTTTTTAACAGAAACAGAAACTTTTTTATTCAATATAGATTATAAATAATACTTGTTGAAAGTCACTCTTTTGTTTAATTACCACTGCACTGGTTCGAAAAAAAAATTTTCTACACAACACTACTACTCTACAATTAATTTATATTATAAACAATAACATAGAATAATACGTGTCACTCTATTTCTAACAATTAAAATGGAAGATTTATGTAGGCTTTCAATACAGATAATTGATATGATATTATTTGTCATGATGACTTTTTATCTCTGCATTGCCTCTGATGTGTTGTTTTCCAATCAAATGCAACACAGTGATTTATCTCTGTATTTATATCTGGAGGTGGAGAGAATTCTACAAATTATAATAGGTATATATAATTTTGCTTACAAATTATGAATTTGAATTTTGAAAGTACAATTGTATTTCTCGGTAGTTCTAGTAAATTTAAGTTCAATTGGGGAACAATTTTCACAATTAGAAGGATTAGAGAACTGACTGATAAAGCATCATGTAATATACTATAAGCTATAATTTTAAGTACATTTGCGCTTAAAATTCTTTTCAATTCTGCTCATCAGCATAATACGGGTGCACCAAAAGCCGATTGCAAGTTTCTTCTGTGTGCCGTTGTAACCTAGTTTACAACTTTGTAATTTAAATTCTACCGACGCATGTTGCCATAAAGTATTTCGTTTTACTGTAGAAATTTAACTCCGGTTTAAGTGAGAAAAAGAGATTATTTTTTAAACTGCAGTTTTTCTCCAGTTCATTTGAAATATTTAGACAATGAAAATGTATAAATTATGTGCAATATATTACGAGAATTTGAGTCCCTATGCAGTAGTCTTTTATTTTTGTTATGTATGTCAGTTCGGTATTTTTATGTACTGCAAAACAGAGGCAAATCTATCTTAAAAAAAGCTGCACTGCTGAAGAAGGTATACGTGGGTAACCCCATAGTTAATCTATTATACCCATATCTAAAAACATTATATTCCAATGATATTCAGCATACTTGTAATTGACTTTAACGTTAGTATATTCTTTAATAATATGCTCAACTTAAATTCTGACAGTAATAATTTAAACATGTTTACATATTGTTGCGCGCCACTATTAATGTCTTGTACATGGCAAAACTAGCTACACTAGCGCCCCCTAGTGTCGAGTAAATGAAAGTATTGTGTGCCACTATTAATGTCTTGTACATGGCAACACTAGGTACACTAGCGCCCTCTAGTGTCGAGTAGCAGAACTAGGAGAGTCAAGATCCTTCCAGAAATTTCGGGACCGATATGTACTCGAACATTCTAGATGTCGCTACAGTAGAAGATTCTGGAAACTATCTGAGGCCCTATATAAGGCCGGTATAGACCACGACCGAGGCAGTATTGAATTGGCGATACAAGAGAATACTTTGAAGCGAAATAACGGCGAACTGTGTTTTATTATTAGTGTGATTTTAGATTGTAATTAGTGTTGTGTAATTAAAGTGTCAATTTTGGTAATTCAATCGGCAGTTTTTAATTGTCTCGAACCCCAAGCTCGTAACAATTGGTGTCAGAAGTGGGATCAAATATGCCGATTTTACCTAAAGACGACACCGAGGGTATCCGTACCCGAAATCAACGCCAACAGGAGACGGACCAGAAACGATTTGGTGGTGCAACGTCACAGACGTCGGCAGGCCAGTTGCCGACCACGGAGGCCGGCCCGTCAGCAGCTGCTGCATCTGCAGCACCTAACTTAGGTACTCTGATGATGATGCTGCAGGAACAAGCTCGCCGACAGGAGGAACAGGCCCGCCGACAGGAGGAACAGGCTTGTCGGTTGGAAGAGCAGCTGCAGCGCGGACAGGAGGAACAAGCCCGCCAACAGGAGGAACAGGGCCGTCGGTTGGAAGAGCAGCTCAAACGCGATAAGGAAAAGCAGATACTTCTCATGAAGGACCTTCACGCTACCTTCGGGAAAGAAATAAGTGAGGTGAAGGATAAGGTTGCTCAATATGACAACCGCCTGTCGGAAGCTGAAACCCGAATCGACCAAGTGTACAATCGGGTTGACAATGTGATGGCTGACGTGAAGAAAACGCTGAACGACCTCAAAATTGGGGATGGAGTTACAGCTCCCGTGGTAGCTACAACACCTTCGCTACGTGGATTCAAAGTGCCACCGTTCGACGGGACTTCTTCCTGGTCGTCCTATAAAATTCAGTTCGAGGCTGTCATGAAAGCGAACGGCTGGAATAAAAGTCAGGCCATGACTGCTCTCACCCTAGGCCTGCGCGACCAGGCATTAACTGTTCTGGAAGCTCTCGGTAAGGAAGTGATTTACGAGCAGCTCCTTGAGGCATTGGAGGCGAGATATGGCGACGCTCACCTGGAACACGTCTTTCGTGCGCAGCTCAAAGATCGCGTGCAACGCAGTAACGAAAACCTGCAGCAGTGGGCCCTTGAGGTGGAGAAGCTGGTTCGAAAAGCGTACCAGTCTGTACCTGCGCTTATTGTAGGGAACCTGGTGCAGACATTCATCGACGGCATCCGCAACCTTGAAGTCAGAGCTGCTGTGAGGCTCGGGCACCACGAGACGCTTAAGGACGCCTTGACCCATGCACTGGAGGTGGAAGCCGTGCGGCAGGATCATCGTTCCCACCGCGTCAGGGAGGTTGCAGCAGCTACAGTTCAGGACCGCAATAAAAGCTACAGCCCTAGGTGCTACGGCTGTGGAGAAAGGGGCCATCTTCGATCCAGCTGCCCTAAGCGAACTGTAGAAAGGGAAGGTGATCGATCTCGAGAGGGTAGTGCGGATAATAGCACCGCCCAGCAGCAGCAGGGAAACTGGCGGGTGCTGGCTGATGTTAAAAGAGCCCCAAGGATTTCGATCTCACAAACTCATGATGGGAACAGCCTAATCATCAAGGGCGAAGTCAACGGAACGCCATGTAAACTGACCATAGACACTGGAGCCTCTCGCACGGTTGTCAGTCCCCAACTTATAAGTCGGTTCCTTGGGGACTCCGCATACAACCGAGAACGCATTAATTTGGTGACAGCCACCGGTCAGCGCATACCCGTCCGTGGAGAGAAGGAGATGAAGTTGAAGCTAGGCAACATGATCTACCGGCATAATGTCATCGTGGCTGATATAATGGACGACTGCATCCTGGGCCTAGACTTTGTGAGGAAGAATTGTTGTGAGGTCGACGTTAAGCAAGGTGTTTTGAAATGTGGACAAGAGGAACTTTTCATGGAAGGGGCGTTACCAGGGAATGTGTACAGCCTTAAGAAGATTGTTCTTCCGCCGAGATCGGAAACGATTGTGCCAGTTAGACTTCCACGGAATCCTGGGCAAACTCTTCGTTGTGTACTCGTGGAAAGGGTAGACAATGACCTTCCATGGAAAGTGGCTCGAACCTTGGTCAGAACCGCCGACATCTCAGGAGTACGTGTGCTGAACCTTTGTGATCAGGAACAGATTATAGAAAAAGGCACATTTGTTGGTACTAGTGAGGAAGTGGATTGGTTGCGTCGGTGCGAATATCTATCGACTGGGACCCCCAGCAAGGATGGACAAACTAGAGTGACCACACTTTTAGAAGACTGTCGCAGCATTCTCTCCCCGAATGAAACGGTCAAAGCGAAGAAGTTGTTACTCAAGTATGCCAATGTTTTCTCGTCAAACGAAGCTGACATAGGAAAGACTGGCTTAGTTCAACACAAAATAAACACAGGACAAGAATTGCCTATTCGTCAGCGGCCAAGAAGATTGCCTGTAGCACGTGAAAAGGAAGTGGAAACCATGATTCAGGGAATGGTGAAGGATGGTGTTATTGAACCTTCATCTAGTCCATGGTGTTCACCTGTGGTGCTGGTAAAGAAGAAGGACGGCAGCATGCGGTTTTGTGTTGACTACCGCCGCCTGAACGACGTTACAAAGAAGGACAGCTATCCCTTGCCAAGAATTGATGACACGCTGGACATGCTTACAGGCGTAAAGTGGTTTAGTACGCTGGATCTGAAAAGTGGCTACTGGCAGGTTGAAATTGACCCTAAGGACAAGGAGAAAACTGCATTCTCAACAGGAAAGGGCCTGTGGCAATTTAAAGTCATGCCGTTTGGATTGTGCAATGCTCCAGCAACGTTTGAAAGGTTGATGGAGCTTGTACTTACCGGGCTAATTGGAGATGCCTGTCTCGTCTATTTGGATGACATCATCATCGTAGGCCGTACGTTTGAGGAACACCTTCAAAACCTGGAACGCGTGCTCATGAAGATCCAGACTGCCAACCTCAAGTTGAGTCCAAAGAAGTGCTCACTATTCAAACGGCAAGTTAGGTTTTTGGGGTATGTAGTGTCGGAAGAAGGTATCCGCACGGATCCATAGAAAAATGCTGCTGTCAAGGAGTGGCCGGTCCCAAAAGACAAGACACAGGTTAGAGCATTTTTGGGTTTGTGCTCTTATTATCGGCGATTTGTGAAGAACTTTGCAGATATAGCCAAACCTCTGCACAAGCTAACCGAGGAGAAGCGACAATTCTGCTGGGATGAAAGTTGCGATATTGCATTCCAGGAGCTCAAGAACCGTCTGTGCAAAAAACCTATTTTGGGGTACCCTGATGCGGGCAAGGAATTCATAGTTGACACAGACGCAAGTGATATAGGACTTGGCGGTGTGTTGTCTCAACGGAATGGTGATCAAGAGATTGTGATAGCGTACTTCAGCAAGTCGTTGTCAAAGCCGGAAAGGAACTATTGTGTCACAAGACGGGAATTGCTTGCTGTGGTAAAGTCCTTGCAGCATTTTAGCAAATATCTTCTAGGACGGAAATTCCACTTACGAACTGACCATGCTGCACTCAAATGGCTATTGCAGTTCAAAAATCCGGTAGGACAAGTTGCGAGATGGATTGAACTACTGCAGGAATACGACTTTGTGATCGAACATCGCAGCGGGAAATCTCATGGCAATGCAGATGCATTGTCAAGAAGACCTTGCCCTGAAGATTGCAAGCATTGTACTAGGCAAGAGGGTAAGGAAGTGGTATCTGTGAGAATGCTCAGGACAGACCAGCTCAGCAGTGAGTGGAAGGACAGCCTACAACATGCATAGCAGGAAGATTCGGACATTAAGCCGATTCTGGAATGGATGAAGGCCAGTGCTCCTAAGCCCAAGTGGAGCGACGTCTCAGCAATAAGTTCGACCACGAAAAGCTATTGGGCCCAATGGGACAGCTTGCTGATTCAGGATAGAGTCCTGTGCCGTAAATGGGAAAATGGTCAGGGAGACAGTTGTCATTTGCAAATGGTTGTCCCTAAGGCTAAAGTACCGGATGTTCTACAGCTGTACCATAGTGGTTGTTCAGGAGGCCACCTGGGAGTTAAAGGAACTCTACTGAAAATCCGAGAATGGTTTTACTGGGTCCACTGTCGTGACGATGTCGAGGACTGGAGCCGCAAATGTACAAGTTGTGCGGCTGTAAAGGGACCTCAAATTCGTAGTAGAGGCGCATTGAAATTGTACAATGTTGGTGCACCATGGGAGAGGATAGCCATTGACGTTGCGGAGCCGTTTCCGGAAAGTGAAAGTGGTAACAAGTATTTCATGGTTGTGATGGATTACTTCACTAAGTGGCCAGAAGTCTTCGCCATTCCAAATCAAGAAGCTTCAACAATTGCAGATAAACTAGTTCATGAAGTCTTCTGTCGTTTTGGAGTACCTTTAGAGATTCACAGCGATCAAGGAAGGAATTTCGAGTCTCAAATATTCCAGGAAACTTGCAGAGTTATGGGTACTCATAAAACACGAACAACTTCTTACCACCCACAATCTGATGGAATGGTAGAAAGATTTAATCGGATATTGGAAAGGTACCTGGCAAAAGTTGTGGAAAAGCGGCAACGAGACTGGGACAGGCACATACAACCGTTTTTGTTGTCATATCGAAGCGCTGTTCACGAAAGTACGTCAGTGACGCCAGCTTTCGCAAGCTTTGGGAGAGAATTACGGCTGCCTGCAGACTTGATCACCGGAATACCACCAGATGCCCCACGCAGTATAACCGATTATGCAAATGACTTGCGGAACAAAATGAATGACATTTATGAGCACGTCAGACAGATGGGCCAGCAAACGTCTGAGAAGATGAAAACACGGTATGACCGCAAAATAAACAACAAGGGGTTTGATGAAGGTTCTCTAGTGTGGTTACACAATCCAGTTCGCAGCAAAGGGAAATCTCCTAAGCTTCAAGCTAAATGGGACGGACCGTACCGGATTGTGACAAGGATCAATGACGTAACCTACCGGATACAGAAAAGTGCCAGAGGTACTCATAAGATTGTCCATGTAGATCGACTGGCGCGTTATTATGGGGCCAATAATGCTCGGGACGAGCATGTCTTAGGAGGGGGCAGTGTTGCGCGCCACTATTAATGTCTTGTACATGGCAACACTAGTTACACTAGCGCCCCATTCTAGATGTCGCTACAGTAGAAGATTCTGGAAACTATCTGAGGCCCTATATAAGGCCGGTATAGACCACGACCGAGGCAGTATTGAATTGGCGATACAAGAGAATACTTCGAAGCGAAATAACGGCGAACTGTGTTTTATTATTAGTGTGATTTTAGATTGTAATTAGTGTTGTGTAATTAAAGTGTCAATTTTGGTAATTCAATCGGCAGTTTTTAATTGTCTCGAACCCCAAGCTCGTAACAATATCATAAACCATAGAAGGTAGATGTGATTTTAAAAAAAATATAGGCAGTATACGTTATCAAACACTGAAATTTTCCAAGTTGCCATTTTTATATATTGATTTTCTAAATTTGATGTATTTTACTGAAAGCCAATACTAAAGTTGGTTAATCGATCAATGTTTATGACTAGGATACTGCTTTTTACATAACGTTAAACCTTACTGATGTAGTAACTCAACCGGCTGACAGAAATTGCGGACCATTTAATACACCTACATACTTATAGAACACATACTGCTGAACAGATATCACTGTAACCAAGTACGTTTGTTCACATTCATTAATCCAATTATTCGCAACTAATATAGAAATACCTCCCTCGTAGATTGCTTCATAGGGGTATGTTTGTCATAGTTGCCGTGATTGACAGGCGGGTGTGCAACTGCAGTTATTATTTAGAATTTTTACTAAGAAGACACCAGCCAACCCTTACGAAACCAATGGGATAAAATGGAGTAGTCAAATCTCTTATAACACAACCACGCGACTGAATATTGAAAATTCAATAAAATTTAATGTAATCAAATACTTTATTTTTACCCATCTAAGCCCTTATTTTGGCTAAACACGGATCGAATATTAGGGCTAGGGATCAGAATTTTTACGTGGTAAAACTATGCTGCAGCTAATTAATAATATAGTTGTAGCACGATTGGATCGACTTGACCGGGGAAGGACCAGGCTCTTACAGAATACCAGCGTAAAATAGCAGCTTAATGCTGCTGTGTTTCGTATGGTGAGTCTAGAGAACCGGAGACCCATTTTACTGGAAAAGAGGCATTCCATCTTAGTCCTGACGGCTGACAACGCATCTGCATTTTAATTCGCAAACGAAGGTAGATGTCTAACCCCGTGGACGGCCGGAAATCAAAGTGGAAAATGAAGAATTAAATGCTATTGTGGAAGCGGATCCATCACAAAGCACTTCATAGATAGTGAAAGTGATAAAACTGTAATAATCCACTTGAATTAAATGGGGAAAGTAAGAAACTTGAACGATGGGTAACTCATGAATTAAGTGAATCGAACTTGCAAACACGCGTCGACTGCTGTGTTACTTGGCTCAACCGACGAAATAGTGAAGGGATTTTAAGTCGAATAATTACTTTTAATGAAAAGTGGATACTGTACGATAATCGGAAGTGCTTGTAGCAATGGCTGAACCCTGGAGACCCAGCCAAATACTGTCCTAAACGAAAATCGACTTTAAAAAATTTACTTGTCAGTGTTTGGTGGATTAGCGCAGGTGTCGTTCACTACAGCTCTTTAAAATCTAGCCAAACGATTACGGCAGATATATTTTGTCAGCAACCAAACCATGAAGGAAAAACTAGCTGCTCAACAACCGAGATTGGTCAATCGCTCCACTCGGCCACTGCTGCGTCACGACAATGCAAAACCACATACTGCACAACAAACAACCTCTAAGTTAGAAGAGCTACAATTGGAATGTCTGCGACATCCACCGTACTCCCCGGACCTTGCTTCAACGGATTACCATTTTTTCCGGAATTGGGACAACTTTTTTCATGGAAAAAAATTCAAGTCCGATGCGGCAGTCCAAACATCCTTCAAAGAGTTTATTGATTCTCACCTCCATGGTTTTTTTAGGGATCAATAAACTACCTATGAGATGGCAAAAGTGCATAGATAATAACAGTGCATACTTTGATTAATTAAATATATTTTACAAAAAAAAAATGACTTTATATTCCTCCCGCACAAAACACCATTTTCATATATAAGGACCTAATATTTTTACCTCAAACACTTATTTCACATAAAAATATTAAAACAATAACAGAACTGGATCAGAATTAAAAAAAAAGTGTAGTTATTATGTATTTATGTAAGAGATAGCTTTTAACTTTCTCATAGTAATAATAAAGAAAGAACGAAATGTGTTAAATATGTGTGTTTAATTTTAATAATTAAACTTAGAGTAAGTTTTTAAAATGTTTCAGCAATAAAAGCAAAGTGATAAAAGCGGGTGATAAATATTACTTTTAAACTTTAATTATTGTAACGTGTGTGTTATGTTTCATGTATGTTTTCATATGCTTACAATATATTATGTACAATATATTATGCTTACAATATAAATGTGGTTGTTTGATATATTTACTTTATAAGGTATATTGTATAAGTTGTATAAGTGTTAAAAGTAAAACATTACCTAAATGAAATTGTAAAAAATTGTAGCTGTTAAATACTGCTTTATTTCGTACGGTGAGTTTAAAGAACTGGTTACCCTTTTTACTGGAAACAGGGTATGCTATCTTAGTCCTCAGGAGTGACAATGTATTTAACATTTTGAATCATAATTGAAGTTAGTAGATGTAGATCTCTATGAGCCACAGCATCCACTTGCCATCAAGTGAACTATGTGCTAGTTTGTTACACTTAGGGCGAAATTTACAGCGAGCGCTTAGACCCAGAGCTACTAAATGTGACACAAATAAATACGATTCAAGAAATATAATAACAACTCTTATGTACTTAAAACTTAACACTTGATAGCTCTTGATGCTATTATAAAAAATACCAAAATTGATTCAAATTGATAGAGCCGTTACCAAGAAACCCATTACGTTTTTAATAATATATTTAAATATAATAATATATATAATATAATAATATTTATTTATTTCTCCCACTTTTTATACAGTTTCATTTCTTACATAAATAGTTTAAGAGTTTTAAGTTGTTGTGGGAGACAGGAGCCCAAACTAGGTAACCCTGTGCTATGGGTCTCCTGGCTCCCCCTCTTGGCTTTATTACAATTCGATGAATATATACCTAGACATGAAGTGAGCGTTGCCTGTGAAGATCGAATATAAGATTTCTTAGGTGTAAATAACAATAAAAGGCATATTGATTATATATAGCAAGCAATATGTTTAAAATTGAAGTATATAATCAAAATATTATATAAAAGCATATACGTATACATATATAAATATACATGAATGTGTGTGTGTGTGTGTGTGTGTGTGTGTGTGTGTGTGTGTGTGTGTGTGTGTGTGTGTGTGTGTGTGTGTGTGTGTGTGTGTGTGTGTGTGTGTGTGTGTGTGTGTTTCTATCTCACTATTCCGCTATTTCAGTAAATTCTCTGTTTCTTCGTAATCTAATTTCATAAGCCAATCTGTTAACTTTTTTTTACATTTATATTTTGTTAGTTGAAAAATTGAGTGTTGTCTATTAATTTTATTATATAACCTGCCTATTCTGTACCCATAAAACTTTTGCGCGAAAGTAGATTTTGCTTGTATCGTTTCGCATACCTCATAGTTTCTTCTCCTGATTTGTATTAAATTAGGTGTGAACTCAGTGCAAGTGTGTTTTTTTAAAATTGTAGACAATATATATAATTGCCGTACTGTAAGCACTTTAGCTTCCCTGAATAAACTGGTAGTTGAGAAAAATTTTGGCTTATAAAGTGCAACTTTTAGAATCATTCGTTGAGCTCTTTCCAATTCAAGTATGTGTGTCTTATTGGAAAAAAAATCAAAATTACAGTTAAATTAATTCAAAAAAAAATTTATTACATATTTAAATCATTATTAAATAGAAATTCATTGACATTATAGTAACATTTATCTATAAGAAAATTACTTAAAGTACATTTAAATTTTTACGCATTTTATGTGATCAAGTAATTTATTATACAATTTAGGGTCCATATCAACAACACTTTTTTTCATATAAAATTTTGTAAATATATCAAGCAATGTTAATAAATAATACGGGTATCAGCTAGTTATGTCATATAGCTTGAAAATTCAAACTTTCACAGCATTCAAATACTTCGCGAAAATCTTAAAATACGATTTAGTTTAGAATACTCGATAAAGGACTAAAGGAAAACTCGCTCAAACAAAATTCATATCCCCATCCGTCACGGCTCAGATGAAAGGAACTTGCAATGTCCGCATTTAGATGTGTTTTGTATTGTTTGGGACGAGAATTTTTACTTAAGCGTAAACTGATGCTCATATATGTCTAGTTAAGATTTATATTTTCAATAATATTTATTTTGTCCGCATCTTGTTATATTATAATCAATTAAATTACTAACCCACATACCTAAAATATATGAAAATCAATCAATTAATTACAGAACAGTCGTACTGTCTTAATTAAGCTTTCAATTATTTAAATATATTATTAAAAACGTAATGGGTTTCTTGGTAACGGCTCTATCAATTTGAATCAATTTTGGTATTTTTTATAATAGCATCAAGAGCTATCAAGTGTTAAGTTTTAAGTACATAAGAGTTGTTATTATATTTCTTGAATCGTATTTATTTGTGTCACATTTAGTAGCTCTGGGTCTAAGCGCTCGCTGTAAATTTCGCCCTAAGTGTAACAAAATAGCACATAGTTCACTTGATGGCAAGTGGATGCTGTGGCTCTTAGATATCTACATCTACTATCTACAATTATGATTCACAATGTTAAATACATTGTCACTCCTGAGGACTAAGATAGCATACCCTGTTTCCAGTAACCAGTTTTTTAAACTCACAGTACGAAATAAAGCAGTATTTAACAGCTACAATTTTTTTCAATTTCATTTAGGTAATGTTTTACTTTTAACACTTATACAACTTTTACAATATACCTTATAAAGTAAATATATCAAACAACCACATTTGATAAATTTCAAAAAAAAATGTTCATTATATATTGTAAGCATATAAAAACATACATGAAACATAACACACACGTTACAATAATTAAAGTTTAAAAGTAATATTTATCACCCGCTTTTATGACTTTGCTTTTATTGCTGAAACATTTTAAAAACTTACTCTAAGTTTAATTATTAAAATTAAAACACACATATTTAATACATTTCGTTCTTTCTTTATTATTACTATGAGAAAGTTAAAAGCTATCTCTTACATAAATACATAACAACTTCACTTTTTTTAATTCTGATCCAGTTCTGTTATTGTTTTAATATTTTTATGCCAAATAAGTGTTTGAGGTAAAAATATTAGGTCCTTATATATGAAACTGGTGTTTTGTGCGGGAGGAATATAAAGTCATTTTTTTTGTAAAATATATTTAATTAATCAAAGTATGCACTGTTATTATCTATGCACTTTTGCCATCTCATAGGTAGTTTATTGATCCCTAAAAAAAAAACATGGAGGCGAGAATCAATAAACTCTTTGAAGGCTGTTTGGACTGCCGCATCGGAGTTGAATTTTTTTCCTTGTAAAAAGTTGTCCAAATTCCGGAATAAATGGTAATCTGTTGAAGCAAGGTCCGGGGAGTACGGTGGATGTCGAAGACATTCCAATTGTAGCTCATCTAACTTAGAGGTTGTTTGTTGCGCAGTATGTGGTTTTGCGTTGTCGTGAAGCAGCAGTGGCCGAGTGGAGCGATTGACCAATCTCGGTTGTTAAGCAGCTAGTTTTTCCTTCATGGTTTGGTTGCTGACAAAAGATATCTGCCGTAATCGTTTGGTCAGATTTTAGAGAGCTGTAGTGAACGATACCTGCGCTAATCCTCCAAACACTGACAAGTAAATTTTTCAAGTCAATTTTCGTTTAGGACAGTATTTGGCTGGGTCTCCAGGTTTCAGCCATTGCGAGAAGTACTTCCAATAATCGTACAGTATCCACTTTTCATTAAAAGTAATTATTAGACTTAAAATACCTTCACTTTTTTGTCGGTTGAGCAAAGTAACACAGCAGTCGACGCGTGTTTGCAAGTTCGATTCACTTAATTCATGAGGTACCCATCGTTCAAGTTTTTTACTTTGCCCATTTAATTCAAGTGGATATTACAGTTTTATCACTTTCACTATCTATGAAGTGCTTTGTGATGGATCCGCTTCCACAATAGTAGTTGTAGATATACCGATATTTCATGATTTCCATTGTGCGGTAATAAGCGACGCCAAACAAAAAAATAATGAAGAAAAACAAATGAATGACTGTTTTCAAAACTCAAATTTACCAGCTAAATGAATTAATAAATTTGAATTTGGGATTCTTAACCAAAGAGGAGATATTTCAGATCAAAGTGTTCAGTACGACAAAATGCTAATTTCATATGTAAGGAATGCAAAACTATATATCTGCAAAACTTATAATTAACGTCGAAAATATTCTGTTATAAATTTTAAAAAATATAAACCAATTAAAAATGTTTCTTTTACAGATCGGTGTAAAGAGTAAAACGTGATCTACAAAGAAAAACCTCTTGTGTTACTTTTTAAATGGAACATGAATCCTCCTCTAGGGAGTTATCTTCTGACATTAAGTGACGCGGTGAGGAAATAGTTTCATTCCGATCCAGTTACAATTTATGTTTGCCACAGTATAGGAAAAAGTTTGCCAGATTTTGCTCTTAAAGTAATCGTTAAATCTCAAAAACTGCTACTGTTTTGTGTACTATGGTCGTCTTTGACCGAAGGTCCGAAGAATTTTTATTATTTAATCACTTCATCGAAACTTAGTACCTAGCTGATGATGAAGCATTAGATTTTATTTAAAGTCAGCCTACTCAACATTTCAATCCAACTGCAGCTAAAGCCGTCAACTCAAAAGTTCAAAGCATTTACAGGATTCCAAACTCACCACTACTCGTCCGTAAGTCCGGACATATTTACTTTGTACACTTACAACACCATTATATAAAATTATCAGTCCTAAGTACAGTCAAACCTGACAATATCTATACATATAATAAAACTGTAAATAGCAGATGTCTGTACATTTTATATTTTTGTAATAAAAGTGATTGAGGGGTACTAAAAATAAGTAATTAAATACATTTCTACCATTTTTAGAATTTTCTGTCTGTCTGTCTGTCTGTCTGTCTGTTTGTTTGTTAACGTATCACGTATAAAGTACTACTTTATATCATAAGAATTGTTAAGGAAATTATAAAGTGTATCTTCGTGTTACATTTAGTCTTTATTTCATTAAAATCAGTTCATTCCATCAAAAGTTACGATAAATATTCTGAAGTATGGGTAGGGAAGTATAGGTACGAATTCGCTCAACGGTGGCTTTGTTTGAGTCATAAAGTGCATTTTAAACTAATATCATATCATAAATCATAGTTAAATTATGTAAAATAATGATATAATTATGTATATCTAAAACGCAGTAAACAAAAGTATTAAAGAACGTATTAAATATATTATACAAAAATATATTAACCTTATTAACTAAATCTGAAGCACAATAGTTAACCCATTTCTTCGATAGATGGTGGTGTTGTGAAAATGTAATGCAATTGCAATGTGGTTTTCTCCTGTAGATGAGTTTTCATATTTACTGCTAATCTTTATTATATTACTCGCTGCCCTACTGCGTGTTGACAAACTCAATTTATTCTTTACCGCCGAGTACTCTATGTGGTAAATCAAATTTTAAAAGAGCTATTAACAATTGCGTTGGTTTTGGCGAGAGTCAAACTTTATTTTTTGCTTACTGTGCAGGCACTGATTTATAAATTCTCTTGCGTTTTATATAATGTATCAATCCCGTCAATTAATCTCTTTTATTTTTAGAATTGATGTTAGCAGCGCCATCTCTCTTTAAATGTATACATATAATAAAAATGATGATAACATGTTGTGTCTCTTTCTGTACATTGTATATATATTTTGGTGGCTAAAATCATTATGGGGAACTGAAAATAATTAAATAAGAACATTTTATAATTTTTAGAATTGTCTGTCTGTCTATTTGTCTGTATTATATGAACGCATTACGTCTAAAGTAAACATCTTTTATTTTCAAAGAAATCGTTAAGAAAATCATAAAGCGTATCTTCGAGTTACATTTAATCTTTGTTTTATTAAAATTGGTTAATTCTATCGAAAGTAATGATTATTATTTTGAAATGTAGGTTCGAATTTGTTCAATGGCGCCATAAAATCTCAGAAATAGTAATAAAAAGATTTGTGTGTAAAAAAAACGTTCCATAATAATTAATATATTTATACTTAAAACACAAAAAGAGATTTAAAAAGGATGTTTTCTCACAAGAAGGACGTAATAGATGGAGTTGTACAAATGACAAACTTTTCTGAATTGCTGTGTTGAGATTTTTCGCCGATGAATCGTATTGAGACTTACTAAAGAAATTTGTATCCATCGAAGCCATACAACGGAATCCGACCAAAAATAAACATTTTGCAACGAAATGTCGTGATATTGTATTTTTAATATAATATGCAAAATCAGTACTGCCATTTTAGCGCTTTGGGAACTAGATTTAGCGCTTTTTTGGAATGTATAGCGTGCATTTCGAAATTTTAGCACCTAGCTTAATCCAGCGCTTCTTGGTGTATTTAGCACGCATTTCAATATTTTAGCGACTAGCGGGTTATTAACTCTTTTACTGCAGCACTGTTAGTCCACATTACCGATAATAATAATAATGACCTTTTTTATTTTTTCCCACAAATAGTACATTGCAGTTTATCTTTTTCAAACATATTTTTTCCACAAAACAAAGAGCATGGGAGACGAGTCCAAACTAGGATACCCTGTGCTATGGATCTCCTGGCTTCCCCTTTAGGATGATCAACTTGATTTTTTTACCGACGACTATAAGTGGGGAAATCCCCTTTATTAAAGTTTTCGTTCATGGTTTTGGCAACGCATTTATTTTGCTTTATTCAGTTTCAGTCAGTTGCTTAGAGCACAGCTAAGTTAAAAGTTACTTAGAAGTTATAACACAAAGAAACTGTGAGGCAACCGCAATCAGATGCTGACATCTGAAACTAAGTTGCGAAATACATTGCACTTTAAAACAATTAATGACATTTTTATTGTTCGTACAGTACTAACTACTGTTTTTAGTTACCACTTATTGATACAGTAATGAAATAAATCGTTTAATATTCTCTTACCTAAACGACAAATTCTTTATGTAAAACCTGCATACGCGAGCTACGCCGCGGGCACAGCTAGTTCTGGAATAAAAATTTGTTAAAATCGGAATTAGAGACATTCATCGACCTATACTATTTCTGGCGTATGTGGACTATGAGAAAGCCTTTGATTCCGTCGAAATTTGGGCGGTGCTGCAGTCCCTTCAGCGGTGCCAAGTTGACTGTCGGTATATCGAAGTGTTGAAGTGCTTGTACAGTAGGGCTACGATGGCTATCCGAGTACAGAACCAGAGTACGAAACCTATCCGATTGCAGAGACGTGTAAGACAGGGTGACGTCATATCCACGAAACTCTTCACCGCTGCATTGGAAGACGTTTTCAAGCTTCTGGATTGGAAAGGATACGGTATCAACATCAATGGCGAGTACATCACTCACCTTCGATTTGCCGACGATATAGTCCTTATGGCAGAATCGCTGGAGGACCTAAGCACTATGCTCAATGACCTCAATAGTGTTTCCCAACGGATAGGTCTTAAGATGAACATGGACAAAACTAAGATCATGTTTAATGTCCATGTCACACCTATGCCGGTAGTTGTTGGGAACACTAAGCTCGAAGTTGTTGACGAGTATGTTTACCTGGGACAAATAGTCCGACTAGGTAAGTCCAACTTCGACCGAGAGGTCAATCGACGGATTCAACTCGGTTGGGCAGCGTTCGGGAAATTACGGCACATCTTCTCGTCAGGTATACCTCAAACCTTGAAAACGAGACTGTACACCCAGTGCGTGTTGCCAGTGATGACATACGGAACTGAGACGTGGTCCTTCACTGCTGGCCGGATGAGGAAGCTCAAGGTCGCTCAGCGAGCTATGGAGAGGGCTATGCTCGGAGTTTCTCTGCGTGATAAACTTAGGAATGAGGATATCCGCAGTAGAACCAGAGTAACCGACATAGCCCAACGGATCAGTAAGCTGAAGTGGCAATGGGCCGGCCATATAGCTCGAAGAACCGACAACTGATGGGGAAGAAAGGTTCTCGAGTGGCAGCCTCGTACCGGTAGGCGAAGTGTAGGGCGTCCCCCCACGAGATGGAGTGACGACCTGGTAAGACATGCAGGAAGTCGATGGATGCAGGTGGCTCAGGACCGTGCTTTGTGGCATTCTTTGGGGGAGGCCTATGTTCAGCAGTGGACTTGTGAAGGGCTGTAATAATGATGAATGATCAACCTATTCATTTATAAAAGCCTACCAAAAGAGCCGTGTTAGCTCAAGAGCCGTGGTAGCTCAGATGTTAATAGTACTGTAAATTTCACAATATTTGAAAAGGCCGGCAAAGCATCTGCAATTTTTCTGGTGTTGCAATTGTTCATGGGCGGCGGTAGTCATTTACCATCAGGTGAGCCACATGCTCGTTTGCCCCCTCTCCTATTATAAAAAAAACACTCGGGCAACCCGGGTTCGATCCCCGTCGACACCAATGAAATTGTTAGTTGCAATTTTAAGTGTTGATTTACCACGTGCTTGGCGGTGAAGGACAACATTGTGAGGAAATCTGCATGTCTGAGAAATAAGAAAAAAATTCGCAGACATGTGAAGTTCGCCAACACCCATTGGGGCAGCGCGGCGGATATCTTCTTGCCCTAAAACTCACTCAGAAATGAGGGGAGGCCTGTGCCCGACAGTGGGACTTATATAGGCTGTAATTTTTAACTTTTAACTAAAAGGCCTCCATCGTATATATTGTCTCAAATGGGGATATAGCCTACAGTTGCCACGCTTGGCAGGTGGGATGGCAGCCGCAGACTTTTTATTATTTTGAGTTGGTTAAGGTGAAGATGCTGCTATACACTTCCTGTTTCATTTCCTTATATTGCCTCCTATGATACCCATGGGTTATTAACGCGGCAGCTTAAAAGAAACCAACATACAAATAATTTTGTTAAATAAAATGTGTCGGTAAAAGTAGATGAAAACACTCAAAAGATTTTGGAGCTCTCGATATATGGCATTATGTCGTTACAGCCTATTAAACTCATAGGCCACCCCTATAGATTGCCTCATAGGGGGGGAATTTTCCATTATTGCCACGATTGGCAAGGCGACTGGCAACCGCTGTAGAGTGTAGTGGTAGAGCCATGCTGCAGCTATATTAGTAGTATAGTTAGGCTCGACCGGGGAATGACCACGCTCTCATACCTGCGTAAAATAGCAGCTTGATACTGATGTGTTTCGTATGGTGAGTGTAGAGAACCGGAGACCCATTTTACAGGAAAAGAGGCATTCCATCTTAGTCCTCACAGGTGACGACGCATCTGCATTTTGATTCTTAATTGAGGATAAATGTAGATGTCTATGGGCCGCAGCAATCAGTTACCATCAAGTGGACCTCGTGCTCGTTTGTCACCCTATCCTATAAGAAAAAGAAAACTCTATCGCCTCTAACGATACCCACAGGATGATATGGGGTAGAATATTCTTACATTGCCACTAAATGGTCATGGCATTATATACATGTACTTTACGGTATATATGCTAAAGAAAAGCACCCAGGTCAGCGACTAAAATTAGCGTTAAAAATATAACCCACACCATATTACATTCGCCTACCTGCATGCCAAGCGTAAAAGCTAAAGCAGTTAAAGTTTTCTACTGAAAAATATTCTAACTCTAATAAATATTCTATCGACTTGAGAAATCAGTATTATCAAAGGTAAAATTAAATTCCATTTATATATATATATATATATATATATATATATATATATATATATATATATATATATATAGAATAAGGGTGACAAACGAGCACACAGTTCACCTGACGGTAAGTGGATGCTGTAGCCCATAGACATCTACATCTATCCTTGATTAACAATCAAGATGCGTCGTCAACCCTGAGAACTGAGATGGAATGCCTCTTTTCCAGTTAACACCATACGAAACACAGCAGTATTAAGCTGCTATTTTACGCTGGTATTCTGTGAGAGCGTTATCCTTCCCCGGTCAAGCCGACCCATTGGTGCTACAACAATAATATAGTTGCAGCGTGGCTCTGCCACGTCCAAAGCATATTAAGGGCACGAATGCGTCGAGCCGGCCCATACGTCATAACACGTATAATATGTATAGCTGCAGCGTGGCTCTACCGCGTCTTATATTCTAATTTGGCGTCTAATTTCTAATTCTAAAATCTTGGCTTTTTGCTTAATCGCTTCTTCAATACGAGCAGTATTAAATTTACGTAAGAACCGCCGCACGCATTTGGAGATATGTCTGTTTAGTTACCTGTATGCTGTCAAATCTACTGAAAACTGCAGCTTCATTTCCCGTCTAACAGCCATGAGATTAAGAGTGTATGGGAGAGTTTTTGTGTTCTTCTGCGCGGGTCTTGCAAAACTTAACTACGTCCGCATGGACAGTTGTAGTAGCGGGTAAGAATGCCCACCATCCCATATTTTCCCGTGGGTATCGTAAGATCTTTCTGATAACAGCAAATTACAATAAAAAACTGCGGTTGCCAAACGGCTCGTCAATCGTAGCAACTATGGCAATATACCTCCCATGATGAAAGTTACAAAAATACAGCCCCCAGTCCCCGGCGGTCGTATATTTATTATAACCAAATATTTTTATTCAAACTAGACTTTTAAAAACACTTTTTGAAATTCAACAAATTTCTACATCGGAGAGACCATGTGAGAAGAAGCGGCTAGAAATTCAGAAATAGACTATTTTCTCCCGAAAAGTTACCATTTTATTCATATAAAATATATACATCATAATTAAAAAAAATCTAAGGAAGCTCATTATATTCTCGCATTCTCTTTTTTTTAAATAGTCATCTAAAAAATAAACTTCATCCATAGATACGAGTAAGTTGTGTGTACCAAATAGAACATAAATATTTGTGTGTAAAATATATTCCCACGCTCCGTTAGTTTTAGAAATTCATGTGATATTCGGATTTAACCTAATAGTTTGAATTTGCATTTTAATTAGAGTATTTCCGCTGCTCTCGTTAAATTGCTAATTGGATCATCTATACATATAATAAAACTGTAAATAGCAGATGTCTGTACATTTTATATTTTTGTAATAAAAGTGATTGAGGGGTACTAAAAATAAGTAATTAAATACATTTCTACCATTTTTAGAATTTTCTGTCTGTCTGTCTGTTTGTTTGTTAACGTATCACGTATAAAGTACTAATTTATATCATAAGAATTGTTAAGGAAATTATAAAGTGTATCTTCGTGTTACATTTAGTCTTTATTTCATTAAAATCAGTTCATTCCATCAAAAGTTATGATAAATGTTCTGAAGTATGGATAGGGAAGTATAGGTACGAATTTGCTCAACGGTGGCTTTGTTTGAGTCATCAAGTGCATTTTAAACTAATATCATATCATAAATCATAGTTAAATTATGTAAAATAATGATATAATTATGTATATCTAAAACGCAGTAAACAAAAGTATTAAAGAACGTATTAAATATATTATACAAAAATATATTAACCTTATAACTAAATCTGAAGCACAATAGTTAACCCATTTCTTCGATAGATGGTGGTGTTGTGAAAATGTAATGCAATTGCAATGTGGTTTTCTCCTGTAGATGAGTTTTCATATTTACTGCTAATCTTTATTATATTACTCGCTGCCCTACTGCGTGTTGACAAACTCAATTTATTCTTTACCGCCGAGTACTCTATGTGGTAAATCAAATCTTAAAAGAGCTATTAACAATTGCGTTGGTTTTGGCGTGAGTCAAACTTTATTTTATGTGAAATTACTCCTTATAACGTCAGCTGTCTGCCAGTGAGAGTCACATCAAAATCGGTCCAACCGTTTTGAAGATTAACCCAAACAAACAGACGCACAGACAGACAGACAGATAAAAAATTAAAAAGTTATGTTTTTGTTATAAGTACCGTATATACTTTCATATGCATTTAGTGAAAACCTATTATTTTGATTTTACAAACAGACACTAAATTTTTTTATTTGTATGTATTTATGTATAGATGATCCAATTAGCAATTTAACGAGAGCAGCGGAAATACTCTAATTAAAATGCAAATTCAAACTATTAGGTTAAATCCGAATATCACATGAATTTCTAAAACTAACGGAGCGTGGGAATATATTTTACACACAAATATTTATGTTCTATTTGGTACACACAACTTACTCGTATCTATGGATGAAGTTTATTTTTTAGATGACTATTTAAAAAAAAGAGAATGCGAGAATATAATGAGCTTCCTTAGATTTTTTTTAATTATGATGTATATATTTTATATGAATAAAATGGTAACTTTTCGGGAGAAAATAGTCTATTTCTGAATTTCTAGCCGCTTCTTCTCACATGGTCTCTCCGATGTAGAAATTTGTTGAATTTCAAAAAGTGTTTTTAAAAGTCTAGTTTGAATAAAAATATTTGGTTATAATAAATATACGACCGCCGGGGACTGGGGGCTGTATTTTTGTAACTTTCATCATGGGAGGTATATTGCCATAGTTGCTACGATTGACGAGCCGTTTGGCAACCGCAGTTTTTTATTGTAATTTGCTGTTATCAGAAAGATCTTACGATACCCACGGGAAAATATGGGATGGTGGGCATTCTTACCCGCTACTACAACTGTCCATGCGGACGTAGTTAAGTTTTGCAAGACCCGCGCAGAAGAACACAAAAACTCTCCCATACACTCTTAATCTCATGGCTGTTAGACGGGAAATGAAGCTGCAGTTTTCAGTAGATTTGACAGCATACAGGTAACTAAACAGACATATCTCCAAATGCGTGCGGCGGGTCTTACGTAAATTTAATACTGCTCGTATTGAAGAAGCGATTAAGCAGAAAGCCAATGTGGTCAAAAAATCTGACAAGAGTTACAGTTGGAATTGTTCGAATTCCTTATGTAACGTTTTAGATGCGGCGATAAAGTTAGTTCCGCAGTCCGAGTAGACATGTTTTGGAGTGTCACGTCGGGCACACATTCTTTGAAAGGCGGTGATGAAAGTTTCGGTGCTAAGGTCTGATACAAGTTTTATATGTACGGCTTTAGTCGCCATACATACAAAGATAGCGATGTATCCCTTTGAAGTTTTAACATCTCTTCCTTTGTTCAGTTTAACGTCCACGTGACCAGTGAAGTCGACTCCAGTGTGCGTGAACGGCCGGGACGGTGTTATACGATGTTGAGGTAAGTCAGCCATAATCCGATGAGTTTTTTTTTTTGTTTGTGACGACGACATCAGACTCAATCACGTAGTTTTGCTTTCAAGGCCCGATTTCCGCCAACAATCCAATAACGTTGCCTTAGATATGCTAACGTTAATCGAGCGCCTCCGTGAAGTGTTACAGAGTGAGCCTGCTCGACAAGAAGTCCAGTGAAATGTCCGCTTCGAGGGATGATAGCGGGTTGTTTCATCTTGAATGGTAAGTTAGAGTTGTTGATACGTATGATCTTTTAGTCTAAGTAAGGGTTGAGTTTGAAGATACAACTTTTTTTGTAATATTCTCTTTTTATATAAGTTGTTTGTACTCGTTATCGAACTCTTTACTTTGCACAAGTTTAATCATTTGTTCATTGGAGGCTGTGATTTCCGTTGTAGTAAAGTATTCAGCGTCACGTTTCGTCTTACTGTGCGCATTTGTAATGAAGCGCAGTATCCACGCCATGACTCTTGTTACACGAGTTAATGAACATTTGTTGATTAAAATATCAAGAAAATGTTGCTCTTTATTAGTAGTTAGGGCTTCCACCTTCTTGGTTTCGGCGTTAGTAGTACTCGTATATAAATAGGTTAGGTTGTTTATGCACTTTTCAGTTTCCAGATTTTGCAGGAATTCAGGACTATTTCACCACAGTTCGAAGTTGACTAGTTTATTCCGACTTGACGTACTGCCAATTCTGTGATTGGATAGTTTTCTTGATTTTGTTAACCTACTTGCTACCTATTTGCTAACCTAAAAAAGCCAACTAGGCTACATATCTTTCCCATTTTTAAACGTCTACTTGCAGCCAGACGAGAGCGACTTACAACGAGTCACATCATGCGCGAACTTTTATCTTATGTCCTTTGAAGCCTGCTTTGGTTTTCTCAACTATTTGTGAAAATAGTAGTGCGCCGCATAATTCCATTCTTAGCAGTGTTATTTTTTGTGTTAGAGAAGCAACCCTAGTCTTAACGGCGAGTAATTGTATAGTTGGTGGGCCGTTAGCGACACAGCTGTAGATGACGCACGAATAGGCTTTTCCACTTGCATCTGAGAAGCCAAGTAGTTCAATGTTTGATTGCTGGCCCCCTAGCCATCTTTGAAGTTTGACATCTTTGACTTACGAAAGTTCACTTCTTAGTCTCATTTAGTCAGTTTAGTTAGTTGTATTTCGGTGGGTAGAGTGTCGTCCCATCCTAAATTGGCCGCCCATACTCTTTGGAACAATAGTTTGGCCGTAAAAGTAACAGGCGAGAGCCAGCCCAGAGAGTCATAAAGTTCGGATATCTCCGAAAGTAGCGTTCGGTTATTTAGTTCTGCCTTTGTGTTTTTCTCTAGCTCCCAGTTAAAATAAAATTGATCAGTTTTGAGATTCCAGCCAAGTCCAAGAGTTTTCATTGATTCTTCATGTTTAAAGTCGAAGTTGTTGTGTAACAAAATTTGATCTTCAGTTAAGTTTTCGAGTAGTACGGGGTCGTTTGCTGACAACTTTCTTAGGTTTATGCCAAGAAGTCTTAACAGTTGAATTAGTGACTGTTGAAGTTCGATTGCTTCATGAATAAAGTTGTGTCCGCTCACAGGGTCGTCCACGTAAAACTCATCTTGAAGTACGCGAGCCTCTTCTGGGTAGTTGTGGCCATCGTCCATTGCAAGTTGTTTAAAAGTTCTCTTTGCAAGCCATGGTGCACATTTCATCCCATAAGTCACGGTGCAAAGTTCATATTCTCGGAGTTTTTTAATTCGTGAATTACGCCATATTATTTTTTGCAATTTTTGTTGATCTTGAGTGATTTCTATTCAGTACATTTTCTTTATGTCAACGGTGTATGCATATGCGTACGATCTCTATTTTAAGATGACTGCTTGAATATCTTTTTGTAGATTAAATAGACCCTTTTCTTGCGGTTGGTTAATGCTGAAGCCGCTTGTAGTTTTTTGAAAATCGTTAAACACGACTCTTAATTTCGTAGTAGTTGAATGATCCATTCCAAGAGATAACATTGATGAAGTTAAGTAAGTATCGGAGACGAGGGCTTCATGTGTCCTAGTTCTGTATATTCTTTCATAAAATTTTGGTACATCAGCGCGAGTGTATTGTTTCTTTCAAACAGTTTTTCAAGGTTTAGGTATTGTGAAACAGCGATAGATCTTGAGTTCCCCATCTTTTATTCGTAGTTATAACAAAGCAAAGAGATTTAAATATATAGGTATACTATAGAGCGGATATTGAAAACATTTATATACAAAAACTTTGAGCTAGTGTGCGTGTGGCACCCTCTAGCTAAAAATAGCAAAACAACGCTAAGCATTTATTAAGACAACATTTTAGCTATTCACCAGTAGGTGACGATAATGAATATAACCTCGTTTTAGGAATGTTACGGTTTCGATATTAAAGAATCGATAACGTTGTTGAAGATTACTAAGTTTGAAATGCTTTTCGATATAATTATAGGGAATCACATAATTTTTTACTGTATAAATTCTATTTAATCATGACTTCAAAATACACTTCAAATCTAAAATATTTTAGGAAAACATTAAATTTCAAAGCCGTTTCATGATTTTTCATATTTCATGAGCTACAGTACTTAAAGACACTACCCACATCAATAAAAATTGTTATTTTAAGTTTTCACCTTATGTTCAAATTCAGGTTTAACCTACAACTTCTCGCATCTATCTTTAACAGTACAAATTATTTTAATGTAAGAAATCTATTGCCCCCTCCTATCACTGTAAGCGAGGATCTATAATGGCTTTGTCCTTGAAAACCAACAGACAATGAAGCCCGGTGTAAAACCACCAGACAATGAAGCCTTGTATGTAAAAGAGCTTGCTGTTGAGCAAACATCAACACAGCAAGTATCCACAGCATGCTCATAAGCAACAAAGAATATCTCATCAGCATGCCTAAAAAATTTTGACACCCTTTCTCCACATAAAGTTGGGTACTTAGCATAGTTGGTATATGCTACTAATTTTTGTTGGTATGGGTACAGTATCGTTGACTGTTTTACCTCCTTAAATATTGTAAAGGTTAAAATCGGCATGCTGTATATTTTTTATCGATAATCCCAATCGATAAACATCGTCAATCAATAACTTTAAAATTGGTAACTAAATAGTGACGTTTACTGGATAACAGAGGGTGCTTATTACAATAAAAATAAACGTTCTAGAACAATGTACTATAAATAATAAAATTTAAAGATTATTCGGTAAATATATGTTATATTTATGAAAATAAACCGAAATCACGTTCATTTTTTGCTCCATATCGCGACTTTCAATATCTTAATGCACAACCGGGCACATTTTCTTTAAAAATATTTTTTAAATATATGAAGCGAATGCGTCTTGACTTTTTGCCGATGTCACTAAGACTAAATGACAAAAATCGGAGATATATCCTATAGGACATAAGTTACAGACGACAATTTTGCTACTGATGTCCGGTCTATTACTACTACTACTTAAATGTCTTTGTAACAAAGCGACATCGATACGATATTCTTCCCGTTTGAATAACTTTGTAGTGTTTGAGTATTGACTTTCATAGCAGTCATCCTTAGATAAGTCATTGTCGTCTTGAACGACATCTTCGCTTTCGCTGTACTTGGATATTTCGTTGAGATCGATAAGAGACACGTGACATTTCAAAGTTTAATTTGCCGCAAATTATCCATACCAGTTGTGTTTGTTGCACAATTGGGGATTGATGGCTTCATTTGAGTACTCCTCCTCTAGTCAAATATCTGAGTACACGTGGGCTCCTTGCAGTAGATCAATAGGGTGCTACATGTGGAAGTCTGGATCTGCATGCTTTAAATTTTCCACGTGTGGCCAGTTAGTTGCTTGAAACGACGAGTAATGTAAGTTGTTCGTAAGCTTTTACATGATGAGGGCTTGAGTTTCAAAGGTGTAGTTAGAGTAGATTGATTTGCAAGACAAATTGAGGCGTCCTTTGCAGTCATCAGAATCAGATCCTACTCCAGTAACAGTTGTGTTCATTCTTTTTCTAGGCAGTCGTAAGATTTTCGTTGCCCTTTCAGTGATTAAGTTTACTTGTGAGCCTTGGTCTAGTAAAGCCCGTAATTTGATTTGAGTTCTATTTGCATTCATAACTTGCAGTTGTACAGTTGGTACTAAAATTTCCACATTATCAGTAGAAAGATGATTGAAACATGGTTGTGAAGAAGTTGAAGGTCGTGGTTTTGAATAGTTTTCATTCGATTTTGTTTTAGTTGTAGGTAAGTATTTCTTTGTAAAATTGCGCAATAAGGTGTGATGTCTCATATGACACTATTTACACGTATTTGTACAACTACATTTGTTATTGCCATGATTAAATAAGCAACTTTCGCACAGATTCATTTTGCAACAATGTTATTGCGTTGTGTAGGGTTCATGTCAATGAACTTTGAGCATTGCATCAACACGTGATCTTCTTTACAGTTTGGGCATTTTCCATAAGTATTATAATAAGTTTTCTTAGGTTCTTATTGTTCTATGATGAAATGTTCTTGTTTGTAGTTCTCGCAAAAGTTCTTTTCTGATTTTGAGTAGCCGTAGTTTCTTTCTTTGCATTTATCATTGCTTCGTATGCCATGAACTTGCACTCAAGAAAGTGTAGAAAATTGTTTAATGATTGTAACTCTCTGTGGTCTTGTAGTTCTTTCATGTTTTCTAAGTAGATAGCTTTATCAAGTTTTAGTGACAACAGGTTGACTATAAGTGGATCCCACGTAGTAGTATCGATGCCAATGTTTGTGATTCCATTCAAGCATTCCGTAATAACGTCATGCATTTTTTTATATAACAGGCAGGTTGGGCATGGTGTTGATGAAAGATGTGAACTGAAGGTATTAGTTTCCATAGCGTTGCATTGGTATATTCCAGCATGAGTTATAGTTATCTGCACAGATACAGAGATGCTACACTATACGTTCAGCCTCACTCTCAGCTCAGACTTGAGATGTTGCATCTTTTGCGCGTTATTCATCATTAGATTGTTGTAAATGGCTTCCACGAAGAGGTCTTTGATTGAAACCCATTGAGTATAGTTGCCAGAAAACTTTGGAGGAATTTCCAGTTTTGGTGCTGATGTTTCGTAATGAATAGTTGACCAAATTCTGGAGTTTAAAATTTAAAATTTCTATTTGATCATATTTTATTTGACGTTAGAGCCTTTGTTCTTAACTTCTAATTCCCAATGTAGTTTATCAATGACTTGCTACTTAGTTTTTAGTATGGAAATATGATCTCGAAGCTCCCGCTTCTCGGTGATAGTTTTGAGGTCAATTTTTGACATAGCATGGTCTAGACAGTCTAGAGCTTTAAAGTTTTTTTTTTTTGCTTTTATAGTATAGATATAAAATATGTTTGACATC
Source organism: Parnassius mnemosyne (assembly GCA_963668995.1). Taxonomy (NCBI): domain Eukaryota; kingdom Metazoa; phylum Arthropoda; class Insecta; order Lepidoptera; family Papilionidae; genus Parnassius; species Parnassius mnemosyne. The sequence goes on along the minus strand of CAVLGL010000046.1, from coordinate 8,275,701 downwards.
CTCGTACCTTAGTAAACAGTGTACACTATAACTCATTGGCGGGTCTCCGGTCCAGTTCTTCCTTTTGTGCAAATAAAAAACATGCATAATATATAAATAGAGGTTATGGCATATTTCAAATAAATTAATATTCTCATTAATTTTTTTTGTTAGTGAACTCGTATGGTAGTACTTTTACAAGTGCCATGTACAAGGAAAATATTTTTTTTTATTAATTTGTTCAAAAAGTTTCACACAACATTATGTCGATGCCTCACATTGCGGAGTTTTATGAAAGACTAGCTGTGCCCGCGGCGTAGCTCGCGTATACAGGTTTTACATAAAGAATTTGTCGTTTAGGTAAGAGAATATTAAACGATTTATTTCATTACTGTATCAATAAGTGGTAACAAAATAAATCATAATCATCAAAGTTCTAAGTCGTTTATGATAGAGCTTCTGTGTAAACGACGTTAGAAGTAGGCTTAGCCGGGGTGTGCACAAAAAGGTTACGGGGGCTACTAACGCGGGAAAAAGCAACATAGAGTTGGCCATGTGCAAAACAGTCAGTACTGAGGTACACTCCTACAACGCGTAAAGTTTGACCTTGCGCTTTATTTACGGTCATCGCATAACATAAACTCACTGTAACTGGGAACTGAACGCGCTTAAAACTGAAAGGAAAGTTACTTCTTAATAGAGGGTTTTTGGGCAGTGCTGCCAGATAAAAAAAAACTCATTCAGCTCTAGGACAACACTAAAAGCGCTAGATTTCATGAAAACAGCGCTTTAAAAAAGCCCTAGATTTCGCGCTAAATTAACTACAAACAAAGTTTGTGTATTTTTATATAATCATAATAAAGAAAACAACATTAAGTTTTTCTTCTGGCAATATTTTTTTGATGTATCAATACTTCGCAGGACATCGACTTATAATTATAGCAATTGCTGTCAACAGTAGTTAGTACTGTACGAACAATAAAAATGTCATTAATTGTTTTAAAGTGCAATGTATTTCGCAACTTAGTTTCAGATGTCAGCATCTGATTGCGGTTGCTACACAGTTTCTTTGGGTTATAACTACTAAGTAACTTTTAACTTAGCTGTGCTCTAAGCAACTGACTGAAACTGAATACAGCAAAATAAATGCGTTGCCAAAACCATGAACGAAAACTTTAATAAAGGGGATTTCCCCGCTTATAGTCGTCGGTAAAAAAATCAAGTTGATCATCCTAAAGGGGAAGCCAGGAGATCCATAGCACAGGGTATCCTAGTTTGGACTCGTCTCCCATGCTCTTTGTTTTGTGGAAAAAATATGTTTGAAAAAGATAAACTGCAATGTACTATTTGTGGGAAAAAATAATAAAGGTCATTATTATTATTATCGGTAATGTGGACTAACAGTGCTGCAGTAAAAGAGTTAATAACCCGCTAGTCGCTAAAATATTGAAATGTGTGCTAAATACACCAAAAAGCGCTGGATTAAGCGCTAGGTGCTAAAATTTCGAAATGCGCGCTATACATTCCAAAAAAGTGCTAAATCTAGTTCCCAAAGCGCTAAAATGGCAGTTCTGATTTTGCGTATATTATAAATACAATATCACGACATTTCGTTGCGAAATTTTTATTTTTGGTCGGGTTCCGTTGTATGGCTTCGATGGATACAAATTTCTTCAGTAAGTCTCAATAGAAAGAAAGAAAGAAAGAAAGAAAGAAAGGTTTATTCTCCAAAATGACGCCATCACAGATAACATAAAAAAGAAACACATAATTTACAAATAATATTGACTATACAATACAAATTACAATATACTACATATTACATTACAAACTATACAATACCAATACTCATATGTGTCAAGGCGTCATCTACGATACGATACATCGGCGAAAAATCTCAACACAGCAATTCAGAAAAGTTTGTAATTTGTACAACTCCATCTATTACGTCCTTTGTGTGAGAAAACATCCTATCTCTTTTTGTGTTTTAAGTATAAATATATTCATTATTATGGAACGTTTTTTTTACACAGAAATCTTTTTATTACTATTACTGAGATTTTATGGCGCCATTGAACAAATTCGAACCTACATTTCAAAATAATAATCATTACTTTCGATAGAATTAACCAATTGTATTAAAACAAAGATTAAATGTAACTCGAAGATACGCTTTATGATATTCTTAACGATTTCTTTGAAAATAAAAGATGTTTACTTTAGACGTGATGCGTTCATATAATAACAGACAAATAGACAGACAGGCAATTCTAAAAATTATAAAATGTTCTTATTTAATTATTTTCAGTTCCCCATAATGATTTTAGCCACCAAAATATATATACAATGTACAGAAAGAGACACAACATGTTATCATCATTTTTATTATATGTATATATTTAAAGAGAGATGGCGCTGCTAACATCATCAATTCTAAAAATAAAAGAGATTAATTGACGCGATTGATACATTATATAAAACGTAAGAGAACTTATAAATCAGTGCCTGCATAGTAAGCAAAAAATAAAGTTTGACTCTCGCCAAAACACATGCAATTGTTAATAGCTCTTTTAAAATTTGATTTACCACATAGAGTACTCGGCGGTAAAGAATAAATTGAGTTTGTCAACACGCAGTAGGGCAGCGAGTAATATAATAAAGATTAGCAGTAAATATGAAAACTCTATCTACAGGAAAAAACCACATTTGCAATTGCATTGCATTTTCACAACACCACCATCTATCGAAGAAATGGGTTAACTATTGTGCTTCAGATTTAGTTAATAACGTTAATATATTTTTGTATAATATATTTAATACGTTCTTTATTACTTTTGTTTACTGCGTTTTAGATATACATAATTATATCATTATTTTACATAATTTAACTATGATTTATGATATGATATTAGTTTAAAATGCACTTGATGACTCAAACAAAGCCACCGTTCAGCAAACTCGTACCTATACTTCCCTACCCATACTTCAGAATATTTATCATAACTTTTGATGGAATGAACTGATTTTAATGAAATAAAGACTAAATGTAACCCGAAGATACACTTTATAATTTCCTTAACAGTTCTTATAATATAAATTAGTACTTTATACGTGATACGTTAACAAACAAACAGACAGACAGACAGACAGACAGAAAATTCTAAAAATGGTAGAAATGTATTTAATTACTTATTTTTAGTACCCCTCAATCACTTTTATTACAAAAATATTAAATGTACAGACATCTGCTATTTACAGTTTTATTATATGTATAGATTTCAAGGACATATTAAGCCAGCAGACAGGCGATTTCGACTATACCTCAAGTTATTAAGGTGCCCTAGTGCACAAAATGAACTTGAAGTTAATATGAACATCACAGAACTTGTTGACCAATTAAACCATTGATCTTGAATTATTTAATATCATTCAACTTGAAACCATTATTTAAACAATAGAACAGGAACAACAATAAACTGGCGGTCATGTTTAAATGCGTAAACTCCCTTCGTCATAAGTTATTTACTTACTTTTTTAACATATAATTCTAAAATAGAAAGGAAAGTGTTAAAAACTAAAAAAGTAATAAAAATCTGTTTCGAAATCATAAATAAAAATAATAAGGTTCAGTAGACACGGTAATAGAATATAGCTCATGAAAACTTTGGCATGGCTATACGAAAACTATGCCAAAGAACAGTGACAATAGAATAAAAACAGGAATGGGCAAAATACTTGACTTCACTTGCTTTTTTATACAAATTCATTTCGATATTTATTGTTCTGCTTCTTTCAGAGAATATTTCTGATTATATAAAATGCTTGCTTAAATAATTTCATGTTGACTTTTGTCGAACGAAAGTTTTATTCTTTACGTCAAAATAAAAATATTTTCCCGTTTCATCCATTTCAACGGATTCCAAAGAAAGGAGTACAAAATCGACATTATGTAAGATTAGTAAGAGGGAATTGATATAAACCAATTTCCTCACCTTCCCAAACGCAACACAACTGTACCTCCAGCAATACGCGGTGGTAATAAGAGGATACCAGATTATTGTGATTGAAGTACTTTTATGACGATTGAGAATTTCAGAATTATTTGAAATTTTTTGAATTACCTGTAAACTTAATAGTGCCATGAACCACATACCCTTTGAAAACCGATGAGAAGAATCAGCAATTTTCTCGAATACGTTGCCAAATTTTGATTTCGTCAAAGAATAATGGCAGACTTTCATACATAAAATTATTTGAAAAGAAATGGAAGCGTCTACTCGTATATATCAAAAATATCTTAAAATCTTAAGCGTAAGTCCCTGAGTAACTTTATCAAAGAATTTTGTCCTGAGAAGGCGTCAAAGGAGATATTTAGAATTGAACCTTTTTAGGTTACCTATGTCATATGTCACTTGAAAAAAGTCATACGTTCTGTGGTTGTTTGATGTTAGCTCAATAAATTCTTAACATAATTGATAATTATTAAATTATTGTATCTCAAGTATATATTTGCGTATGCAATATAGTATTATAAATGTATATTTCTGGCATGGATTCTGGGCCTTTGTGCCATACAGTGACATAAGTAAGCATCATATTATTCTGCGACAGTGACATTTTGTTTTGGCTAGTGCTGCCATAACATTAAACGGAATTTTTACATAGTAATCTGATTGAGATAATGTATCATTGCAGTAAGTTTTTTGTAAGAGACTTATTTTCAATCTTATCACTTTTATTTTTATTATTACTTATAGAATAGTTATTACTAATAATAATTTCCTATAAAAAAATTGTGTTTGTTTGTGGTGTTGGTAGTCTTACTAGTGTATATGAAAATAGTATGAATATATGTGGTATTTTATACGTGGTAGAGCCATGCTGCAGCTATATTATGGTTGTAGCACGAATGGGTCCGCTCGATCGGGGAAGGACCATGCACTCACAGAATACCAGCGTAAAATAGCTTAACGCTGCTGTGTTTTGTATGGTGAGTGTAGAGAACCGGAGACCCTTTTTACTGGAAACGAGGCATTCCATCTTAGTCCTCACGGGTGACAACGCATCTGCATTTTGATTCGTAATCAAAGATAGATGTAGATGTCTATGGGCCGCAGCTGGTTGCTGGACTGTGTGCTCGTTTGTCACCCATACACTATAAAAAATAAAGTAAATGGCACTTGAATAGTACAAAATGATTAAAGTCATTTGATATTCCCAAAAATGTATGGTTTTTCTGTGGCTTTAATTAAAATACATTTTTATTTGAAAAATTATAGAAGAAGAATTAAACTGGATTTAGAAAGGGGATGGGGTGTACGGATCAAGTCTTTTCCATGCGAATGATAGCGGAGAAGTTTTTGGCTAAAAACCAGAAAGTTTTTTGTGCGTTCATGGACTTGGAAAAGGCTTATGACAGAGTGGACAGGAATGTGTTATGGCAAACACTGAACTCATTTGGGTTGAGCGCTGGCTTGATACAGGCATTAAGATCTCTTTATAGGGACTCTAGTGCTTGTGTCAGGATCAACGGGGTCTACTCGGACTGGTTTGGCATTCATAAAGGTGTCAGACAGGGATGTGTGGCTTCCCCGTGGCTGTTTAACTTATTTATGGACAGTTGTTTGCAAACTTTGAAAGTTGAAGAATGTGGGTTGAGAATGGGTGAGTCAACCGTCAAATGCCTTTTGTACGCCGATGATCAAGTCATATTTGCATCGTCGGCGGCCGAGTTGCAAATGATGGTTACTTTAATTAATTGGTCATTGAAAGAAAGGGGTATGAAAGTGAACGCAAGTAAGACGAAAGTGATGGTTTTTGAAAGAGAAGAAAGTAAAACTTTATGTGAAATAAGAATAGAAGGGGAGTTGATTGAGCAAGTGGATGAGTTTGTATATTTGGGATGTTTATTTAGCAGGGATGGTAGATATGATAAGGATATAGAACGACGAGTGAACGCAGGAAATAGAGTGAATGGGGCTCTACACGCTATTATGAAGAGTCAGAATGTGTCAACTAAGGCACGTATGGCAATTCATAATGCTGTATTAGTCCCTACTTTAATGTATGGTAGTGAAAGTTGGGTCTGGCAGAAGAAGCATGAGAGTAGAATAAATGCTGTAGAAATGCGTTCCTTAAGGAGTATGCTAGGGCTGAATTTGAATGACAGGGTGAGAAATAGTGTGATAAGAGAAAAGTGTGGTTTGCAAGATGACGTTGTGACAAGGATTAAGAAAGGAATGCTTCGGTGGTTTGGTCATGTAGAAAGAATGAACGAGGAAAGAGTGACAAAGCAAATTTATGTTGCGGAAGTGAACGGCAGGGTCGGGAAGGGACGCCCTAGACGAAGGTTTATCGACCAAATCGGCGATACATTAAAAATGGGCCAGATTAGGAGTACCCATAACCGACGGGCGTGTATGCGTAGATATATGGATGTAAAAGAGGCGAGAGAGGTGTGTCAGGATCGCGCCAAATGGAAGTCCGTAGTCTCTGCCTACCCCTCTGGGTGACAGGCGTGAGTGTTTATGTTATGTTTTATGTTTTAAGAATTAAACTTATTTTATATAATATGTTATTTCCAGACGCAATCATTTTGTAATTTTTTTTTCTGCCCCTGTTATTTGGGTGGTTCTACGGTTACTTCAGCACTGCCAGATAATTTGTAGATTTTTCGAAATGCTGAGGTGTTGATGTATGTATGTAAGACCATGATGGCAATCCTAATTTAGAACCAGAGAACGAAACCTATCCATCTGCAACAAATAGATGTAATGTAAAGGTTGATGTCGTACCCCGAAACCCTTTACCACTGCATTGGAAGACGTTTTCAAGCTACTAGACTGAAAAGGATACAGTATCAAAATTAATGGGGAATAGTCCCAAATTGTTAAGGACAGGGCCAAAGAGTTTCGAAAGTTGCTGATTATTATTTACTTTTTTCTTCATGCAGATTTGATATACCGCCATCGGTTGTGTATTGATCGCAATTTTTAAAGTAAAGTTTGTGCAATTGTGATTCGTGCTCATATTGCATGTAGCGACTTTATTTGTATTTTTTTCACAAGATTTTGTCTCAAGATCAATGAAGACATATCCAGTTTCTTTCTGTGAATAATATTTTGATTTTTTACCTTACGGCTTTGTTTTTTATTGTTGAATATTTTTTGTCCTACTTGGTAAAAAAAATTGTAGAGAAACATCACTGCATTTTTTTTTTAATTTTGTAATGGTATTTTGTTGTTCAGCTTTTTTTCAAAGTGATGTTTCCTATGATTAAGTTACGTATTTCGTTGTTAGCGGTATTTAATAGAATTCTCAACTGTTTAATTTCTTCGTATAGTCTTTAAAACTCTTCGTAACTTAGCCTGGTTGAAAATTGTGACAGAATTTTTAAAAGTTATTCAGAATGAAGAACTCGAATGAAGAATTTAACGAAATTATTATTGTTTAATTATCTCTTACAGTAATGTTTTCAAAATCATCCTGTCTGGTTTTGTGTTTGTTAACCGTTCTACGTTGTAAAAATTAAAGTTCTTCAAAAACACAAAAAGTTGAAATTTTTTCGGATTCGAACTCGCGTTAATTAGTTACAAAATTATTTGGAGCGTACATTACGTACGTTACAATTGACAATGTGTCGATTTTAAGGATCTTGTTTGTACGAAGTTTGAATCAAACAAATTCGTTATGGTGAATCATACATAAAATATTTTTGCCGCATTTTACACTGACTTTCACAACACTCTTTAATGTTTAGATAGAACTAGTTTAGACGTTGTTACCGATTTTCTTATGATACCACACTGACACGACTGTATTTTTCTATTTTATTGTGTTATTTTAACTGTAATAAAATTTAGAAAGGCAATGCAAAAAAATCTGGTTGATTAAAACTGTAAATATAAAAAAAAAAACTTCTGCTGTTCTATTATATATTTATCCATTTTTTATCTGAATTACTTAGACTAATTTAGCAAAAATCAACTGCAATTATGCCAATGCCATGAACATAAAACCTATGTCTTTGTTTTAATGTTAATAGCCAACAGTTTTGTCATTATTCCATTCTTTTCTACAGTGAATTTGTAGTTTTGAGTTTTATTAAATTTCGTCTATTCCTTTTTTATCGTATTTGTACAATCCATCAATTATTATTTGTATTGAATATGCAAAAGCAAATTTAATACAAATATAAATTTTATTAGTTTTGGGATACTCGTATATTATATGTTTTGTTAACATTAAATATTTACAGACTAAAGTTAAACCAAAATTTGTACATATACATAATACATAAACACTCACGCCTGTCACCCAGATGGGTAGGCAGAGACTGCGGACTTCCATTTGGCGCGATCCTTACACACCTCTCTCGCCTCCTTTACATCCATATATCTACGCATACACACTCGTCGGTTAAGGTTACTCCTTATCTAGCCCATTTTTAATGTATCGCCGATTTGGTCGATAAACCTTCGTCTAGAGCGTCCCTTCCCGACCCTGCCGTTCACTTCTGCCAAAATTTAACCGAATATATTTTAAGCTTACACAGCACTAACTTCTCGAGTTCGGAGAAATTTAAAATTTTTGATTTAAAAAGTAAATGAAATACGCGCATTTTTGAAAAATTTCCAACATCAGTACAAGATAACTATTTAAAAAAGGAAATTCATTAGCGAGAAAAACATTGACAAACGAAATGGCGACGCTATAGTTTAAATCTACTCAAATGTAATTATTGCGGAAAAATATTCTTATAAATAATTGGAAGCACGGGCAAGCGATGAAGACAAAAGAAAACAAATCATAATGGTTAGCTCGATAAAAAGATCCTAAACAGGACACTGAATAGCTACTTAAAAGTCATATTGATACATTTTGTAATCTTCTAAAAAGATCTTATGAAAAAAAAATATAAAATCGGGCATCTTCGAGATTACGTTGTTTGTGTTCCACTATTGCGGGGTGTGACGTAGCGTTTTCATACCTCCACACTATAAGTATCTTTTTATGGAAACTAGGCATTCCACTTTAGTTCTCAGGAGTGACAAAAGAGGATAGATGTACATTTCTGTGCGCCGCAGAATTCTCTTTGACTGTGTGTTTGTATATTACACATATTCTATAAAAAATAAAGAAATATATGACGCTATTGGGCTACTGAATTATACTATGACAAGAAAGTAAATGCTCCCACTAAAATGACATGGCAGAGTGATATTTAAATTGATAGTTTTTTAAAAACCCAGTTTTTATTTTTAAATCAATTGCCAATTGACAATAATATAATAATATTCCATTAAAATAACTACGCTAACAGAAAGTTTAATTAAATTCATAAATCGAATCTTATATTCTTTATTGGATTATACTGTATTATTAGTTTGCTGGGAAGGTCAAATTTATAACTAAATAATACATCGAACCTTAGTTGAAAATATTTTCATAATATGCAAAATACTAATACACAAAGAAAAAATTGTAAGCAAACATACCTTTTTGACGCCTTATTAGCTGTAAAATACCCTACTCATCGCTTAATATGAGAAACATTAGGGGTTGTAAGTAAGCATAAATTTAAAGTTGTGACCAGTTTTTCATTTTATTGTAATAAACCAGCGACCGCCCCGGCTTCGCCTGGGTAGTATCCAATAATGTGACTTTATTTAGATTTAGCTAGTCAAATACTATTATTAATAAATTTTTGATTTTTAAACAAATCTCAAAATTTTTCCGATAAAATGTAGCCTATATCATTCCAGGCATTGCTCTTTATTTGTTAGTGAAGTATTATTACAACCTGTTCTGCACTTACGAACATTAATTAAGAAACAGCGACAAAATTAAAAAAAAATTGTGCATGTGTTAATAGGATGCACATACTCGTAACTCTCTCAGCTTAAAAAAAGGTCAATAAAGTGACATAAAACTATATTAAAACTTCTAAAACCAGATTATTGTTTTATCGTAAGTAATTACATCAATTCTCCAAAATTGTTTCTTTCAAAACATATATCGAAATAAACGATAAGAAGTGAAGGACACTCAGCACGAATAAAATTCATATCTCAATTCACCACAGCTCAGATAAAATAAAGCCTCAATAGCCGCATGGCTTTTGATTTTTTTTTCATTTAAATGAAGTAAATCATTTGGAAAGAAGAAAGGATTCGATAAAAGTTGAAATAAATAGTGTGCATACAAAATGATGCCATGTTTACCGATTTAGACCCTAGAGATAGAATTTGTTTTGGTAACTGTCAACTGTTCTTAATCTATTTATATAAAAGGGAAATACCACTGACTGACTCATTACGAGATCTCTAAAACTATACACCCGATTGACTTGAAATTTAGTGTAGTTATTAATTTCGCAATGTAGACGCTCCTTTAGATTTTTTACGATAGTCCCATCAAAAATGTTTTCTTGATATTTAACATCTAGGTTCCGCAATAAAATATTATCGTGCCCAGCAAAGCGAGTGCACAATAATATTTTGCAGGGTTTCCTCACGATGTTTTCCTTCATCTCCAAGGACGTGGTAAATCGGCACTAAAATTTCAATCAATAATTTCATTGTCCCGGCGTAGGTAGGTAACAATTCGAAATTCGAATTGAATAAACTTTTTTGTAGCCAGCATTCTAAAAGAAAAGTTTTTACTGTGTGACAATACTTATGACCTGACTAGGTAAATATAAAGTAAAATTGCTAATTAGTTTTGTCAATAGGCATACATCATTACATTTATGGTTCGTATTGAAACAGAACTCGACATTTTTGCTAATCGTCGTCAGGTGGACTCAATTTACACTGATTTCTCCAAGGCATTTGACAAGGTTAAAAAAAAAGGGAAACGAGTTACTGTGTGCAAAATTAGAGGCCTATGGTATCCATGGTAATTTACTTCGTTGGGTCAGATCGTATATATCCAGGAGGAGCCAGATTGTTGCGGTTAAAGGTTATAACTCTGCTCCAGCAGCGGTCACGTCTGGTGTTCCCCAAGGACACCACTTAGGCCCATTGTATTTCATTGTTTTTATAAATGATTTAGTTGACGTAATCCACAGTCACTGCTTACTTTATGCTGACGATATGAAGATATATCGAGTGATAAGTGACGTGAATGACTGTATTGCATTGCAAAAATACATAGACGCAGTTCAAGATTGGTGTTCCGCTAATTTTATGTCCTTAAATATCAGTAAGTGCTTATTTATCACCTTCACAATCACCTGGAATTTAAGTACAATGTCAATAGCCAGCCTCTGACACGCAAGGAGATTGTTAAGGATTTGGGAGTATATTTCGACTCAAAATTTTCGTTCCGTCCACATTATGATTATATTACGCAAAAAAGTTTCAGAACCTTAGGGTTTATAATTCGTGTTACAAAAGATTTCTCCAAACCTCTCGCATCACTTCGATTATTTTATAATTTGGTTCGTTCTATACTAGAGTACGCTTCCACTGTATGGTCACCCTTTTATATGGTACATTCTGACAGCATCGAGAGGGTGCAGAGAAGTTTCCTACGCAGTATTTGTGGCAGATATTGTCACTTGCGTCGTCTACCATCATACGACTCTCGACTAAAGTTTTTTAATGTCCAACGATTGTCTTTGAGGAGACAATTTGCCGAACAAGTTTTCTTGCACAAGATTGTACATTCTCATATAGATTGCCCAGAGTTACTAAGGCTAATTAACTTCAATTCCGGTATACGACAACGTGTTCAAAGAATATTTTGGTTAGACGTACACAGAAATAACGCTTTCTTTTTCAACCCTGTTGTCAAAATGTGCCGTGATTATGACGAGATTAAGCGTAGTAACGTACATCTAGATATATTTGATAGTAGCCTTGTTAGATTTAAAAGAAATTTACGTGTTGCTCTTAATTTTTAGTGTATTTTTTTATCTTGTTTATTTTTATTATACTGAAGTTATATTACTATGCTGTGTACACTTTTTTTTGGATTGTAGTTTAGATCAACACCATAATATTTTTAATTTTAGAACTGTATATAACTACTGTCTGTTTGTGTACCTTATTGAATAAAATAAAAAAAATAAAAATTATATAATTCTATTTACTTCTTTGAATTCCGATTTTAATTTTTATTAAAAGTTTAACTTCTTAAATCTTTTAAGTAGACTAAGAAATAACACAAGCTCAAAATAACGAATGGAATGTTAAAAATTTCTTGGTGGCTTCTTTTTAAAATTTATATGGGTTACCTATTTAATAGAAAATAATAATTAAAATTTATTGGTGGTTTTTATTGGCATCGAGGCTTCATCTTAGTCCAAACAGATACCTTAATCACGCAAACGAAACTACCGGCCGGCTGTACAGAACAGAAAAAGCTACATATTACTCAATCCATGCTATACGTACTGTAGCAAAGCAAGGCAAGGCAAGGCGCTGAGTCAGTTCTGTTGGCCTAGCTCCTTGCCCGGCGAAAGATTGCGATGGAAGAGACATTTTCTTCCATGACTAAACCTTAATTTTAATGTAGCAAATTATTTTCATGAATATACTTACACAAATTGCTTAGTGTACTGTACGTTAACAAGTACATATATATGAGTACTTATTTTTAAAAAAATATCCACGCAATTAATATGTGAATTTACGAAATTGAGAACAATTTAAAGTGAACGTGAATATTGTAGGAGCTAGACTACCAACAAGGAACAAGCTATTAGCGGCATCAAAGCCAAAGTGAAGTATCTTTCTAAATTTTCTCCGCTGGATATAATAGAAAACACTTTAAGCTTATAACGTAAGTTTCGAGAAAGGATAATTAAACGGCTTTCAAGTAAGAAGAAAATTTAAGTTGATACTTACTCTTTGTTTAAGTAGCGAATTATGTGTTAAGTTAATTGAGATTAGGTCAAATATATAGGTTAGATCAAACGAAATAAAAAGAAATAATTTCAGACATTTACGTGAATAGTAGTTGTTGAATGAAACCAATTTTACGGATTAAATCGCATTTAGTTTAAACTTTCTTGTTTCGTGACAATTTACATCACTCATGGTCACGAGGAGAAAAGAGGTGTTTGATGTCCTGATGCCATAGTAAACGAAGGCTAATTTAAAATTTTGAGTTTTAAATTGGGTCCGATCTACACCGAACGAGCTTACAAATTTTTGAAGTCTTGAGCGTAAATCCTGTCATACGTGGGAAAGCCTTTGTTTCAGAGCACAAGAGATGTGTAAAAGTAAACACTTGGCCACCAAGCTTCAGCAATACTTACTTATTGCACGACAACAAGCTTAGGGTCGCGCGCCTAGGTCAAATAGACTGTGGTCGGATCACTGGGAACAGGCTACGGTCTAGAATTCCAGGTACACTGTACTACCATATGTCACACAGACAATACTACTAATAGGGTTCACAGACAATATTGGATACATCTTGAAGCAGGCTTAAATAAAATCATACTACAAACCGCCAAAGAATATTCATGAGTTTTACCATTTTTTAAGTGTAATCTAATCCCTCTACAAGATGCAGGACAATATAAGCTTGATTGCGAATCTCTTACTTTACATAGAACAAATAAATATATCCATGAAACAGTATAAAAGAGCATATAGCTGGAGTTAAGCAACGACGCTCTATGAAGTCTGCAGTATATTAAACAAATTCAAGATCATGCTAACCATTTCATCATATTTGATAGACCACAAATCCTTGCAATAGAACACTGATTCATACCAAGGATCTTTCGCTAGGCACAAAATGTCGGAAATTGAAAAACGGTTTAAAGGTTAAAACATAAAGCTCCTAATATTACTTTTATTCAACGAGGTAAAACGAAAATAGTTTGTGTTAATAACAAACGTAATAGTCAGGGCCGTTGGGAAAATGAAAAGAACGTGGAGTAAACAACAACTTTAAAAGAGAAAAAAATCCAACGCTTTCATCCAGTATCGCAATAGGCATAGGGTTATGCCCAACTTCAGAAAAAATGTTTACTACGTCATGGTTATTACTTAATATTTCTGTTTTATAAACTATGTCTCTTTTAGAATAAAATACGTTAGATCTAAGAATAAACTGCAAGTGAACCGCCACAGTTGTTTTTTTTTAAATTCAGTTTCAACTTACCACTGTAAAATAACACTTCGAAGTTCTTTTACCATTCATTATGTTTCGCGCATTAAGTCAGGTTAGCGTGCATATCCATGAGCATATATTCAGTTAAAAGTTCGTTTTGCTTTTTTTAACAGCTTGCTATTAAATATGCGCACCCAAAATAAGAAATAACTAGAATAAGTTAAAAACTGAACTGCATATAAAGTAAAATTATACATTATTTTTACGTGTATCCTGTAACTATGGCATGGGTAAACCATTACTTAGTAACTGAATAAGGCAAGCCAGGACTTGATTGTGGGTGAAGTCGGAAACTGAAACCCTGGCTGGAGGCAAAGCTCTCGATTGTACCTGAGGGGTAACTGCCTAAGCCTCAGATGGGTATTACCTATCTGCCCTGCAGTGAAGCTGGCTCTCCAGAGGAGGCAGCTGTACTGGGCACAGAATGAAGGGGTCCATACCGAGCTCTGGAAAATCTCCTGCCGTAGGGACGAGGAGAATGGGTTTCTAATACATTTTTCTTTGATAAGCCCATCTGCAGAGGCTCTCCGGGAGGCAGGCGACAGATTCGTCAGTAGTTGTAACATGATAACTTTTATAATCAGGGGAGGCTCTGATGCCGTAATTGAGCCTGAACCGCCACAACTCAAATCTCCCCAACCGTATACCTCGCGGGGTGAGCCTGGAACGTCAGAGTGACATAGACCCAAGGCGCTGATCTAGTCTCGGTCCGAGGGCTTTCGTTGGTGTCGGCCAGTAAGGAGAGGGGAGGTGAGAGCGGTGGAGCGAAAGGTACGGCGGGGGCCAAGAGCGCCAGTAAAGGACGTCTTCATTCTCAGCAGATGAAAACGACTACTACCTACCGGAACCTGAGGCAATGAACTTGCCGACAAGCTCGCACGGAAGGGCCCAAAGACTACACAATTTGAGCCATTTTGTGAAATCTCTAAAAGCCTGGCCCGATTGACCCTTGAAATTTTTATCACAATAAATCACTTAAGATCTGGTCAGATACATCAGGCTAAAAACATTCTAAAACCTTAATCCGGGCTTTTGATCGTAAATTTACTTCAGAAGCCCTGGGATTAGGCAAAAATAAATTATACATTCTGGCAAGAGTCCTGACTGGACACTGTTGTCTTACAAACACATTTACATCCTGGAACGAAGCACCTCAAGGATGTGTCAGTTTTGTACCTTAACGGAAGAAACGCCTCTGTCCATCCTTACTGATTGCGGACCCTTAATCCACAAACGTAGTACTCATCTGGGAATCTATGTACTCAGCCCAGAAAAAGTGAAATTGCTCACAGCCAAGCAACTCCTTCTATTCATTGAAAACGTAGGGTTTATCATTGAACTGTAGCCATAGCAGCAATCACAATAGATATTTTAGGGCAGAGTGATACTGGTCGCTCGTTCTAGATCTGCACAGCTGCTCGCAAATAATAAGAAAAACTAGCTAAGTGCGAGTCGGACTCGCGCACTGAGGGTTCCGAACAAATGCGTAGGTATATAAGTATAAAATTATTAAAAATATTTTTATTATCTGACGTAACTAAAAATTTATGCTTTTTGTAATTTTTCCTTCATCTGTGCTATAATACGTTGCTTCGTACCAAATTTTAAAATTCTGAGTTCACGGGAAGTACCCTGTAGATTTTGATTCCCTTGCGAATGCTGAAAATTTGCGGCATAAACGACTGTACTTTTTGATTGCGTTGGCTTAGAAGCTTGATATTTTCACAGCTCCAAAGGACAGTAGAGTTGAGTATTTGATAGGAATTTCAGCTTGATAACTTTACGCGTTCTTGAGAAAAAGACTCTTGACAGACAGATGGACAACAAAGTGATCTTATAAGGGTTCCGTTTTTCCTTTTGAAGTTCGGAACCCTAAAAAAGTATAATTAATTGATAACCAATGAAATAAGTATTGACTGCGTAGGTGTAAGAATATCTACTATCTGATATCGTCCAGTGGGTATCGTAAAAGGGGTCAGAGGGCCCCCTGCATATCCTCGTATATAGTATAATCCTCCCTATGAGGCAATCCATGGGAGAAGTTTATTTTCAGCAGTGGACTTTTAAAGGCTGTAATGGATTGATGAACTTAGATATAGTTTTTAATTTTTTAATATAAAGGTAAGCCCTATTTTGAAATGTCATTCGTTTTATTTATTCTATGGAGGCTAGTTGCAGGCCCTAAGAGACATTCCTTAGAGGGATTTAGGGCAAATGGAAGGGTCCGCCCCTTTGCGCTAGTACGTATTGAATGGTTTCACATATACTTGATATGCTTTATCAATTTTTGGACATCTACGTTTTCTTACGATGTTTCTTTTACCTGGCATTTAGTAAATCAACAGTAAAAATTGTCGATATAGCTTCAGAGACGCCAATCGGAATCAAACTTGGTTTATAAGCATACTATTATTTTTTAAATGCCTTGTTGATTTAGTAGTCGCAAACGCGACTGCAGATAATGTGGTTCCGGGTTCAAACTCCAAGTATAGCTGAAATCTGTAGCTGGATTTTAAATCAAATCAAACCATTTATTTGCAAAATTTATTTGCATCAAGCGGACTATGAGAGTCAGGAAACATAAAGGGCATCTGTGTTTGCGCATTTACACGGGCAACATAAGTATGTCCTGTGCAGATGGTTATTCTCCGTTAAGACTGGCCGTCGTCATCGAATGTCGGTTTGGAGGACATTATTATTAAATATTTAAACGAGCACTAGACTCCTGAGCTAAAAGAGCTCATAAATGTATTCAGCCATTTATAAAGCTATACTGTTGTAGAAACCCGATGACTAGCTTCCATATAGCTAAAATATAATATATTGATTAAAATTACTATTTACCAAATTAAATCAAAAAAGAAATCTTAGGAAAGCAAAAATACATTTATGATATTAAAAATGAGATGTAGGTTTAAAAATATTTGATTTCAGAAGAGATTAATCATTTAATTAATTTTTTATTCATATCTTAGTATATTTTCATAAAATATTAGGCTGTATATTTCAATAAAAATAGTCATTATTCTTCTAATTTATTTATGTAGCCACAAGATACATTTTGACAGCCAATTTATACAAGGGCACTACTTATTCCATATAAACGGAAATTAAGTCTGCCTTTTAAATCAATTTTGTGCCTACGTTTCTATAACATAAATATTTTTGTTATGTAAAATTTTAAATGGAAAAATGGAATAATTTTTATTTCGTACAGATAGCAAGTTATTTGCTATAAAACTTGCAGGATTGTAATTTTATGGTATTATTCAAGATCTAAGCACTATGCGCAATCCCAACGAATAGGTCTTAAGATGAACATGGACAAAACAAAGATCATGTTTAATGCCCATGTCACACCTATGCCGGTAGTTGTTGGGAGCACTAAGCTCGAAGTTGTTAACGAATATGTTTAACTGGGACAAATAGTCCGACTAGGTAAGTCCAACTTCGACCGAGAGGTCAATCGACAGATTCAACTCGGCTGGGCAGCGGTCGGGAAATTATGACACATCTTCTCGTCAGGACGTCATTACCTTTAAACCTGAAAACGATATTGTACAACCAGTGCGTGTTACCAGTGATGACTTACGGATATGAGACATGCTTCTTCACTGCTGGCCGTATGAGGACGCTCAAGGTCGGTCAGCGAGCTTTAGACGGCTATGCTCGGGGTTTCTCTGCGTGATAAAGTTAAAAATAAGGATATCCTCAGTAGAACCAGAGTAACTGACAAAGCCCAACGGATTAGTAAGCTGAAGTGGCAATGGGCTGGCCATATAGCTTGAAGAACTATATAGGGGAAGAAGGGTTATTGAATGGCAGCCTCGTACCGCTAGGCGAAGTGTAGGGTGACCCCTCACTAAAGGGAGTGACGACCTGGTAAGACATGCAAGAAGTCGATGGATACAGGTGTCTCAGGACCGTGCGTACGTACTTTGTGGCATTCCTTAGTGGAGGTCTATGTTCTGCAGTGGACTTGTGAAGGGCTGTTATGATGATGATGAAGATTCAATTCAGTTTTAGATATTTTTAAACGTCTGAATAATCTGACATTTTTCGGAAGTATAAGGGACCAATGATAAAACAATAATTTTATATTGGTCATGGTTGTAATGCGTCTTACTAGTAAATAAGTGATTCTCGGGTATGCCATGCTGGGGATCGCATTGACTTTAAAATTTGTTATATCATAGGACATGATTGAGATACCAATGGCCTTATATAATATTATATAATAATATATTTTAGTCATAGAATTATTACGCATAGAATACTAGTACGCGCACGGAAAGTGAAGCAAGTTAAACTAACGCGAAACCGCGTTAGTTCACGCAGTGACGCGTCAGTGCGCAACGTCATGTCTTACGGAGAAGAGCTCGCGAAAAATTGTAAAAATGACCGTTTTTGTTGTAAAAGATTGTCACAACAGTGATGATAAACATAAAAGAAGTGATGGTACTGCATTTCACATACTATTTTATATATTTATTTCATTATAACTACGTAAAACTAAAAAAATACTTACCTAAGCTATCCTAATACAAATGTTGCTAGTTGTGGGGAAAAATCACAATTTTTTTTTAAATATTTATTTTCTATTTGTGTTTAAAACGTTTAATCGCAAAGCTCTCTGTAAAACTCAAATGTTTATATATAGATACCTACTTCTCTAAGTATTAACATAATATTAACAATGGGTGCCTATTTAAAACTAATACGGAGTGATCAGCTAATCGCGATTCGCCGACGCCATTTTAACGCAACTATTTTAATTGCTTTGTTTGTCTACGTTTTAGAGTATAGAATAAAAACTTTTCTATTTATAACATCAAGATATTATTAATAAGAACGCCTTAACTAATCAGATGTCACTTTACACCCAAACATTAACCAGATGTTATTTTAGACCCAAACATAGTCTATTTTAACCGACTCCCAAAAAGGAGAGGTTATCAATATGCATGTACACTGATTTCTAAGACAATTCTATATTTACTAGTTTATGTCGTATCACTACGCTTGAGAGTTCATGTTCTGAACATTTATTAGTGGCCCTTCACTGTGTAGCCAGCGCGCGGTAGCGCGTGCGATAGACGTAACACTAAGTTACATCCAGCGAATTTTTTTTCAGACTTTATTATAGTAATACGGTATAAGCTAGCCTGCACGCCTGACCTACTTGTGAGATATTGCTATTGTTTTGAGATCGCATTCGAGTTTTGTTTTTTCGATTGTAAATCTGCCATTTTTGCATCCTAATTTTGATAAAATAATTACTACCAAGACAAAATAATTTGACGTCGGGAAAACAACCATTAAAATTTCAGCGTGTATATTGGATCAATATGTGTGTATATCCTTTCAAATAAAAAAATCTAAATCGGTTTAGAAATTGTAGAATGCTGAGGTAAAAAACATTTTAAAAAAATACACCGAATCGAAAACCTCCTCCTGTTTTGAAGTCGGTTAAAATTAAATATTACACGATGTGCTTATTGTATTCGAGCAAATTAATTGTGTTTAACAATATTCTTAAATTTTATTACGTCTGTATTTTTGTACCATTAAAATATGTATAATTAAGTTATATTAGTACCATCATTATCGAGTTTATTTTATTCTATTTTATATTCTCATAAAATATATCTTCGTACGTAATACGTAATCTTTATTATATCGATTTTTTAAAATTAATCAAAAAATAGTGATTTGCACAATTTGATTGCAAACGCCAGACACTGGTATCACTGAATGGCGTGTATGTGTGCGTGTGACGAGCGTAGGGACATTCGACTCGCGCCCACTAACATTATGACTTTGCATCATTTTAACGCTCGTGTTTTGTACTGGACTGCGTTTCTATGCGTAATAATTCTATGATTTTAGTATATGGAATATGAAGGCGTAATATTTTCCCTAATAAACCTTCATTCTTTTAATAAATTAAATTATATAGAAGTTGTTCCAAACTGTATATATAATATATATCGGATCGTTAATAGATTTGAAGACAAAATTTATAATGCAGGAGTATATTAACTATTTTGATATTAACCATCTGATTCGTTGTAAATAAAAAAGGAAAGAAAGAAGAAAGAAAAAAAGCCATTTATTCACTTAAACTATACACATCACATAAATATCTGTATTCTATCGCACTTTCATTTTTAAAATACCTGCTTTATTCAAAAAAGATGTTACATGGGACCGTTTTGGAATTGAAATGCAGAGTATCCAGTCTCTCGGTATTCTATAGGATGAATTTCGGTAAGTGTCCCCAGGAAATACACGCTTTAATTCCTCTCTTCTCTTTCCAGCATCGGACGACCAGGCGGTCGGCGGGTATTCACCCCTTTGTTGGCGATATTCCACGCATTGAAACTAAACGGTTTGCCTCGACTTTTGTAATGCCTACAGTAAAATATCTTTAAAACTTGTACATAATACCCTACACCTGTAGATCATCAGCATATTATAGGTTTTCTATGCAAAATGCTTGCAATTGGTATATCAGCAGTGTTAATTATAAATCATAATGGTCCTAAGATATTACCTTGTGGTACGCCTCCATTAAGTGGTCGCTGTTCAGAAACAAGGAAGAGCTATTTGGTTGATTAAATAATATTTCTTGCGAACGGCCGCATAGGTAACTTTGAAAACATTTTATGAAACGTGTTACAAAACCGTAAAACGATAGCTTAGACGGCAGCAAAATAAGAGAGTGAATAGACTTTTCTTACGCTTAAACATTGCAGATTATCCCCTTCATCCACTTATGACAAAGTGGGATTGTAGATGACAACTGTCTTATAATAATAAAAATGTGAAGGAGATTTTTAATAAATAAAAATTGACATCAATCGTAAGTATGATATAAAAATATTTAATGTAAATTTGCTACAGGTGTACCTTGAACTTTTAAATCGTTAGCGAATTGTTCCTTTGAAATACGAGTAAATTATTAAAATCGTCTACAATATATTAAGTAATAAGTAATAACGTTATTTGAATTTTGGCATAATACGTCCACTATGTTGCTAATAACTTGTAGCTTCTAACCACGGGAAGGTATTAACAATCTGTAAACCTCATACTATATAATTAATGAGTGAAATCTGTTGTCTACGCAAACATTTATGTACCCTCGTAGGCAGTCAGTGGTTTGTGTGCTCAGTTGATTGTCTAGAATATTATATTACATTGTGTGATTTTTGGTATATATTAAGTAGATGACAATTTTATTAGAAGTAATGTAAAATTATTTATTCTTTGTAATGATGGATCTTCAAATACATATTAAAGTAATAGCAGAAAAAGTATTAACTTAACAATCACTTAGAATATCTAAACCAAAAAGATAAAATTACCTACAGTTTAGAAAATAGAAACAAAGTAAACGAGATAGCAATGCTGACGTATTTAGAAAGTCCGTCTAAATAGTCAAGTACCTAAATAGTCCACCAACACGCATTGAAAAAATGAAAAGAGTGTTGTACTCTATAACTTTGCTTTATTTCATTACAGCCCTTCACAAGTCCACTGCTGAACATAGGCCTCCCCCAAAGAATGCCACAAAGCACGGTCCTGAGCCACCTGCATCCATCGACTTCCTGCATATCTTACCAGGTCGTCACTCCATCTAGTGGGGGGACGCCCTACACTTCGCCTGCTAGTACGAAACTGCCACCCGAGAACCTTTCTTCCCCATCGGTTGTCGGTTCTTCGAGCTATATGGCCGGCCCATTGCCACTTCAGCTTACTAATCCGTTGTGCTATGTCGGTCACTCTGGTTCTTCTGCGGATATCCTCATTTTTAACTAAGAAATGAGTATTTCTGAGTTTATCACGCAGAGAAACTTCGAGCATAGCCCTCTCCATAGCTCGCTGAGCGACCTTGAGCTTCCTCATCCGGCCAGCAATGAAGGACCACGTCTCAGTTCCGTATGTCACCGCTGGCAACACGCACTGGGTGTACAGTCTCGTTTTCAAGTTTTGAGGTATACCTGACGAGAAGATATGTCGTAATTTCCCGAACGCTGCCCAACCGAGTTGAATTCGTCGATTGACCTCTCGGTCGAAGTTGGACTTACCTAGTCGGACTATTTGTCCCAGGTAAACATACTCGTCAACAACTTCGAGCTTAGTGCTCCCAACAACTACCGGCATAGGTGTGACATAGACATTAAACATGATCTTTATTTTGTCCATATTCATCTTAAGACCTATCCGTTGGGAAACACTATTCAGGTCATTGAGCATAGTGCTTAGGTCCTCCAGCGATTCTGCCATAAGGACAATATCGTCGGCAAATCGAAGGTGAGTGATGTACTCGCCATTGATGTTGATACCGTATCCTTTCCAGTCCAGAAGCTAGAAAACATCTTCCAATGCAGCGGTAAAGAGTTTCGGGGATATGACGTCACACAGTCTTACACCTCTCTGCTTGGATAGGTTTCGTACTCTGGTTCTGTACTCGGATAGCCATCGTAGCCCTACTGTACAAGCACTTCAACACTTCGATATACCGACAGTCAACTTGGCACCGCTGAAGGGACTGCAGCACCGCCCAAATTTCGAAGGAATCAAAGGCTTTCTCATAGTCCACATACGCCAGACATAGTGGCAAATTGTACTCTTCGGACTTCTGTACAATTTGCCGAAGGGTATGTATGTGGTCTATGGTGCTAAAGCCCTTTCGGAAACCGGCTTGTTCGGGAGGCTGGAAGTCGTCAAGTCTGCGCGCGAGACGATTCGTAATGACTCTCGAAAACAGCACGTAGACGCGGCTCAGAAGGGAAATCGGTCTGTAGTTGTTCAAGAGAGCGTTGTCGCCTTTCTTGAAGAACAAGACCACCGCACTTCTGCTCCACGCCTCCGGTGTAATGCCGCCATGGAGGACGGAATTAAAAAGCTTCTGAAGGACTTCAAGTACGTGTTTTCCACCCGCTTTCAAAAGCACCGCTGTAATTCCATCCTCGCCTGGGGCCTTGCAGTTTTTAAGGTGCTGGAGAGCCATTCTAATCTCGCTCAGACTGACGTCCGGGATATCATCGGAATAATGTCGGATAAGACTCGCTCTTGGATCGTTACTCACACTTGTGTGCGGTTCCAACGATGACGTGTACAGCTGCCCATAGAACCTCTCAATCTCACTATCAGTTATCAAGCGTATGCATCGTTCAAGGATCTGTACTGTTCTATTAAAAGCGTTATGATGAAGTTTTCGAATTCATTACCGTCAGTTAACATCAATACTACGACTCTAACGACTCTAAGCGTAGAATTTCATCTATAGAATTAGTTGGATTTGTCGGAGATATACGAAACTGGCCATTGTTATATGCCAGTTTTAAAACTGTTCGTGATAAATATTCACTCACCGATGCAGGTGAGCTTTACTGTTTATTAGGTAAACTGTTGCCAAAGGCTAAGGATGTGTTCTCGGGAATAACTCCTAGCGCTGATAACTATTATATTATATTTCAATATCTTCTCGATAGATATTAGGACATTCGTATTCTGGCATCCACCTATTTGGATCAAGCTCTTAATCTAAAAGGAACAGGTCAAGCTTCCGCTGCCAATTTTGAATTATTCATGGATGAGTTATTAACGTCGGTAAATTCTTTAAAGAAGTTAAATATTGATTACCTGTTAGATTATGTCCTTTTACACATAGCTATAAAAAATTCAACACTGAAACCATACGTTTCTTTGAGATGTATTCTCGTCAACATAAAATACCTTCATTTGAAAAATTGATAAATTTTATAAGAGATCATAACTGCCAATTATATCGTAACACTCAAACTAACTCTGCTGCGCTTTCTAACTGTCATTCTTCTAAACAAAGGTATGAGGTCGGTTCCTAATCCACAGACGTATGTCCTATGTTCGCAGACGGTAAATTACCTATGTGGTAATATTATTTATGCTCATTTTTATAAGTATCCCTCTTTTAGTATAATGAGATTACCGTGTGCATTGTACACGATGCACACGTTAAACCGTTTACTATTTGACGTTTGCTAGACAGCGCCCCTTAAATTAATTTTGTAACTTTTAATTGTTTGCAGCTTCTTAGACTCTTTAATGTAAAAATTCACACATAATAATGAAGGGAATCGGTGGATCGGAAAAATTCGTTAAGGGTTCGATAAATATAAAAATATATTTTCGCTTTAAAAGGGATATACGTTTTGATGTTACAATACTTCTTGTCAATCGCATTACGAATATTATGCCTTCCGCTCCTGTCGACATAAGCGCGCTTTCGCACCTAACGATATTGCCGCTTGCAGACTGAGTTTGGAGTTGGAACTCCAAACTGAGAGTCTGCCAGCGGCAAGATATATTATCTATTTTTCCGCACTTGTTACTGCCCAATGTAGTGCATAGCAGTAGTCATAATATATCTCGTCTGAGATGATAATGGGTTATGTAATTATAGGTTCTGTACCTTCTTCACATATTTGCAAATATACAACCTCTTGTTCTTCCGTCATACAAATCCCCATGGATTCACTTCTGAAGCGATTCTGGAAGCTAGAGGAGGTCACCGCGTCCACTCTGCGTTTTTCATCGCATTTTGTATAGGTTTGATGTATAGAAACCAATACAAGCATACTACTTTAACCGCGTATGCTTTGGCCTAAAGTCCAGTCCATATCATGTTTTACACGTAATTCAACAGCTCTTGACTGTCGAAGCGTCCGCTGTCTCTTCCACTCTGTATACGGACGATCTGGCCATAAGTATCATGACATTATCTCAAGTGGTAGAGATTCCAAAAGAACTTATTCAGTTCTTCAAGCTAGGGCAATTCAATCTTGTAAAATGGTCAAGTAATTATAACGATGTTCTTGCGCATATACCTGATTCTCACAAGGCTCCACAGGAGGTGGAATTTGAGAAGTCTGTTCTACAAACAAGTCTTGACTTGTATTAGGATAGGTCGAATGATTGCTTTTATTTTAAATTTGTCAAACCAGAAGGCTGTGTTTGTGGCTCCATCCATTTTATACGCCAAACTCTTAATTAAAGAGCGGTTGTTAAAGTGTGACTAGGATGACTGACTGGATGAGCCTCTGCATGGAGTCCCTTTTGTTCTGAGCTCTCGGCACTTAATGCGCTTCAACTTCCTCGTCACCTTGGGGTGAAGGAGGGATGTGAAGTTCGCCCCGTTGGTTCCGCTGACGCTAGCGAGCGTGCTTATGGTGGGGTCGTATACAAACAAGTACACAGTGGTTCCTGATACTCAGTGCAACTCATGTGCGCCATGTCGAAAGTTGCATCGATAAAAAAAAAACATGCGAGCGTTTCGTGGAACACTCGGTGGAACGAAGTTCCTTTCGTAGTATATAATTATTGATAAATGTATTATATAATTGATTAACAAATACAAATAAATTAATTACTAGACTGAGAGCGATTGAATGAAACGCAGAAATGAATTGAAGAAATGGTAGGAAACTTTGTAATTAATATATATTTTCAAGTTGTGAAATAAACACTTAATTGTACATCGATCAATCGTAGTGATACGAGTAATTGGTTTGTGGTAACTATAGTAGGACATATATGTATGAGACTCAATTTTATCGAAGTATCTTGAAAAAATTGCATTAATACTGGTATTGTATCCTGTCGTAGATTTTGCTGGATCATTATTAATTTGTAAATCAAAATCATCCGAAAAAAATTCCAAAAGTGGTTCCGAATTTTTACTAGAAAATTTGATATTGAAATCACCAGCTAAGATAAGGGAAAGTGTATGTAAATTATTGTTGTATCTGCTAATCGTTTCAGATAGATTTTTTGAATACTCTAACAGTGCTCGATGAATGGATTCTTGAGTTAATTGTTGAAATTATTTCAAGAATGTTAATTTATATACCCATCAGATAGTAAAAATCCCAAAAAGTGACAAAATAATAATATATTTTACCTTTGAAGACGACCAACATTTGCGATCTCTAATTTATTTATTTATTTTTGCTTTGTGTCTCTCACAATATTCTTTACAACTTTGGATATCGTTATATTTTTCTCTTGTAATTGGTTTCCCTCAAAAAATTTATCAGGTTTTTGCGCACTGTTGCATACCTGAAGCGAAAGCGCAAGGTATGTTCTACTATCGCCTTAAAATTAAGATTCCAACGTTTTATCTAATAAAATCGTATCTAGCAATCATATTATACATATGAATGATTTAAAAAGCACATTGTTAGAAAGATAAATGATTGTTGAACTTATTAATATTTCTTTTAAATCAATTAATTGCTATTTTTAAATAAAAAAAAGGTTTTAGTGGCTTATGGTGTGGATTTATCATGTCCCTGTGGCTTGTAAACACGATAACTTTTGAAAATATCAATTGTTTAACTCAATCTATTTTTTAATCTCTTCATCTATCATGTGGGAAGCCACTGAATATAAATGGCAGTGTAATTTTGTTTTGTTTTGCTAAAATTAATTTTTTTCGGCTCCAAAATGGCGAAACTTTCGTTGATTTGGTATCCTTGTATGTAAATTATTTCTGTAAATGGGGAGCTACAGCCACAGAGTAGTTTAGTTCGGCTCACATTCGGCTTCAGTCGCCGTCGTGAGTGGACATTGTTTCGGTTGTTTGCAGCGCCTCAAAAAGAACTCTGTACAAATACACAATATTGGAATAACCAAATTTCTTATATTCTTGATTAAAAAAATAAAAAGAGCTTTTTTTTATTACAATATATTAAAAGCACAGAATAAATAATAGTAGTACGTACAAAAAGAAACTAGTATAATTTTTTTTGTCATGGGTGACATTTTCATGGTTTTCGAGGATGTTGAAACCGATAGGGTTGTCGATATGTAAATCCAAGATGGCGGCCTCAATAGTTATCAATTTTTTCATCATGGGTGTCATTTTCATGGATTTTGCGGGTGTTGAAGCTGATAGTGCTGTCGAAATATAAATCCAAGATGGCGGCTGCAATAGATATCAATTATTTCATCATGGGTATCATTTTCATAGTTTTCGCGGGTGTTGAAGCCGATAGTGCTGTCGAAATGTAAATTCAAGGTGGCGGCTGCAATGGGAATCAATTTTTTTAATAATGGGTGTCATTTTCATGGGTTTCGAGGGTGTTGAAGCCGATAGTGCTGTCGAAATGTAAATCCAAGGTGGCGGCTGCGATATGTATAATTTTTTTTATCATGGGTGTCATTTTTATGGTTTTCGAGGGTGTTGAAGCCGATAGTGCTGTCGAAATGTAAATTCAAGGTGGCGGCTGCAATAGGAATCAATTTTTCAATCATGGGTGTCATTTTCATGGGTTTCGCGGGTGTTGAAGCCGATAGTGCTGTCGAAATATAAATCCAAGATGGCGGCTGCAATAGATATCAATTATTTCATCATGGGTATCATTTTCATAGTTTTCGCGGGTGTTGAAGCCGATAGTGCTGTCGAAATTGTGACGCCTCATAATTATTATTAATAAATAATAATTAAATTCATTATACAGACATTTAAAAATGTCATAGAAATTATAATTTAAACAATAAAATGCAAATAATAAGCATAGAGTTCAAAAATATCCATTTGGAATATTGAATATTATATATATTAGTAAACGCATAAAATGTCTCAAAAAATCTCTAAATTTATTAAAAACCTGCTTAAAATGTTCAAAATATATCAAATCATATAAATACAAGGCGATTATATTGCAATAACAAAGATAAATAACATTTGTAATATAATAGAAAAAATGGATTAAAATTTTCTAAGTTGATGAAGGAGTTCGTGTAATAATTGGAAAATTTCTAAGTTAATGAACGTGTTCTTGTAATGTACCCTTATATTGGGGCGTTGTCGGAGACACATACCCAAGGTTGTACATATATATGGGGTGGTCGGCTGACCGACTGCTAGTACTAAGGTTGCACAATGACTAGTCCTATATTAGGGACTTAACATAGTAAGGTCTGACGAACCAAAGCATTAATATAGAAGGTCTCTATGATGCATAAGCATTATGATAGCAGAGTTATGACTTGAAGTCCCATATGAATAAGACATACAGTAGTATGGTCTATGAAATAAAGCAAATATGTGGAAGGTCTCAAATATGTAAAAGCATTATATTGAAAGAAATGGGACTTGAAAAGGATTATTATAGTGGCGTTTAGGTTGCTTCGCAGCCTCTGAGACCGAGGTAAACTTGGACTCACTAACCGATGTGTCCTAGACATATCATCTTAGTGCCGGTGGTAAGCGGGTTTGTTGTAGCAATACGACTTGCCCGTGGACATCGCACACCTCTACCGGTTGTGGGCGGCGTCTTAGCGCATAGCGTTATGATACGTCGGCTATCTTTCGGATTAGGGTGAGTGTGTTTGGTAGTACTTTTAAGTGCAGCAAGCATACTCAACTTCATGTCTTAGTGCAATAGCGCTATGATACGTGGAGTTTTGGCTACTGACGTCTTAGTACCGTACTACTATGATACGTCGGTGGTATTTTTAGTTAACAACATTATCAAATTTTGTTACCAAAGTCGATAGGGATCATGTGGGTGTGTTGTGAGGGGGCGCCATCCGTATGATAGTTGCATTGATGCTTACTGCTACTTGCAGTATTGCGTCTTGTGATGGATCTGCGGGTGTACTGCACCTGATTCGATGCATCTTGTGGTTCTGGTCGATGGAGGTATGCGGGTGGTGATGTCTGCTGGGACTGTATGGGGGACCTTGGGATGGTGTAAGCCCGACGATAGTCGTATTGATGCTTGTTGCATTCTGTAGCATTGTGTCTCTACGATGGTTGTTTGGCGGGTCGCTATTCTCAATGGCGCTCTCTGCGTCTTGGTTTGACTCACAACCTAAGTAGCTTTGCCCAAGTCGGGTCCCTTCATAGCGGGGCTGCAGACTGTCTGCCCTCCATGATGTTTTATATAACAACTTAATAATATATCTCTATAAAGTTCCCACCTTTGAGAGATTGAAGGCAACTTGTTGGTGGGTGAGACAAACATGATCGAAAAATGCATATACTCAACGTCAGTGACACAAACCCTTTCTGATGGCGAATTATTAATATTATCTTATAACTGCCTATTGGCTATATCTGCCATTGTATTGGTTGGTGGAGCATATGTGTTGACCTCATGCGGGTGGTAGCTGGAGGGAGAATCTGAGGAGGCTCTCAAGGCTGCGGCCGAAAGCCGCGCAACGTGGGACCCCATTCCCTTGAGGTGAGCGGTAGACTCATGACACGCTCTGCGGCCAATTGGCCGTGCTGACCATGCAATTGGTGGTGATGCCTTACACTTACATCACGTCTGCAGGAACGGCGGTCTGGCAGGTGGTGGCGCTCACGGAAGGCTTTTTATGGTCAGTGTGCCTATTGTTGCCTAACCCGTGTGACGTACATTCACTGTGACTGGATTTGATCGTATTCTGTATGGCGTTTACACGCATTGACATGCGCGACTTCGGTCGATGTTTGTGCTTACGCACTATCAAGGGGCCAAGTCCTCTTTTACTGGTTCGCCAGTTATTTTGCTGTGGACTACGGTCCAGTTCCCAACTTTGCGTACCCTTCGGGGGGAGCGCATTAAAATGGTTGGCGCTCACCGTGCGCGGCGTGTGTGGGGCCGTGTACCTCCTCCACATTTTTTTTAAAATGTGGGAGAGCGAAGCCCTTGTAACTGGTATTTGATATAAATATTGTGAGCCTTTTCCAAGCGGGAAGGGATTAATTAATAAGGAATTGACTGTTGTGAACCAGATACAAGTGGAATAGGGACAATTTATTGTTCTTAACTTTTTTGAGCTCTGTCTTCGTGAACGGGGTTCTTTGACTTATAAGACTCTACCAACAGCTTTCGATTGCTCTCGTGAATATTCATTCTTCCAAGATACACCTAAAAGAACTAAGTTACTATACAAACACAACGTAGAAAAGGGTCCTAACTAAGACGATCACGCCATTAATTTATTAAACGGCCTATATTTAAACCTTTAGAAAGATCAAGTTATACTGGTCACGTAAATTAGATGTATTTATATATCTTACAGATATAGATTCTAAAGAAATACAAGTATAAGTGGGATATAGTAGAAAAGAAAAAAAGATGGGGGGGGGGTTCGTTACAATTTGGTGCCGTGACCAGGATGGAGGTTAAATTTTAAATAGGAGGCCGGTAATATAAAATTATGAGGTAGGCTATATGCCTACAATTTGTTGTCAGTGAAATGGAGAGGTGTCTTGGAGAGTGGTGTTTGCTGGTTGAGAGTCTGGGGGTGGGGCTTAAATATTAAAATTGAGTAATAATATAGGAGGTGTGTGCATAACGGAGCGAAATAATAAAAAGTGAAATAAGTGGAAAGACTCAATTAAACTAAGCGAAGGACACAACAGGTGTAAAAAAAAAAAAAAAAAAAAAAACTGCAATACTATATATTATAAAGTGAAATAAGTGGAAAAACTCAATTAAAGTAAGTGAAGGACACAAAAAGTGTAAAAAAAAAAAAAAACAAGTGGTAATAAAAATTAAAAATGGCTAAAAATAAGAACAAATCAACCTCAATTAAGGCTAAGCCTAAAGATGAGATGAAAATGCTTCAGAAATTAATTAAGAATGCAGTGAAAACCTTGGAGGTTAAAATAAAGGATCTTGAGGAAAAATTTATTAACCAAACGAAAGATTACCAAATTAAAATAAATCAAGGAGAGGTGTCCGGGGCGAGCACCTCTCATGTAAATGATCCTAGACAAAATATTGTATATAATGTACATAATGTAACAATAGAAAAACCGAAATTCGGAAATGAAAATACTCATCCAGTATCATTTTTGGAAGATCTCACCAATTATTTAAAGAAAGTTCCATCTAATGGTCTCGAAATTTCGATTGCACAAGAGTGCTTAGTAGGTGAAGCCAAGTATTGGGCTCGCATTAATAATGTGCGTTGGACAACTTTTGATGATTTTAAAGCTGACTTCCTAAGAGTGTTTTGGGGTGAAGAAGAACAAAATAAAGTAAAGAGATTCCTTGTGCAAAATAAATGGAATAGAAGTACACACCCCACCATGGTTAGTTATTTTCTTTATGTGGTTGAGAAGGCACAAACATTATCATATCCGATACCTGAAAAACAATTAGTAACTGATGTAATCAGACATTATCCTAAAGCTGTGCAGCAATTATGGAGAATAGCTAATATTGAGACAATAATAGACACGACAGATTTCTTAAGAAACTTAGATGACATCGACAAACAAGATGAAGGTCGTGAACCTTACTATAATGAGAAAAGGAGGAAGTTTAATAATAATACGGAGCAAAAACATAAAGAAATACAACAATCATACAAAATATGGCGTAAACCCGAAGAGGGAAAAAAGAAGGTTAATGAAGTACATGAAATACATTTCACTAATGACCAACCTGATGTTACGGCCCCTGAGCCAAATTTAGAGCTGTAGAGGTCGAACTAGTTCCCAATTCGACCCCTTACAATGTAAAAGGGAACAAAGCATTAAATATGTTATTAAAACTGGGTTGGCGACCTGGTCAAACATTGGGTAAAAACAATAGAGGGTTGCGAAAACCTATTACTTTAAAAGCAAATTTTAACAGAGAAGGCCTTGGTTATAACGACAATGTAAATAGCATATTAAACACCTTAAAAGCCAGGTCGGACTTGCCCA
This sequence comes from Parnassius mnemosyne, assembly GCA_963668995.1. Classification (NCBI taxonomy): domain Eukaryota; kingdom Metazoa; phylum Arthropoda; class Insecta; order Lepidoptera; family Papilionidae; genus Parnassius; species Parnassius mnemosyne. The sequence continues at coordinate 8,243,885 of CAVLGL010000046.1, read as the reverse complement.
TAACGGAGTTATTCGTGCAAACCGTCTTCGAGGAAGACGAAGATAAATATCAAAGGGAATTTATAGGGAATATGAGATCTGAAATTAAAGTTTCAATATTTGGCAAAGAAATAGACGCGCTCCTTGACACTGGGAGCGATGTTACATGCATTTCAGAAAGTTTATATTTACAAATTAAAGATAATAATCGTAAAATATCAATAATGCCAGTTAAAGCAATGCAAATAAAAGGTGCTGTTGGGCAGCGCAGCACAAAAATACAACAGATGATCATATTGCCTATAAAGATAGATGAAGTAGTCTTTGAAACACAAACTTTAATTGTAGGTAATTTAATAAGACCTTTAATATTAGGCTTTGACTGGCTCAAGAGAAATAAAATATTGATTGATTTGAGAAATACTACTGTTGGAATAGAATTTAAAGTGAAAAACAAAGACTACTTTATACCTTTCAAATATAATAATAAATCTGTATTACATAATAACTGCATCAAACAATGTACCGATGATCCCTTAATAAATATAAAAATAGGATCTACATTGGAGGTCTCTGAAAGGGCAAAACTTAGTAAGGTTTTGGAAAAGCATAAGAATATGTTTTCGAGCAAATTGGGAAGAGCCAATTGCTATGAGCATAAAATTGAAATGATCGATGATGAACCTATAGTTACTAGGTCCTATCCCATTCCATATGCATATAGAGCGAAAATGGAAGAAAAGTTAAATGAAATGGAACAAGCTGGTATCATCACAAGGACATCAACGCCTTACAGTAGTCCATTGACATTCACTCTTAAAAAAGACGGCTCAATTAGAGTTCTGCTTGATGCCAGAAGCATAAATAAGAAAATGGTTGCAGAAACAGAGAAACCACCTATACAATTAGATGTTTTGAATTCATTTCACGGAGCGAATTATATCACTACCATTGACTTAAATAATGCATATTTTCAAATTCCGATAAATAAAGATGGTAGAAAATATACTGGATTCACATTCAATGGAAAGTCATATGTATATAATGTTTTGCCGCAAGGATTAAAAACATCAGTAGGAAGCTTTAGCAGAGCCATGAATTTAATATTAGGACCAGAAGTCCAAGAATTTTGTGTGAACTATTTAGATGATCTAGCCATTATTAGAACAGGAACGTTAGATAAACATTTGGAGCACATTGATATTGTTTTAAGTAAATTGAACAAAGCTGGCTTAACGTGTAACTTGCAGAAATGTGAATTTATTTGTAAAGAAATTAAAATGCTGGGTTTTATAATTTCAAGAGAAGGCATAAAGACAGATCCCGATAAGATTCGAGCGATCCAAGAGTTTCCAGCACCTAAAAAGATTAAACAATTAAGGGCCTTTTTAGGTCTATGCAATTTTTATAGAAGGTTTATACCAAATTACAGCGAGAGCATAATACCGCTCTGTGAATTACTTAAAAAGGGACGAAAGTTCAAATGGAGCGGTAAAGAACAGAAGGCATTTGATTTTATAAAACAACAATTTATTAATACAATACAATTGCATCATCCAGACTTTAATAAGCCGTATTATTTACAAACAGATTGTTCCGGTGTGGGTATGGCCGGAGTACTATATCAGATAGATGATAATAATGAAATGAGAATTTTAGGCTATTATAGTAAAGCCTTAAAAGACCCCGAATTAAATTGGTCTGTTACTGAACAAGAGTTTTATGCTGTAATAAGCTGCCTAAAGAAATTTGAAACATATTTGCGGGGCAGTAAATTAATAATACTAACTGATCATAAAGCATTATTGTTTATTAATAATATGAAGTTATTCAATGGTAGAGTAACCCGATGGATTTTGTATATAGAACAATTTAATTATGAAGTACAGCATATATCGGGTAGACGTAATATTGTTGCAGATGTGCTATCACGTTATCCTCCTGATGGCGATTTAATACAAGAGGATAAAAATAATAGTTTAGAAATTGCTTACACAGAGAGTAAACCGAATATTGAGTTGATAGAAAAATTAAAATCCTTAACAGTATATCAATTACAAGATTCAGAGTCGTTGGCTATTATTGAAAAGTTAAAGACATTAAATATTTCCATAATAAAACAAAACAATAAATTTAAAAGATATAGTTTGAAAAATGATGTATTATATTACAAAACGAATTTACAAGAAGTAATATATTTACCTAAAGCATTGAGACAAGATATTATAAATCAAGTGCATGTCGAAATGGGTCATCAAGGACCCTATAAGGTAATTAAATATGTGAGAGACAGATTCTTTTGGAAAGGTTTAACAAAAGATATTAAAAACCAATTAAGGGCTTGTCATTTATGTCAGTTATCTAAGAAAAGCAATATAACATATGTGGGTCCCTGCAAATCTATAATAACAGAAAACATTGGCGATATAGTCATGGCAGACTTATATGGACCACTTGTATCAGGTACCTTTGGGTACACTTTCATATTTGTCATTCAAGATTCATTCAGTAAATTTATCAAATTATATCCTTTAAAACAGTCAACAGCAAAGTCTGTTGTAACAAAAGTAAAGCATTTTGTTGAGATTATAAAGCCCAAGGCAATAATGACAGATAATGGAAAACAGTTCGTAAGTAATCACTGGAAACAATCAATGAGTGAATTAAATATAAAGCCAATATATACCACAGTTAGAAATCCTAGACCAAATACAACAGAGCGAGTAAATAAAGAGTTGAGCAGATTATTTAGGACGCTTTGTCATACTAACCACAAAGATTGGGCGTTAATATTGCCGAAATTAGAAGAATTGTATAATAATTCTTATCACAATAGTACAGGCTTCACGCCTTGTGAGATTCTTTATGGTGAGTCTAATGAGATGTCTTTTGACAAAGTAATTTCCAAAAGTAAAGACAAACATAATGTCGAACAAATTAGACAACAAGTGCGTAAAAATTTAAAAGAGGCAAGTCGAATAAGAAACACAAAATTTGATAAGCGAAATAGATTAATAAAATATAATATTGGTGACTTAGTAAAAATTTCAAGATATAGTAGATCAGACGCTGATAATAAAGTTATGAGTAAGTTTAATTTGGCATATGAAGGACCTTATGTAATAGCAGCCGTACCATTTGACAATGTATATACCTTAGCAAATCCAGAGACAAACGAAATTAGAGGAATTTTCAATGCTATTCACTTATTAAAATATTTTAAATAATAATTTCTTTTTGTATAAATTAGAGTAATTAAATAAATATTGTAACATAAAAGGGTTTTGTGGGTGGCCCATGGAAATAATTGTTTAAGTTAAAGGTCTAAAATTATTAAAGTTATGAGCAAGAGATTTGTTATATGATAGTAGAACGTTATTAATATATAATGAAGAGTTGTAAATATAGATCGTAAGATAATTTTGTAATCATTTTTATTAAATAAATATGGGAGTTGGGTCAGGGCGAATGGCTCAAACACATTTATCCTATGTGGTATCGAACTGACCTCAACAAATATCAAACTGGATTGTATGCACATAAAGTGTGACACTATCGAAATAATGTTTCAAAGATTTAAAGATAAATTAATAAAATAAGAAATCGACAATTGACTGCAAACTTTATTAACAACACGATATACAATAACTTAAATTATGGTGTTATCACATTGTGATAATTGTGGTTGAAGGGGTGTTGGTGGCGGCCATTCCCTGGGGCAAGGGGATTTGATAACATATGCCGTATTGTAACAGATTAAAAGAGGAAAGAACAGATATATAAACAATTATTTGAGTGTAGTGTATATGCTCTCAAAATACTAAAATTTTATATTAACGACTCCACTATGTGGATCATTAACATAAAATTTGGGGGTGGATTGTGACGCCTCATAATTATTATTAATAAATAATAATTAAATTCATTATACAGACATTTAAAAATGTCATAGAAATTATAATTTAAACAATAAAATGCAAATAATAAGCATAGAGTTCAAAAATATCCATTTGGAATATTGAATATTATATATATTAGTAAACGCATAAAATGTCTCAAAAAATCTCTAAATTTATTAAAAACCTGCTTAAAATGTTCAAAATATATCAAATCATATAAATACAAGGCGATTATATTGCAATAACAAAGATAAATAACATTTGTAATATAATAGAAAAAATGGATTAAAATTTTCTAAGTTGATGAAGGAGTTCGTGTAATAATTGGAAAATTTCTAAGTTAATGAACGTGTTCTTGTAATGTACCCTTATATTGGGGCGTTGTCGGAGACACATACCCAAGGTTGTACATATATATGGGGTGGTCGGCTGACCGACTGCTAGTACTAAGGTTGCACAATGACTAGTCCTATATTAGGAACTTAACATAGTAAGGTCTGACGAACCAAAGCATTAATATAGAAGGTCTCTATGATGCATAAGCATTATGATAGCAGAGTTATGACTTGAAGTCCCATATGAATAAGACATACAGTAGTATGGTCTATGAAATAAAGCAAATATGTGGAAGGTCTCAAATATGTAAAAGCATTATATTGAAAGAAATGGGACTTGAAAAGGATTATTATAGTGGCGTTTAGGTTGCTTCGCAGCCTCTGAGACCGAGGTAAACTTGGACTCACTAACCGATGTGTCCTAGACATATCATCTTAGTGCCGGTGGTAAGCGGGTTTGTTGTAGCAATACGACTTGCCCGTGGACATCGCACACCTCTACCGGTTGTGGGCGGCGTCTTAGCGCATAGCGTTATGATACGTCGGCTATCTTTCGGATTAGGGTGAGTGTGTTTGGTAGTACTTTTAAGTGCAGCAAGCATACTCAACTTCATGTCTTAGTGCAATAGCGCTATGATACGTGGAGTTTTGGCTACTGACGTCTTAGTACCGTACTACTATGATACGTCGGTGGTATTTTTAGTTAACAACATTATCAAATTTTGTTACCAAAGTCGATAGGGATCATGTGGGTGTGTTGTGAGGGGGCGCCATCCGTATGATAGTTGCATTGATGCTTACTGCTACTTGCAGTATTGCGTCTTGTGATGGATCTGCGGGTGTACTGCACCTGATTCGATGCATCTTGTGGTTCTGGTCGATGGAGGTATGCGGGTGGTGATGTCTGCTGGGACTGTATGGGGGACCTTGGGATGGTGTAAGCCCGACGATAGTCGTATTGATGCTTGTTGCATTCTGTAGCATTGTGTCTCTACGATGGTTGTTTGGCGGGTCGCTATTCTCAATGGCGCTCTCTGCGTCTTGGTTTGACTCACAACCTAAGTAGCTTTGCCCAAGTCGGGTCCCTTCATAGCGGGGCTGCAGACTGTCTGCCCTCCATGATGTTTTATATAACAACTTAATAATATATCTCTATAAAGTTCCCACCTTTGAGAGATTGAAGGCAACTTGTTGGTGGGTGAGACAAACATGATCGAAAAATGCATATACTCAACGTCAGTGACACAAACCCTTTCTGATGGCGAATTATTAATATTATCTTATAACTGCCTATTGGCTATATCTGCCATTGTATTGGTTGGTGGAGCATATGTGTTGACCTCATGCGGGTGGTAGCTGGAGGGAGAATCTGAGGAGGCTCTCAAGGCTGCGGCCGAAAGCCGCGCAACGTGGGACCCCATTCCCTTGAGGTGAGCGGTAGACTCATGACACGCTCTGCGGCCAATTGGCCGTGCTGACCATGCAATTGGTGGTGATGCCTTACACTTACATCACGTCTGCAGGAACGGCGGTCTGGCAGGTGGTGGCGCTCACGGAAGGCTTTTTATGGTCAGTGTGCCTATTGTTGCCTAACCCGTGTGACGTACATTCACTGTGACTGGATTTGATCGTATTCTGTATGGCGTTTACACGCATTGACATGCGCGACTTCGGTCGATGTTTGTGCTTACGCACTATCAAGGGGCCAAGTCCTCTTTTACTGGTTCGCCAGTTATTTTGCTGTGGACTACGGTCCAGTTCCCAACTTTGCGTACCCTTCGGGGGGAGCGCATTAAAATGGTTGGCGCTCACCGTGCGCGGCGTGTGTGGGGCCGTGTACCTCCTCCACATTTTTTTTAAAATGTGGGAGAGCGAAGCCCTTGTAACTGGTATTTGATATAAATATTGTGAGCCTTTTCCAAGCGGGAAGGGATTAATTAATAAGGAATTGACTGTTGTGAACCAGATACAAGTGGAATAGGGACAATTTATTGTTCTTAACTTTTTTGAGCTCTGTCTTCGTGAACGGGGTTCTTTGACTTATAAGACTCTACCAACAGCTTTCGATTGCTCTCGTGAATATTCATTCTTCCAAGATACACCTAAAAGAACTAAGTTACTATACAAACACAACGTAGAAAAGGGTCCTAACTAAGACGATCACGCCATTAATTTATTAAACGGCCTATATTTAAACCTTTAGAAAGATCAAGTTATACTGGTCACGTAAATTAGATGTATTTATATATCTTACAGATATAGATTCTAAAGAAATACAAGTATAAGTGGGATATAGTAGAAAAGAAAAAAAGATGGGGGGGGGGTTCGTTACAAAATGTAAATTCAAGGTGGCGGCTGCAATGGGAATCAATTTTTTTAATAATGGGTGTCATTTTCATGGGTTTCGAGGGTGTTGAAGCCGATAGTGCTGTCGAAATGTAAATCCAAGGTGGCGGCTGCGATATGTATAATTTTTTTTATCATGGGTGTCATTTTTATGGTTTTCGAGGGTGTTGAAGCTGATAGTGCTGTCGAAATGTAAATTCAAGGTGGCGGCTGCAATGGGAATCAATTTTTTAATCATGGGTGTCATTTTCATGGGTTTCGAGGGTGTTGAAGCCGATAGTGCTGTCGAAATGTAAATCCAAGGTGGCGGCTGCAATAGGTATAATTTTTTTTTATCATGGGTGACATTTTTATGGTTTTCGAGGGTGTTGAAGCCGATAGTGCTGTCGAAATGTAAATCCAAGGTGGCGTCTGTAATAGGTATAATTTTTTTTTATGGGTGTCATTTTTATGGTTTTCGAGGGTGTTGAAGCCAATAGTGCTGTCGAAATGTAAATCCAAGGTGACGGCTGCAATGGGAATCAATTTTTTCATCATGGGTGTCATTTTCATGGGTTTCTAGGGTGCTGAAGCCGATAGTGCTGTCGAAATATAAATCCCAGATGGCGGCTGCAATAGATATCAATTGTTTCATCATGGGTGTCCTTTTCATAGTTTTGAAGGTGTTGAAGGCGATAGTGCTGTCGAAATGAAAATCCAAGATGGTGGCTGAAGAAGGTAACAATTTTTTAATCATGGGTGTCATTTTCATGGGTTTCGAGGGTGTTGAAGCCGATAGTGCTGTCGAAATGTAAATCCACAATACTGTAATAGATATCAATTTTTTCATCTTGGGTGTCATTTTCATAGTTTTCGAGGGTCTTGAAGCCGATAGTGCTGTCGAAATGTAAATCCAAGATGGCGGCTGCAATAGGTATCAATTTTTTCATCATGGGTGTCATTTTCATGGTTTTCGAGGGTGTTGAAGCCGATAGTGCTGTCGAAATATAAATCCAAGATGGCGGCTGCAATAGATATCAATTGTTCCATCATGGGTGTCATTTTCATAGTTTTCGCGGGTGTTGAAGCCGATAGTGCTGTCGAAATGTAAATTCAAGGTGGCGGCTGCAATGGGAATCAATTTTTTCATCATGGGTGTCATTGTCATGGTTTTCGCGGGTGTTGAAGCCGATAGTGCTGTCGAAATGTAAATCCACAATGGCGGCTGCAATAGGTATCAATTTTTTTATCATGGGTGACATTTTCATGGGTTTTGAAGGTGTTGAAGCCGATAGTGCTGTCGAAATGAAAATCCAAGATGGTGGCTGAAGTAGGTAACAATCTTTTCATCATGGGTGTCATCTTCACAGTTTTCAAGGATGTTTCAAATATATATTTAATGCATAGGAGAATTCCCAGGATGCTTTGGGTATATTTTGTGACCTATCCAAGGCCTTCGATTGTGTTCACGATGGAACGTTAATCAGGAAACTTCCACACTACGGTGTAAGAAGTGATACTCTTAAATTAATTATTTCATATTTAAATAAGAGAACGCAAAAAGTTGTCACTAACAATATGAGATTTTCCGGATCGATGGTACAAATGGGCGTACCTCAAGGCTCAATTCTTGGCCCCTTTCTATTTCTTGTATACATTAATGACTTACCTTACATAATAAGGGATAACCATGATATATTATTATTTGCAGATAACACTTCTTTAATTTTCAAATTAAGTCGACAATTACTAAAATATGACGAAGTAAATAATGCTATATCTAAATTAGTAAATTGGTTCAATGTTAATAATTTGCATTTAAATGGCACTAAAACGATATGTATAAAATTCATGACTCCAAATGTCAAACAATTAAATACTTATGTAATTTTAAATGGGGGGAAACTGAGTCTTGTAAATACCATCATTTTTCTTGGAATCACACTAGACCACGAAGCTTCAATGGAGCTCCCATATATCAAAACTAGCAAGCAGACTTAGTGCTGCAGCATATGCTGTAAAAAAGATTAGAAGTCTAACCAGTGTTGAAACAGCTAGACTAGTTTACTTTAGCTATTTCCATAGCATAATGTCGTATCGTATTTTGCTATGGGGACACGCAGCTGACACTGAAATTATATTTGTTTTACAGGAGAGGGCCATAAGAGCAATTTATGATTTAAAGCTTAAAGAGTCGCTGCGACAAAAATTTAAGGAAATTAATATATTAACTTTGGCCTCTCAATACATTTATGAAAATGTAATGTACGTACACAAAAATAAAAGTAGTTTCACAAAAATAAGTGATATTCATTCTGTAAATACTATGAACAGACACAAGCTAGTAGTACCAGTTACTCGACTCCATCGAGTCAGTAATTAAAAACTTGGGGCGATGTATACGCTTTTACAACAAAATTCCAGAAAATATACAAAATTTGACCTGCTCAAAGTTCAAAAACTTTATTAAACTAAGTTTTTATAAAAAGGGTTGTTATAATATTAAGGAATTTATGGATGATAATAACCCCTGGAAATGAGATGATCGCTACCAAGCCATTTTTAATTTGTTGTGTGGTTAATTTGTGTAACATCATGATTGTAAGCTGTTATTTAAAAAAAAAAGTCCCGCTGGGTTTCTTGCTGGTTCTTCCCAGGACAGAGGTTTTTTCCCAACCAGTGGTAATCAAACAAAAGAGTGACTTTCAATAAGCATTATTTATAATCTATATTGAATAAAAAAGTTTCTGTTTTTGTTTCTGTTTCTGTTGAAGGCGATAGTACTGTCGAAATGTAAATCCAAGATGGCGGCTGCAATAGATATCAATTTTTTCATCATGGGTGTCATTTTCATGGTTTTCGAGGGTGTTGAAGCCGATAGTGCTGTCGAAATGTATTTAAACTACTTTAAAAATTCCGTATAATCATGTTATACGTAATTTTTTGAATGCGCTTATGGTATGCCCAATTGGATTTTTCAATATTTTCTTCTACTAGCCTATTCTTAATGTTTTTTTTTCTCACGCTTCCTTTTGCATATTTTGGCATTGTTGCTGTTTTTGATGTTTTTTTAGTCAATTTGTCAATTAATTGAGTAGGTACTTTGTGGTCGTGGCATAAGAAACTGCAAAGCATGGCTTGGCGTTTTCACATGCTTGACAAGCTGCGCTATGCATATTGAGGTAGCTACAGATTTGATTACCGTGTTATTCCTGGCCGCCTTGAAACGATTTCTTTCTCATCGGGGGGCAATAAAATGCCTTTATACTGATACCGGGACGTTTTTCGTGGGCATGTATTCTTATTTACGAGATTTTTATAAATTTATCGATAAGGAGCTTAATCCTCAACTTCAAGACGAGCTGGTTGAAAACCGCATTGAATGAAAATTTATACCACCCGCGTCTCCCCATTTCAATGGATGTGATCTTGGAAGAGTATGATAAAGGTGATCAACTCGCGTCTTTTTAAAGTAATAGGTCAACAAATTATCTCTTACAAAAACCTCTTAACGTTTTTAACGCAAATTGAAGCACTCCTCAACTCACGTCCGTTGACGGCTATGAGTAGTGATCCTGCAGAACCATCTGAACTCACGCCAGCTCATTTTCTTAACCCATTCTCATTGTCATCACTTCACAGATTCTAATAGCTTAATCCAGCGACATTATCTTTTAGAGAGCGTCGTCCAGTCTATCTGGTAACGATGGCGTAGTTATTATTTGCATAAACTATAGGTAAGGGCTAAATAGAATTCACTTGCGGCTCCCATAATAGTGGGGAATGTGGTAGTTATTATGACGGACAATTCTCCGTCTCTATCTTGCTCCCTAGGAGTCGTGGAGAAGGTGCACTTTTCTAAAGATGGTATAGTCCGCTTTATAACCGTTAAGACTGCTAAAGGCAATTTCGTACGTCCAGTGGTGCGTTTATGTCCATTAATAAATCAAAACAGACTGGCTTGACCTTTAAATACATACATATATTACATATTATATTACTAATCTATAGCGCAAACTTAAAATCATAATAAATAATTGTTATATTTTATACGCATAGGCTTATTTTATAACCAAAAGAAAGGAAGAAGCGTTAGGTAGTCTGTACTATAGTGAGCCCTGCCTCCTGAGCGTGGAAGATCTACAAGGGCGGCAGTCACAAGGTAGGCGTGCAATTTATTTAATGAATGCCTTTCTTTCAACCAGCATTCTTTTACAGTCAAGGATCGAAGACCACAAGCTTCACTATTTAAATACTTTCTCCATAACACCATCAGTAAAAGAATGACATCAAACTCTAATCAATATAAGGTTATTTTATCTTTTACAATCAGAAATACAAATTAAGCTCAAACAATACAATTCAATTTGAGCTCAAAACCAGAGCCTGCTACCTAATTTTTTAATAAGACGGAGAGCAAAAAAGTAATTTCGAAAGTGATCTTTAAATGTTTTATTCCCGAAACCTCCCACTATTTGTTATATTGTCATATTTTTGTCTATCCGCACTATATAATATAGCAGAGTTTTTTCTGTTTTAATCTAATACTAGAAAAGTTACAGCGTTTACATGTTTCATTGCTTGAAACAGGTCTTCTATCATTTCTAAGAGCAATTTTTTTTCTGATGATCTTAGTGAGGGATCCGGGGATGACGCCGTGACTGGTACGCCAGACCCGGACCTCTATGACACTGAGGTCATCAGTATGAAAGAGATTGAACGTGCGATTCGAAGTTTGAAATATGGTAAGGCTGCGGGACTAGACAGAGTTACTGCTGAAATGGTCAAGTATGGTGGGCCTCGCGTCTGGGACAGCTTTCATCTGCTGTGCAATTTGTGCTGGCGGACGGGGGATGTCCCGGATGATTGGCGATCCGCAGTCATTGTGCCTTTATATAAAGGTAAAGGTTCACATTTTGACTGCGGGTGCTATCGGGCGATCAGCTTGACCAGTTTAGCAAGTAAAGTTTACTCGAAGGTTTTGACACGTAGGATGCAAGAGAAATCGGAAAGATTTCTATGAGAGGCACAATGCGGATTTAGACCTGGAAGAGGATGCACGGATCAAATGTTTTCTCTCCGCATGATCACGGAAAAGCTTTTGGCTGCTAATCAGAAGATTTTCTGTGCTTTTGTGGATCTTGAGAAAGCATTTGATAAGGTTGTAAGGAAGAAAATGTGGGAACTGTTGCCGGGGTATGGTGTGGATGGTCGATTGCTAAGGGCTGTGCAGTCTCTTTACTGTGACTGTAAAGCCTGTGTGCGGGTAGGGCATGACCTGTCACCCATGTCTAGCGTCCAAACGGGCGTAAAACAGAGTTGTGTCATGTCTTCCTGGCTGTTCATACTGTATCTCGACAGCTGTTTACAGAAGCTGAAAGATAGCTGTTTGGGTGTGAAATTGGGTGACATAAAAGTAAATTGTCTGCTGTATGCTGATGATGCAGTGCTTATTGCACCATTAGAGGCAGAACTGCAGGCATTAGTCACGTGTATGAAAGAGGAATGTGAAATTAAAGGTCTCCATTTGAATGCTAATAAAACTAAGGTTCTGGTATTTGAAAGGGACGAAGAGAGAACGAAGTGTGAAATATGGGTAAATCAGGAATGTCTAGAACAAGTAAATGAAATTGTATACTTGGGGAGTGCTTTTAGCCGGGATGGAAGATGTGATTTAGATGTGGACAGGCATGTCGCTGCCGGGAACAAAGTCAATGGTGCCCTGACTGCGTTAGTCAAAAGGCAAGGCGTAGTGAAGAGTGCACGGCTTGCAATACATAACGCAGTGTTGGTACCGACTTTGTTATATGGCAGCGAAACCTGGGTATGCCAGAAGAAGCATAAAAGCAAGTTGAATGCAGTGGAGATGCGATCTCTTCGTAAAATGTGCGGCGTTACCATGGCCGACCGAAAGCGATACGAAGAGATTCGCAATATGGCAGGTTTGAAAGATGACCTTATCACAAAAATTGATAAGGGCGTGCTTCGGTGGTTTGGGCACGTTGAGCGAATGAGTGAAGACCGAATGGTGAAGAAAATATATAGCGCGAAAGATAATATTAAAAGGTGTCGAGGTAGACCAAGACTAACTTTCGAAGACCATGTGAGCAATTTTTTTTTTTTATAGGAGAGGGGGCAAACGAGCATGCGGCTCACCTGATGGTAAGTGACTACCGCCGCCCATGAACAACCGCAACACCAGGGGAATCGCAGATGCGTTGCCGGCCTTTTAAAAAGGAGTACGCTCTTTTCTTGAAGGTCCCTAAGTCGTATCGGTCCGGAAAAATCGCTGATGGTAATCGATTCCACAAGGAGGTCGTGCGAGGAAGAAAACATCTTCTAAATCGCACAGTGGTGGACCGCCAATCATCCAGATGATGTGGATGGTATCGGGAGTTCTGCCGCGATGTGCGTTCGTGAAAATTGGCAGCTGGGATTAATCCGAACAATTCCTCAGAGCACTCCCCATGGTAGATGCGAAAGAAAATGCAAAGGGATGCAACATCTCTTCGCAGTGCCAATGAATCGAGCAGATCGGAAAGGGCTCGGTCGTCGACAATTCGAGCCGCTCTGCGTTGGATGCGGTCAAGTGGAAGGAGCTGGCACTGGGGAACCCCTGCCCAGAGATGGGAACAGTATTCCATGTGAGGCCGAACTTGCGCCTTGTAAAGTAGCAGGCGGTGTGCCGGCATGAAATACTGTCCCGCTCTGCTGAGCACGCCAAGCTTTTTAGAGGCCAATTTGGTCTTCCCTTCCAAGTGACCACGAAACTGCACGTCACTCGATATGTCGACTCCGAGGATACCGATACTGGCTGAGGCAAGAAGGGGAGTGCTTTGAAACTGAGGAGATACGACAAAGGGGTTCTTTTTAGCGGTAAACGCACAAACTTGTGTCTTTTGAGGATTAAATTGGACTAGATTTAGTTGCCCCCAATCCGAGACTTTGCTCAGCAAAGACTCGACTTCAGACACAAGTTTGTTCCGGTACTCAGCGACGTTTTCCCGAGAAATATTGGCACGGCCGGTGTATAGCGCATCACCAGTGCTGTCATCCGCATAGCAATGAATGTTACCAGTTAGCAACATATCATTGATATGCAGAAGAAACAGCGTTGGTGATAGCACACAGCCTTGTGGAACACCAGCGTTAATAGGCTTGTAGTCAGAGCATGCACCGTCTACAACGACCTTGATGCTCCGATCTACAAGGAAGCTGGTGATCCAATTGCACAATTTCTCGGGAAGCCCATAGGAAGGGAGCTTCGAAAGAAGCGCTTTGTGCTAAACCCGATCGAAGGCCTTCGCAATGTCCAGACTAACGGCCAACGCCTCCCCCTTGGACTCTACTGCCTCCGCCCATCTATGGGTCAGGTAGACCAGAAGATCACCAGCTGATCGACCCCGACGAAAACCGTATTGGCGGTCACTAATCAGCTGGTGATCCTCAAGGTACCGGATGAGCTGGCAGTTAATAATGGATTCCATTATTTTGGAGAACAAGGAGGTGATCGCGAAAGGCCTATAGTTGGATGGGTCTGAGCGGTCGCCTTTTTTAGGGATCGGGTGGACAAAAGCTGTCTTCCATGAATTTGGGACTACGCCTTGGGAGTAGGAGTACCGGAAAAGACGCGTTAGGACCGGTGCCAACTCCGGAGCACACGTCCTCAGCACAATTGGGGGGATTCCGTCAGGCCCACTCGACTTCTGGATGTCCAGGGAGAGCAGTGATTTGCGAACCGAGCGCTGTGAGAACAGCAAATTGCTCGAAGAGGGTAGGGTCAAGAGTACTCGGATACCTAGACGTGTATGTATGAAGAAGATAATGAATCTGAAAGAAGCGAAAGAGGTATGTAAGGATCGTGACACTTGGCGATCTGTTCTCTCTGGCTACCCCGTCAGGGATTGTGCGTGAAGATAAGTATAAGTATAAGTATAATTTTTTTTCTCAGATTCTTAGACATGCAGGTTACGCAAAGAGGATTTCCTTCAATGCTATTGTAAGTAGTTATGTCAATTAGTATCTCAGTGAGAGATTTACATCATTTCTTAAAATTTCAATAAGCAATTTCATCGGCGGGGAACAAACCCTGAATACTCGCATACTGTTATGTTTACAACGTGCGCCTTATCTCTGAGCAACCACGGTCATCCTGTTTTGTATACTTTTCAACTATGAATAATTATTGACAATATTTTGCTATTAAAATGAATGTTTGAGCAAAAAACAATTTCAACACCCATCCAGTTATATCAAAGTTTTTACACTTAGGTTTTCCCGTAATGCGTAATAATAAAGCTGATGTTTTATGAACCTACCTAGGTTTTGGTTCCCAGGGGTGGTAAATACTTTACATAAAGGGTATTTTAGAAGTACAAAAAAAAATGTGTTGCCAAGTTCTGTTCGCTATTTAGGACTTATTTAATATTGGGAAAATATTTACTACAAAATAATGCATATAATTTTGTCTGTATGTCTTTGTGTTTTAGAGTTCCGATATCATACAAAAATCTATATGTCGTATGTATATCTGTATATAAATGGTTTTCTATTTTTTTCAAACAGTGACACTGAAACTAATAAATTAAAAATGCATTAGGTTCAGAATTTAAGTTAAAAGATCTAGGACCTATAAGACAATATCGGGGCATGAGAATAAATTTAGATAAAAATAAAAATGTTATTACTATAGACCAACAACAATATATTGAACAGTTAGTTTCTAATTTATTTATTTATTTGTTTATTTGTTTATTTTGCATAATGTGTGTGTTTTACAGGTGTTATAGTTATTAAATTTCAAATGATTAATTGTAAAACACAATGAACCTCAATTGAGCCTAAATTGAATTTAGATAAATCATCAGATAAATGCTTACCAAATTTTTCTTATCAAAAACTAATATTAACGAGACCAGACATTGCTTTCTCTGTGAGCTATCTTAGCCAATTTAATAGTTGTTATAGTCATATACATTGGAACTATGCAAAACGTATATTGAGATGTTTACAATGTACTAAGCTTATTGTTTAAAATATCGTGATAATCATAGCGATCTACAAGGATTTGTGGACAGTGATGCAATTGAGCAAGTGACGCCATAAATAGAAAATCCTATACTGGTTTTTGCTTTACGCTGTCAGGGTCAGCTATTTCTTGGCAAAGTAGGTAACAGAAAACTGTCTCACTGACAAGTAAAGAGGCGGAATACACTGCTCTGCCCAAAGCTTCTAGAGAAGCTGTCTATTTAAGAAATTTAATGCGCGAAATTACTGATACACTTAATGTAATTGATTTGTATTGCGATAAGTAAAGTGCGTTGTAGTTAGCTTTAAGTAATCAAGGTCATAATAGTTCAAAACATATAGATGTACGTAGTCATTATATTTGAGATGTTGTTAAGTACAAATTCGTAAAAATTAAATATAATATACCTAGTGAGGAAATGCCTGCTGACATATTGAAAAAGGTCTATGTCACTTAAAACATAAGTTTATGAATTTGCTTGATATTGTTTCTTTGTATTAATATGTATAAGTATTTAGTATATAAGTAGGGGTGTCAATATATGTATCAAAATGTAGCTAAATAATTGATAAATAGTACCCAGTAACGCCATCTATCTTTTTATTACATAAAATTTCTAAAGAATAAAGTCAAGTCTGTTGCGAACTATTCACGTGTTTTAAAAAATTATTTTTTTTTTTAACAAGGTAGTATCAGGTTTATAATTTTTTTATAGGAGAGGGGGCAAACGAGCAGGCGGTTCACCTGAAGGTAAGTAACTACTGCGCCATCAATAACTGCAACACCTGGGGAATTACAGTTGCGTTACCGGCCTTTTAGAAAGAAGTAAGCTCTTTTCTTGGAGATCCCTAAGTAGCATCAGTCTAACTATTCCACAGAAATGTTGTACGCGGAAGAAAACTACTAGTGAAACGAAAAATGGTGAATCGCCAAGCATCCAGATGGTATGGATGGTATCGGAAGTTTAGCCGCAATCTGCGTTCGTGAAATTTGGCGGCTGGGATTTATCCAAACAATTCTTTAAAGCATTCTTCGTGGTAGATGCTAAAAATAGAATAGTTGAGAATAGTCAATATTTATTATTATATAATACTTATTGAAAGTCATTTTTTATTTACCACTGGTTCGGAAAAAATACCTCTGTCCTGGGAAGAACCAGCAAGAAACCCAGCGGGACTTTATTTTTCAAACATACTTCACTTAACAACAATTTCGTTCATACAATTTTTAAATGATTTTTCATAGAATCAGCATGGTGGCGATCACCTTATTCCCAGAGGTTATTTTCATTCATGTATTCCTTGATATCATAATAACCCTTTTTATACAGTTTTTCTTTAATAAAACTTTTAAACTTGTTTGTTGACAAACTTTGAATATGTTCTGGGATTTAGTTGTTAAAGCGTTTACATTGCCCTAATAATGAATTACTAATTTTGTGGAGTCTAGCAACTGACATTACAAGCTTATGTTTGTTCCTAGTGTTTTAATTTTTTTTTATAGGATAGGGATAATATGTTTATTTCTTTAAATTTTACTCTGAGGGACTCTTTACTTTGTTGTTTGTAGTTGTATATTTACTAATATTAATTTAAAATTTATAATATTTATTACTAACAAAGTATGGAGCTTATATCTGAAATAAAATTATTATTATTATAATTATTATTGCATTACTCCATAGCAAAATTCCATAAGATATTACGCTATGAAAGTAACTAAAATACACTAACCTAGCTGTCTCAACATCTGTGAGACTTCTAATCTTTCTTACAGAATATGCTGCAGAACTAAGTCTGCTTGCTAATTTAGATATATGGGAGCGCTATTAAAGTTTCGCGTCAATAGTAATACCAATAAAATACTGGTATCCACGAGACTCCACTCCTCCCCATTTAAGAGCACATTGGTTTTCGAATGTTTTACATTAGGTATTGTAAATTTAATACAGTTTGTCTTATTGCCGTTTAAGAGCATATTGTTGGCGTTAAATCAATGTACCAATTTCGATAGAGCATTATTCACATCGTCATAAATAATTAACTGCCGTTTGAGTTTGAAAATTAAAGAGGTATCGTCAGCAAATAATAATATATCGTGATTGTCCCCTACAAGATAAGATAAGTCATTAATATAGCCCATACCGATTAAACAAATTCTCCCAACATCGGGAGAGCACATAAGTCTAGCAGTGAAGTTTTGCAGGCAGATAAGATAAATTAAGTATTCGTAATTAATGAAGATTCGCTTGACACGCCACCACTCTGTAATAAATACAAAAGTTTCTTCACTAGTTATATATAGGTTAAGCGTTCATAATACGCGATTGGCTTAAATCTTCCTCAAGAAGTTCGTCAATTGATGGTGAAAACCGTATCAAAATCCATTCAATTTTTTCAAAAGTTTTCAGTAAATATACTGACAGACGTGGATAGGCAACTTTGTTAGGTGAATAATCCTATAGATATTTAAATATCACGGGTTTTTATAAAGTTATATAAATTAGTTATAATCAATATTCAAATTTTGAAATAGTGAAAGAAAGAGCACAAGATAGGTCATATCAGGATTACGGCTGCATCATGAATGGGTTTACGGCTCAACCGGGGAAGGACTACGCTCGCTCAGAATACCTGCATAAAATAACATAAAGCCACAGCTACTGCTGTTATTGCTAGGTTTCATGAGGTGAGTGTCGAGATTTGGAGAACCTTTAACTGATAACAGAAATTTTTAAAACAGAAACTTTTTCATTCAATATAGATTATAAATAATACTAATTGAAAGTCACTCTTTTGTTTAATTACCACTGGTTCGAAAGAAATCCTTTGTCCTGGGAAAAACCAGCAAGAAAGTTTTTTTAAATAACAGCTTTATAGCTTGTATGTTACACAATTAACAACACAAAAAATTAGAAATAGCTCGGTAGCAATCACCTCATTTCCAGGGGTTATTATCATCCATAAATTCCTTAATATTATAATAACCCTTTTTGTACAAACTTAGTTTAATAAAATTTTTGAACTTTGAGGAGGTCAAATTTTGTATATTTTCTCGAATTTTGTTGTAAAAGCTTATACATCGCCCCAAGAATGTATTACTGACTCGATGGAGTAGAGTAATTGGTACTATTAGATTGTATCTATTCGTAGTATTTACAGAATGAATATCAATTATTTTTGTAAAACTACTTTTATTTTTGTGTAAGTGACTCTTTAGGCTTTAAATCGTAAATTGCTCTTATGGCCCTCTTCCTTAAAACAAATATAATTTCAGTGTCAGTTGCGTATCTCCATAGCAAAATACCATACGAAATTATGCTATGGGAATAACTAAAGTAAACAAGTCTAGCTGTTTCTACACTGGTAAGATTTCTAATCTTTTTTACAGCATATGCTGCAGAACTAAGTCTGTTTGCTAGTTTTGATATATAGGGGCTCCATTGAAGCTTCGCGTCTAGTGTGATTCCAAAAAAATGGTGGTATCTGCAAGACTCAGTTTCTCCCCATTTAAAATTACATTTCTATTTAATTGTTTGATATTAGGATTCATAAATTTTATACATTTCGTTTTAGTGCCATTTAAATGCAAATTATTAACATTGAACGAATTTGGGAATGATCCATTCCAATTTCGATTCCAGATTCGATTTGATTCGTAGACGAGAAATAATATGGATGTCAATAAGCCACAGTATTCACTTACTTGTAAATGGTTTGTAGGCTGATTTTTCTCACCTCCTTGTTTTCACCAAATTAGAAAATAGAATAAGAATATTTACTTAATAAATCAGGTCATGTAAATAAACAGTAAGAAATATTAAATTACCGTCTAATGGCGGTGTTAGAATATACCCTACTCTTAAAACCTGGCAACTATGCCAAAATTCCTAAATTGACGTAATCTATGGATATGGAGGCCGATGTTCAGCAGTGGATTTTATAGGCTGTAATGGATTATTGAATTTGTAGATACAAATAAATAAATTATTATCTTACTACTCCTGTCGTTCTATAAATATGCTCTGAAATGCTCATTTTGTATAAAAAGAGGACACTCAAAGTCGTTTTTGCCATCTTAGTTTGCTCTAGTTCACGTAAACTCCCGTCTTGTCAGACGAAATAAAGCCTCGTGATATATTTGTTTATCCACTCTGTACTTAATGTTCAGCGCGCTAACGTTACCCTCGTTATCTCTTGCGTAGAAAGGATTAGTGATATTTATTTATAAATTTTGGAATTTAATTATCATTACCTGTATAGGACAAAAAGTAAATGAAACCTTTAAGCTTTCTTCTGAAGGTGTAATTAGTACACTAAAACTTATTTTAGTAAATAAATACAAGTTCTATAAGCAATGTAAAAAAGGAATACTATGCGAAAGCAAGTAAACAACGTAACAAGAAGAATGTTGGCCATGAAAGTGGAGTATGAAAAGATAAATGGACTTTATTAAGGATGATACGCGTAATAGATAACGGCTAACTGAGGAGAATGGTAGAGAAAGATATGGTATGCTGAACTGAAATAACTTGGAATAGAGATAAGAAGAAGATGACATGTAAAAAGTATTCAGATAATTCGATGCACTTGTATGGATATTTATAAAAATATATTTGTAAAAGGTTTGTCAAATTTAAGTATATTCCAGATTTTCGAGAAGAGAGCGCTTCTATGTTTTTAAATTCGTTTCCTTTACGAAAATACACTTCAAATCAAAAACATTTAAGGAAAACACTCAACTTAAAAGCCGTTTCACGATTTTTGACTTAAATACACTACCCACATCAATAAAAATTGTTATTTTTAGTCTTTTTCTTATTTTCTAACTCAGGTTTAACCTATAAACTTCTTGCATCCAATATCTTTAACACTACAAATTGTTTTTAATGTAACAAACCTATAGCCCTCTCCTATCGCTGTAAGCCAGGACCTATAATGGGTTTGTCCTTGAAAACAAATGAAGCCCGGTGTAAAACCACCAGACAATGAAGCCTGGTATGTAAAAGAGAAGACTTGATGTATTGCTAAACATCAACACAGCAATTATCTCCAGGATGCTCATAAGCAACACAGAAAATCCCATCAGCATGCCTAAAAAAACTTCCCACCCTTGCTCCACATACATAAAGTAGGTTACTTAGCATAGTTGGTATATGCTACTCATTTTTATTTGTTATGGGTACAGTATCGTTGACTGTTTTACCTCTTTAAATATTGTAAAGAATTAAATCGGCATCCTGTATATTTTTTTATCGATAACCCTAATTGATAACGTCGTCAATCACTAACTTTAACAATGGTAACTAAATAGTGACGTTTAATGAATAACAGAGGGCGCTTTTTACAATAAAAGTAAATGTTCTAGAACAATCTACTAGAAATATTAAAATTTAAAGATTACTCGGTAGATATATGTTATACTTACGACAATAAACCGAAATCACGTTAATTTTTTGCTCCGTATCGTGATTTACAATATCTTAATGCACAACCGGGCATATTTTCTTAAAAAATGTTTTTAAATATATGAAACGAATACGTTTTGACTTTTTGACGACGTCACTAAGACTAAATGACAAAAATCGGAGATGTATCCTATAGGATAAAAGTTACAGACGACAATTTTGATATTGATGTCTGGTCTATTACTACTACTACTTAAATGTTTTTGATTTATGACGTAGGTGTGTAATATACAATGATCTAGACTCAAATATTGACATTTGGGAGTTAATGTTTTAACTCAAGGCTATCTCTTAATCTCCTGCCCTGAGTGCCTATGAGATTAACCACAATAAATAGATTATGAATATATTAATTTGTACACACATATTTATCAAGATGTTATTTGCTTGTGACTATACCCACACATTTGCATTTAAAGGATGTGTAGAAAATAAGTCCCGTCCCGCGGCTGTGTACTGCAACTAAGGGAAACGCCACAAATATCTTTGAGCTTCTGATAGAACCAACCAATATACCAAACAGGCAATATAACCAAACTTGTTTGCAACAGACGTAAAATGCTTAAACCACGGTGGTACTGTGAATACCTAAATTAAGCGTGATGTTTAAAAAATCTTTCCTACAACGTTACATGCCTAGCAGTGGACTTTAATGGGCTGATAAATCAGAAGTAGAAAATGCACTGTTTAAAAGTAGTTACGTACGGTCTTTGATTTGACTGTGTGAAGAGTTGGCCGAGCACTGCTAGGAAGTGAATTAGAGTTATAGCAACATCAATAAGAAAGCTAGTATGCATTGTTTTCCCAAAAAATGTAATGCGCAGAATTGAACTGCGCTTATAAAAATTTTTTTAGTACATGTTTAGTAGTGTTTAATAATCATTGCGGTACGTCTATACTGTACTTCGTCGGTGCTGAGCTAGAAGATCTTGATACTAATTTTATAGTAGCTATTGTAGATTGATTGATTATTTAATATTGATCTCAAAGGAATAATAAAAATGATAAATGAATGGCAAAAACAAAGCTTAGTAAATAAAAATATTTTTTTACAGTTACAAAAACATACGAAGCAAAAAGAATTGAAAATAAAACAATTAAATGTAAGCTATTTACTCCAAAATAGTGACATATTAATAATAATATTAGATTATAAGAAAACGAGAAGACTTAAAAGACGGAGCTACCAGTAATTAAAAACTGTAATTTAACATTCTAAAATTATGAATTAACCAATCAATCCGCAATCATATAACTGTTATACCTTACATATGGTAGGATAGTAGTTACAAAACAATTTGAATCGACATAACTGCTAGTTATAGTAACATCGTAAAATATTTATTTCTAGAAGTATTTTGAATAAAAATAAAATATTATCTATATTTTTTATTATACGCATATACATTATGTATTTAAATAATTATTTTAATAGAAAACGCGATGCCAAAAGAGTACACAGTCGTTCTGATGGTAAGTGGGAATGTGGCCCATGGACACCTTACCATCTTCATTTAGAGTCACATGAAAAATATACACACGTAACACAGCAGCTTTTTAAATAGATGTCAGATTGACTCGCTTACCATCAGTTCGAATAAATTTAATAGAGAGAGAAAAGTTATAAAATTACACCATAGGAGGAAATAAAAAAAATATTACAAGTGATATGTGAAAGAACTTTCTATCCCAATCTTCATGTGATATGTCATTTTATGCAATTATCATATGATCTCATTATAATCCATATTGAATTGGAAGCCGATGTAAATTCAGAGGGAGTTCGCTTCTAATTTCGTAACACGCTAGCTCACCAGCAGGCTTCCTATAAACTTGTTAAATGCAATATAAAGCGCTAACTTGCCACTTGCTAAATAAAAAGGCAAATTTTCTTAGTATTTTGATGTAATTTATGTAAGAAAGCTCGCAAACTTGCTACGTAATGCTGCTTTTCTCGAAATAAGACACTAAAACGTTAATTTTATATCTATTTTAGTCGTGAAAAGAAGATGATATTTTAACATAACTATCATCTGCTTCGCGTCCATAAACCAACGTTAAGGGTAGTCTTAATTTATCCAATCGTCAATTTAAAGTCAATTTGGTCAATAATTACGCCCTAGATAGAAGTGTCTTGGGTGTATCTTTCCAAATTTGCAATTCACTCCTGCAACCTAAATTTGTTTTGTCACTCACTTTCATCTTTCATTCCTTCTACCTGTCTAAACCACTGAAGCATTCCTTTCTTAATAGGATATTTTCTAAAATAAAATAATAGCATTATTCGACGCCTAGGTCAGTTCATCCATAAGTTGTGTCATCCCGTTTGCCGGCTACGAGTAGATTGCATGTATAACTTGTAGTCAATGTATAGCCCTCCCACTGCCGCCACTTAACAGCAACACAAAGCGTAAAAGAGCAGAATAATTCTGCTGTTTCATTCGGTGAGTATAGAGAAACGGAAACCCTTTTTACTGGTAACAAGGCATTCCATCACAGTCATCAAGGACTACAATGCATCTGCATTTTGATTCTTAATCGTGGAAATATGTTTTTTTTTTTTAGATGTATATGAAAAACGTTACCCCCACACTAGGATTTTCTCCTGTGTCGTGGAGGCAGTTTACAAACATAAATTGCACAAGGACAAACATCCAGACCCGGAGCAATTATTTGTAGGCCATACAAATACATGTTCCGTGCGGGATTCGAACCCGCGGCCTCCAGCGCAACAACTGATTGCTAAGCCACTGCGCCACGGAGCCGTCAAATATATGTAGATATGTAGATATCTATAGGCCACAGCATTCATTTACCATCAGGTGGATGTGCCTGTTTGTCACCTTTATTCTATAAAAAACAAACACCCTCTAAGTCAAACTTATTCAAAAAGTAAGATGTGGTATGCTTCAAATTGATGACTGAGAATTGGCGGTGAAGCACTTTTCGTTGGGCTCATTGCTCGACTATTGAACTTCTGCTCGACCACTTAATAGGCGGTGGGATGACTTCTCAATGTCACTGAATCGAAAAAAAAATTCCGTATAGTGCATATAGATATAGGAAAATATTAATAATTACTTTTTTCATGGGCATTTTACGTTTAGGGAAGAATTGCCTTAATCATCAATACGCGTCTGCGGTTTCACACCCACCCCGTTACCGGCCCGTTTATTTTACATCTAGTTTCGAAAAAAAAACTTAAGACCTCGTTGAGGTGTTACCATAGTCGATTCTTACAAAACTCAGGGGACGAAATAGGGAAACGCAATAGGGGAAAACGTACTCACGCACGTTGGCACTCGCACGTCTATAATAATGACATCCGGATACTCTTATGCCGGTACCAAATGGAAAATACCTTTTCTATTCATAATATACGTCTTTTATATTCAAATTTTATTTACATCTATCCTAATCAATGTATGCCTTTTAATATTTTCAGCTTCAGCCAACAATACTCCAAACTAAAGTTTATGGTCACCAGTTTGATACCAACGCGGAGATTTCTATGGCCTATAAATATTTGCGTTTTAGTCATTACAATAAAAAATATTCTTAGTATACGAGCTATGGTTACATAATAAATCTTATATATTTCATGGTATTGAAATAACTTGTAATAATAAAAAAAGAGAAATTTCACATACACAGTAGTAGCAGAAATGAAATATTTACTTCTAAGGAACAGTCTTAATTTTATTTCAGTTATGCTATTACTGCAGACAGAAAGTTTACTTGAACAGAATATTAAATATAACATGATCCCAAATCACGTAGTACATTTAAACGACCAGCCTTTGAATTGGTAATTGACTAGTTCGTAATTAATTTCCGCTGATCGATAGCGGCAGTAGAATATTGGATGGATTACAGTGTGGGTAATTGTTTCAAATACATTTTGTAACGTAGTGATGTTACCATTATTTGATGAAATTAAATAAAAATATTTAGGTATTTCAAACCTTTCCTTACCGATTTTTAACTGGACGGGCAGGAGATGATAATCTGCAAAACAGGAAAACAAGTTATCATAATAACTATCATATAAGGCTATAAATATGAGTAGATTATATTATACAAGTATAGAAGAATCCAGTTGCCAAACCTGCTAGGTTTGCTGCGTATTGGCGGTGTAAGAGAAATTCATCACCCTCATCGTGCCCTGGGTATCGTAAGAAAGGAATATTAACATAACCCAGAAAAACAGGCCTTATATTGATGGCGGCATCGCCACCAGTTCAAGGCCTGCTTTTTATGAGGTAGAGTTTCTTTAAGGAGGTGTTTAATTTAATAGGTGTCTTGCCTAGCAGCAGATATACTATGGTTATTGCACGAATGGATCGGCTCGACTGGTGTAGGACCACGCTCTCACAGAATAGAAACGTAATGATTCTGTGTTTCTTATGGTGAGCATAAAGAACCGGAGACCCTTTTTACTTGAAACATTTATTTCTTACATTTCTCTTGGCTTTTTTACTCTAATTTGAGCATAGATTTAGATTGAATAAAACTACTTTTACGGATTTTATCGCGTTTAATTAAGTTATATAATAGTCCCGACGTTTCGGTTGCTTTCCAGCAACCGTGGTCACGGGGGACTGACCAACCACGTCCACACAACCAAAACGTCGAGAATATAAAATAACTTAAATAAACGCGATAAAATCCGTAAAAGTAGTTTTATTCAATGTGTAGTGTTCGTGTAAATATAAGAAATCATTATAGATGTAGATGTCTCTGAGCCACATCATCCACTTACAATAAAGTGCTGTGTGTTTTCATTTGCCACCCTTATTCTATAAAAAATATTTTTTTTACACCAGATATTAAACCTGATTGGTGATGGAAAGGTGATGGACGCGGTGTCAACAATCATGGCAGTTATGGAAAATCCTCTCTATACGGCTAAGATACCCATGTACTCTGCTAAGGTTGTTAGGTTAAGATCAAGGTTGTTAAAGTTGATAGCTAGGATGACGTTATGTTTAAGCCGTCTTTATTTTCCTTATCATAAAATTAAAGTTTTGGTTTCCTTGGTTGGTTTTATTTTTAGGTCTTTCAAACATATCACACGGATAGGTGCTAGAAAAAGTTTGTTTAGAAATGTCACGATATGCTTTATGCGATACTTTACCTTATATATATAACAGAATAATGTCTCTGTTTATAAGGTTTCTTGAAAAAAAGTCAAATAAATATTTGTGTTACATGTACAAAGTCAGTAGTAATTTCTCAATTTTCCCTTCTCGTCTTACTCCACGTAAGCTCTCGTCTTGACAGACGCAGTAAAGCCGAGTAATATATCTATGTTTAACCACTTGGTACTTAATCGTGTGTTACAACCATCGCTGCCCTTGTCATTCTACGAAGGATTACTTAGGTTTTTATGTGTTAATAAAGGATCATTTGTGTGTTATTAATCATAGTATGATTTAACACAGTTTTAGTTAAATCAAAAACTGTTCTAAATAAAAAAACAAAAATGTTTTTTTTTATATCTGGTCTTCGGATAAAATTAAAAAGTTGTGATTTTTTACCAATTATAACCTAGCGTTTCACTACTGGCCTACCTATTGGTTAGTATTTCGTAGCCAAAGATTGAATAGCGAGCCAAAAACCATTCATTTAATTTTGCCTTGGAGATCTACATTGAAAAAAGACAGACGCTGGCAAATAAGTACTAAACTAAACAAAGCAACATTATCTGTTATTCATCAAACTAACTAACTAATAATATCAAGGAATATATTCCGTCAGATGCGTTGTCACCCGTGAGGACTAATATGGAATGCCTCGTTTCCAGTAAAAAGGATCTCCGGTTCTCTACACTCACAATACGAAACACAGCAGCGTTAAGCTGCTATTTTACGCTGGTATTCTGTGAGAGCGTGGTCCTTCCCCGGTCGAGCCGACCCATTCGTGCTACAACTATAATATAGCTGCAGCATGGCTCTACCACGTATAAATTAGTCGCAAAGTTGAACTAAAATCCTGTTTAAAGCTATTATATAACTTTTCATGTTTATTTGTTAGCGTCAAATCTTGCAAATGAATCATTGAGGTCATTCTATTAAGTCCAGAGGTAAGATCTCATCGTTACTAACAAAACGAAGCCAAACTCGGCACACCTAGTTCTACTCTTTGAGGAGTTCCAGTAGCATTCACCGAAGTACACCTTCAGGTCTCTCTACCAAATTCGGAGGTTAGGTCTCATCATAACTAACAAAACGAGGCCAAACTCGGCACACCTAGTACTATTGGTCGAAGAGTTCCAGTAGCATTCACCGAAGTACAACTTCAGGTCCCTTGATCAAATCCGGAGGTAAGAACCATCGTAACTAATGAAACGAAGTCAAGCTGGGTACACCTAGTTCTACTCTTCGAGGAGTTCCAGTAGCATTCACCCAAGTACACCTTCAGGTCACTCTATCAAGTCCGGAAGTAAGGTCTCATCATAACTATCAAAAGGAGGCCAAACTCGGCATACCTAGTACTACTGCTCGATGAGTTCCAGTAGCATTCACTCAAGTACACCTTTAGGTCCCTCGATCAAATCCGGAGGTAAGATCCATTACTAACAAATTGAGGCCAAACTTGGCACACCTAGTTCTACTCTTCGAGGAGTTCCAGAGGCTGATACCGAAGTACATCTTCAGCTTACTCTATTAAATCAAAGACTTTTAAGTTATATTTATAGATAAATCCTACGTACTTTTAGTGAAACAAAATATTGTAATAAAAATCTGTGATTATAAAAATAATAATAATATCTTACCCAAGTATGTATCAAATTTAGATTTTGGAATATTTTGTATTTTTTTTTCTTGTTAAAACGTTACCCCCACACTAGGATTTTCTCCTGTATCGTGGAGGCAGTTTACAAACACAAATTTCACAAGGACAAACATCCAGACCCGGAACAATCATTTGTAGGCCATACAAATACTTGTTCCGTGCGGGATTCGAACCCGCGCTCCCCAGCGCAGCAACTCATTGCTAAGCCACTGCGCCACGAAGCCGTCAAATTTTTCTACAGTGATCGATATTTTTGCTGCCTATTACCGCTGCTGTAAGCAAACGATACATTAATCCACTCACGACGACAGCCGAGCCCGAAGTGCGAGGGAGCTGTGAGGCAAAGTGTATTTAGTAAAATAAATTATTACAAGGCTGCTCAAAGCACCGAAAATTTCGGCATTTCTCAGCCGAAAAATATTTATTTTAACTAAACAAAACAAAATTAAACTGCTATTTATATTCCATGGCTTTCCACATGATAGATGAAGAGATTAAAAAATAGATTGAGTTAGACAATCGATATTTTCAAAAGTTATCGTGTTTGCCTTTCCATGCGGACTTGATAAATCAACATCATAAGTTACAAAAACCACTTTATCAATATAAAAAAAGCAATTAATCAATTTAAAAAAAAATATAAGTTCAACAATCATTTACCTTTCTGAAAATGTGCTTTTTATATCATTTACATGCTCAATATGACTGCTAGATACAATTTCATGCGACAAAACGTTGGAATCTTTATTTTTAGGCGCTAGTAGAACATTTCTACGCGTTTTGCGCTTAAGGCATGCAAAAAAGACTGGCGCCGTGGCCAACAGACTTCATACAAGACTCATCTGAAACCATTTTTAAGACCAAGGCTACCAATAAACCTTATTTTGTAATGAAATGGATTGTATTCCTGACAATTTAATTAATCTAAAGCGCTTTTCCCCACTTCTTAAGTTTGAACGAATTTTAAACTCAAATATTTATTGTGGTAGAATTATTTCGAATAGCTTGTTAATATCTTTCTGTCTGACAGTGTACTCGTAAATAAGATGAAAGGAGACTCATTTGCAGTGAATGTTTCACTCGCGTCGTCTAGAGGTCTCATTTTTCAGGCCGTGATGAGTTTCCTGAAGCACTGCTTCGGTCAATGGCACACTAAACTCTGTCTTCATTTAAATTTATTATTTTATTTCTACTATATCTTTAATTAAAAAGGACTTTCAATTGGATAATTAATATTTTTAACTAGCAAGCAAGTCAACTCTTGATTAAACCGCTGAGCATGGGTCTTTATCAAGATGTCTTTATTTATTTGCTACACAGCTTTTTTTTATTAATTATTAGATAAAAAATGTTACAATATTGCTATGCGGCACAGCGAAAAACCGCGTAGGTTTGTGTTACGTGCCATTCCGTCTACATTTACTAAAAACGGGGATAACAAGTAATATTTATTAAGGAAGTAACATTTTAATTTATAAGTCTTTATAAGTTAGAAGTTTAATTTTGGTAATTAAGGTATAATCGCTTTTAAAATCCTAAGTTGTAGTTGATAAATGTACTGTAGGTGTGATTTGTCTGTTCGTCCGTAGCTACTTAGCCCAAGTTATGACTGAATCAGCAATAGCGTTATAAAGCATCATTTTGACTAGAAAGTTTAGTCGCTTTCTAATTATAAACAAATTCGCCAAAAATGCTCTAAGCTTATCACATACATGCTTTATATGCTCGTGCTAATTGAAGTTATGGTCTACTACTACGCCTAAATATTTATGCGATGTAACTAATTAATTCGTGGAACACTTACAATTAAGTTGAGGTTGGTAAAGTCAATTATGATTATGCGCAATGATTTTATGTTTTAATATGCTATGAGACTTTAAGTTTGGCGAGTGAATATGGACTAATTTCGTCTTTTGAGAATTTAATATCAAACCGCTGTCATGGCACCATTTATTTAATTAATCAAAATCATCCTGTAACAAAAGCTAAACAGATAAAATACGTCTTTTCTGTTTTCTCAACTGTCATCTTATTTTTAATAGTATACTTGGTTCTGAGCGTGGCTTTACTCGTGAAATTGGGAATTTATGGACTCTATTTATGGACTATAAATCCGTTCAGCCATTTAATATTATTATTTTTATTATCTATTTAAAACGATTCAAGAAATTTTTGCATTTAAAATTTTCAGTGCGTAATGACTGAACAATGCTCAACTTATTAAAATGCACTCACACACGTCTTCCTTCTTTCTATCTTTAACAGTCCATAAAAATCCACTCCTGGATGCACACACACACATATATATATATATATATATATATATATATATATAAATATATATCTGTAAACATGTAGTCGGTTGCAAATGAAATCAAACCGAAGCATAAAATATCAAAGGGTGGCTTTCCACTAGATGGAGTGATTACCTGCCGGAGATTGATAGATGCAGTTAGATTGGACCATGCATTTCTTATGAGTGATGGGCTGATGATGATGATGACACCAATGACTTTTAAACATACTAATTACACATATAATTTTGCTAATAATATTTGAGCCAGCTATCACACTCCTTGTATAAATAATGTTAGCGAGTATTCTCTTTTAGGTGTCGCTGTTCACGCGTTGACAATATTTTGTTGTAAGACTTTGAGCAACTGGTTCACGTAATTACTCCATTATTTACATCCTTTGAGTCGAGTGTCGTTATTTTTCAATCAAATTGAATTATTTCTACACTTCCTATTATTTCTACTGGAACATTCAAATCAGAATATAGTTATGTATTTTAAGCTATTATTTATTTTAAAAATTTTAAATAAAATATTCAATTAAATCAGGTGAGTGATGGCGGTTTAAAGATGGGTGCCAGAATATATATCTTAGGGAGAGAGCTTGTAGCCACTAATAGATGGCAGTATTCTACGTAATATATACCAGATATAAAATATCCAGGACAGCAACGGGTAGCAACGTCAAAAGTGCAAGGTATCTGGTACTGCGATCGATAATTAACCTGCCAAACAACAAAAATTAAGCCAAATCGTTTCTACAATTAGAAAATTATCAGTGCACTGTAGTTCACTGATAAAAAACGCTTCTTTAGACGGTTTGAGATTAAATTATAAATAAGTATGCAACGAAGATGCGTGCGCATATTATATCGAAAATAAGTTTTTTAAATAAGTTTACCCGTCAAAATTATATTGTGAATAGTTATTTAATTATTTAAAAAAAAGTTTAATTTCTCTTTTATAAAATTGAATTAACAATCGAACTTACATTCGTGTCGAATATCAGTGGCTTGGTTTGAAATACCACTCTGGTACTGTGATCGTCCAGTTGCCTTCCAAACATGGTGATTGAAGCAAACTACCCTACAACAAGAGCGGCATTTGACCAACATTTTATTATTATTGGAACCAAGTTCCTTATCGGACCATACGGGTTTGGCGGGTGGGAGCTAGGCGACAAAAAGTGTAAGATGTTTTCGTCACTAGTACTTGTGTTTTTTTTATAGATTCGAGTGACAAACGAGCACACAGTTTACCTGATGATAAGTAGTTGCTGTGGCCAATAGATATCCACATTTATCCTCAATAAAGAATCAGAATGCAGATGCGTTGTCACTCGTGAGGACTAAAATGGAATGTCTCTTTTCCAGTAAAAAGGTTATCCGTTTCTCAACACTTACCATACAAAACATAGCAATGTTAAGCTGCTATTTTACGCTGGTATTCTGTGAGAGCGTGGTCCTTCCCCGGTCGAGCCGACCCATTCGTGCTGCAACTATACTACTAATATAGCTGCAGCATGGCTCTACCACGTAAGCGCAAGGAACTTCGTTCCAACCGAGTGTTCCACGACACTCACGCATTTTTTTTACATAATTTTTATTTTTCCCCGAAATACTTTAATTCCTCTTTTTGTCTTGGCGTGGATTAATTCATAATATTTAAACAGCATGTGTTAAGTCAAAAGTTTGCATACTGATAAAAAATACTCTTGAATACAATGAACGGCGAGATATAAACTTATCTGTAGAATCAATTTTCGAAATATATGCTATAGAAATACCTAAGATTAATGTATTGTTAGTTAACATATATTGGCCTAATAGTAATAAAGAAACAGATATATGTTACAATTGCTTGGAAAATGTGTTACAATTAATTACTATAAAAGATAAAAATAAGCGCATAATAATGGGAGGAGATTTTAACATAGATTTTCTAACGAACAAAAAACCAAAATTAACTCTTCAACACCAAATGTTAACGTTTAACTTTCATCAAAGTAGTAAGTTTCATCATCGTAAAAGAAGCTACTAGAATCACTCAGAATAGTTCAACATGTATTGACTTAATTTTTGTAAATTTCTATAATAAAAATATGCAGGTGGCTGTACAGGAGCTAGGTTTCTCCGACCATAAAGGAATATTCTTAAAAATACCATAAGGTATGAACCCCCTACCCCAGCAATTTATAATAGAAAGACGACTCTTTAATACAAAAAATATAAATCTATTTAAAACTGAACTACAAAAGATATCATAGAATAATATACTTGATTCTAAAAATAATGTAAATGAAAATTACAATATATTTATCCAAACTTTGCATAACCTATTACACAAATGTATACCATTAAAAACTTTAAAAATTAGAGCAGTAATGAAAAAAACTTATCTTACAAAGGGATTAAAACTATCTAGTCGCAATAAAAGATCGTTAAGATTACTTGCGACGCAGTCAAAAAATGTTATACTAAAAAATCATTATGAAATCTATACTAAAATATTAAAGAAAACCGTACATACCGCTAAAAATATTACAAATATAAGCAGATTTCAAAAAACAGGCAACTAAACTCAAATCATGTGGCAAATAATAAAAAATGAAACTAATAAAAATACACCTAAGACAATAAAATATCCAAAAATAAAATCGGGACAGCACACCATCAGTGAACCGAAATCTGTAGCGGATTATTTAAACATATTTTTTGCATCAATAGGAAATTCCTGTACAAATTTAAATTTAAAAATACATATAAATATTAACAACAATGCAAACAATTCTTTTTTATTAAGTCCTATGGAAACTAGTGAGGTATATACACTTATACGGAATTAAAAAAATAAAAAAATGCTTTGGGGTAGATGGAATCCCACCTATGTTAATAAAGAATTGTGTTTTTGAATTAACTATACCATACACGTACTTAATAAACCAGTAGTTCACTGAGGGTACTTTCCCAGATGCATTAAAGATATCTTTAGAAAAACCGGTCCATAAAAAGGGCGATATAACCGATCCCAATAATTATCGTCCTATTGCGCTATTGCCCACATCAGCAAAAATATTTGAAAGTGCAATGACCAAAAAAATGTATTGTTTTTATGAGAAATATAACATTTTTCACGATAGCCAAAATGGTTTTCGAAAAAACCCATCTACTATTTTGGCTATATACAAATATATTCAAAAATTACTTGACATAATTAATAGTAAAAAATATGCCGTCGGCCTACTACTAGACATGAGTAAGGCCTATGATAGAGTAAGTTATAAAATACTTTTAGATAAACTTTATGCTACTGGAATTCGCGGAATTGCTCATAATTGGTTTAAATCGTATTTGTAAAATCGATCACAAATTGTTGAAATTCAGAATACAAACTTCGAAACCGGAGAAATCCAAATAGTCAGATCAGACAAAATCCCGACTATAGGATCGATTCCTCGTGGAAGTGTCTTAGGTTGTATTCTATTTCTTATGTATATAAATAACCTCCCACAACAAATGTAAGAAGTATGTATTATCTTTGCAGAAGATGTATCTATCTTGCTCTCATCTACAGACAATTGTGAATTAAACGAAAAATTAAATACATCATTCACTAAAATACACGACTGGTTAGAATTACATAATTTAGAGCTGAACTATAATAAAACTAAATTAATCCTGTTTAAAAATTATCAAAAACGACATCTACAAATAAACTTTAACTACAAAAACTTTACGATCGATACGGTCAACTCTACAAAATTACTCGGTATTGAAATTGACACACATCTAAATTGGAAACCCCACATTCAAAAATTAACGAGTAAATTGTCCTCATTTATATTTGCACTCATATATTTGAAAAAAGTTACTGACTTAAAAACAGCTCTTACGGCGTATTATGCGTATACTCAGTCTATACTAACTTATGGAATAGTCATCTGGGGCAACTGTACTGACATAGATAATATTTTCAAATTGCAAAAAAAATGTATCAGAATCTTGACAAATATAGAAAAACCGGACTCATGCAGACCACATTTTAGAAAACTTGGTATACTCACACTCACGTCTATTTACATTATTGAATGTTGTAAGTTCGTTAGAAAACATCCAAATCTATACGATCCTGTAAATACTGTTAAAAGAAATAATCGAACTCAAAATAAATTGAATATTCAATTCTCAAAATTAAAATTATTCACAAGAGGTCCCCATACGATGGTAATTAAAATATATAATAGTGTTCCAAATAACTTCAAAAATATTGATAACACCAAGTCTTTTATAAAAAAATTAAAGTCATTCTTAATCGATTAAAGTTATTATAATTTAAGTGAATTCTTTACATATGCAAATAAATAGTAAATGTATGTATAATAATTTAAAAAAAAAAATTGATGTTAGACTAGCAAATTTTAAGAAATAAGATAGTTGGTATTTAGTATGTAGTAGTTAATATTTAGTATAATAAAATAAAAAACTACCCTCTTATAAATTGCTATGCCCCTACGAGGCGTCACTTGATGTATGATGTATTTTTTGTGGCATGCAAATTATATAAATAAATAAATAAAATTAGTCATCTAAATTTCAAATTACTTGCAGGAGAAAGCTGTTCACGTGTAAAGTTTTTGTTTGCTCGAACACCAACTTCGCTGTTAGTTCTTGATGTCGAGAATTCGAGATTTATTGATGCTGAGGGCGATAAATACTTTAAAAGACGAAATGGATATATTGAGTTATATAAAAACTATATATAAGCCATGCCCGCGACTTCGTATATATAAAAGATTATTATACTTTCTACTTTTGCCTGTTTAAGCCTAGTTCTGAATATAGGTCTTTTAAAATTGCGCTAGCTAGCAAACCTGCTTGAAAGCCTGAGTGTCGCATACTCATCATGCTTTCCCGTTTTGTGAATGCAGTGCTCGTCCGTAAGTCGGTAGAGTATACTGCGTGCAGCTGAGATTTTAGAGTATTTGGAGAAAAGTGTGAAAATTCCCACTTATAATTTTAATTTAGACCAGTTCTCTGTTCTAGCTCAGTTAATATGATATAATTCTATATGTAACGTCTAGTTTAAATATCCCTTACCGATCTTGAGTGTATAAACCGAAGGGTGATGAAAATAGGAATTTTCTTGTTGCGTTTAAATATTTCTTCCAAAATTTGCGATTATTGCAGCAGATATTTTTACGTGGTAGAGCCATGCTGCAGCAATATTAGTAGTGTATTTGTAGCACGAATGGGTTGGCTCGACCGGAGAAGGACCACGCTCTCACAGAATACCAGCGTAAAATAGCAGCTTAAAGCTGCTGTGTTTCGTATGGTGAGTGTAGAGACCCGGAGACCATTTTTACTGGAAATGAGGCATTCCATCTAAGCCCTCACGGGTGATAACGTATCTGCATTTTTATTTGTAATAGAAGATAGATGTAGATGTCCATGGGCCGCAGCAACCACTTACCATCAGGTGGACTGTGTGCTCGGTTGTCACCCTTATCCTATTAAAAAAAGATACTTTAAAATAAGTCACAAATATTTCAAATAATCTTTCTAAGATAAATTAATAGAATCAGGCGTTACTTTGCGGAAATCCATTATAATGGGGTTGTTATAAAGTAATTTGCTTAAATTCTGCCTAGTTTTAAGGGGACCTCCCACTCTCCCTCAATCGCGCGCACTGTACCCTTCGCCGTCAGTCCCAGCACTACCATTCCCAGCACACTAGTTTTTTACGCGGAATTAAGCAAATTAGTTTATAACAACCCCAAATAATCTTTCTTTAATTATTGTCGTTAAGCGTTGCATTAGGTATTATAAATTGTAAACAAACAAATTGATTAAAGTTATGACACCGTTTTTCTATCTGTCACGGTGGCGATGTTTTTATAAACTGGGCTGGTATCTCAAAGACCGAAGAAAATAAAGTGTCATAATTTATCAATTTAAAGTTCATTAAGTAACTACAGACAATAAGTAGTAAGTATTTTATTTTAGTTTATATTTTTATTTATTATTTTCATTTTAGTGAGTTAGTAAAATAGCCTAGTTGCGTAGTTACACACTTTTAAGCTAAGACAATATCTCTGCTACGCTGCAGTCCGTAACAAAAGTCATTGGTCGGAGATGTCGCCTAAGGTGACGTTATCATAATGTCGACCGTAAATTTCATGCTTGTAGTGGCTTTTGTTCTGACTAGATAAATTATTTTGCTGTTATTAATTAATTGAATAGTAACTGAATTTGATTCTATCAAATAATAAATTTGACAAAAATTTTACGGCATTTTTTTTAAAGTAGTAGTAATTTTTTTTAGTAAGTTTAGTAATTATGAAGTAATGTATTTTGCTGTCAAATAAAAGTGTATCAAAGAAATAAAGTCACGACTTTAAAAGCATTTTGTACGTGGTAGAGCCATGCTGCAGCTATATTCTGGTATAGTTGTAGCACGAATGGGTCGGCTCGACCGGGGAAGGACCACGCTCTCACAGAATACCAGCGTAAAATAGCAGCTTGATGCAACTGTGTTTCGTATGGTGAGTGTAGAGAACCGGAGACCCTTTTTACTGGAAACGAGGCATTCCATCTTAGTTCTCAAGGGTGACAACGCATCTGCATTTTGATTCGTAATCGAAGATAAATGTAGATGTCTGTGGGGCACAGCAACCATTTACCATCAGGTGGACTGTGCGCTCGTTTGTCACCCTTATCCTATAAAAAAAGCAATCACGTAGGAATTATTTAACTGTTTTCAGTTTTTTAAGTAAGTTTTCATCCTTACAGGCTATCGAAATCTACTACCGAAAACCCCCACACAACCTCATAGGGTGGACTTTTGCCACCGTTGTCTCACTTGGCAACGACTAACGAACGGCGAGTTACCAACCGTAGTTTTTATTTTTTTGTTATTAATAGGAAGACGCCGCTGCACATCTCCTAGTATGTTTTTCTCTGTCGATTCTTACTGCACTTACGCGACGATATGGCTTAGTGGATATTTTTACACTGTCACTTTACGGTCTTACTTAGGCAGTTTTACTGACATTTATTAAATTATTAATTTTTTTTTACCCTTTTGAATGTACAAAAAATACTATGAGCTTAAGATTACAACTAAAAAATGTACAAACGATTATTTTAACCATTAAAATTATCAGTTATTTTTTTACTACTATAATTTTAAACTATTTATTAAATTCATACATTAACGCCACATTTAGATGCGCTGAGTATAATATGAGCGAACGAGTACGTATTGCGCAGAGTTGCAGTAAAACGACTACACTTTTGTTGAAACTCGCTTTCGTTTCCCATCTAAATTAGTTACTACGGTCTACGTATGAAAATCAATTCAATAGGAATAAACTTTCAATGTTTAAAAATTCAATGTTTTTTATGAAGTTTTATTTGGTCAAGTCGGCCGTTAAATCGGTTAGCATACCTAAAAAAACATATACGTCGATAATTTAACCTCCTAATATTATGAAATTGTAATTATGGCAAATATGGCTCCTATGACGGAATCTATCGGCGAATTATATGTTTAGCAGAGTACTTTTGAAATATAGATGATAACTTGAAATTTTATAAATTAACGAATATAGATATTTTGTTTAACGTAAAATCAAAAACCAGACGTTTACAATTTGTTTTTATTATTAAATTAGGCTCACTCTTGACCTCCATCTGGCCCGAAGGCAAAGATGAGGTCTAAGATGGAACGATTTTGCCCAGGAGAAGCCTGTTAACACGCACCTTGAAGAGGTTAAGGTTATAC
Organism: Parnassius mnemosyne; assembly: GCA_963668995.1. Taxonomy (NCBI): domain Eukaryota; kingdom Metazoa; phylum Arthropoda; class Insecta; order Lepidoptera; family Papilionidae; genus Parnassius; species Parnassius mnemosyne. The sequence goes on along the minus strand of CAVLGL010000046.1, from coordinate 8,205,978 downwards.
GCACTCGGAAAAATAGACAACGGCAGGGCATTCCACTCCTTGGCGGTGTGCCAATTATTGCACTTAGTTCAAATATTCGGAATATCAATCAAGTGTGGACGGTAACCTGCAGTGGGTCTGGTATTCCGATAGGAGAATGGATATGACAGTATGAGCTTATGAGGCTTATGGGCACCTTCTCCGAAGTACAATCGGTAGGAGATCGACAAACAAGCAACTTGGCGGCGTGATCTAAACTGTGAAGTTTAGTTTCCACAGGTTTATGTTGGCTCTTGTGTTGCACTTAGTAGTGTGCAGCAGGTTGAAATTTTTGCTGAGCCATCCCAAAGTTGACTACATTACTCCATGCATGTTCGAACTTAAGCTTTATATAAAGTTAGAAGCTGTCCAGGCGTGAATTTTCGCAACTTCTTGTTTAAAATACAAAGCTTTTCGCCGCAGTTTGTGATTTCGACTCAATGTTGGAACCAAAGTTGAGTTTAGCACTCAACTATATGCCGAGAAGCTCAAGATGATCAGTAACCATTTAATCTAACTTCTAGAAAGAGGTACATCTGTACCTCGGAAACTAGGAGTCAGATTTAATGGACTCCGTTTTGTGGAGAACAGACAGACCTGCTTTTTGGCGGCGTCGAAAGTGACCAAATTGTCAATTGAGCGACGGGACTTAAGGTTGCATTTATCCGCTCCACCACAGCCACTCTGAACGAACCCCCTGTGCCACCACAGCCACTCTGAATGCCCCTCCGTCTTTTGCATTGGACATGAATCTCTCTATGACTGTGCTGTCATCTGCACACCCAATAATAACTGCAAGAAGTAGGTCATTGATGTGCATCAGGAAATGAGTCGCAGAGAGAACAGACCGCTGAGTAACTCCGGCATTAATATGCATTAGAGAGCAGTCATATGTGATTACACTGATCGACTGTTTACTCAGAAAGTCAGATATCCAGTTGCAAAATTCGGCATGGATGCCGCAAGCAGGAAGCTTACTCAGCAGCCTTGCGTGCCAAATCCTGTCAAAAGCCTTCGAGATATCGGGTAAAACTGCTAAAACTTCACCGTTCTTCTCAATGACCTGGCTTCGGAAGTGCGTGACATACACAAGAATACTATAATATAAATATCACTTTTTTATTTTAAGTCGAATAGAAACATGGAAAATAACTTATTATTTCACAAGTCATAATAAATACTTCATTGCAATCTTTAATCATATAAAAATTTAGATACTATATTAGCTATGCAAAACTGAGAATATGAAAAGTTTTTTGATATTCACTTGATATCGTTCGCAATTTACTCATAAACTGACTGCTGCTGCGGTGGACGGTTTTTAATTTCAGCGCAACTCTTTTCATGCAGAAGCTGCAATCGTATTTCATTGCTATCAGAATACAAATAAAACTAAGATGTATGAATAAGGATGAACATTTTTCAAAACACTGTATTTTCGTTGAAATAATTTATTCCATTACTTTTTTTACATGTCTATGTACGAGGTCACGAGATTAGGTTCTCTATCTCTACTTAGTAGTTAGCAGCATTGTTGTTTACGTATTTTTATGTACGTATTTAGTATTTTCTAACTTACCTATATTCTAAATTTCTAAAAAGAGCCTGCCTGCGTTTGTGCGTGCGAATGTAAGTAACCCTCTCATAACTTTTGAATAGCTTGGTCGATTTAAACGAACTCATCGGCGTTGGAAAGGGCTTCACCAAATATAACGTTACGTTTTTTGTACGTTTTGGAGCTCGGGTGCAATTTGGAGCGCTCTGCATTTGATTCTGAAACTATTTCAATAAACTTTGTCATGATAACTTTTAAATAAATTTATCTGTACAATACGCGTGTCACCTACTGTAAGTTAATGTATTATGCCTATAACCTTTGCGCAAGTGCAAGCAATAAGGAATGCATCGGAGGTTTGTTCATGTAGAAAGAATGAACGAGGAAAGAGTGACAAAGCCAATTTATGTTGCAGAAGTGAACGGCAGAGTCAGGAAGGGACGCCCTAGGTGAATGTTTATCGACCAAATCAGCGATACATTGAAAATGGGCCACATTAGGATTACCCCTAACCGACGAGCGTGTGTGCGTAGATATAATTATGTATGTAAAGGATGCGACAGGGGTGGGTACAGGATCGTGCCAAATGGAAGTCTGTAGTCTCTGCCTACCCCTCTGGCTGACAGGCGTGAGCGTTTGTATGTTGTGTGTATTATTTTTTATTACGTTATTGTGATCTGTAAATATTACATGCATGTTAGCATGACCTTATTACATTTAGCTTCCTTTATTAGAAATGTAGATATTTAATGAAAAAATGAAGACTTTCTCTTGGATTTGTAATGTGCACGAAAAATTAGAAACACATGGTAGAGCCATGCTGCAGCTATATTATAGTTGTAGGACGAATGGGTCGGCTCGACCGGGGAAGGACCATGCTCTCAAATAATACCAGCGTAAAATAGCAGCTTAACGCTCCTGTGTTTCGTATGGTGGGTATCGAGAACCGGAGACCCTTTTACTGGAAACGAGGCATTCCATCTTTGCCCTCACGAGAAATTTGTATGAGGGTGACACTTATCTATTCGGGCTCCTGGACAAAAGAAAAATCTTACCATATATCATATTTTCGATATTAAGATTTTAGTAACCGACACGTTTTGATTGCTCGTGGCTCTTAAATGACAACACTGTTATTAACCACTGGTTGAAAATCAAAAACACTAATTATTATCGTGGGCATATTATAATTATTGAGATATTTTTTCCTGTCTCAATATTTTGTACAGAAGGCTCACTCAATTTTATTTACGTAGCAGTCACGCTGCAGCTATTATATGGTTGTAGCATGAATGGGTCGACTCGACCGGGATAGAAACACAGAATACCAATGTTAAATGGCAGCTTACTTCTACTGTGTTTTGTATGGTGAGTTTAGAGAACCAGAGACTCTTTTTACTGGAAACGAAGCATTCTATCTTAGTTCTCAGGGCCGGCAACGCATCTGTATTTTGATTATCAATTGAGTATTGATGTAGATGTCTTTGAGCCACAGCAGCCACTTACCAACAGGTGGACTGAATGCTCGTTTGTTACTCTTATTCTATAAAAAAGAAACATGCGTGAACGAAGTTCTTTTCATAGTATATTATTTTTGACAAAAGAATTACATTATTGATTAACAAATACAAATAAATTAATTAAAAAGTCTATTCAAATCAAGCGTCACTTAAAATAATATTTCTTTCATGGCAAGATAAGAAAACGTGCGAGAGAGATGGATATTATTTCATCTCGCTCGCACTATAGAAAGGGGGCCGTGACGGGTTAGTGATGATAAAAAGAAGAAAAAGAATATATTTACTATTTCAGTATGTTAAGCTTGTGATAAAAATGTGAAAATCTTGTGATCTTATCATAGATGGCAGAAATATTGTCCTTTTCCTCTGTGATATTCACTGTGCAGTGTTATTCGCAACTGCCCATGTAATCGAAAACTTCAAGTTTCCAGGTGCAACCTTCTGATTGCTAGTTTCTTTATAGAGGTAACAAGCAACGTTGTTTATTTTTACCTGTGGTTAAGTGTGCCAATCTCCCATTCAATAAAATACGTTAGAATCACTTCAACCACCAGCAATTATAATTACAACCCCAAAACTTTGAAATAGAAACAACCGTTGATAACCATACACATTTTCATCTGTGGCATCATCACGTAATTAACCGCTCTGGGACTCTCAATATCACCTGCAGGCCACGAGTCGGAACGGTAGAACCGAATTTGCTTTGCGCTGCAAACGTTATCGTCGAACGTCAAGTCATAGTTATTCTGCGCTTGAAGATACGAGTAAAAGGTTACACAATAGCCGATATTATAACTAACTACAATATCGACTAATTATTAAGGTTATATATAATATTTTTAATGATGGTTAATATAATTAGTAAGGTAGGATAATACTAAAGCTTACATTTATTTTTATGGAACAAGTTATAATACGCGTATATAAAGATATTTCTATAAAGTTTCAGAATAATATTACCTTTAGCTTTAATATATATAAGAATAAATTTGCCGTGTAAAAAGTAATGAAAATTGAGTACTATGTTAAGTATAAAATTCATATGGGACTAAATAGAAATGGAAGTAGCGCGTTGTATAGAGATATATGATTTATCTTTACGAATTTAGTTGCATTGTTTGGACACTCGTAGGAAACAAGAGATTCTGCATGCTTTACAGAAAAAGCATTTTAATGCATGTCTCTAAGAACTTCACTTCCCCTAAAACTAAGATTCTATCAAATATAATTTTTTCAGAGTGCGCGCTTGTATAATTTAGAATTCGCATCACAATTCTGGAATCCCAGGTTTGTAGCAAACAACTTTCTTTGAATATTTTTAATTTGGTTAACGATTTGAATATATTCTAGGGAAGTCTAACCGTTACCTATAAGTCATCTTGATCAGATCATTATTTTGTTATATTTTAACAAATTAAGATCATAAAAAACCTTTTATTTCATGGTAAGCCTACACTAGGTGATAGAACTATTTTTCTACGCAGTAGTCCGTCTAGGTAGGTATCGCCATCTTACCTATTTATGTTGTCAAATACTATTCCCTGCACTGCTGTATTTTGGTCTGAATGGTATATATAACTAGTATAATTACAATTTGTGGGGCATTTCATCTTGATCTTCAAGGGTAACAACGCATTTGCAGCTCTTCTATTCTTTAATAAAAAACCGGCAAAGTGCGAGTCGGACTCGCGCACCGAGGGTTCAGAACAAATATGTAGGTATATAAGTTTAAAATTTATAAAAATATTTTTATTATATGATGTAAATAAAAATTTATGCTATTCGCAATTTTTCCTTTATCTGTACTAAAAAACGTTGCATCGTACCAAATTTGAAGATTCTGAGTTCACGGGAAGTACCCTGTATGTTTTGATTCCCCTGCGAATGTCGAAAATTTACAGCATAAACGGCTGTATCTTTTGAGTGCGTTGGCTTAGAAGTTTGATTTTTTCACAGCTCTAAGTGACAGTAGACTTGAGTATATGATATGAATTTCAGCTTGATACCTTCACGCGTTCCTGATAAAAAGGGTCTTGACAGACAGACAGACAGATGGACAACAAAGTGATCCTATAAGGGTTCCGTTTTTTCCTTTTGAGGTACGGAATCCTAAAAATGTAAAGGTTTGTTGCTCTACGTTACCACTTTGTGTTGTGAGGACGAATAAATCTTTTAAAGTTGGATGACTTAAGTTACCAAGTTTTTGAAAGATCCTTCATCTATCAATGGATTTATAGTCTGATAAATGCACACGCACTGGACAATAACCAAAAAGGACTAAATGGTGTTAGGTACGTTTTTCAACGTCTCTTCTGCATAAACAGAAGTACCGATTTTTATAGATTTAAGGGTGATGAACGAGCACGCAGTCAGAAAGTGGAATCTGCAATCTATCGATATCTTTAACCTGCGTTTGTCATTTATTAAGAATTAAATTGTAGATAAGTAAAGGGAAACTCCGGTTTTCCTCTCTCGCGAAACTAGCATTACGCTAATATTTTACGCTAGTATTCTATGAGAGCTTTATCCTTGCCGGTTGAGCCGACCCATTCGTGATACAACCCTAATATAGCTAAAACGTGGTTCTTGCAGGTTATATCTAATCTTACTTAGCGTTGGCTGGTTCCTAGGTTCAATACATTGTCCTGTCTCCTCCATTTCCTGGCGATTAAGAATAATGTTGGACTAAATATAATTAAGATATAAACTTAATATAAAGTGGTCAAAAAGATCTTAGTTAGTCGTAATTTTTGCCCTTCTAATGTTGAAAAAATCGACAAACTAAAATAAAAAGAAAGAAGAAATTTTATGATAAATTAAGTTTTTAGATTACATGTAAAAGAAAAACAACGTGATGTAAGCGGTCTGCTGTGGAGCTTAGACAATAACTCTACTGCGCTGCAGTCCGTAACAAAAGTCGTTTGTTGCAGATACCGCCTATGGCGACATAATAATTATAGGAACATAAATTACATTTTCTTGGGGCTATTGAAATATCTAGAACTATTTATAAAAAATTATTTTGGATCGGTAGTATAGTAGGTAATACAATAATTATGTCCTCCTTGAACAGTTTCTCACCAGGACGTGACGGGTTTATATGAGGAAGAAGCAAAGTATCTATCCTTTGACGTGATGGGGCTGCCAGGCAGCAGCGGTTAGGCTTACTAGCGTTAGGATGGCCTTGCAGATATGTGGTGGTGGAAAACTGTGAGAATTTAGTCGGTAAAATCCCGACATAACTTGCCACTGTGCTCGTGAAGCGGCAGGTGGATATGGTTTTTCAACGTGTTGGGTATTTTCTCAAGAGGTAAAATGTAATTTCAAAAGGTAATGTGGCCATTTAATAAAATTGTCATCAAGCCTTGTAACCAAGAGAGTATTAGAGTCAGAATAATTGGAGGTTGTAAGAAGCTTCCTTTATCCTCATCAGCTCGTATAAGACTACGACCATTCCATTGTAGGGGTAAGTGTTATAACTGTCATGTTTGACAGGCGAATTGACGCTACTATTTATAGTTGTTCAAGTTTTTTACGCCTGGCGTAGTAGTAATGTAGTTTTTATTTATTTTTAATTAATTCTATAAGGACGAAGAGATTCGCATTATGGCAGGTTTGAAAGATGACCTTATCACAAAAATTGATAAGGGCGTGCTTCGGTGGTTTGGGCACGTTGAGCGAATGAGTGAAGACCGAATGGTGAAGAAAATATATAGCGAAGTTAATATTAAAAGGTGTCGAGGTAGACCGAGACTAACTTTCGAAGACCATGTGAGCAAATTGCTCGAAGAGGGTAGGGTCAAGAGTACTCGGATACTTAGACGTGCATGTATGAAGAAGATAATGAATCTGAAAGAAGCGAAAGAGGTATGTAAGGATCGTGACACTTGGCGATCTGTTCTCTCTGGCTACCCCGTCAGGGATTGTGCGTGAAGATAAGTAAAGTAAGTAAGTAGTAATTCTATAAGGAAGACCAATCACTAAAATAACTAAGATAATAATACTTAATAGCTACAGTAAGCCAATTAAATATACTCACCAACAGATACAAAGATCTTAAGTATCTAATACTGACAGTACTAATATCAAATGAAGGTTTAACGTGTAATGATAAATATAATAGCCCAAACTTAAAATACCTAATAAAGCTTTCGATTAGTAGAAACTAAATTAGTATCTTATTAATATTTGACTAACGATCAGGCCAACAAGCATTCTCTTGAATCCAATAACAATTTCGATTCAATGTCAATTTCAATCCAATGTAATTTCAATGTGGACAAATTACCTTACTCTCGAAACAATTTTGTTAACATTTGATTGAAATCGGAATTGCACTTCTATTGGCCAAAAATTTTGTCGTAACACATGAAGTTAGCTGCGTTACAATAATAAACCCTTTGTAACTTTCATAAATGAGCACTTAAGTAGTAAAAATATTTAATAAATGGTCAAACATAACGTCTTTTCACACATTTCTTTTATTTTGAGATTGGTGGAGAATATAGATGTCTCAATAAATCTTAAACATTCTTTTAAAAAGCTTGTGATGGTTAAAAACTTTCAAATCAAATGTTCTTTCTTAATTTTGTCATTAATTTATAATATATTACTTAAAAGTGATGGAATGCATTTAAATACCTGAGACCTGTGTTTTAAAATATTTGTTATTTTAATTTCAGAATCACAACTTAATTCCATACCACATTTCCCAAGCAACAGCACTGTACCAACAAGAAATTATCAAAATATGGAACATCTGAAAAGAAAGTAAGAAGCAAATACAATGTACCAAATAGCCAGGACAATAATTGAGGTTACCAGTAATTAATATTGCTGTTTTAATTTTTCCAAACAATACAAAACAATAGCATTATTGTAATTTCATGTTATTTTAAATTAATTTGTTTTCTTTTAATTTCTGTTGTAAAATACTGATTTTGGTTTATTTTTAATACAGTTTTAACTGTTATTCAAAAATTTTAATTAATAAATTTAAGAATAGATACAGACTAATGGTGATAGGTTTGATTAAAATATTTCTGTATTAAATAAATGATGAAACTTTGTATCATAGTTTTATTAATAAATCTTTATTAAAATGACGTTACCTATATTATTTTATTTTCAATTCTTATATAAAATAATAAAATGTAACTTAATATTATATTCATATTTTCTGTACATGTGAAATCCGCCAGTAAACCTACCTCTACCCAGCAGTGCGTCATATAAAGGCTGTAAATTAACCCTTTTTTTAGGCTAAAATTTAACAGTACTTCATTTGTTATATATCTTCTCTTTGGAGTTTGCATATTTAGGTTTTTATTTATGCCTAAATATATAAGTCCTTAATTATATAATAATGTTTCCTAAATTCATCATCACTTATAGAAGAAACTACGTCGTTAAAACGCATCATTCAAAGCTCATTTCGTGTTTATTTTAATTGAAATAATTATATCACAAGGAATGAGAAAATTGCAGAAAACAAACGATTATATTAACACCATTCCTAAAATGTTACTGTTTTGCTATTGTCTAAATTACAATTCCAACGCAATACAAACACAATACGCAGCTGTCAAATAACTGTCAAAACTACGTCAACAGCGCCGATTTTTCTTACAATCTGATTAGATAATTTAAATTCCAATCTCAAGGAGTTCACACAATAACCACACAATGAATAACTAATTAAGCGCCAGAGTCGCTTTCATGAGTATGAATCGTTATAATTTCAATCCCGATCGATCGTAATTGTTTTCAAGACTAAGCCTGCTGTTTGTCGCATTAACGCCGAAGTAATGTCTGATAGATTGATTACCGCTAGGCAAATTTATTGCTATTCATTAAATTGCCTACCGGTTACCGGTTTGCCCACCGGAATTTAAAGTAAGTGTCCACCCCCTGAGTTTTATACGGGAAGTCGAACGAAAAAGAAATTAAGATAATTACTAAAATGTGACAAGACTTTGGGAATAAATACGCTTCTGGACTCTTTATTAAGAATAGGTTATATTTACTTTAAGTTAATTTAGATAGGGACGTACACGTACACGTTTTTCTAATGCTAAACAGTGTACTGACCATGTTCCTGCTATGAAGCTGGAATATTATACAGATTACCTGCATTCGATTTTTGTCTTTACAGGTGACAATTCACCTGGGTCTATAATTGTTACGTGTAAGTCTAAAATTTTATTTATACAATTTTGGCTATGTATTTACTTTCAGTACGTAATATATTGTCAACGGTTCTATCGTTTGTCATCCTTGAACATATTGAATAGTATTGCGAGATCTGTTAAAGGTCTTCAACTTTCCCCGACATTTCTCTCAGTTGTATATATATATATATATATATATATATATATATATATATATATATATATATAATATTATGTATTTGATTATTGCATTGTCTTATATACTATATATACCTTGTACTATTAATATATACTTGTTTATTTACTATTTAGGCATACTTCTATATATTTAAATGAAAATAATCTCCTTCACCAAGGTTTGCTTGGAAGAGATTGCTGTTTAGCGATAAGGCCACCTAATTGTACATACATTTATACTTTTAAGTTTGTGGTTTTGTGTAGTATTTTGTGTGCAATAAAGAGTATAAATAAAAAAAATGTTTTAGTCATCCGAAATCCTAATAACACTATTGGTTACACTGTAGTGTTATGCTACTTACTTATCATTTTACATTATTTTAAATTCATTTTTCCATTCTGTTTCGATTTTCTGCATTCACTTCAAAACTGGATATTTTACATCACCTTTATTTCCATAGGTGAGTGATGTACATCACTCACCTTCGATTTGCCGACGATATAGTCCTTATGGCAGAATCGCTGGAGGACCTAAGCACTATGCTCAATGACCTCAATAGTGTTTCCCAACGGATAGGTCTTAAGATGAACATGGACAAAACAAAGATCATGTTTAATGTCCATGTCACACCTATGCCGGTAGTTGTTGGGAGCACTAAGCTCGAAGTTGTTGACGAGTATGTTTACCTGGGACAAATAGTCCGACTAGGTAAGTCCAACTTCGACCGAGAGGTCAATCGACGGATTCAACTCGGCTGGGCAGCGTTCGGGAAGCTACGACACATCTTCTCGTCAGACATACCTCAAAACCTGAAAACGAAATTGTACAACCAGTGCGTGTTGCCAGTGATGACTTACGGAACTGAGACGTGGTCCTTCACTGCTGGCCGTATGAGGAAGCTCAAGGTCGCTCAGCGAGCTATGGAGAGGGCTATGCTCGGAGTTTCTCTGCGTGATAAACTTAGGAATGAGGATATCCGCAGTAGAACCAGAGTGACCGACATAGCCCAACGGATTAGTAAGCTGAAGTGGCAGTGGGCCGGTCATATAGCTCGAAGAACCGACAACCGATGGGGAAGAAAGGTTCTCGAGTGGCAGCCTCGTACCGGTAGGCGAAGTGTAGGGCGTCCCCCCACGAGATGGAGTGACGACCTGGTAAGACATGCAGGAAGTCGATGGATGCAGGTGGCTCAGGACCGTGCTTTGTGGCATTCTTTGGGGGAGGCCTATGTTCAGCAGTGGACTTGTGAAGGGCTGTAATGATTATTTCCATAGGATCCTGTAACCATTTTAAACCATAAGAACACAATAACAAATCATTTCTACTTCGTATTTTCACATTATCAGCACTTTTAAATTGGTGTCAATGGAGTCTACCTTTTTTCAATCTTTTAGTTAGTTTTCCATAACTCTACAATTTCGGGCTTTGTGCGGGCAGTTGCGCTACCTTTTTTCCTATATCAATAATATCTCATTTTCCACTTAAATCTTGCCGTTTTCTTATTACAAGCCTAAAACCAAAATTTGACATGTTTTGAAATTGTTGTTTATTTGGTCTCTATGGCAATTATATTCAAATTTGCTACCGGTCTGTTGTTTCTATTTCGATAATTCCACATAAATACTCTTTTCTCTTGACCATTTACAAAAAATTTGCGTTTATTTTAAATAATTTTTCCGTTCTCTCTAGAAAGGTATAAAAGCCGATCGGTGAAGAAAGGCAGTCTCGCTTCAGTTCTCGAATTGGAAGCATCTCCTAAAGGCCTTATCCCGGGGCCGCACTGCCCCGGGATCCTGTAAGCCTCTGTCCTGCTTGAAGTCACTGGACTCAACAAACCGTTGCTCTGCCTGAAGTCGCCGGGATCCTACAAGTCTCTGCTCTACCTGGAGTCGCCGGAACCTGCAAACCTCTGTTCCGCCTGAAGTCGCTGGAACCTGCAAACCTCTGTTCCGCCTGCAGTCACCGGATCCTGCAGGCCTCGGTGCTGTCTGAAGCCGCTGAGGATCCTGAAAGCCCCTGTCTGGTCTGAAATCGCCGGATCCTGCAATCACCACATTCACCTGAGGTCGTCGCCTAGAGACGCCCACGCCTTCTCACCTACGCCGTGCGTGCTCGTTCCAGGCGCTGAGAGCACACCTTGGATCTTCAGACTCAGTTTCGACACTAATCTCCTTTTTTTATTACCTTTTTTTAAATAATTTGTAAACCACAATATCCATCCTCATCTCCATACTCCATTTTTGTTATATAAAATTGTAAATATCTTTTGAAACTTAAATATATTATTTGTTTTTGTTGTATTTTTGTTGTTTTGTTGCTCTTAGGTTAGATTCTTTTTGTTCTTAATTGTCGCTTCACGATAACACTTTGTATAGGAAAAAACCCATACCAATCGTTATTTAAATGGTGAATCACAGTACCATCCACCACAGTTAGTAAACGTGCAAAAATCGTAGTTTCAGAGAGTACGAGGGATCTATAACAGAAAACTTCTGGCAGCCGTGCTTCAGCACGTCGAGCAAGTATTGCAAGACAACAAGCTTCGGGTCCCGCGCCTACATCACAGTGACTGAGTGAAGCCGGCCACAGCCGAGGGTGTGTCTGCTGTACTACTCTATATCAGAGGAGTCACAGACAAGGTAGGCTACATCTTGACTGCGAATTGGGTCTCGCTTATATAGGACAAACAAAAAAATCCATTAAATCCCGTGTGAAATAACATATAACTGACGTTAGGCACCGACGCCCTGGGAATTCTGAAGTCTGTGAACATGTTCAAGATCGTCCCCGCCATTACATCAGATTTTATAGATTATAAATCCTCGCGAAAGAACACTGATTCCTACCAAGGATGAAAGGCGAGGCTATTGAAATTAAAAACAATCCTAATGAAATTAGAGGAGATGGATGGGTGCTGCCATTTGCTTGGGATCCTGTAATTAACAAAATTAAATCCAAACCCAAGCATACCACTGCAAGACCTCAAGATTCTGTAAGCTCATTCTGTGTAGATCGAACCAAAAATTAATAATCAAAACCTGAAAGTAGCCGGGCTAACTGTACATCGGAACTTGAAACATCTCAGCCCCCCCCCCCCCCCCCGACCACGGTTTGCTGTAAGTTAATTAAACGCGAGAGAATCCGTATAAATAATATTATTCGCCTTTATGAAGATGTCAAATTGATAATATATTTTTTACCTCAGTTTTTCTTTTAATAAGATGTTGTTTACAAATATATAATAATATGTTTCTATGTCTATCAAAGATTATAAATAATTTTGTAGACAATAAATTAGAATCTGAAATGTAGTTCAAAATTAACTCCACCTCCATATTATGTTGGAACACTTTTTGTAAATTACAGGTACCAAGATTATAAGAACTAAGATTATAACTAGGCAAAGTGCAAATAAATAATACTTTTTATAATAACATTATGCCTTTATTATAATATTAAACAAGAAAATTTTATTAAAGAATATTTTAGACTCTTTATAGAAATCATTAATAAAGAAATGTTGAAACAAAAAATTATACTTTAATTCTTTCTTCCAGAAGGTATCCGACAGGGCATGGACCCGGTGCAACACTGGCGGTTGAACAAAAATTAAATTGACTGCATTATGACGACTAGGCTACAATTTCTTAGTGATTCTTCAGTGACCGCGAGGGTAAATACTAGTAGCGAAGATAGATTCAAAAGCCGAATAAAAGATAAAAGGTTATGTCATTGCACTGTCACCTTAAAAAAAAACCGAAAATTTTCAACTTCAATTACCAAATCACTTTCATTACCTAGGCGTATGAAATACAGTAGACGATATAAATAACGAGCTCATGTACGCTAGATACTGAACAAATATCTACAAATATGCCAGAGATATGTCTGATAAAAAGAACTATCTATCTTAGCTGAAGGCTGACAATGGCAGCGTCATTTCCGGAACACCGCAGTCTTTGAGATAGGACACCTCGTCTTTGAAGGATAAGAACAAGTTTCAACCGCTCTATTCCAGTAATGTCCCTGATGACAGCTTGAGTAAGATTGGTGCTGTAGCATTTTCAAAACGGTAAGGCCCCGGGTGAGGATGGCATTACAGCAAAATTTTTGAAAGTGGTTTTAAAACCGGTACTTAAACTCCTCCAGATGTTGTTAATTTCGACCGAAACTATTCTGAAGGCGTGTAACAAAGATGCAATGATTTTGTTTTTCAAGAAATACTCTTTTGAAGAACCACTGACCGCTTTCCATTTCGAGCCGCGTCTACGCTCTATTTTTAACAGCAATTACGAATTGATTCGCAATGAAACTTGCGGACTTCCAGCCTCCCAAACAAACCAAAAGGCTTTAGTACCATAGATCTCATACATACTCTTTAGAATATTGTACAGAAGAACAAAGTGTTAGTTTAACGGTTCAAGATTGACTGTCAGTACTTGAAAGTGATGAATCGTCGGTTTTTAAAGTAGGGCTACGATGGCTATCCAAATACACAAACAGAATACCAAACTTGTCCAAATGCAGAGCGACGTAAAACAGAGTTACGTTATTAACGTATACACGGAACTCTTCACTGCTGCATTTAAAGAAATATGTAGAAGGGTAGTACCTACTCACACATATTCCTAGGCGGAGTTCTACTACTAGTTAATAAGAGATATTTTCTATATCAATTGGCCATAGACAGTTTTATGGCGAATGTGACAAAATCGTTGGCTTTTGTTCAATAACTTGTTGATCAACTAATTGAAATCTTCTTCTACTTGACACGTTAATTGCTAACGTCAGTTTGCATAATTAAACGGCTTACTTTAGATTCAACGCCGCGAGCAGATAGTATATCATTATTTCGTTTTGGCCGCGACCCTCAAAGATTTCCAATATTTTTAGACTAATTTAGTATGTTATTTTAGAAACAATGTGAAATGCTTCTAAATAACTTTTTACTTTGAGCCATATTCATGATGATCTCTTAAGCTGTATCGCAAGTAAGATCAGAACAAGCGCGCAATTTTCAAGCTGCCAATTATAAATCCAAAAACTGCAATAAATATTGCCATCCTTCTACTACACATCTTAATATTATATACTCATCTTATTCTCTTATGATCGTTAGTTGAATAGCTAATGACAAAAAATAAGTTGAAGGAGTTGACTGAATACATTTCGATTCGAAATATCGCTAACGCATTCAATTAGTTGGTTCGACGACAAGACCGCTGCAAAATGCAACAAGCACAATTAAAGTTAAAATCAACGCTCATATTTCTATTTTATACCACAATATAAAACGTTGTATTTTAAACAAGAACGGTGGCGCTAATTTGAAAAACGATGATCATTAAAAAGGGTTGTATGTGACAGATAGTTGTAATATATTTATATGCATATATTTTTTACAAACATAGATATTTTAAAATTATTCTAACAGAAAATTAACTAATGTATTTGGAACATAGCTATACATCATTACCAAAGGGTATACCCAAAATCTTTTGAATTTCCTTTTTTACTAACTGCAACTACTCAAAGTAAACTATCAGCTAAAGTTAACTTAATAATTTCTTATATTTACGCGAACACTACACATTTAAATAAAACTAATTTTATGGATTTTATCGCGTATATTAACTTATTTTACATGAGACGTTTCAAGCACTTTACATCACCCATGGTCACGGGGGGGGGGGGGACTGAGGTGTATGACGTCCCAATGTCAAAGTTAACCACGGCTACCTCCAGATTAAAAATTATTATTTTTTGTTCCGATCTACGCAGTATGAACTTACAGTATAATGAAGTCTTACAGTTGTATGCTTGGGTTGGGATTTAATTTTATTAATTATGGGATCCCAAGCAGATGGTAGCACCCAGCCATCTTCTCTATTGAAATTAGGATGTTTTTTGATTTTAATAGTCTCGCGAATCATCCTTGGAAGGAATCGGTGTTCTTTAGCGAGGATTTGTGGTCTATTAAATCTACTGTAGTGACGGGGGTGATCCTGTACATGTTCACAGACTGCAGATGTGAAGAATAGACGCTCCGGGAAGTCTGCAGTCTGTGAACATGTACAGGATCGCCCTGTAAAATAAATATCCTGACACTTTGTCTTTCAACCAAGCTTTGGAGTTGACGCAGTCAGTGAGGTATGCACGCATATCGGTAGATGCAGCGACCGGTGCGGCAGCGGCGCAGGTGCCTTGCGAGGTGTTTGTGATGGCGCGTAACTCTGAGCGGGCTCGTATCCGGCTAGATAATAAATCCAGGTGTCGATTTAAAGACTTTAGTTGTAAAAAGTGCGGTCAAAAGGTTACCTTAAAAAGATGTGTACAAATTATATCAATAAAAAAGCAAACTATTACATGACTACAGATACATCGGAGGATGTTTAAGGTAATGCTTCTTGTTTTAGTATTAGAAGCGAAAATGGAGAACCTTTTTTGTTAACGTAAAATTCGGTGATAAAATGTACGATGCGGAATAGACACTGGGAGCGCAGTATCAGCTATATCAGAATATTTTTAAGAACGTTTTTTTTTAAACAACGTTCAGTAGCAAGCTCCATAGCTATAGTTTTTTTATATAGGATAGGGTGACAAACGAGCACACAGCCCACCTGATGTTAAGTGGTTGCTGTGACCTGTGACCCATAGACATCCACATCTATCCTCAATAAAGAAATAAAATGCAGATGCGTTGCCACCCGTGAGGACTAAGATAGAATGCCTATTTCCCAGTAAAAAGGAGCTCCGGTTCTCTACACTCACCATACGAAACACAGCAGTGTTAAGCTGCTATTTTACGGTGGTATTATGTGGGAGCGTGGTCCTTCCCCGGTCGAGCCGACCCATTTGTGCTACAACTATTCTACTAATATAGATGTAGCTTGGCTCTACCACGTATAAATTATACACTATACAATACAAACAATACAATATCACGTTTAGTGGCCAGCTTTTACAATCTATTGGTTATATTTCGATACCGGTATCCTGTAATGAAAGAAATTAAACCGTGTACATTTGTGTTATTCCTTATCGCTGAAATTTCTCCACTATTTCGATTTTAGGTCCAGATTTCATGAATAAATTTAATACAAATTTTTGTAATTTAAATTTTTTGGAAGATATGTAAATTTGATACTTAGAAAATATATATGACAAAGTTTGTTGGGATAAATTAGGTACCTTTAAGAATTATGAAGTTAAATTATCATTAAAATCGGATACTAAGCCTATTTTGTAAAGCACGGCCGTGCCGTTTGCATTAAGATCTAAATAAGATGACACGTTAAACAAGCTTTAAGAATAAAATACAATTGAACCGGTAGACCTTTCCGATTTTGCATCTTATATTATCCCAGTATTAAAACATAACAGTGAGATTAGAATTACTGGCAATTACTGTATGATTTTCCTGTATGACCTTCAGCGATAATAAAGTTCATGTAGATAAATATCCCCTACCTAGATTCGAAGAACTTTTTTGGCGACTATATAATGGACAAGAATTTGCTAAGCTAGAATTATCGAAAGCCTACTTGCAGTTAATATTATCAGAAGAGTCTCAATTTCTGACCACAATAAATACACACCGAGGGTTGTTTAAATACAAATATATAGGATAGTTTTTACATTAACTATGGAAAATTTATTAGCGGGCAATGATGGCATCTGTATAATTTTAGATGATTTATTAATAACGGGAGCCTGTAAAGCAACGCATTTATAACATCATCATTCCATTACAGCCCTTCACAAGTCCACTGCTGAACATAGGCCTCCCCCAAAGAATGCCACAAAGCACGGTCCTGAGCCACCTGCATCCATCGACTTCTTTCATATCTTACCAGGTCGTCACTCCATCTAGTGGGGGGATGCCCTACACTTCGCCTGCCGGTACGAGGCTGCCACTCGAGAACCTTTCTGCCCCATCGGTTGTCGGTTCTTCGAGCTATATGGCCGGCCCATTGCCACTTCAGCTTACTAATCCGTTGGGCTATGTCGGTCACTCTGGTTCTACTGCGGATATCCTCATTTCTGAGTTTATCACGCAGAGAAACTCTCCATAGCTCGCTGAGCGACCTTGAGCTTCCTCATCCGGCCAGCAGTGAATGACCACGTCTCAGTTCCATATGTCATCACTGGAAATACGCACTGGGTGTACAGTCTCGTTTTCAAGTTTTGAGGTATACCTGACGAGAAGATGTGCCGTAATTTCCTGAACGCTGACCAACCGAGTTGAATCCGTCGATTGACCTTTCGGTCGAAGTTGGACTTACCTAGTCGGACTATTTGTCCCAGGTAAACATACTCGTCAACAACTTCGAGCTTAGTGTTCCCAACAACTACCGGCAGAGGTGTTACATGGATATTAATTATGATCTTTGTTTTGTCCATGTTCATCTTAAGACCTATCCGTTGGGAAACACTATTGAGGTCATTGAGCATAGTGCTTAGGTCCTCCAGCGATTCTGCCATAAGGACTAAATCGTCGGCAAATCGAAGATGAGTAATGTACTCGCCATTGATTTTGATACCGTATCCTTTCCAGTCCAAAAGCTTGAAAACATCTTCCAAAGCAGCGGTAAAGAGTTTCGGGGATATGAAGTCACCCTGTCTTACACCTCTCTGCAATTGAATAGGTTTCGTACTCTGGTTCTGTACTCGGATAGCCATCGTAGCCCTACTGTACTAGCACTTCAACACTTCGATATACCGACAGTCAACTTGGCATCGCTGAAGGGACTGCAGCACCGCCCAAATTTCGACGGAATCAAAGGCTTTCTCATAGTGCACATACACCAGACATAGTGGCAAATTGTACTCCTCGGACTTCTGTACAATTTGCCGAAGGGTATGTATGTGGTCTATGGTGCTAAAGCCTTTTCGGAAACCGGCTTGTTCGGGAGACTGGAAGTCGTCAAGTCTGCGCGCGAGACGATTCGTAATGACATACATTTCCTCCACCTCCTCATCGGGATGTGCCGAGGTTGGTGCGTAAACCTGTATGATCTTCAGCGAATACCGTTTGGTGATTCTGAGTATAAGGTACGCAACCCTGGTCGACACACTCTCAATCTTTACAACGTTGTTAATGATAGACTTGTGGACGATAAATCCGACACCTCCTTGGGACAGATGGTTGCCCTCCCGGTAATAGAGCAAGTTGCCGGATTCGAGGATGACCGTGTCCTCCCCCTCTCTTCGGACTTCGGATAATCCTATCATATGCCAGCGTAACTTGTCTATCTCTTCTTCCAACTCCACAATCTTCTCTTCAGTCCTCAGGGTGCGTGCGTTGTATGTTGCCAGGTCGAGTCATCGTAGGTGGCAACCGAACCTCCACCGGAGATTCTTAGCACCCCCTGCCCCGCCGTTACCATGGTCGCCACCGTAGCCAGGAATAGCGGGGCCGCCGGGGACTGGGGGCCGTCTCTTCATAACTTTTATCATGGGGGGTATATTGCCATAGTTACCACACTTGGCGAGCGGGTTGGCAACCGCAATTTTTTATTGTATTTTTGCCGTTACCAGGAAGATGCTGCTGCCCATCTCCTGCCTGTTTCCCTTTGTCGCCTTTTACGACACCCACGGGAAGATATGGGGTAGTGGATATTCTTAACCGCCACTACACGGCACGGCAATTTATGACATTGAGAGACGTAATTGAAGAGGCTACAGAACGTAGGTCTCACAGTGCGAAAAAAAGCTTGCAAATTTTTTCAGGAGTAATTAGAATACTTAGGATAGACTTTATAGATAAAAGGGGATTGCATAATATGTATGAAAAAAATCGAGCTATAATTAATGCTAAGCCATCTCAGAATGTTGCCGAAATAAAATCGTTTTTAGTAGTTAATTATTTTCGTGTTTGCGTTCCTCGCATGTCTAGTATATTAAATCCATTAAATACATTATTAAAAACCAAAGTACAATAGGAATGGTCAATAAAACAACAAAAAGCGTTTGATATCACTAAATAGAGTTAGTATCGAATCGCATTGTCGCTAATTATAATCCGTAGTAAAAACAATCCTAACTGTAGACGCTGGGCGGCAAGGGTTAGGCGCAATATTAGCACAAATTCAGTCTGATTAAAAAACTAAACAAGTTGTGCCGTACGCGTCGAGGGCATTTACTAAAAGCGAGATTGCATAATCGCAAATACAAAAAGAAGCTACTGCAATTATTTTCGGTATTAAGAAATTCTACCAGTGTTTATACGGCAGATCGGATCCTTTTATTTTGAGAACGGATCACAAACCCTTATAGACGATATTTGGCAATAAGAAAGGAATTACAGAAATTTACGCAAATCGATTATAATAACATCATTAAATACGTTCAAAGTGTAAACAATGTTCCTGATTACCTTTCGACGTATCGTCGACGAGTCGACGCAGAGTGAAGCAAATGCAGCGCCGTCAGAGGAACCGGTTTGCGATATTGAAATAAACTCTTTTGACGACGAAGATTCACTGTCTATTAATTTGCTAGGTAGAGAATCAGTTAGCGATGAAGTTTTAAGCAAAGTAAAAAATTATTTCATTAAAGGGTGGCCGTGTAAAACACTGGAAAAACAACTACTACGATATTTGAAACGTAGTTTTCAATTAGAATTAGAAGGCGATTGCATTTAGCGTGAACACGTATACGAAATAGTTAAAATGTTTTTATTTAAAAACTATATAGGTTCGAAAATGATATTGAATAAGTTATCTAAGTGAATTTATTGGGTGTTTTGAGTTGAGGCAGACGTTAGTAACGGATAACCCTATAAATTTTACATCGACAATATTTAAAAAATATTTGTGATTTGAACGGCATAAAATGTATCACCATCGTGCCGTAGCATCCTGCTTCCAATGGGCAAGCGGAGAACTCAGTAAAAACCGTTTTAAAGGCGATTAAAATATTAAAAATGGAAAATCGTTCACAATTTTCTTTTTTCTTTAATTTTAATGAATTATAGAAATGTATCATTGCAGCACGGGAGTTTCTCCAGCACAACTAATGCTAGGTCATCCTTTACGTAACAGATTAAAACTAATCGTACTAACAAATACTTTACCTTCGAGCTCGTCCCATCCAACTGCAAAAAAAAAAATTACTTTTAACAGATCTCGCAAAGTAAATAATACTAAACGAAGAACAGCTGTCTTATTTTAATGCATTCCCAATTTAAGTACACTACAATAATCGAATATAAAAACGCACAAGCCAATAAGAATTTAGTAGAATAAAATATATTTAAATTTAGGTACATGCATACATGTATTTGGATCTCTTTTACCACAAATTAAAAATAAGTAAGTAAATTTTTTATGCATTATTTCATGCATATTAAAAAGAATTTAACGTTATTTCAAATAAAATGCAGTGTTATTTAACTTTTACATGCTTCTTTTCATTGCACACGAGCACGAGAACAGCGATAGCAAATGCTTGAACCCACATTTTACACAAAAGTGGGCTTTCTAAAGAGGAACATTAAAACGGCTTTTAAATATGGAGTAGGCTCTCGTATGCGCACTTAGCTGCTACGTTTCTTTACATAAGTAATGAAAAACAATTTAGCTTAATTGCAAGCATTTGCGTTACACAACTTTATAATTTTTATATATAAAGTTGTTTAACGCAAATCAATATTAATACATTCTCAAACATAGGTATTATATTTTTTGAAACACGTCTATCCAAATATTTGTTACTTCTACTACATACGTGAGCGGCCCAGTTGCGACTTCAATGAATTTGGTTTTAATGGCAAGATTTTTTATTTCTAAGCTTATTTACCAGAAAAGCTACTGGCATTGATGTTTAATTTTTTGTAGATCAATTATTGTGCTTATGAAATAGTTCTACGAGTACCGTTATCGTCCAATTTTCGTCATCATACGTAAGTATAGTCAAAATGAACTGTTCGAAGACTGTGATATAGACGACCAGAAGACATCATGAAGAGGTCCAACTAAGCGAATAACTTTTAGAGGTCCAACTAAGCGAATAATTTTTATTCATATTATTAATTTGAAATTTTTTAATTATAAAACATGAAATGGTATGGATCCGGTTTAAAAGCAATATTAAAACCTTAGATCAAGGGTTTGAAATATTAGTCAAGGTTTACGACGGTACGAGATAGGTTTATACATCACTCTTATAAATATTACTCCACATAGTATTTAAAGTAATCTATGTAATATATTCATTCATTCAAACGCTTAGAAACCTTACATTACAAGTAATTTCATAAGTTCCTCTACTTAACTTCTGCGAAATTGTTGTTTATACTTTAACCTGCAATAATCATGATATGTCACAAACTTTGAATGTTGTCATTACGGTCGCCTCGGCGAAAATGAGGCAATGTAAGCAAAATGACTGACAATCTGGAGCTGAGTGACGTAATGCCTAACGTGTTATAAAGTGAAGCCAAATTTCGTTCGCGAAATAAGCAACACTTAACGTAAACTTAAATAAACTTTCCTTAAGGAATGAGTCCATAGTCCTTGATTTAAGATCTATGTTTCTTTTTTAATTTGAAATAGAAGAAACTTGGTGGAATACCAAACAGCCCGTAGTTAAACTGGCTCTCTATATTCTTCAGACTGGAACACAGCAGTATAAGCACTGCTATTTAGTGGCAGAAATAGATAAGAGGCAATGTTCTTACCTATTTTGCTATCAGATGAACTCCTAAGCAGAATAGAAGTCTACCTAAATAAACTTCCAAAATGATTCAGGGGGGGGGGATAACTGCTATATTTAATATACTTGTGTAAATATTGATATACTCTTGTTCTACAACAGTGTGATAATAATTTTTTTATGTTTTTTTTTTATATAGTATAGAGTGACATACGAGCACACAGCCCACCTGATGGTAAGTGGTTGCTGTGGCCCATAGACATCTACATTTATCCTCGTTTGCGAATCAAAATGCAGATTCGTTGCCACCCGTGAGGACTAAGATGGAATGCCTCGTTGCCAGTAAAAAGGCTCTCCGGTCCTCTACACTCACCATACAAAACACAGAAGTGTTAAGCTGCTATTTGACGCTGGTATTCTGTGATAGCGTGGTCCTTCCCCGGTCGAGCCGACCCATTCGTGCTACAACTATACTACTTATATAGCTGCAGCATGGTTCTATCACGTATAGGAATGTGCTTATTTAGTTTTGTTGATATTTATGTATGTTTATCATTTTCATTTTCAATTATATATTAATACAGCCCAACCACATAAGAAAACTTTACAGATACCCCAAAATAATAATAATGTTCTCCAGACCGAATTTCGATCACGGCGAGCAGGTTCAACGGAGACTAGCCATCAGCGCAGGACAGGATTATAGTGCCAATATGTTGTATGCGCAAGCATAGGCGCATTATCTATTCCCTCACTCTCATAATCCGATGAGGCGCTAAAGTAACACGACTGGAGAGAGATCAGGCGCAGGACCAACTGCTATACGTGCTTTCCGAGGCACGGGATTAAGATATCGACAACTTATTGACTCCGGGCAGCTACTGATAAATTTTTATTGAAAAAACTCAATAACTGATTCGTTTTGGTTCGACCAGGGATTCGTACCTAGGACCTCATGATCAGCAGTAGCCATACTACGAGTACAACCGTATAGTAGCAATACATAGACCAACGAGACAGCATGTAAAATTCCACTTCTATACATGGAACTCTTGGTAGGCGGTACCAAACGTCTCGCACCTTTTAGACTGTGGGTCGCTGGTCTGGTTATTTTCCATTTGACGTAAGCAATGTGGTTATACTACCAATAACAATCTTACGCAACCGCCACATAGCCCGGTCTCCTAACGGTTAATGTGCAAATTAACCGTCGTTAAGATATAGCCTTAAGTAACTGAAGCATATTCCATACAACTCATAAGTACATAGAAGACAAGATCATGTTGTTGCTAACTTAAAATTGACGATAGGGGTATTGTACCTTAAAATTCGTTTTCTAATTTTTATAAAGGATTGGAATTTAGAAAATGAACTTCGGTATACGAAATTTTGATTTCTTTCGTCGAAAAATTAAAAAGATTTTTCTTTTCTTTATAAAAAATATAAAAACAACCCTTTCTTTCTGTAGCGAAATATTAAGTTTAAGCCACATTTTCCTAAAGTTATTTTGAGAAACACGTACAAGATTTAGAAGATATGGCTAGCCTAAAGGGATAAAATATAATTTAGGTTTACTTGCCCTTATATAAAATGTACGAGACCTCATATAAATAATATAGTATTATTATATCTCTTACGTGAATATTGTCTTAAAGAGTACTCTATTACGAGTTTAGTAATTTTATGATAAAGATATATAAGGCATTAAGATTATAAAAATGATTACACAATAGTAGTTTAGCTTGGTGGCCAAACGCTAGCACAGAATTTTATAGTACGTGAACAACTCGGGCTCAATTCCCCAGGTACCAATCAAATTGTTAAATGCAGTTTTAAGTGCTCATTAACATGATGATTGCCGGAGGAGAAAAATGTAAATGTGCCCTTGTGCCTTGCTCGTACCCATCAACTGATAACATTATATTATATAGACATTTTATAGGCCGTTCTTTTACATGGGGCGTAAGAGTATCCACTACTCTATGCCATCCCGTGGGTATCGAGAATGAGGGGCAACAGAGAAAAATGAAACAGGATATGAATGGCAACATATTCCTTTTTCCAACATAAAAACTCAAAATAATGAGAACTGCTTTATACGTACCAACCCAAGATATTAAAATTCACAGACCGCGACAGTAAGCAACATCAGAGAACAAGGGCAGAAAAATAGTTGACAAAAATTATTACGTCTAGAAATAACTTACATATAAAATGAGTTTTATTATTTTTCTATGATTTTTCAAATACAAATGTATTTTAATTAAAGCTACAGAAAAAACAAACATTTTTGGGAATATCAAATGTCTTTAATGATTTTACTCTATTCAAGTGTTGCCATTTACTACATTCATACTATTATCGTATACACTTTGTAAGACTGCCAACACAACACACAAATACAAAATATTTTTATATTAAATTATCATTAGTAATAACTATACTATCAGTAATAATAAAAATAAAAGTGATATTGTTGAAAATAAGTCTCTTAGAAAGAATTTCCTAATATAATACATTATCTCAATCATAGTACTATGTAACAATTCCATTATAATGTTTAACACTAGTTAACTATGGAGTGTAGAGTATAAGGAAAACCATCTTATAAGGGGCAAAAGTTGAAAAAGTGTCCTACTATTTACCGAAAATAGAGGTTCCAAAATCTAACGAAATAGCGCTGGCGTCTGAAAAACTACGATAAGAAGATAGCTGTTGTGAACGGAGTGAAGTCAGCTGAATTCAAATATTTAAAAAATTTCATGACTTCAAGATAAGATATATGAGATAGTTAGTTAGTAAAATGGCAGTAAACAAAATCTCAACTATTTACGTAGTACAAAACCAAGCGGATTGGTCGGTCCTTGTTTATTTCTCCATCTTATTCTAATTACTTTTGGCGCTTTTTTTAAATTTATCCTATGCTACTGCAGGGCCCAACCCAAGGGGCCAGCAGCTGGCCGACTTCATGGAGAAAGAGGGACTCTTTATGATGAACTCTTTCTTCCAGAAGCCGCCCCACAGGAAGTGGACCTGGTCGAGCCCCGACGGTTCCACAAAAAATGAGATTGACTTCATTATGACGACCAGACAACAACTGTTCAGTGATATCTCCGTGATCGCGAGGGTGAAAACTGGTAGCGATCACCGAATGGTTAGAGGCACACTGAACCTAAACGTTAAGTTGGAGAGATCTCGTCTAATGAAGTCAACGCTCCGTCCCCCTCGTGCTCTGTTCCAAAGTCCCGAAACCTTTCAGCTCGAGTTACAAAACCGTTTTCAGTGCCTGGAAGACTGCAATGAAGTGGACGATATGAATGACAAGCTCGTGGAAACTGTCCATGCGGTCGGAGCTAAGTTCTGCAAGACCCGCCGCAGAAGAACACAAAAACTCTCCGATCACACTCTTAATCTCATGGCTGTTAGACGGAAGATGAAGCTACATTCTTCAACAGACTTGACAGCATACAGGCATCTGAACAGACAGATCTCCAAATGCATGCGGCGGGACTTACGCAACTTCAATACAGCTCGTATTGAAGAAGCGATCGAGCGGAACCAAGGCTCCAAAGTCTTTGCCAGAGATCTGTCTGCCAGAAAGAGCCAACTGTCAAAGCTGAAGACAGAATGTGGCAGCATCGTTTCCGGGACACCTGAGATTTTGAGTGAGATTGAGAGGTTCTATGGGCAGCTGTACACATCATCGTTGGAGCCACACGCAAGTGTGAGTAACGATCCAAGAGCGAGTCTCATCCGACACTATTCCGAAGATATCCCGGACTTCAGTCTGAGCGAGATTAGAATGGCTCTCCAGCACCTTAAAAACGGTAAGGCCCCAGGCGAGGATGGAATTACAGCGGAGCTTCTGAAAGCGGGTGGAAGACCGGTACTTGAAGTCCTTCAGAAGCTCTTTAATTCCGTCCTGCATGGTGGCATTACACCGGAGGCGTGGAGCAGAAGTGCGGTGGTCTTGTTCTTCAAGAAAGGTGACAACGCTCTCTTGAAGAACTACAGACCGATTTCCCTTCTGAGCCGCGTCTACGTGCTGTTTTCGAGAGTCATTACGAATCGTCTCGCGCGCAGACTTGACGACTTCCAGCCTCCCGAACAAGCCGGTTTCCGAAAGGTCTTTAGCACCATAGACCACATACATACCCTTCGGCAAGTTGTACAGAAGTCCGAAGAGTACAATTTGCCACTATGTCTGGCGTATGTGGACTATGAGAAAGCCTTTGATTCTGTCGAAATTTGGGCGGTGCTGCAGTCCCTTCAGCGGTGCCAAGTTGACTGTCGGTATATCGAAGTGTTGAAGTGCTTGTACAGTAGGGCTACGATGGCTATCCGAGTACAGAACTAGAGTACGAAACCTATCCAATTGCAGAGAGGTGTAAGACAGGGTGACGTCATATCCCCGAAACTCTTCACCGCTGCATTGGAAGACGTTTTCAAGCTTCTGGACTGGAAAGGATACGGTATCAACATCAATGGCGAGTACATCACTCACCTTCGATTTGCCGACGATATAGTCCTTATGGCAGAATCGCTGGAGGACCTAAGCACTATGCTCAATGACCTCAATAGTGTTTCCCAACGGATAGGTCTTAAGATGAACATGGACAAAACAAAGATCATGTTTAATGTCCAGGTCACACCTATGCCGGTAGTTGTTGGGAGCACTAAGGTCGAAGTTGTTGACGAGTATGTTTACCTGGGACAAATAGTCCGACTAGGTAAGTCCAACTTCGACCGAGAGGTCAATAGACGGATTCAACTCGGCTGGGCAGCGTTCGGGAAGCTACGACACATCTTCTCGTCAGACATACCTCAAAACCTTAAAACGAAATTGTACAACCAGTGCGTGTTGCCAGTGATGACTTACGGAACTGAGACGTGGTCCTTCACTGCTGGCCGTATGAGGAAGCTCAAGGTCGCTCAGCGAGCTATGGAGAGGGCTATGCTCGGAGTTTCTCTGCGTGATAAACTTAGGAATGAGGATATCCGCAGTAGAACTAGAGTGACCGACATAGCCCAACGGATTAGTAAGCTGAAGTGGCAGTGGGCCGGCCATATAGCTCGAAGAACCGACAACCGATGGGGAAGAAAGGTTCTCGAGTGGCAGTTTCGTACTAGCAGGCGAAGTGTAGGGCGTCCCCCCACTAGATGGAGTGACGACCTGGTAAGATATGCAGGAAGTCGATGGATGCAGGTGGCTCAGGACCGTGCTTTGTGGCATTCTTTGGGGGAGGCCTATGTTCAGCAGTGGACTTGTGAAGGGCTGTAATGATGAATAATGATGATGATGACTGCAGCGCCACACTTACTGGACACATTTATAGGGACAATTTATATAAAACTTTTAACAGTGGTAGAGCCACGCGGCAGCTTTTGCTGTCGCACGGATGGGCCGGCTCGAATCGGGGTGGTACCACGAACTCACAGAAAACCAGCGTAAAGTAGAGGTTTACCGGAGGTTTCCCTTTTTACCGGAAATGAGGCATTCCATCTTAGTCCTCACGGGTGGCAACGCATCTACATTTTGATTTGTAACAGAGGATAGATGTAGATGTCTATGGGCCGCAGCAACCACTTACCATCAGGTGGACTGTGTGCTCGTTTGTCACCCTTATCCTATAAAAAAATAAAGAGATGATTCTCTTTCTACTCTATATTCCATAGTTAATACAAAATATCACTGGTTTTTTTAACTTACTTTACGGTTCTGGGTTCTAGCCCTTCTGAGAATGTCACTGTATGACACAAAAGCCCTAGAGCCATGCCGGAATATACATTTATAGTATTTAAATATATAATAGAGGTACAGTATTCTAAAAACTCTCAATTATGTAGGTAGGTACATAATGTTGAGAATGTATTAAGCTAACATCAAACAACCACAGGACGCATGACTTGTTTCAAGTGACATAAGACATAACCTAAAAAGGTTCAAATCTAAATATCTTTTTTTTGACGCCTTCTCAGGACAAAATTCTTTGACAAAGTTATTCAGGGACTGACGCTTAACATTTTAAGATACTTTTGATATATAGATGCTACTATTCCTTTTCAACTAATTTTATGTATGATAGTCTGCCATTCTTCTTTGTGATCGCGGGGTGACAACGACAAATTGGCACTTCTTAGGGAGAAACAGAGGTCAGTATCTAGTAGTGGACTGTTTTAGGCTGATAAGGTCAGTATAAGAAGGACAATAAAGAATTAATGTTGACGATTCTAAAAACCTTTTACCTCCGACTAAAAACCAAACAACCTATTAGCAAAAGTTTAATTCTATTGTGTTTTCAATTTGAGGTCATACCAAAAATTTCATGACATGTTTCTCGTGTTCCCATATTTAATTTAACGTTAAAATAAAAATTGCTTTCATGTTTAGAAGCGAGGATATTTAAAGTGTTTTAAGCGTAACGCGGTCGAGCGTCCAAGTATTCCAAATCTTCTCAAGATCTCACGGGGATGAGACGTGCACCAGGCTAGCATGCTTAGTTCAATAGGTACGAATCGATACGAGACTAAGGTCTCCACAAGTGTTATAACGTAAGTATTAATTTTTTTTTCAATTCCTTATTTATTTGTTTTTTGTGGGTTAATGACGTACTATGGATAAAAATTGGAATCCTCAGTAGAGTGAAAATCTGACAATAACTTCAAGTGAGAAGAAAACGAAATTGAGGATATTTTTCCTAAAGCATATCGAATCTGAGTGACGTGAAGTATGAAGTCAGTTATCACGACACTGAAAGTAAAGAAGAAACGAAGATTGACTCAGAAAACTAAGAAATAGAAAACAATGAACACGAAGACCGAAATATTAATGCATTTTATTAAGGAAATAAATGTAAATAGTCGAAAATACCAACATCGCGACCACGCGTTCAGCACATAACATCATGTATATTTATTTGCCTGGACTAAGGGGTCCTGCTCAAGCCAAAAACGAAATGCCTCCATTTGATGCATGTTCTTTTCTATTTTCTGAAGATATGATTGATTTGATTTTAGAACATTTCAATGAAGAGATTATACTATATTTTATAGAGCCTATACTTAACAAACGTGTGCTCCAAATGTATGAAAACGTGTGTCGTATTCATTCTATAGACGTTAAAATATGTTCAAAATGTCAGGAAAACTGATAGTTAAGTTTTAGGGATCAGTTTGATAGTAAAGAGAGATCGATTGAAGACGGTATAATTGAAATTGAAAATTTTAATTTTAAGAGCTGACTTATGACATGCTTGGTGGTTAAGGAAAATGCCACGAAAAAGCCTAAATAGTTATTTATTAAAAGTCTACTTGTATCTATTGGTAAAGCACGGCAGCCTGTTCCCTGCTTCCAAACCCTGTCATAAATAAGTGCGTTCAAAACAGAAAGTTTTTTATTTACTTATGCACCAACAGCAAAACAAGGAAACAACACTATTCAGTGAACTTTTACAAATGTAATACTCATTCTATAGTAAATTAAAAAAATATATACTTACTGCGTACATAAATGCAGAAATAGATAAATAAATTAAAGATATATAAATTATTATAAACATAAAAAAAATACTTTAATAACATATTTCACGTTAGTAAATTAGTAGTAGTTTCATGTTTATAAAGTACGAGGTATTATTAGGTTGTTATCTCTCACGCGTGTCTTAAACACAGAATCATCATTCATGTTTAGCTTTTACTTTTTATACTTAATTTTTTAGCATATTTAATGTACTACTTACCAGATTGCGAACTTTTTCATTCAAATCAAATGCCCTGAAACGAAAAAAGATCATTATTTTCAAAATTTTTACATTGTTCAATTATAACATTAAATATAATAAAAAGATTGCATATTTTTTGTATAATAAGGGGCTATCGAGCATGCGGCATGAATGCATCTTACGTCATCACAGACAACACACAACATTTGTTTTAAGATTACGATTTACCGAACACTTTCCAGATAAATTGGATCCGGATGTTGTATTCAGATCCATCACGGTTGAAGTTACACAACTTGTCATAGCTAAATTTACCTGCATTGATGTGCCAGGTTCGGTAGATATGGTTTGCGTGCTATCCTTGTTGTCGATGTGTAGTAAGATGGCGCTCTTAATATAACACAAGTCTATGATACGCTCTTAAGTAAATTTGTCAAAAAAATAATAATTCTGATCTAAGTACATTTATTCGTATATTAAAGTGAATAAGGACATACGACAGTGTAGCTAAGATTATTAGTGCAGTGTTAACGAAAATACTAAGCTGTTTAAATATGGAGACATAAACTATGACATCTATTACAAGTGTTAAAAAATTCGCGAAAACATACACTGTTTAGTGTAATTAATAAATTTAACAAAAATCAGGACTAAATACTCAGTAATAAACAATTGATTTTAGAAAAAATATTCAAAAACTAACAAGTGTAGAAGTTCAAGATACGTTTTTTATTCAAAAACATATTGATGTAAATAATAAACCTTGTGGCTTATTGTAGCACTAGTACTTCCAAAATAGGCCGACAGGGAAGTCAGTGAATGTCAGTCTATGACACTGCTATCACAATATAATATAAATATTACTACTGTACGAAAAACATACATCGAAATGAGATCCACTGTTTAGACGACTAACATCAATGTACTCGTAGCTCAGCGTGACTGCAACAGATTGATACCGGTACTGAGCCGCGTTTAAATCCCAGTTCCTGAATTATTTTTAATAATTGTTATGAATAGAATAGAAAAAGAGTTGAATTAAGTTGAATGAAGTTGGATATCTAAATTAACCGGTGGAGGTTCGGTTACCACCTAAGACGACTCAACCTGACAACATACAACGCACACACCCTGAGGACTGACGAGAAGATCGTGGAGCTGAAACAAGAGATAGGCAAGTTACGCTGGCATATTATAGGATTATCCGAGGTCCGAAGAGAGAGGGAGGACACGGTAATCATAGAATCCGGCAACTTGCTCTCAATCGCGGAGGGTGACCATCTGTCCCAAGGAGGTGTCGGATTTATCGTCCACAAGTCTCTCGTTGTTAAGATTGAGAGTGTGTCGACGAGGGATGCGTACCTTATAACCAGAATCACCAAACGGTATTCGCTGAAGGTCATACAGGTTTACGCACCGGTGGAGGAAATGTATGAGGATATCTCTAGAGCCATGCATTCCTCCAAAACCAACTATACGGTGTTAATGGGAGACTTTAATGCAAAACTAGGCACAAGAGAGAACAGTTAGCTGAAAGTAGGGAAATTTGGAATAGGGCAACGGAACCCAAGGGGCCAGCAGCTGCCCGACTTCATGGAGAAAGAGGGACTCTTTATGATGAACTCTTTCTTCCAGAAGCGGCCCCACAGGAAGTGGACCTGGTCGAGCCCAGACGGTTCGACGAAAAATGAGATTGACTTTTTATGACGTCCAAACGACAACTGTTCAGTGATGTCTCCGTGATCGCCAGGGTGAAAACTGGTAGCGATCACCGAATGGTTAGAGGCACACTGAACCTGAACGTTAAGTTGGAAAGGTCTCGTCTAATGAGGTCAACGCTCCGTCCCCCTCGTGCTCTGTTACAAAGTCCCAAAACCTTTCAGTTCGAGTTACAAAACCGTTTACAGTGCCTAGAAGACTGCACTGAAGTGGACGATACAAATGACAAGCTCGTGGAATCTGTCAATGCGGTCGGAGCTAAGGTCTGCAAGACATGCCGCAGATGAGCACAAAAACTCTCCGATCACACTCTTAATCTCATGGCTGTTAGACGGGAGATGAAGCTATATTTATCAACAGATTTGACAGCATACAGGCAACTGAACAGACAGATCTCCAAATGCATGCGGCAGGACTTACGCGAATTCAATACAGCTTATATCGAAGAAGCGATCGAGCGGAACCAAGGCTCCAATGTCTTTACCAGAGATATGTCTGCCAGAAAGAGCCAACTGTCAAAGCTGAAGAACGAGTGTGGCAGCATTGTTTTCGGGTCACCTGAGGTTTTTAGTGAGATTGAGAGGTTCTATTGGCAGCTGTACACGTCATCGTTGGAACTACACGCAAGTGTGAGTAACGATCCAAGAGCGAGTCTTATCCGACACTATTCCGATGATATCCCGGACGTCAGCCTAAGCGAGACTAGAATGGCTCTCCAGCACCTTAAAAACGGAAAGGCTCCAGGTGAGGATGGAATTACAGCGGAGCTTTTGAAAACGGGTGGAAAAACAGTACTTGAATTCCTATAGAAGCTCTTTAATTCCGTCCTTCATGGTGGCACTACTCCGGGGGCGTGGAGCATAAATGCGGTGGTCTTATTTTTCAAGAAATGCGACATTGCTCTCTTGAAGAACTACAGACCGATTTCATCGAATCAGAGTACTTAACCTATCCAAGTGCAGAGAGGTGTAAGACAGGGTGACGTTATATCCCCAAAACTCTTCACCGCTGCATTGGAAGACGTTTTCAAGCTACTGGACTAGAAAGGATGCGGTATTAACATCAATGGCGAGAATATCACTCACTTTAGATTTGCCGACGATATAGTCCTTATTATTAATAATATCCTAAGAGACAATAGTGCCGTGCCGTTATTAATAATAATATTCTAAGAGACAATAGTTGCCGTGTAGTGGCGGTTAAGAATATCCACTACCCCATATCCTCCCATAGGTGTCGTAAAAGGCGACAAAGGGAAACAAGCAGGAGATGGGCAGCAGGATCTGCCTGATAACAGCAAAAATACAATAAAAACTGCGGTTGCCAACCCGCTCGCCAAGCGTGGCAACTATGGTAAATACCCCCAAAATGGATAAAGTTCCTAAGAGATGGTCACGAATCCCCGGCGGCCCTGCTATTCCTGGCTACGGTGGCGACCATGGTGACGGAGGGGCAGGGGGTGCTAAGAATTTCCGGTGGAGGTTCGGTTGGCACCTACGACGACTCGACCTGGCAACATACAACGCACGCACCCTGAGGACTGACGAGAAGATTGTGGAGCTGGAAGAAGAGATAGACAAGTTACGCTGGCATATTATAGGATTATCCGAAGTCCGAAGAGAGGGGGAGGAAATAGTAATACTCGAATCCGGCCACTTGCACTATTACCGGGAGGGCGACCACCTGTCCCAAGGAGGTGTCGGATTTATCGTCCACAAGTCTGTCGTTAACAACGTTGTAAAGATTGAGAGTGTCGACGACGGTTGCGTACCATATATTGAGAATCACCAAACGATATTCGCTGAATGTCATACAGGTTTACGCACCAACCTCGGCACATCCCAATGAGGAGGTGGAGGAAATGTATGAGGATATATCTAGAGCCATGCATTCCTCCAAAACCCAATAGACGGTGTTAATGTGAGACTTCAATGCAAAACTAGGCACAAGACAGAATGGTGAGCTGAAAGTAGGAAAATGTGGAATAGGGCAACGGAACCCAAGAGGCCAGCAGCTGGCCGACTTCATGGAGAAAGAGGGACTCTTTATGATGAAATATTTCTTCCAGAAGCGGCCCCACAGGAAGTGGACCTGGTCGAGCCCAGACGGTTCGACGAAAAATGAGATTGACTTTTTATGACGTCCAAACGACAACTGTTCAGTGATGTCTCCGTGATCGCGAGGGTGAAAACTGGTAGCGATCACCGAATGGTTAGAGGCACACTGAACCTGAACGTTAAGTTGGAAAGGTCTCGTCTAATGAAGTCAACGCTCCGTCCCCCTCGTGCTCTGTTACAAAGTCCCAAAACCTTTCAGTTCGAGTTACAAAACCGTTTACAGTGCCTAGAAGACTGCACTGAAGTGGACGATACAAATGACAAGCTCGTGGAATCTGTCAATGCGGTCGGAGCTAAGGTCTGCAAGACATGCCGCAGATGAGCACAAAAACTCTCCGATCACACTCTTAATCTCATGGCTGTTAGACGGGAGATGAAGCTATATTTATCAACAGATTTGACAGCATACAGGCAACTGAACAGACAGATCTCCAAATGCATGCGGCAGGACTTACGCGAATTCAATACAGCTTATATCGAAGAAGCGATCGAGCGGAACCAAGGCTCTAATGTCTTTACCAGAGATATGTCTGCCAGAAAGAGCCAACTGTCAAAGCTGAAGACCGAGTGTGGCAGCATTGTTTTCGGGTCACCTGAGGTTTTTAGTGAGATTGAGAGGTTCTATTGGCAGCTGTACACGTCATCGTTGGAACTACACGCAAGTGTGAGTAACGATCCAAGAGCGAGTCTTATCCGACACTATTCCGATGATATCCCGGACGTCAGCCTAAGCGAGACTAGAATGGCTCTCCAGCACCTTAAAAACGGAAAGGCTCCAGGTGAGGATGGAATTACAGAGGAGCTTTTGAAAACGGGTGGAAAAACAGTACTTGAATTTCTATAGAAGCTCTTTAATTCCGTCCTTCATGGTGGCACTACTCCGGGGGCGTGGAGCATAAATGCGGTGGTCTTATTTTTCAAGAAATGCGACATTGCTCTCTTGAAGAACTACAGACCGATTTCATCGAATCAGAGTACTTAACGTATCCAAGTGCAGAGAGGTGTAAGACTGGGTGACGTTATATCCCCAAAACTCTTCACCGCTGCATTAGAAGACGTTTTCAAGCTACTGGACTAGAAAGGATGCGGTATTAACATCAATGGCGAGAATATCACTCACTTTAGATTTGCCGACGATATAGTACTTATTATTAATAATATCCTAAGAGACAATAGTGCCGTGCCGTTATTAATAATAAT
This sequence comes from Parnassius mnemosyne, assembly GCA_963668995.1. Classification (NCBI taxonomy): domain Eukaryota; kingdom Metazoa; phylum Arthropoda; class Insecta; order Lepidoptera; family Papilionidae; genus Parnassius; species Parnassius mnemosyne. The sequence goes on along the minus strand of CAVLGL010000046.1, from coordinate 8,171,120 downwards.
ATTCTAAGAGACAATAGTTGCCGTGTAGTTGCGGTTAAGAATATCCACTACCCCATATCCTCCCATGGGTGTCGTAAAAGGCGACAAAGGGAAACAAGCAGGAGATGGGCAGCAGGATCTTCCTGATAACAGCAAAAATACAATAAAAACTGCGGTTGCCAACCCGCTCGCCAAGCGTGGCAACTATGGTAAATACCCCCAAAATGGATAAAGTTCCTAAGAGATGGCCCCGAATCCCCGGCGGCCCCGTAATTCCTGGCTACGGTGGCGACTATGGTGACGGAGGGGCAGGGGGAGCTAAGAATTTCCGGTGGATGTTCGGTTGGCACCTACGATGACTCGACCTGGCAACATACAACGCACGCACCCTGAGGACTGACGAGAAGATTGTGGAGCTGGAAGAAGAGATAGACAATTTACGATGGCATATTATAGGATTATCCGAAGTCCGAAGAGAGGGGGAGGAAATAGTAATACTCGAATCCGGCAACTTGCACTATTACCGGGAGGGCGACCACCTGTCCCAAGGAGGTGTCGGATTTATCGTCCACAAGTCTGTCGTTAACAACGTTGTAAAGATTGGGAGTGTCGACGAAGGTTGCGTACCATATATTGAGAATCACCAAACGATATTCGCTGATTGTCATACAGGTTTACGCACCAACCTCGGCACATCCCAATGAGGAGGTGGAGGAAATGTATGAGGATATATCTAGAGCCATGCGTTCCTCCAAAACCCAATAGACGGTGTTAATGTGAGACTTCAATGCAAAACTAGGCACAAGAGAGAATGGTGAGCTGAAAGTAGGAAAATGTGGAATAGGGCAACGGAACCCAAGGGGCCAGCAGCTGGCCGACTTCATGGAGAAAGAGGGACTCTTTATGATGAACTCTTTGAAGAAGTCTTCCAGAAGCGGCCCCACAGGAAGTGGACCTGGTCGAGCCCCGACGGTTCGACAAAAAATGAGATTGACTTCATTATGACGACCAGACGACAACTGTTCAGTGATGTCTCAGTGATCGCGAAGGTGAAAACTGGCAGCGATCACCGAATGGTTAGAGGCACACTGAACCTAAACGTTAAGTTGGAGCGGTCTCGTCTAATGAAGTCAACGCTCCGTCCCGCTCGTGCTCTAATCCAAAGTCCCGAAACCTTTCAGCTCGATTTACAAAACCATTTTCAGTGCCTAGAAGACTGCAATGAAGTGGACGATATGAATGACAAGCTCGTGGAAACTGTTCATGTGGTCGGAGCTAAGTTCTGCAAGACCCGCCGCAGAAGAACACAAAAACTCTCCGATCACACTCTTAATCTCATGGCTGTTAGACGGGAGATGAAGCTACATTCTTCAACAGACTTGACAGCATACAGGCATCTGAACAGACAGATCTCCAAATGCATGCGGCGGGGCTTACGCAACTTCAATACAGCTCGTATTGAAGAAGCGATCGAGCGGAACCAAGGCTCCAAAGTCTTTGCCAGAGATCTGTCTGCCAGAAAGAGCCAACTGTCAAAGCTAAAGACAGAATGTGGCAGCATCGTTTCCGGGACACCTGAGATTTTGAGTGAGATTGAGAGGTTCTATGGGCAGCTGTACACCTCATCGTTGGAGCCATACGCAAGTGTGAGTAACGATCCAAGAGCGAGTCTCATCCGACACTATTCCGAAGATATCCCGGACGTCAGTCTGAGCGAGATTAGAATGGCACTTCAGCACCTAAAAAACGGTAAGGCCCCAGGCGAGGATGGAATTACAGCGGAGCTTCTGAAAGCGGGTGGAAGACCGGTACTTGAAGTCCTTCAGAAGCTCTTTAATTCCGTCCTCCATGGTGGCATTACACCGGAGGCGTGGAACAGAAGTGCGGTGGTCTTGTTCTTCAAGAAAGGCAACAGCGCTCTCTTGAAGAACTACAGACCGATTTCCGTCCTGAGCCGCGTCTATGTGCTGTTTTCGAGAGTCATTACGAATCGTCTTGCGCGCAGACTTGACGACTTCCAGCCTCCCGAACAAGCCGGTTTCCGAAAAGGCTTTAGCACCATGCACCACATACATACCCTTCGGCAAATTGTACAAAAGTCAGATGAGTACAATTTGCGACTATGTCTGGCGTATGTGGACTATGAGAAAGCCTTTGATTTCGTCGAAATTTGGGCGGTTCTGCAATCCCTTCAGCGGTGCCAAGTGGACTGTCGGTATATCGTATATCGAAGTGTTGAAGTGCTTGTGCAGTAGGGCTACGATGGCTATCCGAGTACAGAACCAGAGTACGAAACCTATCTAAATGCAGAAATGTGTAAGACAGGGTAACGTCATATCCCCGAAATTCTTCACCGCTGCATTGGAAGACGTTTTCAAGCATCTGGACTGGAAAGGATACGGTATCAACATCAATGGCGAGTACATCACTCACCTTCGATTTGCCGACGATATAGTTCTTATGGCAGAATCGCTGGAGGACCTAAGCACTGTGCTCAATGACCTCAATAGTGCTTACCAACGGAAAGGTCTTAAGATGAACATGGACAAAACAAAGATCATGTTTAATGTCCATGTCACACCTATGCCGGTAGTTGTTGGGAGCACTAAGCTTGAAGTTGTTGACGAGTATGTTTACCTGGGACAAATAGTCCGACTAGGTAAGTCCAACTTCGACCGAGAGGTCAATCGACGGATTCAACTCGGTTGGGCAGCGTTCGGGAAATTACGGCACATCTTCTCGTCAGGTATACTTTAAAACTAGAAAACGAGATTGTACATCCTGTGCGTGTTGTCAGTGATGACATACGGAACTGAGACGTGGTTCTTCACTACTGGCCGGATGAAGAAGCTCAAGGTCGCTCAGCAAGCTATGGAGAGGGCTATGCTCGGAGTTTCTCTGCGTGACAAACTCAGAAATGAGGATATCCGCAGTAGAACCAGAGTGACTGACATAGCCTAACGGATTAGTAAGCTGAAGTGGCAACGGGCCGGCCATATAGCTCGAAGAACCGACAACCGATGGGGAAGAAAGGTTCTTGAGTGGAAGCCTCGTACCGGCAGGCGAAGTTTTGGGCATCCCCTCACTAGATGGAGTGACGACCTGGTAAGATATGCAGGAAGTCGATGGATGCAGGTGGCTCAGGACCGTGCTTGGTGGCATTCCTTGGGGGAGGCCTATGTTCAGCAGTGGACTTGTGAAGGGCTGTAATGACGATGATGATGAAGGGACAGTAGTTGAGGTCATTATCAAACAAGCAACACCGCTTATGGACATACCGATTTAGAGCTGACTAAGGACTGTGGTAGCGGTGTAAATATATTCACTACCCTATATCTTCCCGTGGGTGTCGTAACAGGCAATAGAGGGTATAAAAGCAGTTCGCAGATTGGAAGCAGCTTCTTCCTAATAATAACTTAAAATGTAAACTGCGGCTGATGACCTACCTGCCATCATGGCAATTATGGCATACATCACTTTTATATTCAGTAGTGAAATTTTGATAGGCTGTAATGGTATCACAGTGCTAAAGTTTACTAACATTATTTCGTAATGATAGTCACTAACATTGGAATATCGAAATTTGGCCATTGATGTTTGTACTGTGCCTTACCGGTCAAAACTTCAACACGGCTCCGTGGCGCAGTTGCTTAGCAATCAGTTGTTGCGCTGGGGGCCGCGGGTTCCAATCCCGCACGGAACAAGTATTTGTATGGCCTACAAATAATTGTTCCGGGTCTGGATGTCCTTGTGCAATTTATGTTTGTAAACTGCCTCCACGACACAGGAAAAAATCCTAGTGCGGGGGTAATGTTTTAAAAAAAATATAATGTTACCTGCATTACAAGAGTTTTGGGATTTAACCTCACACTTTTTACACATTCTTTTTACACATTACGAATTAATAGATTTAGTAGTCTCGAGGGGAATACGCATGAACGTTGTAGATTTCCGGACAGTTAATCTGACACGCTTCATAAGTCCAGGTACTATAAATTTTTTATAGCAATATAATACCGTTTATTTTGAATTGGACTCATTTTGGTCCATATAAATATAGTTGTTAATAACTTGACATAGCTTAGTATATCAGATTAAAGCGTACTGCAATAGTAAAATGTCCTGAACCTATAAGGTGGTGCTGTTGTTGAATAATGACTGCAGCACCTTCTTAATACGTCAAGGTTATTTATTTTCTATTACGGGACTAAGACAACGTTTGTTGTGAATTGGACCAATTTTATTCAGTACTAGCTGTTCCCTGCGACTTCGCGTGTAATTTAGGGTTTTAATTTTGCTGTGCGGAACCCGAAATATTTTTCTTTTTTATAAGTAGCCTAAGTTACTCCTTATAACATGAGCTATCTATATCCGTGAAAGTTCCGTCAAAATCGGTCCAGCCGTTCTGGAGATTAGCCGGAACAAACAGACAGACAGACAGATAGAGAGACAGATAGACAAAAATGTTAAAAATTGTGTTTTTGTTATAAGTACCGAATATACTTTCATATGCAATTAGTAAAAACTGTTATTTTGAAATTACAAACAGACACTTTAATTTTATTTATTTGTATAGATTATTAATATAACGTGTTAAATACTTGACTATGGCATATATTATTAATGAAGCATTGTCTCGACAAAAGAAATATTGTGTAAAATATTAACTTAATCGCTTAAAGTTACACGATCACCAACATACTCACCAACGATTATCAAAGTTTTATTTGTACACGGCACGCTGCAGTTAAGGGAACACAATCATTAAAACAAGCAGTTTGTTACAGTAACTTGCTTTTACAATTTGCACTATGTTCATTTAGCGTGAAAACAAAAGCGTTTGCAACTCACAAAAAAAAAAACGGAATTAACAGACCAATTTGCAAATTAAACTAAAATTTCCACACAGCGCCTCGTTGTTTTCACGTGTAATACATTTTACTATTGTAGTAGCTTCCAATCAGGTTGGTAATATATTAAATTATGTAAAGTGGAATAAAAAAAGGAAAAACAACTTATAAAAAAGTTTCAGTCGATAAAATGAAATTCTGACACTTATACATAATATTCAAACATATTAGTTGCATTTCTTATATTTAATAATAGAACCCTGCTTTATACGGATTCTTGCACTAAAGAAAAGTAACATGCTTATGGCGCGAGACTTTTTTCAACCAATATAAGGATATCATCATTTGGTTGCTTGGTAGTTCACCACTGTGAGATTCAATGTGTGTTTTTGTTCTCAAACGACTTCTGTGTGGAATCGTTTATCAACGGTGCTTTTTCCGGACCGATACGACTTAGGGCCCTTCAAGAAACGATCTATTTCCTTTTTTTAAAGGGTCGGTGAATTCCCCTTGAGTTGCAGTTGTTCAGGGGCAGCGGTTGACATTTACCATTACGTGAGTCACATGCACTTTTGCCCCCTCTTATATATAAAACAATAGAATTAAATATTTTTTATTTGATATAGATAACAAGTCATTCTTATTGAAAGTCATTAGCTATAAGTCACGTTGCGTGAAAGTCACTGGCACGTGGCGTTTGAGAGGTTAGAAAAATTGCGGACGTTAAGATGTAAAGGACAAGGAATTGTTGATCACAAAGGAAGGAAGACAAGAGCAACGATGGATGGCAACCTAAGTATCATTAAGTTGGAGGGATCCAAAAACTTGAATATTTAAAAGTTTCAGACAAGAGTTGTATTGATATTTCAGTTCAGGCCAGTATTTATTGAATGTGGTCGAAAAAAACTGAAAAAAACAGAAGAAAATGAGAAAGCGTGGGAAATGAAAGACGATAAAGCGCAAACATTGATAGTCACACGTATTAGTCTTGAAGTTATGATACACATAACTTCATGCAACATGTCTGCTGAAATGTGGAAGAAGTTAATAGCTGTGTATAAACAAAAAGAGTTTTTGTCAGTTCAAATACGAAGACGTAATTGCAATGTCTATATTCTTATCAAAAGTAAAAGAAATGCAAAATTAGTTGCAGCTGTTGGGGGAAAAAATATCTAAAAGGTTTGTAATAACTAACGTTCTGATGTCATTGCCTGATCGCTATAAACACTTTACATCTTCCTGGGAGTCGGCCCCTGATGAGAAATAAACAAAGTGAAAGTGGGTGGTAGATACAGGTGCCAGCAAACATATGACAGAAAATTGTTTGCTTATTTATTTATTTATTTAAATTTTATTGAACCTTACATATTGAGTACAGGAACAAAAGGCGGACTTAATGCTGAAAGCATTCTGTGCCAGTCAAACTTAAGGCAAGTGATAGAACAACGAAGGCGGTTATAAAGAAATTTATATATATATTCTTGAACGAAGAGTTAAAGTTTCCAAAAGAGATATCTATCAAATTACGCAGAGTTTTAGTTTCATCAAAAGATTCAAAGCTAGCAAAAGAAGCAGAATTGAATGAATCATCATACAACATACCATAATATATATTAGAATAGCATGAAATATTTACCTACTTTAAAATACTATATCAAGATATAAAAATATATAATAAAATTAAAATATATATAAATATGATATGCTAATGAATAAATGAAAAAAGTGCTTGCAAATAATACTATGGAGGCAAATGATGACTTCGTTGGTTACTGTCAGGGATGTCTGGAGGACAAAGTACACAGTTTGACTTTTAATATGAGTCAAACGACGATTTCTAGGACGTGAATTAATTCACGCCGATGTTCATGGCCTCATTGAAGAGACCTCCACTAATGGAGCAAGTAATTTTCTGCTATGAATTATGATTTTTCAAACTACCAAAGTGTCTATTTTCTTTTAAAGAGAAACTTTAACTCAAAATATATGCTGAAAAGTTTATAAAAATGAGTGAAAATATAACTGGGAATAAGATTTTGTACTTCCGGAATGATAATGGTTTAGTGTTTGTAAACAAAGATATGGAAAAACTGTTATCCCACTGTGGAATTTTATATCAGACTACAGTAAATACAATCCAGAACAGAATGAAAAAGTAGAACGTGAAAATCTATAATTAGTTGAAGCAGCAGAAGTTGTGGACAGAAGCTATAAACACTACATGTTATGTACTGAAAAGTACAGTTGTTAACCCTCTCAAAAAATAACCCTCTCATAAATGGTAGGAACAGGCTGTACAGATGAAGTAACAACTCTGACTTTAATTTACTTTACATGATTCGTAGTTACATCATAATCATAAACTCAAGCCGAAATATAAATATTTAATGTTTGATAAACTTCAAAACAAAACATACAATACTGAAAGCGCTTAATTCTGAAACTAAACACAAGAAACTTCATAATCAAGTTTCGACGTACAGTGTTGATATAACGAAAATTTAACATAGTGACTACGCATATTAAGTATAGCTAACACAATTACAAAAATGCTTCTACTCATGTATCTGTATTTTTATTTATGCTTATAGTATATGCAGTGTAATTCACATAACGCCTTCTGCTAAAGGGAATGCCTGACGCTGAAACTCATTAAGAAGAAGTATTATTACAATTTATAATCGAAAATTATTAAATTATACCTACTTAGAATTCTCTAAAAATAACAAGCGATAAAAACGTCCATCATACAAAATTTTTTTTATAGGAGAGGGGGCAAACGAGGATTCGGTTCACCTGATGGTAAGTGACTACTGCCGCCCATGAACAGCTGCAACACCAGGGAGGGAATCGCAGATGCGTTGCCGGCCTTTAAAAAAGGAGTACGCTCTTTTCTTGAAGGTCCCTAAGTCGTATCGGTCCGGAAGTACATAGAAGATCCGTACATTCTACCATTTTGGCATGCATATATTAAATTAAATTTATTTCTATATAATACCAGTAATTAATTATAAATAAATTTAAAATTATAATTATGAGTATAAATAGTTATTACATTATTATAATTCAAAGTATTGCATTATTATTATTATTACATAAATTTATATTGTTGAAATTTTATTGCAGTTAGCATAACACATAAATTATTAATACAAACAACATATTATAAATAATTAATTAACTAAACGTTATTTAAATATTGGTATCATTTAAGAAGTCCGATACTGAGTAATAGCATCTTTCCAATAACAAAGAAGTAAGACTGTTTTTAAATATTCTAAGGGGTTGATTTTTACAAAATTTGGGATTTTGTTATATATGACAGGTACCTAGCTCATAACACTTTTTTTTAATAAAGCTGTTTGAAATCTTCCTGTCTACAGTAAATATTTATATTGCGTTCTCATAGATACGGCTCGTACTCGAGTTTCATTTAAGGTAGGATATAAATGATGATTAATTTTAACAAATATCGCTATTTCTAAAATATACAGACACGGAAAAGTAAATAATTTATGGGCTTTGAAAATAGGTAACTATCTGTTATCTTTAAATTGAAGATTGCTCTTATGCAGCGCTTTTGGGCTTTGAAAATGCTTTCTCTATCGCCACAGTTGCCCCAAAATATAATACCGTATCTTAAAATGGAAACTACCAGGCCATGGTAAGCTACTAGCACCATTTTGACACTGACTTTTTTTGCCAGGTTATAGAGTTCATATGCAGAAACACTTAGTTTCTTACAGACATCATCTGCTTGGGCCTTCCATGTCAATTGGCTGTTTTTTTTTTTAAATTTTGCGACATCTACTCTTTCAATTATTTGACAATTGAAATTTATATTTAGATCTTTAGTACGAATTTTCTGATAAAAGTGTATTATTTTAGTTTTTTTTTTTAATATTGATCAGTAAATTATTAAAATTCAGCCAGTTAATTCTAGTTTTAATCGTAGTGTTTATATCATTTTCATAAGAATCTTTATTAAGGCATTTCATTAGAGCTGTACTGTCGTCGGCAAATAATACCATTGGATGATGAATTTGGCTTGGGAGGTCGTTTATATAAAGTAAAAATAACAGTAACCCAAGGACACTACCCTGTGGTACGCCAAATTTTATCTCTCTATAGGAAGAAACATATTTGCATTCACGTTTAGATTTAATACATATTCTAGCAATATCTGTATATTGCTTGCGGCCTATCAGATATGATTTTATTAGGTTAAGAATGTTACCTCGAATGCCGTATGCGTTAAGTTTCTGTAATAGTATGTCATGGTTCACATAATCGAAGGCTTTAGAAACGTCTGTATAAATAGCACATATGGGAATTCTGGTATCTACACTAGCCATTACCCTCTTTAATAAGTCGTAAACAGATTGCTGTTTACGACTTATTAAAGAGGGTTACGACTTATTAAATATTGATTTACGTTTTTGTTTTTTCGGAACCCGTTTTGTTCATCGCAGAGTATATTAAATTTAGCCAAAAATGCGTAAATGGATTCGTAAATAACTTTTTCCTTTACTTTAGAAAAAACTGGAAGCAAAGCAATCGGTCGGTAGTTAGACATGTGTTCTTTATTGTTTTTTTAAAAAAGTGGTTTTACTATAACCGTTTTCAGTCTTTCGGAAAATATTTCCGCCAATATGCTGACATTAATAATATGACTGAGAGGTCCAGATATGCTGTTGCAAAAAGATTTAATAACTTGCGTTGAAATGCCATCATAACCAAAACTTTTTTGTTTTTTAAAGATTTTATTATCCGTATTATGTCTTGTGGTACAGTTGGTGTTATAAATATCGAGTGTTGGTTATAATAAATTCTTTTGATGTTATCTGATACGGTTTTTGGTATATCTGTGATCTGGTCGATAAAAAAATTGTTGAATGATTCAACTATTTCTTAAGGGGTTTGTTATTAACAAATCATTTTTTTCTATCTGAAAAATAGGTTCGTAATTTTTTTACTATTATTTATTATTTGCCAAGATGTCTTGGATTTATTCTTTGAGTTTTAAATGAGATTGTTATTTTGGGCTTTCTGTGTTAGTTTAGTTATTTTTTTTTAATCTTCGGGAATACGTATAGAAATTATTTTTATTTTCATATATCGGTTTAAATCTCTTTGGCCACAATAAATGGCGCTGCCTTTTGCCACAAATCCGAATTCCACGTGACACCCATTTAATTGATTTTTCACTATGTACTATAACCGATTTAAAAGGAAAACACAAGTTATATAATAAAAGAAATAAGTCGATAAAACTGTCATAGGCATTATTAGGGTCGTCAGTGCTGTAAACGTCTGAAAATGATAACTGTTGGAGATATTTATTGAATTTGTTTACATTCTCGTTAGACGTATCTCTTATTGTTCCGCTAATATTTTATTTGTCTTAATTTTTTTTAGAATCTGAGCTGTATGGTCTGGTAAGGCTAAGTCTATTACTTCGCATTTGCACTTTTGTTTCAAGTTATGAGCGAAATTGTCTAAACAGGTATTGCTGTATAATCTAGTAGGTTGGCTAATTTCCAATTTAAGGTCGTAGCTTAAAAGAAAGTATTCAAATTCTATTGCTAATCTGTTCCTTCCTTTTTAAAATGTCTATATTAAAGTCACCACATATTATTATACTACTTTTTCGGTTGTTACATACTTTCTTTAAAATAGAGTCTAAATTTTCATAAAATTTATCTATGTTACATATATTTGGGGGTCTATAAATACATAAAATTATCGTGTTTTGTTTTGTTAATTTTATAGCACTACATTCAATGATCCATGTTATAGAGTATTTCATGATATCTGGTAATTCTGTGTACTCATGAAATTTTTTTATCAAGATGAAAGCTCCTCCGCGTTTTACATTTCTTCTTGAATAGCATGTAGCTAGCTTGTAATTGGATATTTGTATTAATTTTTCATGGCCAGACATTATATGTAATACACAATACATCTATATCTATTTGTATGTTTAATAAATCCTGAATATGAACCGTTAGTACATCAGATTTATTAAGAAAGCCGACAATATTCTTATGCATGATATACATATGATTAGAATAGAAAAAAAAATGAATTTGAGGAAGTGGGAATAGCTTCTTTATTGACTTTTATTTTAATATCTGGAGATATTTCTAGATCTAAGTTAGGATCACTTATCATTATTAGTATATTACATATGATATTCCTTAATCCATAGTTATTTAATCTCCCACTATATTTGGAAAACATACTATAATCGTAGGATAGTTCAAGATTAGAATCTAAGAGCTTTGCGTAGTTAAAAGTGTTGAGATCTAGGTACAATTAATTATTAAAAGTTTCTATCCTCCAATGAAACATATCGGAATAATCTTAACATTTGTATGTTGGAAGGCATAGTATAATATTGGTATGCTGAATATTTTGAAGAGTATTCCTCATTTCTTTGATGATATCAAAGTAGTTATTCGTTTATCGAAAATCTTCCTCTGCTATTAAAATTACGCAGTAGTAATTTTTCGTAAAGCTTACTATTTTTTTATTTAAATTACTAATTAGCTGTAAAATTCCGCAATTGCGGAAAATGTAGTGGCATATCTCAGTATTTAAAAACGTATCCTCAGCAATAGATAATATCTTGTTGGTTTTACTGGCACTTATAACGCAAATTTTTTTTCTAGCGGGTTTTAACTTAATGTTTGTTGTTTCGCTTAATTGGACTGTATTATCTTGTTGCGTCTTCGTAGTGTCAGCCATTGGTTTTTGACTTATTGGCGTACTAGAAATTTTAGGAATGTTCTGTTTTTTTTTTTCTGGTAGATTTATTGAGTGGAGTGGATACTTTCAAACTTTTTTTAGAAGTATCCACATCGTTCGTTAATTTTGGGTGGCTTTTTTAAAACTTCATGTTTCGCTAAACCCTGGACGGCTTTATAGCTCGTAATTTTCCATGGACAAATTATTTATTTCCTCATGAGCTGAATTTAGTTGTAAGGTGAGGTGTCATATTTTTTCTTTAAGTTTTTGTATTTGTATGTTATTTTCATTACCTGATAAATTTGGTAAACTACAAAAATTGCCATCTAGTTTCGAATTATCTGAACTACTTCTACTTTAGCTACAAGTATGATCTGTCATAGATTGAGTGCGTGTTTTTCGAAATGTTATGTTATCAAAGAAATTCATATTGCAATTTAAAATTTATAAATTTTAAAATTAGAAAAAATTATAATTTAGTCGAGTTTCGATCGTACACCACGCAGATATCACTCCGAGTTAGTAACACCGCTGGGCTAATTGAACATGACTGCCATTGGCGAAATTAGTGTTCAGTTACCAATAGCAACACTTTTGATGAACAACTTTGAATTGACCGTTGACACTGAGTTTTTACCACAATCATTTACCACTTAGAATATAACATTTTGATAGAAATTATGGTTGCAAACACTTAATACTATACACACAATTAATAATAGTAAACGTATGAAAAGTTTGATGAATGAACACAAAAACAATTATTTTACAAACTATCATTTGACGGCTCCCTGGCATAGTGGCTTAGCAATCAGTTGTTGCGCTGGGGGCCGCGGGTTCGAATCCCGCACGGAACAAGTATTTGTATGGCCTACAAATAATTGTTCCGGGTCTGGATGTTTGTCCTTGTGCAATTTATGTTTGTAAACTGCCTCCACGACATAGGAGAAAATCCTAGTGTGGGGGTAACGTTTTTTAAAAAAAAATAACACTTTTTATTTAAAAATTCGTAATTTTGTAATCCATCTATATATACACACTATAACAATGTCACTTAACATTTAAGATCCTCTTTCACTATTAAACTTATTAGAACACTTAATTACTTCTTATAATTATTTTTAGAAATCAAATTAATACGGAGCTATTGTTGTTCGCGCCCGTCCGCGGGTAGGAAACCTCATTTGTAAGCGCGCTTACATTATCGGGAAGTGTGCAGCCTCCGTAATTACTTTCTGACGAGAGCGGATAATCCATTCTAAAGGGACGTTATTTCTTGTAATAAAGGACTTACCCCTCTATCATTAGCCAACGAGAAATGGCAAGACCCGGCAGTACAGAGCATTTTCGACCGGAAAACCGTATGGAAGGAGAAGGAGCTCCACGGGATATTCTACAAGGCTCTACATGAGCCTTTCGTAGACACAGATGCCTCCCTCCACTAGCTACGTCTTGGTGACCTCTTTGGGGAAACCGAGGTTTTTGTCTGTGCGATACAGGATCAGGTTATTAAGACCAACAACTATCGGATATACATCCTTAAGGATGGCGCCGTCGACGTCTGTCGAGCTTGTCGCCATCCCGGTGAGTCACTTAGGCACTTATGTCATTTGCAGTTGTTCAGCTCTTTCTTACTCTGAGTACTTGCAAAGACACAATCTAGTAGCCAGGATAATACACCAGGAGTTCGCTCTGAAATACGGTCTCGTGGATCGGAAACTGCCTTATTATAAGTATTTGCTCGAAGCCGTGCTCGAAAATGACCGCGCCAGGCTCTGCTAGGACCGGGCCATCATCACAGACATGACTATTCTTGTGAATTAGCCTGCTATTGTGCTGATGAACCGGGCAAAGTCAAGGATATTTTTGGTCAACATTACCATTCCGGATGACGAGAACCTCGTGAAAGCCGAAACAGATAAGCGAACAAAATATCAGGACCTGGCTCATGAGGTGACCGACATGTGGGGTGGATTACCGACCGAAATTATACCTGTATTTGTTTCTGTGAACGGGTTAATCCCAGTCAGCCTCTCGGGTCATCTGAGGCGACTGAGACTCCGTGAGGTACCGCCCCAAGCTAAAATGCAAAAGGCAGTGCTCATCGATACCGCCTGCATCGTGCACCGGTTTTTTCCCTTTCCTCCTAACCCTCTGCCGTTTGGTCTCCCCTTCCGAGGGTTTCCATCTGGTTGGTTTTTTATTTACTTATGTATTTTTTATGTTTTTATTTCATTTTAATGATATTTATGTATGTTTATATTTTATTTACAACTATATATTTATACAACCCAACCAGATGATAAAACTTCATAGGTACCCTATAATAATAATAATAAATATTATAATTTTTCTCAATTCACACATGGTTGTTAAAAGTGTACAAAAAAGATTAACACAAACTTATCTAGAAAAATACTTAGATAACATAAGAACAATGAGACAAACTGGCCTGTGAGTCAGCTATGTGATGATTTGAGGTTACCGCTGGAATTCTGCTACAGCCGACTTTTAAATAAACATTATCTTAACCTAATTCTGGTATTAACGTAAAACAACGTAACGAAAAGACTGAAATGTATATTCATATGTGCTATGCAAATCGGAAATTTATAAAATATGACACATACCAATTTTTGTTATTCAAGTAACCAAACTTTGCATTTCTTTCTAAATGATTTTTTATTCACGATCTCCTGCAAAAGAGGAGGTATATTATTGCAAATTTTGGAGGAAGCATAATATTTTAAACATCCTTTTGCTTTAACACGCTTATAAGTTGGAAGTATATATTTATTTATTTATTTAATCTTTTGTGTTGACACCTTAATAACAAGGGTAACAAAGGGCGGACTTAATGCCTATAGCGGCATTCTCTGCCAGTCAACCCGTGGAGTGATGAGATTTTGTGGCAGGTACAAATACACACATATATACATATATACACACATACACACACACATTCATATATATACATATATACATACACATACATACATACATACATATACACATACATACACATATACACATACACATATACATACATACTGAGATATGCGTATAATATACAATAAACTTTACATATGTAAATATATGAACAAAATATGTATAATACATAGATATAATATATACGTTACATATAATAATAAAATACATACGAGTATATGGAAATTACAAATAATAAAACATCTAAATGTGTCAAAATTATCATCACCATTCTTAACATCGAACATCACTTTGACTCAAAAAAAAGTCGCGTACCAACTTTTTAAAACAATCCTTACTTGGCGCTCTTCTCATGTTTTCGGGCAAGGAGTTCCAGAGTAGTGTTGCCTGAATAGTAAAAGAATTGTTGGTGAATCCAGTGAAATGAGATGGAATACTGATCTTATGATTAGATGAGGAGCGAAGAACCTTATCATGAGTTGAAAAGAGATATTGGAATTTGTCCTTCAGATATGTTGGAGAAATTGGATTATTCAAAATTGAGAAAAGAACAAGCAAAATTCTAAAGTTTCGTCTTTGTTGGATAGTGAGCCATTTAAGGCGTTCACGATAATGAGAGATATGATCATATTTTCGAAGACCAAATATATATCTAATACAGCTACACAGCCAGCCGTGTAGTGGCGGTCAAGAATATCCACTACCCCATATCCTCCCGTGGGTGTCAAAAAAGGCGACAAAGGGAAACAGGCAGAAGATGGGCAGCAGCATCTTCCTGATAATAGCCAAAATTATAATAAAAAAACTGCGGTTGCCAACCCGCTCGCCAAGCGTGGCAACTATGGCAAATACCCCCCAATAACTAAAGCAACAAACAGACGGCCTCCAGTCCCCGGCGGCCCCGCTATTCCTGGCTACGGTGGCGACCATGGTAACGGCGGGGCAGGGGGTGCTAAGAATCTCCGGTGGAGGTTCGGTTGCCACCTTAGACGACTCGACCTAGCAACGTACAACGCACGCACCCTGAGGACTGACGAGAAGATCGTGGAGCTGGAAGAAGAGATAGACAAGTTGCGCTGGCATATTATAGGATTATCCGAAGTCCGAAGAGAGGGGGAGGACACGGTAATCCTCGAATCCGGCAACTTGCTCTATCACCGGGAGGGCGACCATCTGTCCCAAGGAGGTGTCGGATTTATCGTCCACAAGTCTCTCGTTAACAACGTTGTAAAGATCGGGAGTGTGTCGACGAGGGTTGCGTACCTTATACTCAGAATCACCAAACGGTATTCGTTGAAGGTCATACAGGTTTACGCACCAACCTCGGCACACCCCGATCAGGAGGTGGAGGAAATGTATGAGGATATCTCTAGAGCCATGCATTCCTCCAAAACCCAATATACGGTGTTAATGGGAGACTTCAATGCAAAACTAGGCACAAGAGAGAACGGTGAGCTGAAAGTAGGGAAATTTGGAATAGGGCAACGGAACCCAAGGGGCCAGCAGCTGGCCGACTTCATGGAGAAAGAGGGACTCTTTATGATGAACTCTTTCTTCCAGAAGCGGCCCCACAGGAAGTGGACCTGGTCGAGCCCCGACGGTTCGACAAAAAATGAGATTGACTTCATTATGACGACCAGACGACAACTGTTCAGTGATGTCTCCGTGATCGCAAGGGTGAAAACTGGTAGCGATCACCGAATGGTTAGAGGCACACTGAACCTAAACGTTAAGTTGGAGAGGTCTCGTCTAATGAAGTCAACGCTCCGTCCCCCTCGTGCTCTAATCCAAAGTCCCGAAACCTTTCAGCTCGAGCTACAAAACCGTTTTCAGTGCCTAGAAGACTGCAATGAAGTGGACGATATGAATGACAAGCTCGTGAAAACTGTGCATGCGGTCGGAGCTAAGTTCTGCAAGACCCGCCGCAGAAGAACACAAAAACTCTCCGATCACACTCTTAATCTCATGGCTGTTAGACGGGAGATGAAGCTACATTCTTCAACAGACTTGACAGCATACAGGCATCTGAACACACAGATCTCAAAATGCATGCGGCGGGACTTACGCAACTTCAATACAGCTCGTATTGAAGAAGCGATCGAGCGGAACCAAGGCTCCAAAGTCTTTGCCAGAGATCTGTCTGCCAGAAAGAGCCAACTGTCAAAGCTGAAGACAGAGTGTGGCAGCATCGTTTCCGGGACAGTTGAGATTTTGAGTGAGATTGAGAGGTTCTATGGGCAGCTGTACACGTCATCGTTGGAGCCACACGCAAGTGTGAGTAACGATCCAAGAGCGAGTCTCATCCGACACTATTCCGAAGATATCCCGGACGTCAGTCTGAGCGAGATTAGAATGGCTCTCTAGCACCTTAAAAACGGTAAGGCCCCAGGCGAGGATGGAATTACAGCGGAGCTTCTGAAAGCGGGTGGAAGACCGGTACTTGAAGTCCTTCAGAAGCTCTTTAATTCCGTCCTCCATGGTGGCATTACACCGGAGGCGTGGAGCAGAAGTGCGGTGGTCTTGTTCTTCAAGAAAGGTGACAACGCTCTTTTGAAGAACTACAGACCGATTTCCCTTCTGAGCCGCGTCTACGTGCTGTTTTCGAGAGTCATTACGAATCGTCTCGCGCGCAGACTTGACGACTTCCAGCCTCCCGAACAAGCCGGTTTCCGAAAGGGCTTTAGCACCATAGACCACATACATACCCTTCGGCAAGTTGTACAGAAGTCCGAAGAGTACAATTTGCCACTATGTCTGGCGTATGTGGACTATGAGAAAGCCTTTGATTCCGTCGAAATTTGGGCGGTGCTGCAGTCCCTTCAGCGGTGCCAAGTTGACTGTCGGTATATCGAAGTGTTGAAGTGCTTGTACAGTAGGACTACGATGGCTATCCGAGTACAGAACCAGAGTACGAAACCTATCCAATTGCAGAGAGGTGTAAGACAGTGTGACGTCATATCCCCGAAACTCTTCACCGCTGCATTGGAAGACGTTTTCAAGCTTCTGGACTGGAAAGGGTACGGTATCAACATCAATGGCGAGTACATCACTCACCCTCGATTTGCCGACGATATAGTCCTTATGGCAGAATCGCTGGAGGGCCTAAGCACTATGCTCAATGACCTCAATAGTGTTTCCCAACGGATAGGTCTTAAGATGAACATGGACAAAACAAAGATTATGTTTAATGTCCATGTCACACCTATGCCGGTAGTTGTTGGGAGCACTAAGCTCGAAGTTGTTGACGAGTATGTTTACCTGGGACAAATAGTCCGACTAGTTAAGTCCAACTTCGACCGAGAGGTCAATCGACGGATTCAACTCGGCTGGGCAGCGTTCGGGAAGCTACGACACATCTTCTCGTCAGTTATACCTCAAAACTTGAAAACGAGACTACACCCAGTGCGTGTTGCCAGTGATGACTTACGGAACTGAGACGTGGTCCTTCACTGCTGGCCGTATGAGGAAGCTCAAGGTCGCTCAGCGAGCTATGGAGAGGGCTATGCTCGGAGTTTCTCTGCGTGATAAACTTAGGAATGAGGATATCCGCAGTAGAACCAGAATAACCGACATAGCCCAACGAATTAGTAAGCTGAAGTGGCAGTGGGCCGGCCATATAGCTCGAAGAACCGACAACCGATGGGGAAGAAAGGTTCTCGAGTGGCAGCCTCGTACCGGTAGGCGAAGTGTAGGGCGTCCCCCCACGAGATGGAGTGACGACCTGGTAAGACATGCAGGAAGTCGATGGATGCAGGTGGCTCAGGACCGTGCTTTGTGGCATTCTTTGGGGGAGGCCTATGTTCAGCAGTGGACTTGTGAAGGGCTGTAATGATGATGATGACAGCTATTGAGAAGACGTTCTAGCTTATTAAGAAGATTTTGGTTCACATCTGGGTAGCACACATCTGCATAATCAATAATGGGTATTATAAGTGTTTGCGCAAGTGTTAGCTTAGTCTTGATTGGAAGAAAGTTCTTCAGACGATAAAGGGATCGTAAGGTGGC
Organism: Parnassius mnemosyne; assembly: GCA_963668995.1. NCBI lineage: Eukaryota > Metazoa > Arthropoda > Insecta > Lepidoptera > Papilionidae > Parnassius > Parnassius mnemosyne. The sequence continues at coordinate 8,152,587 of CAVLGL010000046.1, read as the reverse complement.
AAAGACTTTGCTGCTAATTTCAGTGACATGCGTACACCAGTTCATTGTGTTATCCATATACAGGCCAAGATTTTTTACAGAGGAAGAGAACGGTATCAGTATATTGTTGTAATAGACAGCAGGTAGGCTTGACACATCAATTTTTGACAACATTTTCGAGCTACCTTTGATTATAGCTTGACACTTCGTTGGATTAACTGATATTCCATAACGCCTAGACCATTCTTTAATAGCTTCCAAGTTCAGATTTAACATTCTAATAGCGTCATGGAGCTCTTCAATAGATGATTGCAAGTAAATTTGGAGGTCGTCAGCATACAGATGGTACGAACAGTTAAGAATAGATGTGACCGAGTTTATGAAAACTGAGAAAATTAATGGAGAAAGTATACTGCCTTGCGGGACGCCAGCATCAAGACTAGCCCACTTGGAACCCTTCTGTCCCAGATGGACAGACTACTGACGCCCGCGAAGATATGAAGAGAACCAATCCAAGACTGAGGGTGCAAATCTTAAATAGGACAGGATAGATAAAAGGACATCATGGTTCACTGCGTTAAAAGCATTAGAAAAGTCAACAAGCACCATTACAGTCACTTTCTTCTTTTCCATACCTTGTCTGATGTCTTCCGTAACTTTGAGTAATGCTGTAGTGGTGCTGTGACCGAGACGAAACCCAGACTGATAATCGCTGAGTAGATTATGATTAAGTACAAAATTGGAGACTTGCTTATGTACGCAGCCTTCCAGAACTTTGGATAGAAAGGGCAAAATAGATATCGGACGAAGGTGATTAGGTAATGTGGAATTCGTTATTTTGGGAATAGGGCGTATGAAAGCCTTTTTCCAGAGATTTGGGTACTGACCTCAGTCCAGCGAAAAGTTTATAATGAGAGTAAGTGCAGGTAGTACATACTCCAGTATATTGACTATCATAGTTCTGCTGATTTCATCACAACCCACAGCCTTGGATTTAATTGCTAGAACAATATTTTTAAGGTCATCCTGATGAACTGGAGAAAATTGAAAAGAAGGAATTTGAGGAGATTGGATAGAAGCTAAATAAGCTATCGTTTGAGATCGTACAGTAGTGTCCGTAAGAGGAACAGAAGCAAAATGGTGATTAATGTCATCACAAGACAGATAAGAGGCACACTCCAGAGTAGGCTCCATCTCACCCACGCCAATTGTCCTGAGAAACTTCCAGACATTAGCTGGCGAAGAATTAATTATATTATTATGGATATAACGGCGTTTGGCGTTACGCACCATCTGATTGCATCTGTTCCTAGCTTTCTTAAAACATGTCCAATTCTCTTCCGTACGCTCTCTATTGAAACGCTAAAAAGCCCTATTCCGCCTTGTCATAGCCATCCGAACTCCCTCAGTCATCCAAGGAGAAGGTTGGTGTTTAAGTCTAACTTTACGTACAGGGGAATGGGTGTTATATAGGCTAATTATTTTATTATTAAAGATGGATAACATATCATCAACAGTGGTTGATAATTTTAATTGATCAAAATTTAAATTAGAAGCGTCACTTCTTAGTTTATCCAAATTAATTTTAGAAAAGTTGCGCAAGTGAATAAAAGTAGGCAACGATTTAGGAGATTTTAGCTTGTATGCAACGTAAGTGAGGTCGTGGCGCGAGAATCCTGGAGCGGAACACTGACCATGTGATATCACATGATCAGGAGAAGCTGTAATAACAAGATCAATCAAAGAGTCATTGGAGTCGAAATTATGATGAGTTGCCCCTGAAGGTAGAATGTGAAGATTAACTGACTCAATGATTGTACGAAGTTTTTGGGAACGGTTAGAATTTATCAAGAGGTTGGTGTTAAAATCACCCATGATTATGCAGTGTGCACACTCAGAGACAATTTTTTCGAGAGCCGTTTGTGGCGAAATAGTCAATGGAATGAGGACAATACACTACTCCAAGAATCACCTTTACGCCTCTGACGCTGACTTTTAAGAATAAGAACTCCGGAGAACCTGAATAAAGCGAAGGAGAGGCTAAAATAATTTCATACGAAAATGACGAGTGTAGGTAAATGGCAACACCGCCTCCCCTTTTACCAACACGGTCATTTCTAATTAGTACAAAACCCGGAAGTGGATACAAAGCAGAGTGAAGACTTGGCTTTAACCAACTTTCGGAGATTAGAATAGCTTGTATCAAGTTCGGGTTAAAAGACGCTTCCAGCTCAGAAAAGTGACTCGGAATACTTTGAGCATTAATATGACAGATATTGAAGGATTTATTGTAAGATTGAAAAGTTTCATTTAACTGTGTATATAAGGTAGTAGAAATGTTTATAGGATCGTTACACGACAAGAATGATGAATCAGAACTGTTAAACGAATGAAATGAATCGGTATCAGACATTATTATATGTAATAAATTTATGAATAATATTATAAATATATATATTTATATATACATACAATTTAAAAGAAGATTGCTATAATTCTATTAGCTAAAAATTTTAAATAATTTAGGAATCTCACAAAATACCATCCCACCAGCTGACTGTTTACACAACATGAAAAATTAAACATCTTAATGATAACATAATGATTACACAGGATTATACAATAACGAATATGCTTAAATTATTAAGAAGTTACATACTCATATTGGGCTATAATCCAAAATCTTCTTAATATATATATATATATATATATATATATATATATATATATATATATATATATATATTTAATATTTTACCCCTTCGTCTCAAACGTGTTAGCTGACATTTTGGAGATAATTTTTCATATAAATAATAAGGAGATTGCGAGTTATTTAATGAGTGTACAAAACAAGCATATTTTAGTTTTAAAACAGTATATGTAATAAAGTAGGCCATGTGGCTACTCAATGTTTAAAAATAAAAAACATTCTAATTATAATCATAATAAACAAATTTCTCATTTATCTAGTTCTAATTCTGGTAAATTAATGTGTAATTATTGCAAAAACATAGGGCACACCATTGATCAATGTAGAAAGCGACAATATAATATGCAACAACGTCAAAATTTTAATAAAAACTTTAATCATAACTCTAATACTAATTCTAATTATATAAATCGTAGCCCAAATAATAATTCTAATTTTGTAAGTCGTAACCCTATTCCTAATTCTAGTTCCGACTCTGTGCCTATGCACATGACATGTGATAACGACGACGCTGTCGATAACTCTAACTCTTTAAACTGAATAAGATTTCGGATGCGTGTCTGCCGAAATCGTAATATCGTAACGACACGAAAACAATTAATACTACTTTTTCTACTATATCTTATAAAAATCCTTATGCTAAATCTTATTCTAATTCTTATTCTAACTCATCTCGGCAATGCTTTAGCAAGCAACCGAGTCATTCTAGCTCATTTACATCTCAGTTACCCAAAGAGGAACTGAGTCATTATAAGTCTATTACATCTCAGCAACCCAAAGAGGTGAAGCTGAGTCTTGCTAGTTCTTATGCATCTCAGTTGGCCAAAAAGGTACAACCGAGTCCTACTAAATCGTTTACTATATCTACATCTCAGCAACCCAAAGAGGTGAAGCTGAGTCTTGCTAGTTCATATGCATCTCAGTTGACCAAAAAGGTACAACCGAGTCCTACTAAATCGTTTACTATATCTTCATCTCAGCAACCCAAAGAGGTTAAGCCGAGTCTTAGTGAATCTTATTCTAATTCTATTCCTATCTTTGAAACGAGCATAAATACATGCAAAGTTTCGTTACCATATACAAATCTATTTACAAAATATTCTCTTAAGTGTCTCAAACTTCTTATCGATACCGGCGCGAGTGTCTGTGTCATTAGACACTCATGTTTAAAAATGAAACATGAACTTCTTAAGGACAAAATAGGAATCAAAGGTATAAACGATACGGATACATATTGCGAAACGCTAGGCTCAATCTACTTACAGTTTTTATTAAGTGATGAAACTTACGAGTATAAATTTTACGTTATTAACGATAATATAAATCTTAATTACGACGGTATTATTGGTACAGATTTTCTTAAATATTTTTTTTTAAACTTAAACTTACTGGGGGTCATTGTAGAAGCGTGCTCGTCGCGACCCCTGCCAGCCCTTTTCAGGGCTGCAATTCTACTAGCTGACGCACCCATGGCAACGAGGGTTAGGGCGTCCCCCCAAGGCGACGCACACCAGCTCGTCCCCGTTGGTGTGGAATGCAGCGTGCAAAGCGGCGATGGGGACCGCCACCCGTCACGCACAGCCCGACACGGCGGAAGGTGGAGGACAGAGTGCAGAGTTGGCACGTGGAATGTTAGAGGAGGCATGAGAGATAAGACGAATGAGTTGATCGAAATAATGAAAGAAAGAGAATTAGATGTCGTGTGTATGTCGGAGACCAAACGGAAGGGCAGTGGTACTGAAGAGCTCCCTGGCGGGGCGTTAGCTCTATGGTCAGGAGTCCTGGAGAGCGAGAACGCCTGCCAGGGAGTGGGGGTGCTGCTGTCTTCTCGGTTGGTCGACGTTATGACTGAATATAAGGTTGTGAACTCAAGACTTCTCTGGGTTCGCTTTAAATTGGGACTGACGAAGTTATTCCTTTTGGCTGTTTATGCGCCGGTAGCTTCGTCGTCCAGGGCTGAGCTGGAGGAGTTTTGAGAGAATGTAAGAGAAGTTCTAGATTTGGCTAGGGGAAACGAAAGAATTGTTGTATGTGGTGATTTGAATGGATGGGTTGGTACCGCTCGACCAGGGTACGAGTCGGTACTTGGAAAGTTTGGCGATAAAAGGGTTAATGATGCTGGCAAGCTTATACTGGCGGTGTGCAAGGAAAAGGGTCTTCTTGTGACAAACACTATGTTTAATCACAAGAAAATCCATATGTATACTAGAGAACGAAAGAATGAGAGAAGTATGATTGATTTGTTCCTGGTGGATGACCGACTGCGAAAACAGGTGATGGATACGCGAGTGTTCAGGGGTGCTGACCTGGGAACGGATCAATATCTAGTGATTACTAGATTTAGGGGTCTGTTCGCGGGTTGGCGCTACCGGACGGCAGTAACAGAACCACAGTCGGTCTGTCGTATCCGAAGCTGGAAGCTTCAGGAAGCGGATACTAGGGACAAATATCATGCGAGGGTAGCCGAAAAGCTTGACACCATCGATGGCAGAAAAGAATGTGTAGAAAGAACTTGGCAGAACCTTAGGGATGGAATGGTAAGTGCAGCGGAAGAAGTGTGTGGAACAATAAAAAGAGGCAGTAGTAAAAGAAGAGATGCATGGTGGAATGATGAAGTGAAAGAAGCTGTAAAGAAGAAGAAGAAAGCATGGTTAGACTACTTGGCCTCTAGTAATGATAAGGATATGAGAGAGAAGATGAAAGAAAGATATAGGCTGCAGAAAGTTCACACAAAAGCACTGATTGAGGAAGTGCGTGAAAGGTGTAGAATGGAAGCGGACGAAAGGTTGTCGCACAACTTCAAGGAGAACTCCAAATTCTTCTGGAAAGAGGTTGGAAGGACCCGAAGTGGTGCGACGGCCTTAAGAATAAACAAAGTGCTTTCGAGAACTAATGACGTCCTCTCAGAAAAATCGGACGTCATGCAGCGATGGAGCGAATTTTATAGAGAAATGTATGCGTGTGATGATCTTAGTGAGGGATCCGGGGATGACGCCGTGACTGGTACGCCAGACCCGGACCTCGATGACACTGAGGTCATCAGGATGAAAGAGATTGAACGTGCGATTCGAAGTTTGAAATGTGGTAAGGCTGCGGGACTAGACAGGGTCACTGCTGAAATGGTCAAGTATGGTGGGCCTCGCGTCTGGGACAGCTTTCATCTGCTGTGCAATTTGTGCTGGCGGACGGGGGATGTCCCGGATGATTGGCGATCCGCAGTCATTGTGCCTTTATATAAAGGTAAAGGTTCACATTTTGACTGCGGGTGCTATCGGGCGATCAGCTTGACCAGTTTATTTGAAGGTTTTGACACGTAGGATGCAAGAGAAATCGGAAAGATTTCTATGGGAGGCACAATGCGGATTTAGACCTGGAAGAGGATGCACGGATCAAATGTTTTCTCTCCGCATGATCACGGAGAAACTTCTGGCTGCCAACCAGAAGATATTCTGTGCTTTTGAGGATCTTGAGAAAGCATTTGATAAGGTTGTAAGGAAGAAAATGTGGGAACTGTTGCCGGGGTATGGTGTGGATGGTCGATTGCTAAGGGCTGTGCAGTCTCTTTACTGTGACTGTAAAGCCTGTGTGCGGATAGGGCATGACCTGTCACCCATGTTTAACGTCCAAACGGGCGTAAAGCAGGGTTGTGTCATGTCTTCCTGGCTGTTCATACTGTATCTCGACAGCTGTTTACAGAAGCTGAAAGATAGTTGTTTGGGTGTGAAATTGGGTGACATTACAGTAAATTGTCTGATGTATGCTGATGATGCAGTGCTTATTGCACCATCAGAGGCAGAACTGCAGGTATTAGTTACGTGTATGAAAGAGGAATGTGAAATTAAAGGTCTCCGTTTGAATGCTAATAAAACTAAGGTTCTGGTATTTGAAAGGGACGAAGAGAGAACGAAGTGTGAAATAAGGGTAAATCAGGAATGTCTAAAACAGGTAAATGAAATTGTATACTTAGGGAGTGCTTTTAGCCGGGATGGAAGATGTGATTTAGATGTGGACAGGCGTGTCGCTGCCGGGAACACTTTGTTGATGGTGCCCTGACTGCGTTAGTCAAAAGGCAAGGCGTAGCGAAGAGTGCACGCCTTGCAATACATAACGCAGTGTTGGTACCGACTTTGTTATATGACAGCGAAACCTGGGTATGCCAGAAGAAGCATAAAAGTAAGTTGAATGCAGTGGAGATGGGATCTCTTCGTAAAATGTGCGGCGTTACCATGGCCGACCGAAAGCGAAACGAAGAGATTCGCAATATGGCAGGTTTGAAAGATGACCTTATCACAAAAATTGATAAGGGCGTGCTTCGGTGGTTTGGGCACGTTGAGCGAATGAGTGAAGACCGAATGGTGAAGAAAATATATAGCGCGAAAGTTAATATTAAAAGGTGTCGAGGTAGACCGAGACTAACTTTCGAAGACCATGTGAGCAAATTGCTCGAAGAGGGTAGGGTCAAAAGTACTCGGATACCTAGACGTGCATGCATGAAGAAGATAATGAATCTGAAAGAAGCGAAAGAGGTTTGTAAGGATCGTGACACTTGGCGATCTGTTCTCTCTGGCTACCCCGTCAGGGATTGTGCGTGAAAATTAAATATTTTAATGCTAATATAGATTATAGCTCTAAGATAATGACTCTGTGTGGTTACCAAGTTCCCATTATATTTCATCAGCCAACATACATCGTTCCGGCACGCTCAGAAGCCGTCATTGAATGCGCTATATCAAATTACTCGGTCGAGCTTTATCACAATAATGAAGGCTTAGTTCTAGATCATACCTTAAGCGAGGGTATTTACGTCGCGAATTGTATTGTATCACTAAAACCAAACAAAAAAGTTAACATCACCGTTTTAAACACGACTGACACAGACTTAGAAATTAACGATTATTTCGTAGAATTGACACCGATCGATAATAATAATTCTATTTCCTGCGAAAATACAATATCTAGTAAATGTTTGTATTCTATTTCTACTTCTAAATCTAATCGAATAGATCGAGTATTAAGTCTTTTACGCTGCTCCCATCTCAACGATGAAGAAAAGAAAGCACTTTAAAATTGCTGTTCTGATTATACGGATATCTTTCACCTCGAAGGTGAACCCCTTTCGTTTACGAATGGCATCCAACATTTCATAGATACGGGTAACGCGGCCCCAGTTCACGTAAAATCATATCGCTTCCCTGAGTGTCATAAGGAAGAAGTCGATACACGAATTCGCAAAATGCTAAATCAAAACATAATTCGTCCCTCTGTTTCGCCTTGGAGCGCCCCTGTATGGGTAGTCCCGAAAAAATTGGACGCTTCTGGCAAAAGAAAGTGGAGAATAGTCATTGACTATCGCCGTCTTAATGACATCACAGTTTCCGAAAGTTATCCCCTGCCTCTTATCACTGATATCCTAGACCAATTAGGCCATTCCAAGTATTTCACAACCCTTGATCTTGCTAGCGGTTTCCACCAAATAAAGATGGATCCTAAAGATGCCCCAAAACGGGATTTACTATAAGTACTAATTCGAGCATGTCTGGTCACTACGAATTCACTAGAATGCCCTTTGGTTTAAAAAACGCTCCTTCTACCTTCCAGCGCCTGATGAATACTGTCTTATCAGGTTTGCAAGGTCTACACTGTTATGTTTATCTAGATGATTGCATAATTTATAGTCATAATTTAAATGAACATATGGAAAAATTAAAACTAGTATTCACTAAGCTGCGCGAATACAATCTAAAATTGCAACCAGATAAGTGCGAATTTTTAAGACGTGAAGTAACTTATCTTGGTCATATCTTGGCCTAATCCAGAAAAAGTAAAAGCAGTGTCACAATTTCCAATTCCTAAGAGCCCTAAAGAAATTAAATCCTTCCTAGGCCTAATAGGCTATTATCGCCGATTTATTGATAATTTTTCTAAATTGACAAAACCACTTACTTCTTTATTAAAAAGGGATACTAATTTCCACTGGTCTCAAGAACAACAAATTGCTTTCGATGTTTAAAAGAAAAATTAATCACTGCTCCGCTTCTCCAATATCCAGACTTCTCTCAACCGTTCATAGTAACTACAGATGCAAGTAATTATTCCGTAGATGCAATCTTATCCCAAGGTCCTGTAGGCAAAGATAAACCGATAGCTTATGCATCACGTACTCTAAACCGTCCCGAAGGCAATTATTCAACTACCGAAAAGGAACTTCTAGCCATTCTATTCGCAGTCAAAACGTTTCGTCCTTACCTCTACGGTAATAAATTCAAAATAGTTACCGATCATAGACCATTGGTATGGCTATTCAATGTCAAAGACCCAGGTAGTAGACTCATTCGTTGGCGCTTAAAACTCGAAGAATACGTTTACGAAATTTTTTATAAACAAGGCCGTCTTAATTCTAACGCCGATGCGTTATCTCGCTGTCCCGTTAATGTTATAGATATTAACACTTTAAATAATTCTTGTTATGAAAAATATTTTAAAGACCAATTTACAAATAAAACTCCTATTTCAAATACAATAATCTTAGAATGTACTCAAGGATTACACCTATCCAAAATAAAAACTATTGCGTGTCCCGTCTCTTTAGATTTTGACTCATCTTTACCTCACTGTGAAGAAATATTAGCACAATTAGACAAGCCTGAGGACTTATTAAATTCCGAACGCGAACCATTTACAATTCAATGCGTAAAGGATAAGAATAAATCTTACTATTTTATGTACACTAAAATTCATCATTATGAAGAAACCAAATTTAAAGATATTTACAATTTAATTATAAAACTCAGAGATAAAATTTTAATTGAAAACCCTGATATTACAGATCTCGCCTTATCAGACTTTTCAGATCCATTTTCTAAGCTAGCTTATATTAAAGTATATAATATGATTGCCTATATTTTTCATAACACTAACATTAAAATTCATATATACAAAAATCAATTAATTTATCCTACTCCCGTCGAAATCCCTAAAATTTTAAAAGAGAATCACGATTCACCTATTGCGGGTCACCCAGGTTCAAGTCGTATGTATAGACGAATTAAAGCCGCCTATTATTGGAAAAGTATGCGCTCTGACATTGTAGATTATGTAAAGAAATGCCAATTATGCCAAATTAATAAACCATTAGGAATGTCCAATAAGGCCCCAATGGAAATAACTTCTACTTCCACTAGACCGTTTGAACGATTAGCTCTCGACATCGTTGGTCCTTTACCTGACGCTGGTTTTCAAAAATTCAAATTCATCCTTACATTACAAGATGATTTAACTAAATTTTCAACTGCTTATCCCCTGGTCACAGCTACCAGTGAAGAAATAGCCAGAAATATTGTACATTTTATGTCTCTTTTCGGTTTCCTTAAAACAATCTTAACGGATTTAGGTACTTGTTTTACGTCTGATTTACTTAAAGAATTAACTCAAATCTTAAAAGTCAAGGCTTTATTCACTACTCCTTACCACCCACAAACAAATGGAGCTCTAGAACGCTCACATGCTACTTTAAAAGAATACTTAAAATCTTTTGTTAATGAAAATCAGAACGACTGGCATTGTTATTTATTTACCGCAATATTAGCTTATAATACTACCCCTCATTGCCCTACCAATTTCACCCTTCATGAATTATTATATTATGATTATAAACCTAATATCCCTAATTCTCTATATGAAACGAACAATAATACCACTTATAATGAATATATTCGAGCTTTACAATATCGAATGCGTTTTAGTAGAGAAAAGACCATTCAAAATATAATTAATAGCAAAGAAAAATCCAAACAATATTACGATGTAAGTTCACGCGAAATTTCTTATAAAATTGGTGATTTAGTTTATATAAAACACCATCACCGACTCCGTAAGGCCCTATCACCTATATGGAAAGGTCCATATAAAATTATAAAAGTCCATAATAAGCACAACGTTACTTTACAAGTAGGTCGTAAACATGTTAAGTATCATATAAACGAGATTAAGCCTGCTATTAACACTCCTTAAATTTAACTTATTTTATATACTTTTCAGAGCTTTATGCTATGAAAGCCAAAGCCACACTGAGTCGAGGGTCATACCTATATCACATAGTCCTGGAATTTATTTTGAACCTATTACGCATATTAACTTTTATAACGATTATTGGAATTTTATAACACATATAGACCTTATACCTTTAACTCCTTATCTCAATAAAATTGAAAATTTATTATATGATACCTTAAACCTTTGTTCCAAAATAAATACTGACGAATTTTCCCAATGTAAAGATTTTTCAAATCCTATAGAAATTTTATTAAAATATAATTACGTCAAATTGCAATCCCTAGCACATATAATCAATAATAATCAATCGCCAAATTGAGTTAAAAGATCTCTAGAATTTGGAGGCGAAATTCTTAAATTTTTCTTCGGTACTCTAGACGCAGATGATGCGCGAAAATATTATGCCGCGATAGAATTATGTCGGAAAAGTGAAACAGAACTATTTAATTTATTCAGAGACAATATTCACATAATTAAATCTACCATAAATAATTTTAATGCCACTATTTATAAATTAAACCAAAATGAATTAAGATTAAACTCACAAATTAATAAAATGAATGAAATTCTTTCGCAAATTACAAAAACCGATAATTTACTTATTAACATTTCTAGAATAAATAATTTATTGAACTTAATTGAAAGCTCCTTACTTGCTATTTCTAACTTGCTAGACACGACTATAAATGCTATCCTATTTTCCAAGGTAAATGTTTTGCATCCTAGCGTGATTAGCCCTTTAAGTCTTTATAATGAATTAACCAGGCATATTTATCAAATAAATAAGCGTTTAGATTTTCCAGTGCAATTGAACATACATAATATTCATTCGTTAATTGATGTTTCGAAACTTAGTTCATATTATTATAACAATAAGATTATTTTCAGCTTGCAGATTCCATTAATAACACCTGATAAATTCATTGTTTATAAAAATATCCCATTACCGACTTCTCACGACGAGTGGCATATACAAACGTTTGCACTTATTCAACCTTCTAATTCTTATACTGCTTTAAGTGACGATAGAATACATTATACTATGTTTAATAACTTAGATGATTGTAAATTTATTAATAATAACTATTCTATTTGTGAACTATTTACTATAACGTCTAGCATAAATAATCCTAATTGCGAATCGAAATTATTAACAGAAGTAACTCTTTCCCTACCTTCTGAATGTAACTCCAAGTTATTATTTGGTCAAATCTATATTTGGCATAAATTCATGGATATATGTACAATCCAATGTAAATAAATTAACTATCAAATGTAACGATGATATTACTGATCATTCTATTATTGGCACAGGTATTGTCAAATTAACCGAAAATTGTATCGGTTATTCCAAAACTATTCAATTATTGCCAACAAGTACTTATCAATTTACGATTAAGTCAACTATAGATATAATCTTTGATATAACAAGAGATGATTGTTGCAAAAAAGATGTATTTAATAAAAGTTTACCATATTTAACGCCAATCTCTCTAAGCAAAGTTAACTTGGATTCCTTAAAATATGCAAATCATCAGCTAGATAGTTTAGAATTTGAATTAAATAATCTTCAAAAGGAATCACATTTCATAAAATACGGTTCATACTATTCCACATTTACTTATATTTTAATTGTATTACTATTTTTGTACTTAGCCTACAAATTATTTAAATGTTCCAGAAATCGACACAATAATAGTGGACATTGTATACAAATATTTAATCAGTGTAATAATAAAAAGTCATCGAAACATAATTCTAAAATTACAAATTCAATTGAGATGATTGATATGTCAACATCTGAGGAAGATAATATTCAACCAAACTCACCTAAATCTTTACCAAATTGTACTAATTGTGAACCTTATAGAAATGTACACAAAGTTCACTCTTCCTCCGGAAGAAATCTTAATTTCTAGTTTTATTCAATTTTAGTTTACAAAAATGTTTGTATTAAAACAATTGATTAATTTTATTATTATACAATTTCAATTTCTACTTTGTCATTTTATATTTTGTAATTGCTACATTTTACTATTTTTGACTCAATCTAATTGTAATAAGTATTTTTTAATTTTAAATGTGTATTGTTATTTAATTATATACAATGTTAAAAATGAAAACTGTAATTGAAACTACTATTTTGTTTATTAAAAACCAATTTCTACTCCTAATTCTACTAATTCATTTAAAATACTTTTAATTCTAGATTTTACTATTTTACCTTTATATAAATTCATTGTTCTATTTTATATTGATTATTTGTTAAATCTTACTCTGTTTCTTTTACATAACGTAGTTAAAACTTACTTTATCTTTATGTAAAATCAAATAGTTCGAAAGTTCTATATTGTTATAAGATAAATTTGCTATGTTTTACTATAAATTTAATTTTCTATTTCTATATTTTGTAACGCCTTCCGACCTCTAACTATTTCTCTATTTCGAAACTTCGCTTTATCTTAATTTAGAAAAAGCTCAGTCAAAAGGGGGGAGCTGTTATATCCCTTTTTACAAGGCAGTTAAATCTTCGTAAGTATTTATTCAATCCCACGGTACTTTTCCTATATATGACGTCAATCAGTAATTGCATTGTTCTTTTCCATATTCATTTTATTCCATTTTACAGTCAGTTAGATTCAGAGCCCCGGGTAGATCGAACATAGATTCCGATACGTATTAGAGTTCGGAAGTCAGGGTTAATATTAATTGTGTGTATAAACTTTTATAATAAACCCTTAGGTTTACCTTGTGGTTTTTTTTAAAAAGTCAAACGGGATCGGCCTCCTAACAGCTCGTTGTAAATTTCACTGTAAGCGAGCATTCCAAATTCCTGAAATGAGCAGGTGTAACATGCTTCTGGAAAATGACTTACTAAGCCCAAATGAACTGATAAAGCATAACGGTTAACTATAATCATAGCAGCGATCAAATAGATCTAGTCATAATTATATTTTATTTATAAAATAAGGTTGACATGCGAGCACACAGTCCACCTGATGGTAAGTGGATGCTATGACCTATACACATTTACTTTTATCATCGATTAAGTATCAAAATGAAATTGCGTTGTCACCCCCGAGGACTGAAGATGCAATGCCCCGTTTCCAGTAAGAAAGGTCTCTGTTTCTCTTCACTCATTATGTAACATCAGTGAAGAGTATGTATTAACATTGTTTATGCCCAAATTTGGTTATGTTTGAACACCACCCAATTGCGTTCGAGCTGGCGCCTCACCCGATGGTATATAGGTGAGATAAGCGCCGAGGTGGGGCGGCCGTGCGTGGCTGCGTGGGAGTCAGTCGCTCGACGGTTGGGCGAAGCGTCGGTGCACCGCCGGCCACGATGCGGGGAGACCGTCAAGCCCTCTTCCCTAAATTCACGGGCCCGTCGTGAATCTAGATAGCTAGATGAAGATATCGTTATAATTGGGTCATCGCGTTAGTGCCTTTTTTGTTTTGGTTGCCTAGTTAAATTAATTTGCATGTCAACGAGGCGTATTTCGACTCTGGCGCCACGTGTTATTCTGTTGCCGAATTTATAATTTGTGATAAGTGAATCCGGGACATTCAATGTCGAATTTTGTGCTACCGTCCTTGCCGTGTCGGATATCACGTGTTCGATTCTGCGATGAGAGTGGAATTAGGCGAATTGAAGTTAGTTAAATTTACAATGAAGCTACGAGACTAAATCAGTGACAAGGAAGAAAGAAGTGGTCCGGCGCTGAAGCAGTCTGGAGCGATGCAGCTTTTTGGAGTAGCCTGGAACTCAGTCGCTGCTGGTCGCCTATGCTTGCCAAGGCCCCACACATTCACACATCACTGTACACGACTCGCTATCTACCATTACACACACTCACGGCCTGCCCAAGCCTTGGAGCGAAGTTAGCTCCTGATACAGGTAAGTACCTTTTCTTTCTAGTTTGCTCCCATATAGTTTATTGTGATAGGAAATTCCACGCGGCCATATTGAGGCCCGACCTGCGTCTGCTCGTGAAGTATTCCGCTGAATAGGCCCCAGGGGATTTGATTCTTGCTGGAGCAGCCGTAGGCCGTAACACTCATACGAAACACAGCAGTAATAAGCTGCTATTTTACGCTGGAATTCTGTGAGAGCGTGGTCCTTCCCCGGTCGAGCCGACCTATTCGTGCTACAACTATACTATTAATATAGCTGCAGCATGGCCCTACCACGTAAAACAAGTAAATTAGTCCTAGTAATGTTATTATTTTAATAATTAAAGAACTAGTCAGGTTAAATGCATAGTGAACTTATATATTTCTATGCCTTTCTGTGTCTGCAAATTCTAAACAACAACAAACGAGGCACTGAAGCGTATGATAACGTCAAAGTTTGAAGCTTCTTTGGGAAAAAGCTGCGGAGACAACAATGGATCCGAATTTCACTTATAAACTTCAAAATTCCTTACTCGTGCCATATCACAAGCTCAATAACGGCACCTATCTAAGAACTTTTAATCCTTTGGATTAAGAAATTTATGATTAAATTTTAATTTTGCGCTTTAATACTATGCTAATAAAAATCAATACTCTTCGGTGATGCTAGTATATCAATCGGTTTATATTTTTATATATTTATGTATAATATATTTAAAAATTTATAATGGAAATTTATTGACTGTGTAGTGGAAGTGTTAGAATATTCACTAGCACATATAGTCCTGAAGACATCTTCGTAATAGGTCACACAGGGAAACAAATTCGGAGATGAGCAGAAGCCTTCTTCTATTATGACAAAAAAAAACCCGTTTGCCAAGTGCAAATATTCCCTATTAACTCTTAGGGGTATATTTGCATAATCTATAGGATAGGCATATTATGTTCAGCAGTGGATATTTTGTAGACTGTAAAGGTAACAGTATTATAATAAACAATTGTTCATGCTCAAAATTGAAATACTAAATAATGACGATACAAAAATATACCTTATCAGTCAGTTTCTACCGCAACATACTACTAAACATAAAACTAAACATAATAATTTGACCGGATAATGTTCAACGATCAGCTGGATTACATATATACTCGCGCCACATTATTATCTAACTAAATGTTTTAAGAATTCCTTCATAGTCAAGGTCATCTGCTTATGGAACGTACTTTCTCCGCAAATTCGTCGTGCGAAAACACTAGACAAGTTTAACCGACGTTAAAAATCACTGCAATAACCACTTCTCATCAATAGCGACATTTGGATTTTTCTATCTTTACTGCATTTTTATGTAAATATTTGCTTTTTTAATCATATATACATTTATATATACAGGGTTATTTTTCAAAGACGCCAAATTTAACAATTAAGTCCTTCGCAAGCGTGGAATTAATTGTGATTGGATTTCTTTTCTTTTTATTTTTTTTTCAAAATGTTAACCCCACACTAGGATTTTCTCCTGTATCGTGGAGGCAGTTTACAAACATAAATGGCACAAGGACAAACATCCAGACCGGGAACAATTATTTGCAGGCCATACAAATACTTGTTACGTGCCGGATGCGAACCCGCGGCCCCCAGCGCAGCAACACCACCCCCTCTCCAATACTACAATTTTTTCCCTAATTCCTTCTAAAATATGTTTATTATTCCAAATATTGAACGAATACTACTCATGTAACTTTCTTAAACGGAAATATTACGCGAGAACGTTATGTGAGGCTAAGGCTACGTCAAAACTCTAATGCTGAAATGGGTAAATCATAGCTCATCCTTACGTAGGTATTTATACAACATGTAGCATTAAACGTTTTACGGTCAGAATTCGTTCGTTTACCTATCAGTGAAACGGTTACATCCTGACATTTTACCTATTTATAGTAATATTTTTTTTATTTATAGTAAAAATAAAAATGAAATATAAAAAAGAGATTTTCAAAAAGTTCAAAAAAAAATAAAATTCTTTATGACAACACATTTTTATTTTGAATGATGAAACATTTTATGATTTATTTTGGTTGTGCAATAATATTCAAGTTCATTGCTAAACATAGGCCTCTACTAAGAAATGCCACAAAATGCTGTCCTTATTTGAAGTAATATTATTCTTTCAGAAATGTTGTCAGATACAGCTAATATCAAAGAGGAATCCTTTACAGATTTGCGAATTCCTTTACGATCCTAAACAAACTGTGGTAATAATTTTTGTTCCAAAGACAGTTAAAGTTCAACAAAATGAAATTAGATTATATTGTTATGTGGTTTACTGTACTGTGGTACACACATATACATTAACTTATATGTACATTTTAAAAATAAACGTATAAGAATTTTGTACTAAATTATTTATAAGTGGTTAAAGAGTATGTTTTCGAAAGCTACTAGTAGAAAGTAGTCTAGGAGACAAAAAAATAATTTTTCATCGTGGGTTTTACATATAAAATTTCCCATGGCAAACATCCTGACTCAGAAACAGAAACAGAAACAGAAACTTTTTTATTCAATATAGATTATAAATAATACTTATTGAAAGTCACTCTTTTGTTTGATTACCACTGGTTCGGAAAAGCCTCTGCCCTGGGAAGAACCAGCAAGAAACCCAGCGGGACTTTTTTTAAATAACAGCTTACAATCATGTATGTTACACAAATTAACAACACAACAAATTAGAAATAGCTTGGTAGCGATCACCTCATTTCCAGGGGTTATTATCATCCATAAATCCATTAATAACCCTTATAATACAAACTTCGTTTAATAAAGTTTTTGAACTTTGAGCAGGTCAAACTTTGTATATTTTCTGGAATTTTGTTGAAAAAGCATATATATCGCCCCTAGAATGAATTACTGACTCGATGGAGTCGAGTAACTGATACTACTAGCTTGTGTCTGTTCCTAGTATTTACAGAATGAATATCACTTATTTTTGTAAAACTACTTTTATTTTTGTGTACGTTCATTACATTTTCATAAATGTATTGAGAGGGCAAAGTTAATATATTAATTTCCTTAAATTTTTGTCGCAGCGACTCTTTAGGCTTTAAATCATAAATTGCTCTTATGATCCTCTTCTGTAAAACAAATATAATTTCAATGTCTGCGTATCCCCATAGCAAAATACCATACGACATTATGCTATGGAAATAGCTAAAGTAAACTAGTCTAGCTATTTCAACACTGGTTAGACTTCTAATCTTTTTTACAGCATATGCTGCAGAACTAAGCCTGCTTGCTAGTTTTGATATATGGGGGCTCCATTGAAGCTTCGCGTCTAGTGTGATTCCAAGAAAAATGGTGGTATCCACAAGACTCAGTTTCTCCCCATTTAAAATTACATTAGTATTTATTTGTTTGACATTTGGAGTCACGAATTTCATACATTTCGTTTTAGTGCCATTTAAATGCAAATTATTAACATCGAACCAATTTACTAATTTAGATATAGCATTATTTACTTCGTCATATTTTAGTAATTGTCGACTTAATTTGAAAATTAAAGAAGTGTCATCTGCAAATAATACTATATCATGGTTATCCCCTACTATGTAAGGTAAGTCATTAATGTATACAAGAAACAGAAAGGGGCCGAGAATTGAGCCTTGAGGCACGCCCATTTGTACCATCGATCCGGAAGAGCTCATATTGTTAATGACAACTTTTTGCGTTCTCTTACTTAAAAATGAAATAATTAATTTAAGAGCATCACTTCTTACACCGTAGTGTTGAAGTTTCTTGATTAATGTTCCATGGTGAACACAATCGAAGGCCTTGGATAGGTCACAAAATATACCCAAAGCATCCTATGAATTCTCCCATGCATTAAAGATATATTTAATCAACTCAACACCGGCATCAGTTGTCGAGCGACCCTTTGTGAAACCAAATTGATTTTTATGAAGAAAATTATTTATATTAAAAAAAATTAACATTTGATCAACAACAATTTTTTCAAAAATCTTACTAAGTGTTGGTAGTACAGAAATAGGTCTAAAATTGGCGGAGTCTAATGTACTACCAGATTTAAATAAAGGTATTACTTTACTATGCTTCATTTAATCAGGAAACACACCAGATTCGATACTAGTATTAAAAATAATAGCTAAATGAGGCGCAATTGTATCTATTATAGACGCAATAACTTTAACGGAAATCCCCCACAGATCCGCAGTTTTCTTAACATCAATAGTTTTAAAATATTTTACAATATCTTTTGATGACTCTTTATGAAATGTAAAATTCTTTGTACACACATTTACATTTTGTTTAAGTAATGATTCGGCGACGGCAGGAGAAGAATTCAGTGACTTAGTGGTCAAGATCGGAATATCAGTAAAATATTTCTCTATATTTTGAATATTTTTTTACATATTCCCTAAATTCGACGCTATGATTATATGACCTTTCATGGTAAAGATCATATAAACTATGCCTGCTCTTATGGACTCCTACTGTCGCCCATTCATTGAATGACTTTCGACTGTTCAAGGAGAATGTTTTAGAAGTAAAAGTATTATTAAATTAGGGGGATGAGTCGCTCGCGTCCGTAGGCTTCGACCACCTAATCCTAGGCCCACCCTACACGTGTCCCCCGGGTGGTGCTAAACGAGCGACAAAGCCGAAACGACAGACTCGGCTCCTCGCCGTATGGTAGCGGCGTAAAATCTACCACCCCCTTAGTTCGCACCATGAGCCTAGTAGAAAAAGAAATGGCCCCGAGTTCCCGGCGCCCCTTTAATGGGGCAGGGGTGCGAAGAATCTCCGGGAGAAAAACCGGCGACGAGGTTCGCCACCCGTCACGTCCTGTCTCCCGGAGGGGCGAAAAGTGGATTGCGGAGGCCCGTCTGGCTACGCTAAATGTATGGGGAGCAATGAATGATAAGATTGATGAAGTATGCGAAATGATGAATGATAGAGGAATAGATGTGTTATGTGTAAACGAGACGAAACGAAAGGGAAGAGATGTCACTGCACATGGCATGTATACCGCTTACTGGTCTGGAGTAGACGAGACCGAGCAGGCATGCCAGGGAGTCGGTGTCATCCTTTCAAAAAGAATGGGTCAATGTGTGAAAGAGTATGAATGTGTTAGCCCAAGGCTGCTGTGGATACGAATGAAAGTGGGCTTAAAGAAGTTGTTTGTGCTAGGGGTGTACGCCCCAGATATGTCTAAGCCCACTTATATCCGAGAGCAGTTTTGGGACATGGTAAGGCTGGTGTTGATGAAATGTAAGGAAAATGAAAATATTATTATGTTAGGAGATTTTAATGGAAGGGTGGGGGTGAAGAGGTCTGGTTATGAAAGGATATTAGGAACGTTTGGCGATGAAAGAATAAATGAGAATGGTGAAGACCTCCTCACCGTATGTGTGGAAAAGAATCTTTTTGTGGCGAACACTTTCTTTCGCCATAAGAGGATTCACATGTATACATGGGAAAGAGGGGATGATAGAAGCATGATAGATTTTATAATTGTGGATAAAAAAATGAGGAGCGCAGTGGTAGATACAAGGGTTTACCGGGGGTCCAACGTAGGGACGGATCATTACTTGGTCTTAAGCCGAATTAATGGTCTATTCAGACGTTGGCGGCATCGGACATCGGTGTCTACCACTGCGTTACAGCGTATAAGAATAGAGAGGTTACAAGATGAAGGTGTGAAAGAGAAGTATAAATGCAGACTGAGGGAAAATATAAGTGGGTTGAATGAATTATGTATGAATGATTTAGAATTGAAGAATGTATGGAATAATATTAAGAAAGTTTTGGTGGATGCAGCCACCGAAGTATGCGGTGTAAGTAAGAGAACGAATGAAAGGAAAAGTAATACGTTGTGGTGGGATGATGAGGTACGGATGGAAGTTGAAGCAAAGAAGAGAGCATGGCTAGATTTACTAGCAACTAAAGCTGGTAATTCTGGCGGTATGAATGATGAGATTGAAAGAAAAAAGGCTAACTTTAGAGAATAAGAGAGTAAAAGAAGTTGTTGAAAGGAAAAAGCAAGAAAGGATAGATAAAAATGATAGAAGTATATCTGATAACTTCCAGGAAAATATTAAAATGTTCTGGAAGCTCGTAAGAACTGCCAGGGGAAATTCAAAACAGCCTAGAATGAATGCTATACGAGACGAGAATGGCTGCATGCTGAATGATGAAGTTTCGAATTTAAAGAGATGGAAGGAATACTTTGAAAGCGTGTTTAAGAGTGAAGAGTCGTCTGAAATAAGTGAAATAGAAATTCCGGAAGAAGTGGAGAGAGGTAGGGAGATAAGTGTAGATGAAATAATGAAAGCAATGAAAAGCATGAAAGCAGGTAAGGCAGCCGGATATGATAGAGTATCATTCGAAATGCTAAGGGCTGGTGAGGGTGTGGTTGCAGGCCTGCTGCACACCTTGTTTAATTTATGTTGGGAACTGAAACGGGTACCGGAAGACTGGTGCAAAGCCGTTATAGTCCCAATATATAAGGGAAAGGGGTCGCAGCAGGACTGTAAAAACTACCGTGGTATCAGCTTGCTTAGCATTGTGGGTAAACTGTATGCTAAGGTGTTAATTGAAAGAGTTATGGAAGAAACTGAAGGAAAAATTTGGGATGTGCAAGCTGGATTTAGAAAGGGGATGGGGTGTACGGATCAAGTCTTTTCCATGCGCATGATAGCGGAGAAGTTTTTGGCTAAAAACCAGAAAGTTTTTTGTGCGTTCTTAGACTTGGAAAAGGCTTATGACAGAGTGGACAGGAACGTGTTATGGCAAACACTGAACTCATTTGGGTTGAGCGCTGGCTTGATACAGGCATTAAGGTCTCTTTATAGGGACTCTAGTGCTTGTGTCAGGATCAACGGGGTCTACTCGGACTGGTTTGGCATTCATAAAGGTGTCAGACAGGGATGTGTGGCTTCCCCGTGGCTGTTTAACCTATTTATGGACAGTTGTTTGCAAACTTTGAAAGTTGAAGAATGTGGGTTGAGAATGGGTGAGTCAACCGTCAAATGCCTTTTGTACGCCGATGATCAAGTCATATTTGCATCGTCGGCGGCCGAGTTGCAAATGATGGTTACTTTAATGAATTGTTCATTGAAAGAAAGGGGTATGAAAGTGAACGCAAGTAAGACGAAAGTGATGGTTTTTGAAAGAGAAGAAAGTAAAACTTTATGTAAAATAAGAATAGAAGGGGAGTTGATTGAGCAAGTGGATGAGTTTGTATATTTGGGATGTTTATTTAGCAGGGATGGTAGATATGATAAGGATATAGAACGACGAGTGAGCGCAGGAAATAGAGTGAATGGGGCTCTACACGCTATTGTGAGGAGTCAGAATGTGTCAACTAAGGCACGTATGGCAATTCATAATTCTGTGTTAGTACCGACTTTAATGTATGGTAGTGAAAGTTGGGTCTGGCAGAAGAAGCATGAGAGTAGAATAAATGCTGTAGAAATGCGTTCCTTAAGGAGTATTCTAGGGCTGAATCTGAATGACAGGGTGAGAAATAGTGTAATAAGAGAAAAGTGTGGTTTGCAAGATGACGTTGTGACAAGGATTAAGAAAGGAATGCTTCGGTGGTTTGGTCACGTAGAAAGAATGAACGAGGAAAGAGTGACAAAGCAAATTTATGTTGCAGAAGTGAACGGCAGGGTCGGGAAGGGACGCCCTAGACGAAGTTTTATCGACCAGATCGGCGATACATTGAAAATGGGCCAGATTAGGAGTACCCTTAACCGACGAGCGTGTATGCGTAGATATATGGATGTGAAAGAGGCGAGAGAGGTGTGTCAGGATCGCGCCAAATGGAAGTCCGTAGTCTCTGCCTACCCCTCTGGGTGACAGGCGTGAGTGTTTATGTATGTATGTATATTATTAAATTCATTGCAAATAAGCTTAAATAATGTTCCATACAAAAAATTAGGATCATTTTGGTATGAAAGTGTTGGAAGTTTTTCACTATGTTACTTCTAAATTTCTCCAAGTGACGTGCATTTCCTGGAACAGACACACCTTTCTCATCTACTTGCTTTTTGTGAACATAAGGTAACGAAACTACTTGTCCACAGTGATCAGAACTTAATTTTTGAATTATACATTTATGCAACAGCTTCACATTTGTAAAATGTTATCAATACATGTTGCACTAGATTGAGAAATACGCGTTGGCTCTAAAAAAAAAATAAGGAGCATATGATTTAAACAATAATCTAAATTTAATATTGATTGAGGAAGCTTCTAGGAGATTGATATTAAATTCTCCACATATTACAACAGATTTATTCTGTTTATTAAGCTTAGCAAAAACTTCCTCCATAATGTTTTCAAAAGTATCATATGTACAACATAGGGGTCTGTAGACGCTCACAACAATGAGGTGCTCAAACTCAACACATGCCATTTCTACAGTTCTCTCAACAGAGAGGCTCACAATGTCTTTACGTTCTTTACATGATAATAATTTACTAGCTAATATTAAGGAGCCACCTCTTAAAACCGTATCTCTATTGAAAGAACTGACCACCTGGTGATTACTGAAGTTAAAAATTAAATTATAAGCTTTTAACCAATGTTCAGTAATACATAAAATATGAATATTGTTGCTATTTAAGAACAACTCAATTTCTAGCTCTTTCCCTATCATGCCTTGTATATTTTGATGCACCAGGTGTAAACAATTTTCATTATCTTTCTGTGGAGTCATACAATTAAAGATTTGTAAGCCACATTCTAAATTATTTAAGTTATTATAACTGCTAGAGATTACCTCTATTGTCTAATTTTCTGATTTAAATTACTTGGAACTGATTCCAAATTGCATATTAATTCATTACATTGCTCAAAAGAAGCAGATGTCTGTGTAGCCAAGTCCTTGGCTGAGTTAATATATAAATAATAAGATAGCATGTTTGCTATCTATCTTAAATTATATTTAGATAAGTAATACCTATCTCTAGTCAAAAATTTCTTAATTAAATTATTTATATCTATTAAATTAATTCTATCATTATAATTGTAACAATTAAATGTTACAATTATAATTACATGAAAAGTTATTCATTAATAAATTTAAATCATATCTTATTTTATTTTCCTACGGCCAACTTTGTATGTAAGGCAATGTAAACAAGATAATTTTATGTACATTTAAAGTATTTTTTTTTATCTTCACGCACAATCCCTGACGGGGTAGCCAGAGGGAACAGATCGCCAAGTGTCACGATACTTACATACCTCTTAGATTATCAATATATTTTAATAATTGATTTTTGTTTACATTGCCTCTTCTACCAACAAGAATTATTAATGTGCTATTAGGACAAAATTTACTAGCTAAAACTTTATTCATTATATGACTAAAGGATGCTCCAGGCATGCAATAATTAGTGATCATATGTCCTTTTAAACAGTTATTTAACATCATGCCCAAATTTTTGCCTATGTATTATGTATGTAATACATAATAACATTATTTTTTTTAATATTTACATTGCTTTTTAAGTTTATATCCTTTGTCATGGCACTGTCATAGAGTGTAGGTGAAAATAATGAGGTCTTACTGTTAACTTTGTTATTTACACATATTGCCCCCGATGAACCCGGTATGGAGCGCTGATACTCACTCTGATTTTTTATTAAGGAGTCAAAGCGCTCCTCATTATATTTACGTGATTTTACCAGATCATTCATGGCCAATATGTGTTCTTTTATCTCATCTTGAGCCGATGCATATTTATTTGATGCAATTTGTAGAGAGCTTTTAAGTGATAAAATTGTTGAATTTAGACACTTTATTTCAGTCTCATAACAGTGATTTATATTTTCCACCTCAATTGATTATATTTTAAGTTTATTAATTAGTTCTTGCTTTTCTTTGCATACATTTATATAATTTTTAACATTAATTTTAGTTTTGATTAATTTTTGTAGTTTTCTAATATATTTATTAATTTTTATATGTTTCTTTAATTTTCAAAATATGCAAATTCTTGTTTCGAAAAATCGAAGATTTGAACCCATGTTCTATAGCACCGTGGCAAATGGTGTGCTATCAAGCCATCATTTCTTATTGAACGACAATTTTATTTTGATGTTTCTTACCGAGCAAACCTTAGATAATAAAATGTAATTTACTATATAAGGCCAAGCTTTTAAGAGGCCAAATTGGCCTCTAAATAGCCGGATGTGCTCAGCAGAGCGGGACAGTATTTCATGCCGGCACACCGCTTGCAACTTTACAAACTGCAGGTTCAGCCTCACATGGAATACATTTCCCGTCTCTTGGTAGGGGCTCCCCAGTGTCAGTTCGTTTTACTTGACCGCATCCAGCGCAGAGCGGGTCGAATCGTCGACGACCGAGTTCTTTCCGATCGGCTTGACTCCCCGGCACTGCGTAGAGTTGTTGCATCTCTTTGCGTATTTTATCGCATTTACCACGGGGAGTGCTCTGAGGAATTGTTCGGACTAATTCCAGCCGCTCAATTTCACCATCGCACATCGCGACTTAACTTGCGCTACCGTCCATACCACCTGGATGATTGGCGGTCCACCACGATTTCGAAGATGTTTTCTTCCTCGCACAACTTCCTTTTGGAATCGGATACAACCAGCGATTTTTCCGGACTGATACGACTTGGGGGCCTTCAAGAAAAGAGCCTAATCCTTTTTAAAAGGCCGGCAACGCATCGGCAATTCCCCTAGTTCCCCTGGTGTTGCAGTTGTTCATGGGCGGCGGTAGTCGCATACCATCAGGTGAGCTGCATGCTCGTTTGCCCCCTCTCATATAAAAAAATAAATTAAACATATTTATCGCAGTTAATTGGAAGGGAAGGCTAAACAGGCACCAAAAAGCGTGGTGTGCTCAGTATATCGAGACGGCATTTCATGCCAGCCCACCACTTGCAGCTTTACAAAACGTAGGTTCGGCCTCATATGGAATAATTTTCTCATTTCTGGGCCAAAGCACCTCAGTATCAGCTCCTTCTACTTGACCATATTCAACGGAGAGCGGCCCAAATCGTCGACGGCCAAGTTTTTGAATTTTCCGATTGCTTTATTCCACTGGCCTCGCGTAGAAAAAAATTGTATATTTATCAAACATAATCCGATAAGTGACATTTGATTAGAACTTATTCCATTTTAATACAAAACGTGGTTTTTTGAGCGTCTAGAGTTGGGCTTAAATTAAGGTTAAAGAAGATTCCTTCTCACGATCGAAGTCTTAGCCGCAGCAGCAGTCTTCTAAAATTTTGTCATTTGCTATCAAACTCAATACATTACATTTCATTTCGCTCATTTTCATTTTAAATAGTTTAACACTCGGCTCGGCACGCGAATGACGCCTAGGCACCAGATCAGAACCGAGAGAAACTAGCAGTGAAAGCCTGTATAAGTGAGGTGTCGTGTCGCACGGCTCAGACGCGTGATATACGCGGGTGACATTTTGGGGAATAACTAGTGCAGTGTAAATAGTTTCCTGTTATCTCGTTGCGGTGCTTAAAAAATGATAAATAAAGAATTAAAAAGTTACAAATGTATTATCAAATAAATAAAATTAATTACTTACATGGAATAAAATTATCATATCCAAAACATTATTAACAATCCATGATTTCATATCTTACCGATTTATATTACATTATTCGTGTATAGGCCATTTAGTATCTATTATGTACTACCTTGAGAGTAAATAAATTTTCGTTCGATAAAATGATTTTACCTATAGAATGAAGACTGCTATTACAAAGCAATTTTAGTCAAAAGGAAATATTCTTTCGGTTTAATACACTAAAATTTTGGATCAACATGTGTAAAAATAAGGATTGTAACATTTATTTGCTATAAAATTAAACTTTTAGAGTAGAGGGTTATTGAGCAATGACAGTTAATAATCTTACGCTCACCAGATGTAGCTAGTTGACATAATTGTAAAGTTGTAATTTCTTATAAGTATTTTGGTTTCTAAAGTATTTATATACACAAAAAAATGCCTCAGTGATGTATTCTTTAATTTTTCACACATTTTTTTATATTTTTCTACTATATATCTATTTCTAAACTTTTTAATAAAAAATATAAGTAATATTTAAAAAAGAAACATTAATCTCTGCACGATTTTAACAAAATAACTGACATCTGTCATATGTTTCACCCCATGCCTAAGTGGCGCCGCCCTAGTGGCAAAAAGTCGTGAATGTCTTTGATAGTTCACTACGCTGCTCCAGTGCGTGTGCTCACTTAAAGTCTTCAAAATAGCTCAGGGTCAAAGAGCTCATCGTAGGGTACTTTTTACCAATTAAGATCTTATTTATGATGTGCTCGGCAGTAAAGCATACTCGTACGTGACCAGGAAACCGGCATGTCATAGAACGATATATTACGAAGACGTTTCGATAATTTTTATTTTATACAATTACTAAAAAAAAATCTTACAGTTTAAACAGCCGATAGGGTTACAACATTTTCGTCGAATCGTTCAGTTGGATATGTAAAGAGTAACACAATGTTTGTTTAGGCCAAAATACAAACGAACCTGCAAATCAGTCCACTATACTTACCTTTGAGTTTGTTCTTGTACAGGAAATTATAATTTATTTTTAATTCTTTAAAACAAACAAAGGCTTAAATTACAATCTCTTATTTAAGCGTTAACTTTATCTGCGGCTTTGCTTGTGTTAAGGTTTACAATTTTTATAATTTTTTCCATGCTAAATTGTTAAAACGTTTTTAAGGAATTACTTTCGTGTCTATATATAAAAACATATAATTTATTTGAAGTTAGAGTACGTTAAAGTAATTTAAAAGAAAACTGTCACATTTGAATAATTATTTTTATTTATTTTTTAACGTTAGAGTCCAGCCTTCCTTTAATTTAGGGCGTAATTTTAATTGGCGTATTTAAACAATGGATATCATTGGCTGTATTGATTGGAACCCTCATATTATTGTTTCACGTTTAAGAAGGTTCAATTCCAGGCCCGATTATGCCATTTAACTGTTCAAAATTGCATGCAATGTCGTAATATTAATTTGCGTGTATGTAAAATTTGCTGCTTTTAATATAAATGGCGCGTATACTCATATTATGAGATATTAAAATGGATCAGTCAATAAATCTTACATACGAAAGTATGCAAGCTAGCTTAATAAATTTCAAAAAAATTAACAGTGACATTTAAAGTAACAAAATTAAAGCATCAGCCTAAATTCTTCGGGGTGCGAAGTCAGAAGTCCTCCACGTGTGCCTGGTAGTTGCGGGTACCTCTCGATACGTCTGGAGGGAAGAGCAGATACTGGGCCGGTGCACCCTGGGCGCGGCAGTAATCTTCCTCGAGAAATGAGAAGAAATTCTTACTCCATGGGGAATGGTACTGCCGTGGCTAATTATTCTGACATGGGGGGGGGGTTCGTCCCGGACCAACGGTGCGTTCCACTGCGTGACCCTCTGATCAGCAGAGGGCATAGCAGAGGGGTGAGGGCGGGCTCGGTGTGCACTTACCCTGCCTCCGGGCAGACAGTGAAGGATTCATCCTTTGCTGTCACCGCCGGTCTCGTAATCTCAGTATCGAAGTGTCGTGGATCACGTCTCGCGGCTTGGATAGAGACCGAAGGTCTTGGCTTAACCGCCCGGACCGCGAGGGAGAAAACCTCTATAAAAAGTTACCCCGAATCTCAAGCGGCGACGCACCGCGAGGGGATGGATGGCTGACGGGGTTCTATGAACAAATCAGTCGTTAGTGCGCTCCACGCCAGGGTACCTGCAGACCCCCTGGCGAGTAATAAATCCTCTAAATCTGCTTACCTTGGTAAGGGGTCTCTGCCAAGGTGGACCTTTAATTCCCCCATACTCGTGGGTACAAAAAATGGAAAACCAAGACAAACAAAAAACCAAAACCGCCGGCAACGGCAACGTAGAGGAGAGGAGGAACGATGCGGGGACAGAGTCCGACGCCGCATCGAGCAGTGAGGGAGGCTCAGAGAGCTCCCGACAAGTGGAGCCTGGGACCGCGGATACCAGCAAGTTCTTCCGCAAGCGGTCCAGGCGGGATGGCGACCAGGGGTCGGCATCCGGTGAAGAGGAGGTTTCGGCCCGGAAAATCCCCACCAACAGGCGGGGCGGGCTGAGAGGCAAGGGGACGGAGCTCTCTACCAATCAGAGGGCCGAACGAGCGGCAAAGCTTGCTGAGGAGGGGCGCCACCCGGACGATACGGCTCGGGAATCAGGCGAAGAAACAGATGCGACTGGCGGCTCCGAGGTGGAGCGTAAGGCCAGATTCGTAAAGGAGGTGGAGGCCGCGATCAAGGTCGTGGCCAACAAGCAAAAGTCCTCCTCGAAATTCAAGGCCATTCCCGCGGCCTCCGCCTCCATCATGGCGGCTGCGGAGGCCAACTTTGCTGGGGCTGGGCCTAATGCGGACGAGGTGGCGAAGCTGCGGGCGGACGTGGCCCGCCTGACGTCCGCCATGGAGACTCTCCAGAAGGAGAATGAGAAGCTCCGCGCAGACCTGGCCAGTCTACATGAGCCTGCCTCCCGCGCGGCGCCCCAGACGCAGCGCCCAAGCCAGCCCGTGCCGGTGGAGAACCAGGTTCTGAACCTGGTCCGGCAGGAGCTGGCTGCCTTCCAGCACGGGTTCTCCGTGCTGGAGGGCATCGTCCTTCGCCCCCCCCTAGGGGCAAACAAGACGGCGGCGAAGCAGGCAACGGTTTCTTTCGCGACGGCCACGGCTGCCGCATCCAGGCCGGGGCCGTCCAGTCAGCCCTCGGGTGGGGCTGCAGTTGCCCCTCCCCCCCCTGAAAAGCCGGCTCCGGCAAAACCGATACCGGCTGAACCGGCTCCGGCTAAGCCGGCGACGGGAAAGAGAGGCAAGGCGAAGGCGAAAAAGGGCAAGGCGGCAGCACAGGTGATGGCTGCGCCAGCCCCAGTGCCTGCGGCGAATGGGCCAGCTGCCGCCGCCGCCACCGCCCTCCCAGCTCCCTACACCTCCCGCGGCAGAAGCCGGTTGGCAGGTGGTCGGGGACAAACAGAAGGGAAAGAAGGCAGCCAAAAAGGCCAAAGAGCAGGAGCGGCAGCGCCAGTTCAGGGCGCGCAAGATCGCGGCTAGGTTCCGCGCCCCGAAGACCGCAGCTGTAGTGATTACACTACAGCCGGACGCGGAAAATAAGGGCGTTACCTACCGCGATCTGCTCGCGAAGGCGAAAAAGGCGGTGGATCTCGGGGAGCTCGGGATCACTGGGGGCCTCCGGCTCAAAGTCAGCCAGACGGGGGCCCCTATGCTGGAGATCACCGGGGAATCCAGTGGCGCGACTGCGGACGCTCTGGCTGCGAAGCTCAGAGCGTCCCTGAACGCGGACGAGGCCCGTGTGTCCAGGCCCGTCAGATGCGCAGACCTGCGCATCATGGGTCTGGACGACTCGGTATCGGAGGAGGAGTTGGTGGCCGCCGACGCCAGGTCCGGGGGGTGCACTACTGACCAGGTCAGGTCAGGCGCCATACGCCCGGATCAACAGGGTATGCATGTCGCCACGGTGTGCTGCCCTGTTACGGCGGCCAAAACCATAGTAGAGGGCCGAAGGCTTTTGGTGGGCTGGGTCTCAGCGCAGGTTAAGCTGCTGTAGCCCAGACCTCTGATGTGCTACCGCTGTCTCGTGGGGCATCACGTATCAGTGAAATGCGCCTCGAAGGTTGACCGCAGTGGCCTCTGCTTCCGCTGCTGTCAGCCTGGACACATATCGGCGACCTACTGCGCCACGCCGCACTGTGATGCATGTGCGGCGATCAGCAAGCCAGCCGATCACTGGGCCGGAAGCAGGGCCTGCGTGTCACCCGCCAAGGCCAAGGCCGCGGGTAGGGGAGGGCCCTCCGCCGCCGCCGCCGCGACACCGACGCCTGCAGAGGGGCGCCCCGTGGAGGAAGCTGAAATGGAATACCTATAACAGCCCCAATAAACTTCCTCCAGGCGAATATCAACCACTACGCCTGCGCTCAGGATCTATTGCTCCAGAGCATGGCGCAGTGGTCGATTAAAATCGCTGTGGTCGCTGAGCCGTATTTTGTCTGGCCTAGGAAGGACTGGGTGGCGGACCTTAACGGCTCAGTGGCCATCATTTCTTCGGCCGCCGCCGGCACCCCGACCCTTGAAGGTGTCAGGAGGGGTCAGGGGTGCGTAGCAGCACGGTTCGGGGAGTTCGTCGTTGTGGGGGTGTACTTCTCCCCGAACCGATCTCTCGCCGAGCTCCACAACTCTCTTGCAGAGCTGAGAGCAGTCGCCGTCGGAAGCTATCCCCTCCCCGTGCTTGTCCTCGGGGACTTCAATGCCAAGAACTTGGCTTGGGGTTCTCGTCGTACAGATGTGTGGGGTAGGATGGTGGAAGATTGGGCTCTGGAGACAGGCCTGGTCGTCCTAAATCGGGGTTCTGTCCCCACGTGTGTGCGGATGCGGGGCGAGTCGGTGGTGGACATTACGTTCGCTAGCCCCGCTCTGTCGCCGCGTGCCATTGACTGGCGAGTCATTGAGGGGGTGGAGACCTACTCCGACCACCGGTACATCCGGTTTGACGTCTCCACCCAGCCCTCGAGCGCGCCAGTCCAACAGGCCCCGAGTGGTCCGCGTTGGGCGCTGAAGCAGCTGGACCGGGAGCTCCTCCTGGAAGCCTCGATCGTGCAGGCCTGGGTGTCATCACCGGATAGGCCTGCCGACGTCAATGATGAGGCAGGGTGGTTCTAGGAGGCCCTGTCCGAGATATGTGACGTGGCAATGCCCCGCGTCCGGCCAGGAAGCGCCCGGCGTCAGGTGTATTGGTGGTCACGTGAGCTGACGTCTCTGCGCGAGGCGTGTGTCGCCGCGCGGCACCTGTACGCCAGGCATCGCAGGCTCCGCATTCGTCCACCGAATGCGGCAGCCATTGAGGCGGAGCTGTACGAGGGATACAGAGCGGCGAAGACCGCCCTCCGGGAGGCTGTCATGCGGGCCCGGGATCGGGCCCGTGAGGAGATGCTGGAGACTCTCGACAGAGATCCGTGGGGGCGCCCTTACAAGATGGTGCGGGATAAAATCCGCACCTGGGCCCCCCCGCTGACGCAGAGTCTCCGGCCTCAGCTCGTGGAGGACGTGGTGAGCGCTCTGTTTCCTGCGCGAGGGGAACATCCGCCCCCGCCTATGACTCCGCCACCTGCGGTGCCGGAAGCGGACCACCAGGAAGACGACGATGGCATCCCGGAAGGGACCGAGGTAGACCTGAGAGTGGCGGTACGTAGGCTCAAGGCGAGGAATACCGCCCCAGGACCCGATGGCTTGCCTGGCAAAGCCTAGGTCCTGGCCTCGGAGGCTCTCGGGCCCCGACTGGAGGGGCTCCTAAGCGCATGCTTGGAGAGAGTCCAATTCCCGCTTCGTTGGAAGACGGGGAAGCTGGTCCTCATCCGGAAGCCGGGGCGCCCTGCGGACTCTCCGTCCGCATACCGGCCCGTGGTGCTGCTCGACGAGGTGGGCAAGCTCTTTGAAAGAGTCATTGCAAACCACCTCGCCGAGCACCTTGCGGGGACGGGGCCGGATCTTGCGGAAACCAAACTGGTGTTCCGTACGTCACATATCTCGGACATGGCCTCCTGGAAACACCCTGCCTCATCATTGACGTCGGCAGGCCTATCCGGTGATGACACCCAGGCCTGCACGATCGAGGCTTCCAGGAGGAGCTCCCGGTCCAGCTGCTTCAGCGCCCAACGCCGACCACTCGGGGCCTGTTGGACTGGCGCGCTCGAGGGCTGGGTGGAGACGTCAAACCGGATGTACCGGTGGTCGGAGTAGGTCTCCACCCCCTCCATGACTCGCCAGTCAATGGTACGTGGCGACAGATCGGGGCTAGCGAACGAAATGTCCACCACCAACTCGCCCCGCATCCGCACACACGTGGGGACAGAACCCCGATTTAGGACGACCAGGCCTGTCTCCAGAGCCCAATCTTCCACCATCCTACCCCACACATCTGTACGACGAGAACCCCAAGCCAAGTTCTTGGCATTGAGGCGCTCTACGGTGGACGCCATCATGCGCGTGGAAGCCCTCACGATGGGGGATGCAGTGGCCAGGGTGGGGGGGGGGGTTGTGTTGGCGGTGTTTCTCGACATCGCCAACGCCTTCAACTCCATGCCCTGGAGCTGCATTAGGGAGGCACTCCGGTATCACCGGGTGCCGACCTATCTCCGTCGTATAGTCGGGGACTATCTGACGGATAGGGCCGTCATCTACCCCGGTCGCAACGGTGAGTGGAACCAGCGAGAGATGTCGTGCGGTGTCCCACAAGGTTCGGTTCTGGGGCCGCCCCTGTGGAACATCGGTTACGACTGGGTGCTGCGCTGCACGCTGGTACTGGCACAGGGGGAGTCGTACGAGGCGGCGGCGGAAACTATGACACGCGGGGTTGCGATAGTCGTTGAGAGGATCCGGCAGCTGGGTCTTGAGGTGGCTCTGCACAAGTCCGAGGCCATGCACTTCCATGGTCCTCGGAACAGGCCACCACCGGGATCCTCAGCGATGGTAGGAGGGGTATCCATCGGCGTCGAGTCGACGTTGAAGTACCTAGGACTCGCCCTCGACGGCCGATGGAACTTCGTTGAGCACTTCCGACGTTTGGCTCCCAAACTGGAACGGACCGGGGCTGCCTTCAGGCGGCTCCTGCCGAACCTGGGGGGCCAAACGCCTCCTGCCGGAAGCTCTACGCGAGGATTGTGCGGTCCATGGCCCTTTACGGGGCCCCGGTGTGGGCGCGTGGTTTGGCGCGGCTTGCCGTCCACCACCTGAACGCGCCCCAAAAGGTGGTTGCCGTGAGAATGGTTCGCGGCTACCGCACGATCTCCCGCGAGGCAGCGTGCCTCCTTGCCAGATTGCCGCCATGGGATCTGGAGGCGATTGTCCTCGCGCGCCTGCACGAATGGCGCGCGGAGGCACTATGCCGGGGGGATACCCCGCTGCCGCGGCAAGTTGTCGTGCAGCGGACAGACTTCCGGCATGATCTCATGGCGACATGGAGAGAGCTGTCTGTCGCAACCCCGTGCGGGCACGCCACTATAGCGGCGATAAGACCCCTCTTTGAGGAGTGGCTTGAGAGACGCCACGGCGTCCTCACCTTCCGCCTGACGCAGGTCCTCACCGCACACGGTGTGTTCGGGAGGTTCCTGCACCGAATCGGGCGGGAGGAAACGCCCGGGTGCTCCCACTGCGAGGATCGACCGGAGGACACGGTGGAGCACACCGTGGAGGTGTGCCCTGCCTGGGCGGAGCACCGCCGTGTCCTCGGAGCGGTGATAGGCGGTGGCGACCTCTCGCGTCCGGCCCTGGTCGAAGCCATGGTCCGGAGCGAGACGGAATGGGATGCCGTCACCACCTTCTGCGAAGCAGTGATGCTAGCGAAGGAGGTGGCGGAGCGGGAGAAGGAGAGAGCAGCAGCTTTCCTTCCCGGCCGCCGCGGGAGACGCCCCGGGCGTCGGGGGCTACGTCGTGGCCCCCGGCCACCGTAGGCGCGGGCCTGTGGACGGCGAGCAATGGGTAGCTCGCCGTCCGTCCGTCTAACGACGACAGGCCGTGTCGACGGCGCGTTTTGTTCCACGCGCGCCTCAAAGAGCTGTCAGCAGCGTGAAGGGGCCCGCAAGGGCCGACGCCTGCCGGAGCTGCGGGCTGTTCGAAAGAGATACCGCGGCTCCGGAACGTAAGGGCACTGAAGGAACACGGATGGTTTTTAGTCAGTAAAAGTCTGACACTGACTTCCGCTCCACCCAGAACGAAAGGCGTCATTTGATGATTTTCCATCCGCAAAAAAAAAAGCCTAAATTCTTCACTGGGGCATTACGCTGACCCAAAACTTTGTCGCTGGATTGATACACAACCCATCATTTATTTTCCTTAAACTGTTCCATGTATAATTTTAAACTCATTTTTTCATTTGTTTTTTTTTTTTATTAAAGATCCATGTATTTATGCTACTAAATTTTATCGTGACCATATTAATGGGGAAAAATACTGCAGCATCCCAAAATTTTATTATTACAATATTAAGTGTTATAACTTATGTGCCACTAAAGTCATATACATTTTAAAACAATAATTAATTTGAAAAGAATGCAGATAAAAAAAAAAATGTTATGCCTCGGTGTTAGAGAATATATGCTTTTTGTTTCCGTGCGTTTTTAATTATTATGACATAATAAGTTGCTGGATGTCGGCCTTCCCAGTTGTAGGGAGGATTAGCCGAACGTCGCGCTTGGCAAGTGGATTGACAATCGCAGTACTACACCTTGAACTATTGACGCTGTTTCCGTCAGAATGTTTTACGTCAGGCTTAAACGCGATTGTTATTATGGCACCTATCGGAAACCATAAAATTTCAATGGCATTTCCCATAGTCACCCTTTATGACATACGAGATGGAATGCCACCGCTCGTCGTTTTTGTTTTTATTATGATTGAAATAATTTAGTGCAAAGACTACAACGATAAGGAACATTCGGCGTGCATAATAAGCACACGCTCAATGATTATAATGTCCCGAGTTGCGACTACGCCGTGCGTTACCCAAATGCTCCCAACTTGGGCCTTACACTACACAGCAACAATCGTACCGAGAAATATCCCTAGTCAAAAGAAAAGGCCTATCCATACTGTCTTGTAATTTAATTTTAGCAATGTATAGTAATATTTTATAAGGACAGTAACATTATTGGCTATTATCGTTTCACATCTGGGCATAGACCTATTTTATCATATCTGAGAGAGTTTCTGAGCAGAGAAGAATTGCGATTATCAACTTAGGAGGTGCCAGTGAGAAGTATTTTGCATTAAATCTACAAAGTGTTCAGCCTTTAACTATCACTGTTCAAATATTTAAAGACATTAAACACGGAGTGGAATAATTTGCAAGCATCTGTTTTGTCGTTCATTTAAAATCTGCGTGTTTTCAAGGCAAGAGTGAATAGGCTTTTATTACGCTAAGATAGTTCACTATATTTATTTATGACTACTATCCATGAAGTGAAATTGTAGTGAACTTATAAAATTAAAAAAATAAAATAAAGTAAACACAGCGAAGCAGGTTACCGAAGTACACCAGAAGGCCGGCTTCACATTGGCAGGCTGGAATTCCAATCACGCAGCCTTACTGCAAGACAAGCCGGAGGAACTACTGGCGCGCAAGCCTAAGGAGGTGGGCCTAAGGCATGATGGCCCGGGAAGGACCTTAGGGTTGTTGTGGATGGCCGACGAATACGCCCTGACTTTTAATACGTCCATGAATAGGGTGCCGCATGAAGTAAAGACGCTACAGCGACCACCGACCAAGAAGGAGGCATTGAGCGCGGTCATGTCAATTTTTGGCCCACTCGGACTGCTCAACTACCTCACCATCACCGCCAAGATCCAGCTACAAGACCTGTAGCGTATGAAGAAGGTCGGATGGGATGATGAACCATCCGAGGATACAGCGGATGAGTTCCAGAGGTGGCTGCGAGTTGTCGAGGAGGTTTCACGATTATGGCTATGCTCCTACGGGGGGATTGGTTGAGCGTCAGCTTCACGTTTTAACGACGCAAGTGAACGCGCGTACGCATCCGCGGCATATTGGCATATACGATATCGTGACGGAACAGTTAGGGTAAGATTAGTGGCGGCCAAGGCGAAAGTCGCTCCGATTAAGGCGCAGAGTATACCGCGACCAGAGTTGCAGGCGAACTTGATAGGCGCACGACTCACGGAATTCATGCAAGACGAACACAGAGTGGTAGCAGATAGAGTCATATATTGGACGGACTCCACTATGGCGCTCCACCGGATACAGAACGATATGCCGCGTTACACTCCATACGTAGTTCATCGATTAAGGGAGATAGCCGAGAAGACATCACCCGATCAATGTAGATGGATACCGACTGCGGAGAACATAGCACATCAGGCGACGCGCATGAACTTCATAAGCAAGAGAGAAAGCGACCAATAGTTCACAGGACCGTCATTTCTCTACAAAAAAGAAGACAGATGGCCTCACCGGAAGGAAGAGAAGGCAAGGGATGATGGAGAGTTGGAGGAAATCGTGGCGCATCAGAGCGACACCAAGGACGCTCCACACCTGCCAGAGATAGAACGCTTCTCTTCTTACGAGAGACTAATCAGGGCCACAGCACGAGTACTGCAGTTTATCGATGCCATACGAGGAAGGGCACAAGGATTAACGTTAGAACACATCCAGAGGGCAGAGAGAATGTAAGTGGAACGCAGTCAACACGACAGCTTGGCTAAAGACATCAGCTGCCTTCAGCAGGGGTAGAATTTGGCCACCGGCAGCGCTCTGATGAAGCTCGACCCCGTACTTGAAGACGGAATACTACGAGCCAGGGGAAGAATCGACGCAGCCGACGTGGACGACCAGATGAAGCGACCCGTCATACTGAATGGACGCCACCAATTTGTGAAGCTGCTTATAGAGAAGGCGCACCAGGAGGCAAGCCACGCTAACAGAGAGAGGGTGGTCAATGACCTACACACCAGATATCATATCCTGTGACTACGACCGACCGTACGAGAAGTGGAGCGGAGATATCTGCGGTGCAGGGTACGCAAGGCAGCGGTTATAGGAGACCTACCACCCGAACGATTAGGGGCGTTTGCGCGATCGTTTACTTACACCGGAGTCGACTATTTCGGGCCTTTGTTAGTTACGATAGGACGACGGCACGAAAAGCGGTAGGTAGCACTGTTTACGTGTTTAACGACGCGCGCGGTTCATCTAGAGCTAGGTTACTCCCTAGCGACAGACTCGGCGATATCGGCATTTCGCCGCGTGGCGGCTAGGTGCGGGTGGCCACGATTCATATATTCAGATAACGGAACTAATTTTCATGGAGCAGATGCAGAAATACGACGGGCGGTGGAAGAGTGGGCGCCGCAGCTGAAGGACGTCACGCTGACAAGACGCACGGAGTGGAAGTTCATAGCACCGGGCGCGCCCAACCAGGGAGGCATATGGGAGCGGCTCGTGCATTCGGTGAAGACAGCGCTAGAAGCCACTATCCACCAGAAGAGCCTAAGGGAGGCGACTCTAGCAACACTCTTAACGGAAGCGGAAAACACCGTCAACTCTCGACTGTTGACCGGTACATGAGGTACCGGTCGACATCAATGACGAATAAGCATTGGCAACCAACCAATTCATCCTATTGGGACCGTCGGGCCTACCAAT
Source organism: Parnassius mnemosyne (assembly GCA_963668995.1). Taxonomy (NCBI): domain Eukaryota; kingdom Metazoa; phylum Arthropoda; class Insecta; order Lepidoptera; family Papilionidae; genus Parnassius; species Parnassius mnemosyne. The sequence goes on along the minus strand of CAVLGL010000046.1, from coordinate 8,114,702 downwards.
CACCGCGCCATGCTCACCCATCGATCGTCGGGCGTGGAGAGCGACGCAGGGGCTCGCCAATGAATACTGGAGGCGCTGAGTGAGGGAGTACCTGCCAACGCTGGTTGCGCGCGGAGCTTCCCGGGACGACCAGCAACAGGATATAAAGGAAGAGGACCTCGTCGTGGTTGCGGACGGCAACCTACCGCGGAATGTGTGGCCGAGGGGAATAATCACGAGGACGTTTTCCGGACCTGACGGCGTGGTGCACAACGTGGAGAGCGCATAGGCGGATTACTGCGACGACCGGTGAGGAAGATCGCCCTCCTCCCGAAGAAAGATTAGGCTCGCTTGCTACGTCGGGGGGAGAATGTTACGGATGGCGAGGGGAGCCACCGCACCATCGCCTCTTCATACCCCGTTACGCCCCGCGTACCCCGCACACCTCCCGAATATCACGTGATGCCACCGACCAATCAGCGCGCGGCACACCTTATAATGCCACGCACGCGCCGAGACACCTTTTTTGAGAATATAACGAGGGCGTTTTGGGCTATGCGTCGTTCATAGTTTACCTTACACAGAATAGTTAAAATCAGTCATACGAGTAGTACACAGTTTATTAAAGTCATACAGTCCACTGCAGTCCCCTACAAACCTAATGCAGTGTCAGTAAGAGTAGCACAATGTTGATTCAAGAATATTTAGTCCGGGCATTTTGATGTCAAAGATACAGCTCCCTCTGGTCGCCCTCATACGGATAAAGCCGATGCCATTTTTAAAAAAGTAAAGCAGGATGTAGGATTTGAATTTGAGCCGAAAAATTGAGCAATGAACACAAAACAATTTTGACCCATTTGAAAAAGTCTCCATATGAGCTCACTGAAAGAAATCGTGTACTCATATTTTTATAGGATAGGGTGAATAACGATCACACAGTCCACCTGTTGGTAAGTGGTTGCTGTGGCCCATAGAAATCTACATCTATCCTCGTTTGCGAATCTACACCTATGCTTTGATTCGTTGTCATCGGTACGGACTAAGATGGAATGCCTTTTTTCCAGTAAAAAGGGTCTCCGGTTCTCTACACTCACCATACAAAACAGCAGTGTTAGGCTGCTATTTACGCCGGTATTTTGTGGGAACGTGATCTTTCCCCGGTCGAGCCGATCCATTCGTGCTACAACTATACTACTAATATAGCTGCAGCATAGATCTACCACGCAAAAAAATTGAAGTATAATGAAATCGTACTATTTTTGAAAGGAATGATCACTGGTGATGTAAAATGGATTACCTAACATGCGAAAAAGATCATGGTCAAATCATGATCATGGACTGTAGCAACACTCGGATTAACACGCAATAAGGTGATGCTGTGTGTATGGTTGGATTGGAATGGCATCAATTATTATTAGCTTTTAACGCCATAAAAACCATCAAATTGGATCTCTATTGCCAACACCTAATGAGGTAATACAGGCTTGACCTTTTACCCTTAGATTTTCACCTGTTTTGGAGTGTTCAGAAGTATTTGGGCAGTGTTAGGTTGACATCAATAGAGAACTGTCAAAAATATTTGTCGCATTTTTTGATCAAAAATCCCAAGATATCTACAGCAACGAGATTATGTCATTACCTACAAGATGGCGACAAGCTATCGAACAAAATAGCATACGAACGGAAAGAAATCACATCAGTCTGTGATACTAATATTGATCGTGTGTGCGTTTGTTATATACAATTGCACTCCAGCGTACACCACCTAACATATTTTCATCGAATCCTGACATATCGGTGTCGGTAGACAAAGAATCTTTGGTAAATATACGCAAACGTAAGCAACCGGAATGCGAAAATGGAGAAGATACGTTCGCGTGTTTCGAGCATAGGTTCGAGCAACAGATGAAATTATGGAATGATAAAATTTTCAACAGTATTTTTGAAGCTATTAACTCGGCATTAACCAATCAGCTGTCAAATATTACCTCAAACTTATTTCAAATAAATAGTTGTTTACAACAATTGACAGACGATAACGACATAATGAAGAAATCGCTATCTGAAACAAATACACGTCTCACAGAAATGGAGAAGTCTTTTAGCTGTTCCTCTCAAAGACAGGACCTATTTGATAGCCGGTTACAAGCACTAGAAGTTTGTAGTGTTCAAGACACTGAATTAATCACTCAGATACAATATCTCGAAAATAAAATTCAGTATATGGAACAACAGGCGAGACGGAATAATCTTGAGATATCTGGTATCCCTGAAAAGTCAAACGAAGACCTGTCCCTTGAAGACGTGTCCTATATTTGAGATATATCACTAATTTCCTGTGAGTTGAGCTGTCTTCAACTGACATTGTCCAAATTACTAGGATACGCCCATTTAATACGGTTTCTGGACGTCCTAAAGCTATTGTCGTAACGCTGAGTTCTCAATTATTACGTGATACCATTCTGTCTGCTGTTCGTACCAAGAAAGGACTTAAGTTGTGCGATATAGGTTTTCCTCGTGAAATGAAGAAGATTTACTTAAATGAACATCTTACACCGGCCAACAAGATATTATATAAAAGTTTAAGGGAAAAAGCAAAAGTTGCTCAATACAAATTTGTATGGATACGTGATGGCAAGATTTTTGTTAGGAAGAACGATATTAGTCGATCCTTATGTATAAAAAACTCTGTAGATCTTCAAAAAGTAATTTGACTATTTTATAGTTTATTCTTTATTAAACTTGCTCATTTACTGTGTTTTCGTAGTTATTATATAATTTTTCAATGCTTGTTATTACTTGTAATGTTATTTAGTACATCCTGCGGTAAGGAATATTTTTATTTTTATTATTGTTATTTTTATTATATTATTTTTATTATTATCTTATTCCATTTATGTGTAGCTAAATTCGCATATTATAATTTTTTATTGTTTTCATATATATATATATATATATATATATATATATATATATATATATATATATATATTCTATAATATTATTCTATTCTACCTATTACCCACTAACTTTAGAATATTATTCTGTAAATCTATGCTATTTAGAACCAGTATTAAACTTGGAACATACACCTTTAATTAACATTGAGATAATAAATATTTACACTTTTTTTTTTACTTAACCTTTAATTATTTATTATACGTCCTTAATATTTGTAACACCAGATTAAGATATCGATTTATAAGAAGACATTTAAAATACCAATTAATTACCGCTGTTAATTATTATTTTACATCGGGGGCCCAAGTATATAGGAATTTAATGAAAAAACTTAATAAGTTTCATATTTATTCCATAATAATGAGTATTACTAAGTTGAATATTTTTTATCAAAATGTTCGTGGCCTCTGCACGAAATGCTTAGATTTGTATAATAACATTTTATCGTGTGATTATAATTTAATATTGTTGTCTGAAACTTGGCTGCAGAGTGATATATTTGATAGCGAAGTTTGTGATGGTAGGTTCGATATTTTTTGCTGCGACCGTGACTTAGCAACAACGGAAAAAAGACGGGTGGCGGGGTAATGATTTGCACTCGGACTGAACTATGCGCTACGCGTCGTAATGATTGGGATTGTAAAGGATTTGAATCATTATGTGTGAGTTTATCGGCACGTTTTCCCAATTCGAATTGTAACTTGAATATTATTTTAGTTTATATTCCACCAAATGATGATATATTACCTGATTGTATTTATGAATTCCGAAACAACTTTGAACGCTTTTACCTGTTGGCACCCTCTGACCATTATCTTATAGTAGGCGATTTTAACCTACCTTGTTTAAAATGGAGTTCCTCAGGATGGTCGACAATACATTCTGGTCGAGCTGATATCCAAAAAGCTGCTAGTGTTTTGGCCGAGGATTTATGTTGTGTTTATTTGGCATGAATCAATATAATTTATTTCCCAACCGTTGTAACAACATACTGGATCTATGTTTCTCAAACTTACACTTAGAAATTAACCATTCTGACCCGTTGACTAAAGTCGATACCTTACACCTACCTTTTACAATTGATATACAAGACATTTTTGTAAAACCATTTAAAGAATATTTTCACTCAAAATATAATTTCCGAAAATGTAATTATGTTAATATAAATACATTTTTAAAAAGAGTAGACTGGGATCAATTATTATTAAACACAGATACAGTCGACCAAGCCGTTGAGATTTTTTATGAAAAACTCCACGAATGTTTTGCTTTATTTGTACCACTATCCTCCCAAATTAGTAATCGTTACCCGTGTTGGTACAGCCGCGCACTTATTAAAATAATTCGAGAAAAATTTAAAGCACACAAAAAATGGAAAAAATTTAACAACCCTCGTGATTATGATGAGTTTAAGCTTCTCAGAGATAGACTACATAGAACACAAAAAAAATGTTTTAATGATTTTATTCGCAATACAGAGAAAAATTTAAAGAATTCGCCAAAGTATGTCTGGAAATTTGTTAAGTCTAAAAAGGGAATATCTAATTATCCACGTAATTTTACCCTAAATAATGTTATTTACACGGAGGGACAGGATATTTGCTCTGCTTTTAATGCCTTTTTTCAAAGTGTATTTACTGTTTCTTCTTTGACGGATTCTAGTTCACACTGTTGTAATACTGTCTTCTCGTCATGGAGTGATGATATTTCTCGAATTGACGTCTCTCAGGATTTTATACTTACATGTCTGAAAGGCTTGGACACCTATAAGGGAGCGGGTTACGACGGAGTGCCTCCAGTTTTTCTGTCATCATGTTCCGATAGCCTTAGTTACCCAATTACGTTGCTCTTTAAGCTTTCCCTTAGAGAATGTGTATTTCCCACACTTTGGAAAAAGGCATATATAATACCGGTTCATAAAAAAGGTTCTTAAACAAAAATTGATAATTACCGTCCAATTTCTATTCTCAGTACAATTGCTAAAATATTTGAGAGACTTATTTTTAATAAAATTTATACTACAATAGTTAGACGCATTCCGTGTACGCAACATTGTTTTCTGAAAAACCGTTCTACTATTTCTAATCTGGCATGTTTCACTAATTATGTTCTTAATGCAATGGAAGGTGGAGGTCAAGTTGACGTGATCTACACAGATTTCGAAAAAGCCTTCGACCGTGTGGATCACGTCATACTTCTTCAGAAGCTGCAGTCTCTCGGCATTCATGGGGACTTGCTGAGATGGATTAGATCTTATTTGACTAACCGTTCTCAGGCTGTGGTTCTAGGCGGTTATAGTTCAGATTTCGTAACGGTTCCCTCTGGCGTTCCTCAAGGCTCCCACCTTGGTCCTCTCTTTTACAACGCCTATATTTACGATATATGTCAATATATAAAAAATTCTCAACATTTTTCAAATGACTAAAATACATTATACTATTACTATGCCGCTAATAAGATCACGGTAAATGTTGGTAAGTGTCAGAGTATTTCATTTACGCGGAAAACTAATCCCATAGTTTTTCAATACAATTTCAATGGTGTTGTAATCGAGAGAGCTACGGTGGTGCGCGATATAGGCGTATATTTTGACTCCCGCATGACAATGAACGAGCATATTGATGCTATTTGTAGTAAAGCTTTTCGTAATTTGGGATTTGTAACTAGAACTTGTCTTCCTTTCTCTAATTTGCAGAGCCTAAAAGTAGTATATTTCACATATGTTAGATCTATATTAGAGTATGCCTGTCAGATATGGTCACCATTTTATGCTAAACATATTCATACTATCGAAAAGATTCAAAATAAGTTCATTTCCCATTTAAATTATAAATTTAGACGTTCTGGCTCTTCATATCAAGATGATTGCAGATTTTACGGCCTGTTAATGCTTGAAGAAAGACGTACTCTGCTGGATATGGGACTTTTATTCGATATATTACACGGAGGAATTGACTGCCCTGATTTATTGGCCTACATCAAATTTAACGTCCCAATGAAACGTACTAGACATACCAGAAACTCTTTGTTTTACATCCCCTTTCACTCGACCAATTATGGGAAAAACGGTGTTCTAACTCGTTTGGTAGCAACTTACGACAGAAAATTTAGCTCAATTGATCCTTTTAATAGTACTAAAAGTGGATTCAAAAATAAAATTAACTAGTTTCTATTCACTCCAGCTGAAAGTAATCAGTAAATTGTAATTAAAATAGTACCTAAATTATTATTTGTTCCCTCGTTTAATACTGTTATTCTTTTATCATTAAAATGATTGTATACATGTATGTTGTATGTGTATGTTTATGTATATATATGTTGGTATGTATGTATGTATGTGTGTATGTGTATGTATATGTATATATGTGTGTATGTGTGTATATATATATATATATATTCATATGTGTGTTAGTAAGTTTAATTATGTACGTGTATATATGTGTATGAGTATTTGTATGTACATCATGAAAGTAATATCAATATTTCAATTAATTTGTTAATGCTTAGAATTAGTGCTTACCGAATTTGTTTTTTAGATTTACAGTGTTATGTTTGGTTATGTACTTTTTGGATAACTATTATTGGCTTTTTCGTGTTTAATAATTTAAGTAAAATGTTTAAGTATTAATAAGCTGTTGTTATCCTGAATAAAATAAAAATAAAAAAAAAATAGAAAATCACAAACAGGTACAACAATGTTAACGTGCTTTCCGAGGATCAGGAATATAACACCTTCTTTCTGACTCCGGACTGCTACTGAGAATTTCTTGAAAAAAAAAGCCTAACAAGAAATATAAGACTGGAACCACATGATCAACAGTCGCCCTTACGACCACTTGACCACCAACATATTACAAGTCTACAGCTAAACATATTAGGCTTTCTCCATAGATTGCCACAAATTAAGGCTTTTATATTCCACGGTCTATTACTTTCTAAAAACTGTTTAGATGAGGCAAAGTTGCGAATGAATTGCTGTAATAAATTATATATAGTTAGTCTATAAATAAAGTATTAAGAATAAAAAAATTATATAATAAAACAAGAGCATAAAAGTTAAAAAGCAAGATTTACTTCTTATTACAACAATTTTGCAGAAAACTTTCGCAGCGTGTTGCTATTTGAAAGTAATCATCATCATCATTACAGCCCTTCATAAGTCCACTGCTGAATATAGGCCTCTCCCATGGAATTTCACAAAACACGGTCCTAAGCCACCTGCATCTATCGACTTCCTGCATGTCTTATCAGGTCGTCAATCCATCTAGAGATGGGTTGCCTACCGGTACGAGGCTGCCACTCAACAATCTTTCTTCTCCATCGGTTGTCGGTTCTTGGAACTATGGCCGGCCAATTGCCATTTCAGATTACTAATATGTTGTCTAGTACTAGTATGTCGGTTACTCTGGTTCTACCGTGGATATTTTATGACGCAGAGAAATAACCAAGCATAGCCCTCTCATAGCTCGCTGAGTTTGAGCTTCCTCATACATCCAAGAGTGAAAGACCACGTCTCTGAAATATAAGTTATCACTAACAACACGCACTGTTTGTATAATCTCGTTTTCAGGTTTTGAGGTATACCTGACGAAAAGCTGTGTCGTAGTTTCCCAAACGCTGCCCAACCGAATTAAATCCGTCGATTGACCTCTCGGTCAAAGTTGAACTTACCTAGTTGGACTATTTGACTCAGGTAAACATAGTCGTCAACAACTTCGAGCTTAGTGCTCCAACCAACTACCGGCATAGGTATGACATCGACATTAAACGCGATCTTTGCTATGTCCATGTTCATCTTAAATCCTATCCGTTGGGAGACACAATTGAGGTCATTAAGCATAGTGCTTAGATCCTCCAGCAATTATGCCATGGACTATATCGTCGGCCAATCGAAGGTGAGTGATGTCTTGACGTTGATGATAATGCCGTATCCTTTCCAGTCCAGAAGCTTGAAAACGTCTTCCAAGAAGAGTTTCGGGGATATAATGTCACCCTGTCTTACACCTCTTTGCAGATGGATAGGTTTCGTACTCTGGTTCCGTACTCGGATAGCCATCGTAGCCCTACTGAACAAACACTTCAGCACTTCGATATACCGACAGTCAACTTGGCATCGCTGAAGGGCTGCAGCACCGCCCAAATTTCGACGAAATCAAAGGCTTTCTCATAGTCCACATACGCAACGCAAAATGGCATATTGTACTTTTCTGTATAATTTACCGAAGGGTGTGTATGTGGTCCATGGTACTAAAGCCTTTTCGGACACCGGCTTGTTCGGGAGGCTGGAAGTCGTCGAGTCTGTGAGGGAGAGGATTTGTAATGACTCTCGAAAACAGCACGTACAGGTGGCTCAGAAGGAAAATGGTTCTGTTGTTATACAATAGAGCGTTATCGTCTTTCTTAAAGAAAAAGACCACCGCACTTCTGCTCCACGCCTCCGGTGTAGTGCCACTATGCAGGACGGAATAAAAGAGCTTCTGAAGTACGTCAAGTACCGTTTTTCCACCCGCTTTCAGAAGCTCCGCTGTAATTCCATCCTCGCCTTAGGCTTTGGCGTTTTTAAAGTGCTGGAGAGCCATTCTAATCTCGCTCAGACTGAAGTCTGGGATATCTTCGGAATAGTGTCGGATAAGACTCGCTCGTGGATCGTTACTCACACTTGCATGTGGCTCCAACAATGACGTGTACAGCTGCCCATAGAACCTCGCAATCTCACTCAAAATGACAGGTGTCCCGGAAACGGTGCTGCCACACTCGGTCTTCAGCCTTGACAGTAGGCTCTTTCTGGCAGATATATCTCTGCCAAAGACTTTGGAGCCTTGGTTAAGCTCGATCGTTTCTTCAATACAAGCTGTATTGAAGTTGCGTAAGTCCCGCCGCATGCATTTGCAGATCTGTCTGTTCTGTTGCCTTTATGCTGGTAAATATGTTTAAGACTGCAGCGTCGTTTCCCGTCTAGTCGGCGAGTTTTTGTGTTCTTCTGCGGTGGGTCTTGCAGAACTTAGCTATGACCGCATGTACAGTTTCAACGAGCTTGTCATTCATATCGTTCACTACATTGCAATCTTCTAGACACTCAAAACGGTTTTGCAGCTGGAGCTAAAAGCTTTCTGAACATTGGTTTAGAGCACGCGGGGGACAGAGCGTTGATTTCATTAGACGTGACCTCTCCAACTTAATATTTATGTTCAGTGTGTCTCTCACCTTGCGGTTACTGAAAGATCACTGAACAGTTGTCTTCTGGTCATCATAATGAAGTCAATCTCATTTTTTGTCGAACCGTCGGGGCTCAACCAGGTCCACATCCTGTGAGCCCGCTTCTGGAAGGATCAGTTCATTATAAAGAGTCCCTCTTTCTCCATGATGTCGACCAGCTGCTGGCTATTTGAGTTCCGTTACGCTATTCCAAATTTCCCTACCTTCAGCTCACCGTTCTCTCTTGTGCCTAGTTTTGCATTGAAGTCTGCCATTAACATCGCATAGTGGGTTTTGGAGGAATGCATGGCTCTAGATATATCCTCATACATTTCCTCCAGCTCCTCATCGGGATGTGCCGAGGTTGGTGCGTAAACCTGTATGACCTTCAACGAATACCCTTTGGTGAAACTGAGTATAAGTTACGCAACCATCGTCGACACACACCCAATCTTTACAATATTGTTAACGAGAGACTTGTGGACGATAAATCCAACAACTCCTTGGGACAAATGGTGGCCCTTTCGATGATAGAACAAGTTGCCGGATACTAGGATTACCATGTTCTCTCCTCTCTTTGGACCTCAAATAATCCTATAATGTTCCAACCCAACTTTTCTATCTCTTCTTCTAGCTCTAGGATCTTCTTGTCAGTCTTCAGGTTGCGTGCGTTATATGCTGCCAGGTTGAGTCATCTTAGGTGGAAACCGAACCTTCACCGGAGGTTCTAAGCACCCCCTGCCCTGCCGTTACCATAGTCGCCACCGTAGCCAGGAATAGCGGGTCCCCCGGTGACAGGGGCCGTCTCTTCGTTACTTTCACCATTGGAATTTGCCATAGTTGCTACGCTTGGCGAGCGGATTGACAACCGCAGGTATATTATTGTAATATTGCTGTGATCAGGAGGATGCTGTTGCCATCTCTTGCCTGTTTCCCACTGTCGTTTCTTACGACACCCACGGGAAGATATGGGGTAGTGTATATTCTCAACCGCCACTACACGGCATGTAAGTAGAATTAAGTAGGAATATTTTGGTGTACTCTAGAGTGGCTATAGCAAATTCTTTTACTATAAATTCATTTTTGCTATTTTTGAATCCTTGAAGTTCTACGAATCTTGTATTGCTAGTCATGATATTTTCTTAACGTTATTACTCAGTGGTTTCTACTTAAATATACAATCGTGTAAAATCATGTAATAAGCAGCTGTCTGATCTGGTATTTCTTGTTCTGTTTCAATAGCAACTCTCACGTCGTACGAGCGTTTTAAAGTTTAGTGTTTTCACGACATGACAAGTAATAAAATAAACAAAACTATATAACAAGCTTAGAATGAAAACTTCCATTCAATAGGATTAGCTCTAAATATTGATGAAATAACCATCGCCTTCCATAAATTTGGTTACCGCTGATCGAGCATCACTCGAACGTCTGAATTTTGGATGTCTTCCAAACTCAATAAGCCGCATTCAATCGTTTTTGTTTCATCCACAATTGCAACAAGTTCAGAGTATAAATTCATATTTTCTTTTTTGTAACAAATCTAAGTGCACTCTTGGCATTCTTGTTTACTAATTATTTTTAATGTAACAAAGAAACAGGCATTTAAATTTTAGACAGCCATATTATAGATAAATTATGAATGCAGCACGCATTAATCAACTCAAGTAGCACTAAGACGGCCTATAAAGAAAAACTTTGTTAAAATAAAAATTACAGTCGCTTTGAAGTACATTGCGTTGAATCCAATATTACTTTTATATATAAAGAGCTTACTCATTAGGAAATATGACGCAATGAACTACAAAATACTATATATTATCATTATAATATGTACTATAATTTTATTTGTATAAAGTACGCGAACATGCCCGCAGAAAAGGATCACGGCCTTACAGAATACAAATAACTTTTTTTTTTCATAGTTAGGGACTACTACTCCTTAGTAAGCGTTTAACCAAATCCCATCACATTAATATTACTACCCTTCTTCTCACCCCCAATCAATCAATGAAAGTTATGTTCATCCATCCCTTTCCGCCGTCCATCTGCGATCATTAACGCGCGAGCGCTTGCCGCGGGTGGACCTGCGTCAGTTGATTTCGGGCGCTGCATCGTTTCGATACTACCGTAGTGTGCGTCGATTGCTATCGTAGTGTGCGTTGATTGCCTACATGCTAGAGCATCGTCAACTACGACCGCAATTTTCGATCCATCGGTTTAAAACTATTTTATATAGTTATAATTTAGATCACGTCTCTTCCATTAAACATTGTAGGGACAGCGAGTCTATAGCAATGGCACAATCGAGCAAACAAGAAAATATTATTATAGAAAAATATGGTCTATTCATTGACCTACATCATTGTTATTTGAGGGCTTCACCTAATGGTTTATACAGCGACGGTCTCATTGAAGCTAAATGTCTTATTTCTGCTTTCGGAATAGATTTTGACACGGCCTTTCGTCAAAAAAAAAACTTAATGGTTATAAATTCAGTGATTCAAGTGTAACATTAAATCAAAATAATGACTGGTTTTACCAAATCCAAGGCCAGCTTCATTTAGAAAACAAAAATGTCTGAATACTTGCCATAATATGTATTGGCTCAGATTATGCAGTAAAAGTACTAAAAATTTACAAAGACGACCAATTTTAGATTTTCAATATGTTACCAAAGTTACAAGTTGTTGACGAGTATGTTTACCTGGGACAAATAGTCCGACTAGGTAAGTCCAACTTCGACCGAGAGGTCAATCGACGGATTCAACTCGGCTGGGCAGCGTTCGGGAAGCTACGACACATCTTCTCGTCAGACATACCTCAAAACCTGAAAACGAAATTGTACAACCAGTGCGTGTTGCCAGTGATGACTTACGGAACTGAGACGTGGTCGTTCACTGCTGGCCGTATGAGGAAGCTCAAGGTCGCTCAGCGAGCTATGGAGAGGGCTATGCTCGGAGTTTCTCTGCGTGATAAACTTAGGAATGAGGATATCCGCAGTAGAACCAGAGTGACCGACATAGCCCAACGGATTAGTAAGCTGAAGTGGCAGTGGGCCGGCCATATAGCTCGAAGAACCGACAACCGATGGGGAAGAATGGTTCTCGAGTGGCAGCCTCGTACCAGTAGGCGAAGTGTAGGGCGTCCCCCCACGAGATGGAGTGACGACCTGGTAAGACATGCAGGAAGTCGATGGATGCAGGTGGCTCAGGACCGTGCTTTGTGGCATTCTTTGGGGGAGGCCTATGTTCAGCAGTGGACTTGTGAAGGGCTGTAATGATGATGACCAAAGTTACAAGCTTTTTATGAAAAGTGTATACTGCCTGAAATTATCGACTCGAGAAAAGTTCAGTCAATGCCGTCGCAGCAAATATTTTTCTGATAAAAAATATGGTAATTGACTGTAAGTACCGATTAAAAATTTTAGTTACATTTGGTTGTTATATTTATTAAAACAGGTTGCAACCGTTTATTTATTTATACCACTATTCTACCGGTAGTAGACATAATCGATTATTAACATTCGATTACGGCGTAACAATTAAAATATTTATGTGTACATACTTATTTTGACACTAATGAATAATATATCAAAATAGTATATAATAATAAATAATAAATAATATCGACGCTGGAAAGGAAAAATTGTCCAAGCGACATTTTTGGCCATATTGAGTTATATACATTGTTGGAATCACCTGATTTTTCTGCGTCGTTTGGTCGTACTCACGTCCTTCTACTACGACTTTTGATGTCGCTTCGACATTTTGGAGTTCACGAGAATTCACTTTTTCTTCCTTACTAACCGACAAAATTTTCGTGCATTTTTGAAAATTTGGTGGTTGTCGTAATTGTGAAGTGCTAAATTTGCCTTTGGTCAAGTTTGACATTTCTGTTCGTACGGTTATTACTCCACTTAGTAAATTTTTTCAGTATCTGGTATTATAGTGTTAGGCTCATAGTTTATTTTTTCCTCAGAAAGAATTTGTTCTTTTATCACTTAAGTAATTTTAACTTATTTGGTTTTTTTCCTACATGGCGTTTAGTTAAAATTGCGAGTTTTCTTTTTTTAACATTCATCTGGTTCAGCAAATATGACCTGTCTAAAAATACTACTGATTGTCGGTTAGTCAACTTTTACCTGCCGTTTTCAAGTGTTATTTTATTATTTAGGCAACTTTTACTTGAACGTACACGATTATCCAATGTTGGTTATATCCTATGGTAGAGTCACGCACAGGCGCAAAGTGTATTTTTACCTAAAATAATTCACATAAAAAATGTCGGTTATACCTACGGATAACGCGTGAGCAGTCGCTTGAGCATGCAGTGAAGTTGGTTTCAAAGTAACTAAGATACTTCTGTGCACGGCCCGTCGTCGCTTGGGAGATACGGGCGCGCTTCAATTCCGTTGTCAACTGAGGTACCGCTTACGCTTACTTACCTTTGATTGACGATGGTGCTCCAGAACTCGCTCGCAATATGGACTTACCTTTGAATGATGATGATATACCAGGAGTTTCTCAATGTAAGGACCTATCTCCTTATGAAAATCCAGGTGGAGGAGTCTCTCGCAGTATGGACTTAATTTCGATTGATAATCCAGCTGCAGGAGTTGCTCGCGATATAGACTTACCTTCGAATGATGATCCTGATACAGAAGTGTCTCGCAGTATGGACTTACCTTTGAATGATGGGTCTTGCTGCAGGAGTCCATCGCAGTACGGACTTACCTTCAAATGATTATCCTGTTGCTGGAGTCTCTTGCTTTATGGACTTACCTTCGAATGATGGTTTTCTGTTTCTTTGTTCTGTCCTGGGTAAGATCTGATACGTCAAGCAGTAATGAAGAAAAAGACCAGTCAAATAAGAAAAAACAGGAAAGAATGAAAAAAGAAGCGAAAAGAGTCAAGTAAGAATAAAAAGAGTGAATTGCTGGAAAATAATACTGAAGAAAATTTGGATACAGAAAACGAGAACGTTGGACAAAGAGGTTTAAAAAGAGTGAAGAAAAACACGAGAAAGGAAAGGGCTCTTTCGAAATAAACAGAAAAAGACTACGTAAGAAAAGATGGTCAATTAGTGCCAGAAAAATCAATTCAACCTAATCCATATAAGGGTAAGAAATATGGGAACAATTGTGAAAACATAACCGAAGAAAAGAGGCAACAAGTATTTAAACATTTTTAGACGCTTACCCCTAAACGCCGTAGAGACTGGTTTGTTTGACTGATAAAGAAAACGTTAAACGTAAACGTAGTAGTTCAGAATCGCGCAGGTACACATATAAGTATTGCATTATTTGAAAAAGATCTGTATGCTTACAGTTTTTGGAGGCAACATTACATATTTCATAAAAGTGTATATATTACACAGTAAAATGCTTTCACGGTAAGTGCTAAAGACGACTTGCGAGGAAAATGTGAACCACCTAACAAAACCAAACCTAGTAACTACTAAAGAGTCAATTTAAAGTTTTTTTAAAGCTTACCAGCCGTCCCTTAACATTATTGCCGTCATGATTCTACTTGGGTTTACTTGCCGCAGGAATACAAAAATATTGCACACGTATACAGCGTTTATAAAGAACGCAACGTGAAAACTGGCATAGACATAGTTAGAGAAAAGATTTTCCGAAAAATATTTAGCGAAGAATTTAATATATCATTTCATGTCCCTAAAAAGATAAGTGCCTGAAATGTTTACTATTGCAACAAGCAGATCTCAGCGATCCAAAAAAAAAAAGAAAGGAAAGAAAGATCATGAAACTAAGAAAGAAGAAAGTTTAAATAAATTTTCTACTCATAAATCATCAATCAATCATAACTCATACACAAAACTGATCCTTCCACATTATGTGCAAGTTTCGACTTGGAGAAGGTGTTGAATACTCCATCCATATGGCGAATCAATGCTGCTTTATTATTCAAGAAAAATAACGGTATATAATCTATGTTTCTACGAAAACGGAACACGTTAACTTGGTATTATTGGGATGAAAGCAACGGGAAAAGTGGTGCAAATCAAATCGCAAGTATTCTCCACAGTTACATGAAATCTGCGGATGAAAGAGAAAATATATAACACCTTCTTCTATACTGCGACTGTTACTCTGGGCAGAATAGAAATCACACTCTACTAGCCATGATACATTCTACTTTGCAGGAGTGTAATAATCTTCAGACGATAGAAGTTAATTATTTACTAACAGGGTACACATACTCGTATATGCCTTTTGACAGTGTACACGCCGTTATAGAGAACAACCTGAAAAAAAAAACTATAATTCATGCGCATTCGCAATGGTACACTGAATTCGCTACGGCAAGAAATGAACCTTTTCCGTATGAAGATGAAGCAATGACTTTTGAAAGTTTTAATAGATGGGATGTCGTTAAAGATAAATACTTTGAAGGAAATTTGACTGGGAAAATTAGCAAATTTCGTGTCGTGGCTTTCAAGAAAAATAAGCCTTCCATGATTTCTATCAAAGACTCCACGAACGTTGATGCAAAATCGTATAATGTCGAAGTTCAATCCAAAACCAAAGGTCCACTGATGCCTTGCTACCGATCACGACTGCCAATCGCAGAGGCCAAATATAATGATCTCATGAAACTTTGTAAAAATAAAGTAATACCTGCTCCATTCCATCATGAATACTCCATTATCCCAAAGGCTACTAATGCAAAAGATACCTTGCCCGAATCAGATATTGAAGATGATCAATAATAATTACAACATACAGGTTATTTTGTTGTTTTCCTTAGAAGTTACTTTTTATCTAACATGAATATTGATGACAATATTGATTACATGTTAAATTCATAGATTCTCAAAGTATTAATCTAAACCACCTTTTTTATAGGATAAGGATGACAAACGAGCACACAGTCCATCTGATCGTAAGTGGTTGCTGTGGACTATAGACATCTACATTTATCCTCGTTTGCAAATCAAAATGTAGATGCGTTACCACCCGTGAGGACTAAGATGGAATGCCTCGTTTCCAGTAAAAAGGGTCTCCGGTTCTCTACACTCACCATACGAATGACAGCAGTGTTAAGCTGCTATTTGGCGCTGGTATTCTGTGAGAGCGTGGTCCTTCCCCGGTCGAGCCGACCCATTCGTGCTACAACTATACTACTAATATAGCTGCAGCATGGCTCTACGTGGTCCTTCACTGCTGGCCGTATGAGGAAGCTCAAGGTCGCTCAGCGAGCTATGGAGAGGGCTATGCTCGGGGTTTCTCTGCATGATTAACTTAGAAATGAGTATATCCGCAATAGAACCAGAGTAACCGAAATAGTCCAACGGATTAGTAAGCTGAAGTGGCAGTGGGCCGGCCATATAGCTCGAAGAACCGACAACCGATGGGAAAGACAGGTTCTTGAGTGGCAGCCTCGTACCGGTAGACGAAGTGTAGGGCGACCCCCCATGAGATGGAGTGACGACCTGGTAAGATATGCAGGAAGTCGATGGATGCAGGTGGCTCAGGACCGTGCTTTGTAGCATTCCTTGGGGGAGGCCTATATTCAGCAGTGGACTTACGAAAGGCTGTAATGATGATGATAATGATGATGGCTCTACTACGTATTAAATTTAGTTTCTTATCTGGTTACCTGCTGCCCGGAGTACCATACTATAATTGATAGAGTATAGTTGATATAATACTACTGTTATTTTTAGAATTTGAATTTAAGTTCATTTTATAGACGTTTTCTTTTTGTTACGTACAGTTTTATGAATGCCTATGAGGTACATTTTATTTTAATTGTTATTGAGCATCTAATTGTGACTGAAATGTTATTAGTGTTGTAAACATATTCACATTTTATATTGACTATAATAATGAATAGGACTAAATACTTAAATTTGTGATCTCAATGTTCTTAAAACACATAGTATTATTATTGTGATATACTAGTAGATACCTTATAATAATATAATACCTTAATTAGGTATTATAAATCTACTAGTATTATACTTAGGTACACAGTATGCGAATACTGAGTAAATAAGTGCATTTTATTTACTTTCTGTAATAAAATGTTAATCCATTTTTCTGTAAAAATGTCGTTAATGTCAAAATTACGAAAAAAAATTATATTAAATTAATATTTAGGTTGTTTTGCCGCAACTTTCACATGTTTTTTTTATTTTGGTAAGGCCACTTTTACTTTGATATAGATTCTAAAAAAAGATAAATATTACATTTTTACCGTACCTTCCTTAATCAAAGCTTGTCGGTTAGTCAATATTTCCCGTCTCTACTTTTAGGGAAAATTTTACTAAGCGACACTAACTCTAAAACTAATCATTATTTTTAATAGTTACGTATACTATAATGTAGATAAAAAAATAAACAAATAAATTTCTAAGAACTAGGCTTTTTGGACCATTACAAGAATTTACACGATTTTTTTTCTGAAAATTCAAACTTTAAACTGCTCTACTGTAAAGTTAGTCTGATGTCGCTTGGATAATTTTTCCTTTCCAGTGTCGATATAATTATACAATAATAAATTAATAAGATAACATTAAAATGACACACCAAAAAATATTCCATCCACTGAAGTCATCCATTCTAAGAAAACTTTGTATTATGGAAGATCAAGATCGTTTAATCACCATACTCACAGTATTATAGTGCGAGCGAGTGAATAGATATAAAAGAAAGTATCGCTCCCGTAGCTCGCCACCCGCTCGGTGCGTAAAATACCTAAATTTGCGAAACGCCGAAATTTAAGAGGGCACTTAAGCTGCTGGCATATACAATTTTGCACGCACACTAGCATCTTGCAAATTGTCTTATACACACCATAATATTAAGATGCCGCATTCACGGAGCTGTTACTTTCAGGTAGCGCAGTATCTAGTCAGAGCGCGCAATTACTTAATATTAATCTAAAAGCACATGTTATAAAAATCAATGTCTTTAGCAATATTAAATTAAATTAATCGTTGTACATAAGTATTATAATTTAATCTTAATAATTTAAAAATTAAAAGAAATGTTTCTTCGTGCTGGTAAGGTTAGCGTTTGAAGTTAAAATATTCCTTTTTGCAATAAAAACAGTTATTTAAAAGTAACAGATTAAGTCCATTAAACTTTCTATAATAGGAATTATTATCACAAATGTTAAAACTAAATAATGATTTATAATAACACTTATAAATAAAATCATGTGTACAAAAGATTTAACCATTTTATTTTCGTTTAATAACAGTAGTTCCTATTATTAGGTTTCTATGTGTACCATATATTATTACTAAATGGTTCTTTCTTTTAACGAAATAGGTTTTACGAGACATGCCACCGTTTGTTACCAAATGTGACACTCGGAAGCTAAGTGAAACATTTTTTTCCATCTTTAACGTGGGGCTTTCTTTCGAAGCGTTTTCTCTAAATGATTATGTATTATATACATTTATGTATATAATACAATTTTTGTTCCTATTCATTAAGTACTGTAATAGTTTTAATATTTTATAGTCTTCCTTTTTTTTTCGTAGAATCCTATTATACGAACATATGAGTGCCATACATAATAAACTTTTGTTTGTCTTACATATCTAAAAAGTTATTTGTAAATAGTAATTTACTTTTATTTTACTTTTTGTGGCATAATATATTCATCACAAAATTTTCATTTTAAGCAATTCTGTAAGGTAGGTAAGCTGATAATGTGTTTCCATGGATTAAGAATTTAAATGCAGATGTGTTGTTACTCTTGAGGACTAAGGGGGAATGCCGCATAATCAATGAAGAGGGTGTCCGGTGCTCTATACTCGCCGTTCAAAACATAGCAGCATTATGCTATTTTCCACCTGTATTATGTGAGAGCGTAGTCCTTTAATATATTTTGTGGTGTAAGCGTTAAAAAATGTCATGCTGTGGTTCTGTGTACTTTTTTTAATGAATAAGGGTGACAAACGAACAAAGAGTCACCTGATTGTAAGTGAGTGCTGTGGCCTACAGACATCTATTCATAATTAAGAATCTAAATGCAGATACGTTGTCACCTATGAGGACTAAGATGGAGTTCCTGGTATCCAGTAAAAGGATCTCCGGTTCTCTACACCCACCATTCAAAACACAGCAGCATCAAGTTGCTATTCTACGCTGGTATTCAGTGAAATCATAATCCTTCCCCGGTCGAGCCGACCCATTCGTGCTGCAACCATAATGCAGCTGTATCACAGCTCTATCACGTAATTACGTTTGTATTATGTGAGAGCGTAGTCCTAGCCCGGTCGATCCCTGGTTGTGTCGTAAGAGGAAAGAAACGGTGAACCAATTTAATGACGGCAAAATTATATATACTTACATCAAATATAGAACGTGTAGTGGCGGTGTAATAATATAAGCTATTTAATATCGTCCCGTGGTTGCTATAAGAGGCGACAGAACAAAGAAACAGAAACAAGCCAGGAGATGGGCAGCATTTGTTTCCTGATAACAACTGTAAATAATAAAAAACTGCGGTGGCCATCCCACCTGCAAAGCGTGGCAACTATGGCAACCATGAAGCTATTTATGGGGGAAAGCTAGCAATCTATAGAGAATAGCTAATGTTGAGCAGCGAACTTTTCATAGGCTGTGATGATGATGATGATACAGGCAAAATAATGAACTCAAATAATTTCAGGCTGTAAGACATTCCAACTTAGTCCTCATGGGAGACAATGCATTTGCAGCCTTATTTGTACGAATTTGGCAGCAGATGTTCCGGGTCTGTATGTTTTTCCTTGTGCATTTTATGTTTGTAAGCTGCCTCCACGATATAGGAGAAAATCCTAGTGTAGGTGTAACGTTTTTTAAAATAAGGAAAAAAGATGTAGTAGCTGTTTAAAAGAGAGAAAAATATTTATTTGATACCCACATTTAATAAAAAAACTACACAAAAGCAAAAGGCAAAAATGTGCACGCAATTAGACTGCTTACGCATTAACAGGTAAGAAGCAGCACATGCATACATCATTAATTAATAATAAAACAAAAAAATTACAATCACGTAAACAGTAAATTTGTTTTTCACTTCAGTTTTATATAAAAGACTCAACTAAGCAATACAAACATAAATTTTAATACGATAAAGTTTGAAATATTTTCCAAGCAGCTGTTGTTCAACCGAACTGATTTGAAAAATGTGGTCAATCTGTCTGTAATGTCAGTACGCTTAATCATTCAGTTTTGCAAATTTTTATACGTGGTAGAGCCATGCTGCAGAAATATTAGTAATATAGTTGTAGCACGAATGGGTCGGCTCGACCGGGGAAGGACCACTCTCTCACAGAATACCAGCGTAAAATAGCAGCTTAGCACTGATGTGTTTCGTATGGTGAGTGTAGAGAACCGGAGACCCTTTTTACTGGCAAAGAGGCATTCCATCTTAGTCCTAACGGGTGACAACGCATCTGCATCTTGAGTCTTTATTGAGGATAGATGTAGATGTCTATGGGTTACAGTGACCACTTACCATCAGGTGGACTGTGTGCTCGTTTGTCACCCTATCCTATAAAAAAAACCGAACGAACAGTGGTAAGTGGTTACCATGAATACTTGCAGTCATCTTCTTACAAGAAAGGTTGCGTTGTCACCTCTGAGAACTACGATGGCATGCTCACAGCCTGTAATTACACTGACTCTCTTTTCCCATCAAACCGAAACACTGTGATACAGGTACTGCTATTTAGGGACAGAAATAGGTAAGATTGAGTACCTACCTAGATTGACTGTTAGGCAGAAAACACGTCTTAGTACCTAGTTAATTTACTACAATACGTTATTTTGGTTTACTCATATTCATTTAAATTGAATTAAAATAACTGTTTTAAAAAGAAACATTGATTATGAGCCACGCTGACCCAAGTGAGAATATATTCATGTTTGTAGTCGTGAATTTTTGTATTGTCATCAATTCTTAATAGGACTGCAAATTTAAGATAACTCATATGAATGGAAGTGGGTTAAAATGAAATTTTAATATTCTATTACTTTAATACGTAAATGAATACAGGTCAAGCAATTTACAGAATTAGAATGAAAAGCGAGTACACGATCTACCAGATGGAATGTAAATCTATCCTCCATTTAGAATCAAAATGCAGTAGTCATCGCTAAGAATTAACATGGAATGCATTGTTTCCAGTAAAATGGGTCTCCGTTTTTCTACACTTGCCAGGCGAAATACTAGCTGTATTCTATGAGAACATAGACTTTCCCTGGTCGGGTCGATCCATTTGTGCTGCATCCGGTAGCTGCAATGTGACTCTTCTATCTATGAAAATAGCTTGTTGTTAAAAAAGAATACATAGTTTAGCCAATTAGTCATTAAACTTTGCCCCTCAGACAGTAGAATACGAACAAACCTTCCCATAATTTCCATGACATCATGCTCTGCAGCGAAATGTATTTAAACAAACATTCGTACTTCAGAGTTCTTCAAGTTAGACTTTCTGCGTTATGTAATATTTACAAATTTGTAAACTTTGCTCCTTACAAAGTGTAATATGAATGAATTTGCTAGCAATTTTCGTGACACCAGAAACTATAAATATTAATTTTTAAATTATAAGTAATGCGTCGGTGATCAAATAAGTTTCTGTGTGGAGTTAATGTAGGAATAAATTGTTGTATAAATATGTAAAATATAATATTTAACTATATAACTTCAATTTCATTGTTTAAGTAACTTCAATTATTAAGAGTTTTAGTAGTTAATGGAGGATGGATAGTGCAAGCCATTTACTGCATAATATATGCGAACTTGCACCTTATCGTCTTACCATGTAATGGTGGTGTAATAATATCCGCTATCCAGTACACTCCCGTGGGTGTTGTAATAGGCAGACAGAGAGTCAGAGGAAAATAATCGAATGGGTAACAACGACTGCCTAATGAGAACTAAAAAATAAAAACTCTGATAGCCAACTTGTCTGACAAGCATTGCAACTATGGAAAATATCAAAACAACAAGATGTGAAGAATTTTACGACGCCTTCACATCCAAAATCATTACATTTATATGTGGTAGAGTCATGATGCAGCTATATTAGTAGTACATTTGTAGCACGAATTGACCCATGCTCTCATAGAATACCAGCGTAAAATAACAGCTTAACGCTGCTGTGTTCCGTATGGTGAGTGTAGATAAACGGAGACCCCTTTTACTAGGTTGACAACGCATTTGCATTTTGATTCATAGTCGACGATAGATGTAGGTATATATGCCATAGCAACCATTTACCATCAGGTGGACTTTGTGCTCGTTTGTTACCCTTATCCTATAAAAAAAATGAAATTCCTTGTCGTGTTTTAAATTTCTTAAGGTCATCTTCTTAAAGCAGTTCAATATATTAACAATGATCTGGCTTGTGTTTTCCACTGGATTCGATCTTATGGGTTAACTTTTAAATTCCAATACATAATTGTAGGGATTACTAGAATGATTTCCAAAATAAAAAAAATGTCAACTTCAACCCTTTATATTCAATGGTGTGTATCTATTCCTTATAATGACGTTCTTAAAAATCTTTTTTGGACTCACTAAATTAATCTTGTGAGTTATAAAATGTTTGCAGCATATGCTTTACTCCGGAGTCTTAATTACTTTTTCCCCCATTTCAACCAAAATAACACTTGCACAATCTTTACTACTCCATGTCTTTGGCTATGCTATTATTTTTTACCTTGATATCACAGATGAGCAACTTAAAAAATACGAGCGACTTCAAAATCTCTGTACACAGTTCATATTTGGGCTTCGTGAATATGACATATCTCGCAATACTGCACTAAGCTCCAGTGGCTCCCAATACGTCTTTATCGGAATACTCTACTGGGCAAAAAAATCGTAAAACTTAAATTTTACAGGAAAAATAATTAACTGTTTTGTGATATAACTCAGGAACTCGTTGAAATATTAAAGTGATTGACGTATCAAATTAAAATTACTTTTTATACAGAACCTGATCTTAATGTTGGCATTGACTTAAATAATTTTGAATGCAAGCAATATGGGAAAATAAAAATTACTAAAATGCGCTTATATTGTGTTTGATAGAAAATAAAAGTCTAAACATTTTAATAAAAATAACTACATATTTTAATTGAAAATTTTAGTCTACAAATAAAACGTTTAAATGAAATATATATGAATTGTATAACAGTGTTTTAAATTATATCTGAAATAAGCCACGTGATATAAAAATATTTTAAGATGGCATGTAGTAACGAAACAATCCGCAACAAAGAATTTAGAGATGTGTATATTTTGTAAAAAGTTATTTGATCAAATGCACTAGTATATCTGAAAAAACGTTTTTATTATATAATTTCTACTGCTCGCTAACATAACCGGAGATCCTCAAATTGTATTGATGAAAAACTGAAAGATTGTAACAATCCAGTAACAACGCCATTACAAGAACCAGGAATTTCTCAGGACCTATAACAGACACGAATAAATAAACGTAAAATTAATAAAAACATCACAGAATGCGATATCTATATGGACATAGACAATATTTCTGGAAATACTGCAGTGCATGGGTTATTCCACTTATCCACCCTAAACCTCCACCCTTGGGTATCCATCCTCGGGTGGATTTTTAGGGTGTTTTAGGGTGAAACACGTGTTCGATCATCCACCCCAGATGGGATGGATAGTCGTAATTCACGTTTATTTGTTCTTATGACTTTTTACCCCAAATATAGTTCAACTCATACACTTTAATTTTTATCAATTTTTAATAACCACAAACTTAAACAAAAATTATATTGCCACCGTTACAGCCTATTCAAAGTCCATGCATTACGTATTGCATTGTAGATATTATGTTAGATAGTCATGACTAGACATGATTCATACAATATCCAGCTATTAATTAAGGAGCCAACACGAGTATCTGACAAAACCACACAATGTAATTTTCACATTTTTACCTGGTAGAGCCATGCTGCAGCTATATTAGTAGTAGAGTTGTAGCACGGATGGGTCGGCTCGACCGGGGAAGGACCACGCTCTCACAGAAAACCAGCGTAAAATAGCAGTACCGGAGACCTTTTTTACTGGCAAAGAGGCATTCCATCTCAGTCCTCACTGCTGACAACATATCTGAATCTTGAGTCTTTAATGAGAATAGATGTAGATGTCTTTGAGTCACAGTAACCACTTACCATCAGGTCGACTTTGTGCTCTTTTGTCACCCTATCCTATAAAAAAAAACTATAAAAATAGTAGTAATAAATCTTACTTCTTTTCATAGACTATGGTATTTCTGACCACAAAGCGGTTGATGTATAATTAAGAATAGATAATTGAATAAAACTATTTTTACGGATTTTATCGCGTTTAATTAACTTATTTTATATTCCTGACGTTTCGGTTGCTTGCGTTGGTTGCTCGCATTTAATTTCCAGCAACCGTGACCACGGTTGCTGGAAATTAAACGCGATAATATCCGTAAAAATAGTTTTATTCAATGTGTAGTGTTCGCGTAAATATAAGAAATCATTAAGAATAGATAACTTATGTACACAAACCTATTTACAATGGCATATTAAAAAAACATTGTTTACAACAAAAAAAAAACAAATATTACATTTTTTTAAATTCTTTACAGAAATAATCAATCAAAAAATTCTTTACAGAAATAACGCGTCTTTTCCGGTACTCCTACTCCCAAGGCGTAGTTCCGAATTCATGGAAGACAGCTTTTGTCCACCCGATCCCTAAAAAAGGCGACCGCTCAGACCCGTCCAACTATAGGCCTATCGCGATCACCTCCTTGTTCTCCAAAATAATGGAATCTATTATTAACTGCCAGCTCATCCGGTACCTTGAGGATCACCAGCTGATTAGTGACCGCCAATACGGTTTTCGTCGGTGTCGATCAGCTGGTGATCTTCTGGTCTACCTGACCCATAGATGGGCGGAGGCAGTAGAGTCCAAGGGGGAGGCGTTGGCCGTTAGTCTGGACATTGCGAAGGCCTTTGATCGGGTTTGGCACAAAGCGCTTCTTTCAAAGCTGCCTTCCTATGGGCTTCCCGAGAAATTGTGCAATTGGATCACCAGCTTTCTTGCAGATCGGAGCATCAAGGTCGTTGTAGACGGTGCATGTTCTGACTACAAGCCTATTAACGCTGGTGTTCCACAAGGCTGTGTGCTATCACCAACGCTGTTTCTTCTGCATATCAATGATATGTTGCTAACTGGTAACATTCATTGCTATGCGGATGACAGCACTGGTGATGCTCTATACACCGGCCGGGCCAATATTTCTCGGGAAAACGTCGCCGAGTACCGGAACAAACTTGTGTCTGAAGTCGAGTCTTTGCTGGACAAAGTCTCGGATTGGGGGCGACTAAATCTAGTCCAGTTTAATCCTCAGAAGACACAAGTTTGCGCGTTTACCGCTAAAAAGAACCCCTTTGTCGTATCTCCTCAGTTTCAAGGCACTCCCCTTCTTGCCTCAGCCAGTATCGGTATCCTCGGAGTCGACATATCGAGTGACGTGCAGTTTCGTGGTCACTTGGAAGAGAAGGCCAAATTGGCCTCTAAAAAGCTTGGCGTGCTCAGCAGAGCGGGACAGTATTTCATGCCGGAACACCGCCTGCAACTTTATAAGGCGCAGGTTCGGCCTCACATGGAATACTGTTCCCATCTCTGGGCAGGGGCTCCCCAGTGCCAGCTCCTTCCACTTGACCGCATCCAGCGCAGAGCGGCTCGAATCGTCGACGACCGAGCCCTTTCCGATCGGCTCGATTCATTGGCACTGCGAAGAGATGTTGCATCTCTTTGCATTTTCTTTCGCATCTACCATGGGGAGTGCTCTGAGGAATTGTTCGGATTAATCCCAGCCGCCAAATTTCACGAACGCACATCGCGGCAGAACTCCCGATACCATCCACACCATCTGGATGATTGGCGGTCCACCACTGTGCGATTTAGAAGATGTTTTCTTCCTCGCACAACTTCCTTGTGGAATAGTTTACCACCAGGGATTTTTCCGGACCGATACGACTTAGGGACCTTCAAGAAAAGAGCCTACTCCTTTTTAAAAGGCCGGCAACGCATCTGCAATTCCCCTGGTGTTGCGGTTGTTCATGGGCGGCGGTAGTCACTTACCATCAGGTGAGCCGCATGCTCGTTTGCCCCCTCACCTATAAAAAAAAAAAAAAAATAATCTCGGAAAATCTCTAAATCTCTACTTCATCATAACAAAAATGTAAATGAAAACTATAAACCATGTTAGCGATACAGATGCCAAAACTATTTTTTGGAAACGTTGTCTGTCTATCTGTCTGGACGCATTACGCAATATAACCTGTAAACGGATTTGGATGGCACTTTCATTACAGTGTTACGTAAGGCTTGAAATGTTAGAATAAATATATATCATCACGCTATCTATCATAGTAGGTGGGCAACATAATCATACCTCTTGCGGCGACAAAATTGTTTAAGTATGCATTGTCATGAGATGAAATAATTACATTATATTCCTATGTTATTGCTACCAGTTATTTGACTAATATCATAGTTTTTATTTTAGTGTAATAATCAACTAATTACTTTTATTTAACTTTGATGGCGCTACAGGTATTTTTAAGTACCGTATTGTTTTGTTATATGTAAGTTTTGATATATGATACGCAATGAGAATATAACCATTACGTTTAATGATACGTTTGTACTTGATGGTGCTCTCAACGAAATGTCTTTTCTGCCGACTTCCAAAAAGGAGACGGTACTTCGGAAGACGGAGACTTCCAAAAAGGAGACGGTACTCAATTCGACTGTATATTTTTTTATGTGTGTTACCTCATAACTTTTTACTAGGTGAACCGATTTCGATGATTCTTTTTTAATTTTAAAGCTGGTACTTCTCGTGTGGTCCCGCATAAATTAGATCAAGGCCTGACTAATACTTTTTGAGTTATTTTTAATAATATATATTGAAATCGGTTGTAAAACATTTTAAATTTTAAATCATTGGTCAATTATTGGTTGATCAAGGTCAGGCCAATAGTTTATTAAGTTATTCTTAATAACTTATATTGAAGTCGGCAGTACAAAATTTTTAATTTTTAATTATATTAGGTCAGTAAATGTAATTATCTTACTTTTATTCGACAAATGAGATGCAAGAAATTGGGTTCTTTTTTGCTACTCATGTTTATATTACTCATATTACTCATTGCCAAAATAGTTTACCAATGTTAACTTACTTAAAACATATTTTACACGCATTCTGTGATGTTTTTACATTTACTCTAAATGCTTGTTATATATAGTTTGTTGAACCTATCCATATCTAGGTCGCTCAGCGAGCTATGGAGAGGGCTATGCTCGGAGTTTCTCTGCGTGATAAACTCAGAAATGAGGATATCCGCAGTAGAACTAGAGTGACCGACATAGCCCAACGGATTAGTAAGCTGAAGTGGCAATGGGCCGGCCATATAGCTCGAAGAACCGACAACCGATGGGGAAGAAAGGTTCTCGAGTAGAGGCCACAGCGTCCCCCCACTAGATGGAGTGACGACCTGGTAAGATATGCAGGAAGTCGATGGATGCAGGTAGCTCAGGACCGTGCTTTGTGGCATTCTTTGGGGGAGGCCTATGTTCAGCAGTGGACTTGTGAAGGGCTGTAATGATGATGATGATGATGATGATCCATATCTAAGGTCTATCTGTTTAAAATGCAAACAGAGAAAAAAATCAATTAAAAGTACGTACAAAGGCCGTATATACGGCCCACGACTGAGTATAGGCATTCTCATAATATTATTGAGTGGGTTTTCTAGGGGCTACCTTTTGCCTTTGACGTGCTGGCGTGACGTATTTGATAACATTATTTAAATTTAAAATTTGGCTTTAGTAATAAAGTTCATGTTGCAAGGTTTTAGAAAGTTTCGTTGTTATTGAAGCACCCGATTAACAACATTACGAATTTTCACGGCGGTCCTCAGTATTTACTTATTGCATTACGGGAGAAATATTGGATATTATCAGTTTGCCGCGTACTTAGGTACCGCATTCATAGGTGTAACACCTGTTTTAGATATAAACCTAAGCCTACTTACCCTATGATGTCTGCTTTGCCTGCTTGCCACTTAGAGATAAATGACATCTAAAAAGTAATCAAATAATTTGCGTTCTATATAGGAATTATGTTGTACATCTATACATTAAACAAATTTTTCACATTATAGTCCCTATGTATTTTTTGCTTTCCTTGAAAATTGAATTTTCGTGTTTTCTTGTAGATTAAATACACAAAAAATTCAGTCCTAAAACTGGCCACTCAAATTATCCATAATTTATGTTTTGATAAATATCTTCCTATTTTTTTTTTGCTCAATGTCTGTATTAGTTTTTGAAAATAAAGTATATTTATATCTCCATAATGTTAAAATTCTTATGGAGTAAAGAAGAAATAGTAATTTCTCTCTTCCCCTTGTCTCATATCGAGTCATCCTCAGCTGCCGCTTTGCCTAATGATTTTATATTTCTTATATTTTCTACTTTATTTTGTAGTAGTTTGTTTTCGAGGTATTCCAAAAAATTTTGATGGCTGGATCTACACGACTTTTCAAATTAATTTCCTCGATCCGGGAATGTGTCATAAATTTAATTTACAATTTTTTAAGTCGTATATTTATTAGGAGCTTATTACTATCTTTCGGTGGCTGAGACAACACTTTTGTTCCAAAAGTTTTTTACTGACATAAATTTATAATAAATATTACATTTGTAGATACTGTGAGCCACATTACATTGCAATCTACAATAACACTGATGCCGTCGGAGAACGAACCTAGTTTGCTTGCGCTTAGCCCTTAATCTTTTAAGGAGCTATATATTATTTAGCAAAATATATCTCCATAAATTTTATAACAATATTTTTGTCGTACCTCAACTACACCTAAACGCCAGTGGGCGTACATGCTTTTTCGACATGTACGCCCACAGGCATTATACGCGTCTGAGAAATGTAACGGAATATGAACACAAAAAGGAAATATGCGGTTACAACTTTAAGTACGGTTAAAGCTGCATGAGAAAATATATTCAATAAACATAACAACAGAAGCGGGGGATACCTTAATACTAATTTCTTTACGACTTTATAATTTATTTATTTTATTAGATTAGATTGATTGTCTTCTTTAATTTAACCTACCGTGTGAGCTTTAAGAGTCATGTCACGTCGTCATTTGAGTCGTAATGAAATGTTTCGAGCCGTGGGCACGTTAGAAAATGGTGGTATTCAACGCGTCGTTGCTGAGGCCCTACACATCAGCCAAAACGTGATATCAAGGTTGTGGTCACGTTATCACAGTACTGGGGATGTGGCTAAACGGCACACGGATAGATATTGTATTATTACGCAGAGAAATGATCGATTTCTCCAAATGACCGCCAGAAGAAAACCCATCACATCACAGCGTGCAACTACTACAAAGGCTCCAGGAGATGCCCTATATATGAGAGACCACATTTAAGATCAAGCTTGTACACTCCTGCATAATGTAGAGGGATATTATACACACATTTTATCTGATTTATTACTATTAGAATCATAGCAAAGTAGGGTTGGCGGATGTTTAGAGCTAGCATCTAGACGAGAATTGCTCGCAGATGCAAATGCTTTCTCAGTCGCGGAGTGAGACAGTGTTCCATGAGGTTTCTGTTGCATAACCACAAGCTGCTAGTAAGAGACCAAAACTATGTGAAGAAGGTCTTGTGCTTGAAGAACGCTACGTCTTCCAGCATTGCGACGTGGCAATCGCGATCAGAGGCTTTCGTGAGTTGGAAGAATTTACCATGAAGTGAAGAAAGATGGTCTTTGGTGCTGTTCCCCGATGAGTTTCGATTTGGGTTTCATCCAGATTCACGAAAAACACGCGTTTGTAGAATTCCAGAGAGAGTAAGCCTTCTATAGCACCCTCAGGAGATCAACTCATACCAAGGCGGAACAATCATAGTGTTGGCTGAAATTCGTCTTGGTGGACCAACGCAGCTTATTTGGATACAAAGCAGCATAGTTGTACAAAAATACTACAATGTGGTTGTAGAGCTTGTTATTGTCCCACACAGAATCTAAATTGGCCAAGAATTTCTACTCAAGTACGTTAATGTTCCTTCCCATACGGCGCGCCTGGTATCGGCCGCCCTCCGAGATCACGATATTCAAGTTTTGGATTGGCCTGCACAGTCGCCCGACTTAAATCGTATCGAGCATGCCTGGGACAATTTATAACGAAAAGCTTTGAGAGATTTTCCGCCAAATGTGACGACGAAACAACAACTTTACAAACACTTGCAGAACATAGGACCTCATTCAGCAGCAAGACATTGATAATTTAATTTTAAGTAAAAACAATCGATGTCGATTTGTAATTAATGTAAAAGGTGGCAACCATGATTATTAATAATTAGATTTTATAAGATTTTTTCAACTTTGATCAAAATTAATAGTTATATAAGAAGAAATGATTTTTTTTGTATCATACTACTTTTCTACGGCGTTTAAAAAAATAAACATTTTTATTTGAAACCAAAAAAAATATGAAATGTTTTTAATTTTTTATTAATATACCTCAAAGTAAACTATCATTCTTCTATTTACTATAACATAATATTCTTCATAGATTTTTAGATATTTGATGAAATATAAAATATCCCTAGATTCTGTTAATGTGTTTATTATAATAGGGTTCTGTGAAATTATTGTCAATTTTGTAAGATTTTAGATCAATCTATTGGTCTTAGTTTGATACTGACATAGATATATTGTATATTATTTCATAATTAAAATATCTGAACCGGTGACGAAGATATTAGCAAGGCTCTGGTATAGCTTCTGACGATTCGCCAACCAAAGCTTGATGTCGATAATTCCTTCTCTTTAGGCGGAGTCCCTGTACAGGTTCAGTAACGTACACTTATTTACGAGAGGGTTTTTTTTCAAAACGAGCACACATTCCACCTGATGTTAAATGGATGCTCATAGACATCTACAAAAATCCTCGATTAGACTCAAAATACAGATGCGATGTCACCTCTAAAGACTTAGAAAGAATGCTTCCACACGAGACACAGCAGCTGTAAGCTGCTATTTTACGCTGGTATTCTGTGAGAGAGTGATCCTGCCCCGAAAACTGGCTTTTAATAAAAATCACCGCAATAGGCCATAGATCAGTGAAACGTTCTCGGGTGAAATGTTTATTTACGTACACTTAATTTAAAACCATTTTACCTAGTGTATGAATGAAATATTGAACGTTATTTTCTGTAAAAGATTTCAGATAAGATTTAATATCTTCAGAGCTAATGAACGATGTATTTATATTTCGAGTATCTTCAAAGTTATAATATTATTGGATTTTCTCTTAATTTTCATAAGCCGTGACAGAAGCTTATGCTGCAGAACTGAGTGGCAAAGTCGTCTAGAGACACAATATTTGGGATCTATTAAAAATGCGCAAAATTATGAGTAAATGAATAGCATTTATGCGTAGATATAATGTCAGGATTGTACCAAATAAAATTACCTAGTGTTCACGCCCTTGGCTGCCCCGGCAAAGGTCGAATGGGCTAGGGCCCATAGTAGCCTCCTCGACGAGCAACAGAGGAGGGGTCCCAATGGCCTATGGATAAATGTTCAAAAACGGATGACAAATTAACAAGCACTTACCGTCTCCGGAGGTAGGGTTGACCACATGGTACCAGTCAGGTGATAAGTGAGGTGTATGTAAAGTGGTGTGCGAAAATGTATATACATGTAACCTGACTTAGCCGTTGAAGTCGGACCGCAGATCCACAAGCGCTGCTTCTCTCCAAAAGTGAGATCTCTCAAGGGGGGCGATCACCAATTGAAAACTTCTGCCTTTATTTAACTATTTTAGTTTATAAACTTTATTGTACACTATTTCAATCTATCAACTTTATTGTACATTTAATTAACTTCAAACTCACGGATAAGCCTCGTTGATTGTAATCAAACACGAATGAATGGTCTATCAAAGTTCAATATTCAAAGTTCCGGATTCACCCAGCACAGAACCACAAACACGGGAACGAACGCGGTCTCTTCTTGAGTCACAAAGTGAGCGTTCCGCACGACAAGAAATTGACGTGAATTACTTGCAAACAAAGGTAAGTTAATCATTAAACTCAACAAAAGGGCCTCGTTATCACTTCAAACGCTCCAAACAGACAACTCAATTCGAGGCGGTCTTAAAGAGACCCAAATCTTCGATAGTAAATTAGACGCGCACAATTACTCAAATTCTAGACCATCAGAACCAACACTGGCAATGCGCCACCAACCCAGCGGTCGCAAAACAATACAAACTAGTGGACAAAGCCGCGGCGGTCAAGATACTGATCTCGGCCCACCCGGCCGAACGCCGGGAAGCGGCATACCGCCCCCCCCCCCCGCCCCGGCGGCGCTCACGTCACCTCACACCATCGGGCGATGCGCCGAGTCAAACGTTATTGGATGCAGTTTCAAATGCCCATGTTTTGGCCTATGGGAGTGTGGTCCTTCCCTGGTTAAGCCGACCCATTCGTGCAACAACTATACAATTAATATAGCTGCAGCATAGCTCTACCACGTTCATATGTATGTGTGTATAGATATTTAATTTCTTTGTAACAACCTTCGTAGTTCTATCACTGCCCTAACGTTGGCTGGTAGATAATTCTTTTATCATTTAGATCGCCTTTTTTCCTGTAATTAATATGTGAGGTTCAATGAAGTTTAAATAAATAAATAAATACAGGTTTTTACGGGGGCAACATATCAAAATAGCTAGGTCTAATGTCAGGAAATTTTGTTTTCTCCGTGCTTTGGTACAGAGATTAACAAACTAGACGTGCTCGAACGATGAAACTGGTAGTTTTGTCAAAGATACTATATCTCCTTAAAAGAAATTCAGAAATTTTGCCTATCAGTTATATTTTACAAACTAATTTCGAAGATAGCTTCTATTCCACTTACAAATAAAAAACCGGTCAAGTGCGAGTCGGACTCGCGCACCGAGGGTTCCGAACAAATCCGTAGATTAAAATTATTAAAAATATTTTTATTATATGATGTAACTAAAAATTTATGCGTTTCGCAATTTTTCCTTTATCTGTGCTATAATACGTTGCTTCGTACCAAATTCAAAGATTTTGAGTTCACGGGAAGTACCCTGTAGGTTTTGATTGATTCCCTTGCGGCATAAACGGCTGTATCTTTTAATTGCGTTGGCTTAGAAATTTGATTTTTTCACAGCTCTAAGGGACAGTAGACTTCAGTATTTGATATGAATTTTAGCTTGATACCTCCACGTGTTCCTGAGAAGAAGGGTCTTGACAGACAGACAGACGGACTACAAAGTGATCCTATAAGGGTTATATTTTCCTATTGAGGTACGGAACCCTAAAAACATCATATTATTTTCCAGACGGTAAAAAAGTCACCCAGTTATGCTTACATTAAATATCTGATTACTATACACATTGTGGTGATTTGATAGAATGAATGTCTATGAGTTTCCTTTGTGCTGAAGCGTTATCTGTACCACTCAGGAAATATTTTATTTTAAGACATTAATTCTAAGTGCAAGGTAGTACGACAGAAAATAAATATTACGCGGAAACGACGCCTAGATGTTTTTCTATCCACTTTTCTCCACACCAAAATACAATTCTCACATTATGTGATGTTAATGGTGTTTACGTGAGCTTGTATACTTTTTCCTTTTCCTATGTCTCCATGAGTACCTAGTATGTCATTTTCAACTGCTGGGAGGGTCATGAAATATGGAGACGAAAAATATTAACGATAAAATACGCTACATACAATAAATGCGTATCAAAGTTTCATGATTATATGTTAATTTTAAATATATTATATACCTACTGTAATAATTTCAAACTAAAACTATTCAACAACATTCCACGTGATGCGGCACAAAAAAGTTCGCTTTTATTTATTAAATATTTATTATACAATAAGATTGACAAATTAGCACACAGTCCACCTGATGGTAAGTGATTCTGTAGCCCATCGACACCTACATCTACCCTCAATTAATAGTCAAAATGCAGATGCATTGTCACGCCTGATGACTAAGATAGAATGTTGAGTATCTAGTAAAATGAGTATCCAGTTTTAAACACTCACCACACGAGAAACAGCAGCATTAAGCTGCTATTTTAGGTTGGTATTCTATGAGAGCCTGGTTTTTCCACCCATTCGTGCTACAATAATAATAAACAACAATAATAAAGTGACTAACACATTTAAAAAATAAAAATATTCTTCCAAATTGATCGGGTATACGTATACAATGTTTCAACAATTGTTTAAATATAAGACCATTATCTATTTTAAATTTTCTCTACCATAATCGTTCTTATTACAAAACGTGGTTGATTTACACTCAGGTTAAGAAAATTATGGTTTTAAGAGTTTTTGAATATAACAACTATTCGGCTAGATAAACCATGTTTTGTAATATGACTTAATGGGAATAATAATTATACACACACTATAACTGCATTGGTTCTCTTATAGAAAGCAAAGGTATGAATAAAAAGTACATCAATCACTATCCATAATTAAGACAGGTGTTATGTAGACTTTTTTTGATTGAGCATCATGTCGAGTAGTAGACTATTACGGGCTGAAGACTAAGAATAAACGCTGAAATAGGAGAAGTATAAAAATAAAAATGAGTTCCTTTTATGAAGAAAACTTTTTAGTCGACTTCAAAAAAGTAGAAGATTGAATTCAATTCGATTTGACCGTATATTTGTATGTATGTTAAGCGATGTCTTCGCCATAATTGTAAAGGTATTGATGATTTTTTTAATAATTATGGTATAAGTATCTAAAAGATGGTAAGTTTTTTTCCATCACTATACTGCAAAGTTAAACTAAAGGGGTCAAAATTGAACTTAAAGAATGTAAGAAATACTTCGTAAAAATTAATGAAAAGAATATAACAATTTTCATATAATTTAATAGCCTTTAAAGTAGATGCTACTACATGCAGAATAACAAACCAAAAAGCTATCTCCATCATTACATGCACAGGTTTTTGAAAATATGTTCTTACCAACTTTCCTGTCTGCGCTAAAAACACAATAGTTAAACAATCAAAACGTTCATAATATGTGACTCACGGGAATGTAAAATGGTTAAGTAAACGATAATAAAACTTTATATATGTAATATATACATGCAGCCCAACCCGGCTTTGCCAGACAATAATCTATCTTAAATACTACATAGGTATAATATATTTTAAAAATTTATGACATACCACATTTTTCATATAAAATAGTTACTTGAGTTACCCTTAGAATATTCTAAAAAGTTAATCTTTAAAAGTTATCCCTAAGAAGTTTTCAAGAGGAACAACTCTGTAATACATTATCTTTAACTATTGACGCAGAGCACGCCGTGGTAGCTCTCAAGAGGCACGACTTTTCCGGACTTAATTGACGAATATCATCAGAACTCTTAGTCGTAATATACATACAGCGTTATTTTTAAAAAAGAAGCCAAATTTTAAATTTAAGTTCAAATATAATTATTCCTTATATTTACCTCGGTCCAAGTGATATTTTATAGACGCTCCGACATATATGTATATATATATATATATATATATATATATATATATATATATATATATATATATATATATATATATATGACAAACAAGCATGCGGCTCACCTGATTGTAAGTGACTACCGCCGCCCATGAACATCATCAATCACTTTGTCGTATCTCCTTACTATCAAGGCACTTACCTTGTTGCCCCAGCCAGTATCGGAATCCTCGGCGTGGACATAAATATTACGTGCAGTTTCGTGGTCACTTGGAAGAGAAAGCCAAATTGGCCTCTAAAAAGCTTGGCGTGCTCAGCAGAGCGGGACAGTATCTCATGGCAGCACAACGCCTGCAACTTTACAAGGCGCAAGTTCGGCCTCACATGGAATAATAGTCCCATCTCTGGGCTGGTGCTCCCCAGTGCCAACTCCTTCTACTCGACCGCATCCAGCGTAGAGCGACTCGAATCGTCGACGACGGAGTCCTTCCCGATCGGCATTTCTTTGCATTTTCTTTCGCATTTACTACGTGGACTGCTCTGAGGAATTGTTCGCATTAATCCCAGACGCCCAATTTCACGAACGCACAACGCGACAGAACTCCCGATACCATCCGCACCATCTGGATGATTGGCGATCAACCACTGTGCGATTAAGAAGATGTTTTCTTCCTTGCACAACTTCCTTGTGGAATAGTTTACCACCAGCAATTTTTCCGGAACGATACGTCTTAGGGACCTACAAGAAAAGTGCCTACTCCTTTTTAAATGGCCGGCAATGCATCTGCAATTCCCCTGGTGTTGCGATTGTTCATGGGCGGCGGTAGTCACCATCAGGCATCAGGTGACCCGCATGCCCGTTTGCCCCCTCTCCTATAAAAAAAAGCTGATCTACCCCGACGAAAACCGTACTGGCGGTCACTAATCAGTTGGTGATCCTCAATTTACCGCATGAGCTGGCAGTTTGCAATGTATTCCATTATTTTGGAGAACAAGATGGTGATGGCGATAGGCCTGTAGTTGGACGGGTCTGAGCAGTCACCTTTTTTAGGGATCGGGTGGACAAAGGCTATCTTCTATGATTTCGGGACTACGCCTAGGGATTAGAAGTATCGGAAAAGACGCGTTAGAACCGGTGCAAACTATGGAGCACACGTCCTCAGCACAATTGGTGGGATTCCGTCTGGCCCACTCGACTTGTCGATGTCCACGGAGAGTAGTGCTTTGCGAACCGAGTGCTGTGAGAACCGCACATCCTGCATGGAACACTCACACCGCGGAATAGTCGGCGGTGTGTTCCCCCCGTCATCAACAGTCGAGTTGGACGCAAAAAGGGAGCCTAAAAGGTCGGCCTTCTCTTTTGCGTCGTGGGCCAGTGAGTCGTCCTCCCTGTGCAGAGATGGTAGTGATGGCTTACAGAAATTCCCTTGGACAGCCTTGGCGAGAGACCAGAATGCACGGGTTCCCGAAGGAAGGCGAACTAGTTTCTCGCCAATTCTGCCTATGTGCTCTGACTTTGCCTTGGCAATAACTCTTTTGAAGGACCTGGAGGCGAAGTTATACTTCTTTTTAAGCATGCTGTTGTTTACTTCCCGAGCTGCCGAAGCTTCAGCCCAGGCCTGATAATACTCCTGCTTACTGCGTAATGGAGTAGTGACCAAACCAAGGCTGAGATCTGTCTCCGATGGGTAGCATAGATGATGGAATAAATAGTTCCTTGTAGCGGGTAGCATAGATGATGGAATAAATAGTTCCTTGTAGCACCACATCGTTGACAGAGTCAGCAACAGCGCTGGGATCATTTGGCGAGAAGCAAATTCGCCCCTATGTTAGCGATGCAAAGAAAGACTGCATTCCGTCCCAATCCGTCGAACTGTAATGCCAAACACGTCGGCAACCTGTAGAATGCAACCGCGAGGGGAGCGTAAGTGGCAACACACTCCTGTTCAGACAATGGTCCGAAGAGCCGAGAAGGGCAGTGACGGAAACCTGATATCCGTCCGGATTGTATTTTTAGAACAAAATTACATCATATACACGACGTAATTTTATTGGTTTCATACAAAATTAAAAAGCACATCATCTGGACTCGATAGGTGGTGCTGTAGTCGAGTTATTAACTAATTTTATATTTACACTGTAAAAAATCCGAAGTGGATAGTTCTAGTTTTGAAGAAAAATGCTTCCTGGGCAGATAGTTTATCTTTTAATTAATCAAAATTAATATTTTAATTTGTTTCTATGACATCAAATTATATTCCTTAAATTATTAATGCCATTATCATTTTTCAAGTTTTTAACGGTAAAGGGGAAGTTTTGGATGGTTGAAAAATACAATACTTAATATTATTATTATTTATAGTAATCAAAAACTACTTTGGAGTAACGCGCCAGTAGCACTCAGCAGGACTTTATCCGATGAAAAATTAAGGAAGGCTTACTCCCTGCAGTGAAATATGAGAAAATAGTTATTTTTAATTTATGAAGTTGTTTTGTAACAAAATATATTACCAGCGACTAGTTTATTTAGCCTTAGTATCTTACCGGCTATACTAGAAAATAGTTAACTCTTTATTGTAACTTATTTTGTAACGTATAATACTTACAATAACGAAAAACTTATGAGCTTTAATTAGTAGTAGGAAGGTAGTAAGAATCGCTTTTCAGAGATTTCTACTGCCTGACAAACCGAACGTGAAAGGGAATTGTAATATAATATTTTGACGTGTCAGATATAAATTAAAATCTAACATTAAGGCCCTAAGTGCAGGTGAAATGCATAAATTCTTGGACATTTAAGTAAAAAAATCACAATGTCTGTTCCGCAAAATCCGCAAAGAAAAAATACTGGTTGACAGAAGAGGATATAATAAATGTAAAACAAAATCGTATTTTTGTTAACCCCTTATTAAAAAATAATCCCCAAAGAGTGCTTATCTTTGTCATATTATGCAATATTTATCCAAAACGGCACAAGCTCCTTAAATACGTTTTGCACTAAAAAAAGGCCCTAAAATATTAATATTTTAAATTGAGAGTTTTATTTTTATTTCCTGTTTTACTCGAGAAAATATAATTTTGAATATATTGGCGCGAGCGTGCCAGCTCCGTCACCCTGTAATCATCCGCGAGCTCTTTTTCAGACGTCGTCGAGGGTGACCCGCACGTCGGTGTTGGGGCGATCTTATTCAAATTTATTTTAATTTTTAAGAGTTTATAATCAATTTCATTATCAATAGTTTTATGAATAGAAACACTTAATTTAGTTAACATCCGTAAAATGGTTACTAGAAATATTGTTTTCTAAATAAATTTATTTTTAAAGTGGCCAAAGAAGAAGAAATTTTCGCGGCGACTTTGATTAGTGAAATTGAAAAATGCATTTTTATATAATGTATATGTGGAACGATCAACATGCTTTCGTTACTTAGACTTCGATAGTTTTTAATACTAATGCAAATTTATTGTTGAATATTTTTATTAAGTACGTGATACTCAATTTTATAATAATATATTATAGTGAAACGCTGTATTTATGAGTATGACTTTAATAATACATTATTGGGGAGGGAAATGTAGATAGATCCAGGTACTTATATTTAGGTACCGTATTATAGAATTAAATCAAGCAATTTAAAAAAAATAGTGCTTCCCTAAGACGTATAAAAATTCTCGGGTTGATGTTTTCTTTAAATGTTAGACAAACCATCATCCTAAAAATGTAAAAAAATTAAATTGGAAAGTGGTTTCTCTGCATGATAAAGTTACAAATGAGAATATCCGCAGTAGGAACAGAGTAACTGACATAGCCCAACAGATTATTGAAGTGAAATGGCAATGGGATGGCCATATAACTTGGAAAACCGATAAACAATAGGAAGGAAGGTTCTCAAGTGGCAACCTCGTACCGGTAAGCGAAGTGCAGTGCAGCCTCCCACCATGTGGAGAGACGACATGGTAAGAGATCGATAGATGCAGGTGGCTTGGGATCACGCTTTGTGGCAAACGTTGGGAAAAATCTATATCTACCTATCTATATATATACTTACTTACTTACTTATCTTCATGCACAATCCCTGACGGGGTAGCCAGAGAGAACAGATCGCCAAGTGTCACGATCCTTACAAACCTCTTTCGCTTCTTTCAGATTCATTATCTTCTTCATGCATGCACGTCTAGGTATCCGAGTACTCTTGACCCTACACTCTTCGAGCAATTTGCTCACATGGTCTTCGAAAGTTAGTCTCGGTCTACCTCGACACCTTTTAATATTAACTTTCGTGCTATATATTTTCTTCACCATTCGGTCTTCACTCATTCGCTCAACGTGCCCAAACCACCGAAGCACGCCCTTATCAATTTTTGTGATAAGGTCATCTTTCAAACCTGCCATATTGCGAATTTCTTCGTTTCGCTTTCGGTCGGCCATGGTAACGCCGCACATTTTACGAATAGATCGCATCTCCACTGCATTCAACTTGCTTTTATGCTTCTTCTGGCATACCCAGGTTTCGCTGCCATATAACAAAGTCGGTACCAACACTGCGTTATGTATTGCAAGGCGTGCACTCTTCGCTACGCCTTGCCATTGACTTTGTTCCCGGCAGCGACACGCCTGTCCACATCTAAATCACATCTTCAATCCTGGCTAAAAGCACTCCCCAAGTATACAATTTCATTTACCTGTTCTAGACATTCCTGATTTACCCATATTACACACTTCGTTCTCTCTTCGTCCCTTTCAAATACCAGAACCTTAGTTTTATTAGCATTCAAACGGAGACCTTTAATTTCACATTCCTCTTTCATACACGTGACTAATGCCTGCAGTTCTGCCTCTGATGGTGCAATAAGCACTGCATCATCAGCATACAGCAGACAATTTACTTTTATGTCACCCAATTTCACACCCAAACAGCTATCTTTCAGCTTCTGTAAACAGCTGTCGAGATATAGTATGAACAGCCAGGAAGACA
Organism: Parnassius mnemosyne; assembly: GCA_963668995.1. Lineage (NCBI taxonomy): Eukaryota > Metazoa > Arthropoda > Insecta > Lepidoptera > Papilionidae > Parnassius > Parnassius mnemosyne. The sequence continues at coordinate 8,073,961 of CAVLGL010000046.1, read as the reverse complement.
TGACACAACCCTGCTTTACGTCCGTTCGGACGTTAAACATGGGTGACAGGTCATGCCCTACCCGCACACAGGCTTTACAGTCACATTAAAGAGACTGCACAGCCCTTAGCAATCGACCATCCACACCATACCCCAGCAACAGTTCCCACATTTTCTTCCTTACAACCTTATCAAATGCTTTCTCAAGATCCACAAAAGCACAGAAAATCTTCTGGTTAGCAGCCAGAAGCTTTTCCGTGATCATGCGGAGAGAAAACATTTGATCCATGCATCCTCTTCCAGGTCTAAATCCGCATTGTGCCTCCCATAGAAATCTTTCCGATTTCTCTTGCATCCTACGTGTCAAAACCTTCGAGTAAACTTTACTTGCTAAACTGGTCAAGCTGATCGCCCGATAGCACCCGCAGTCAAAATGTGAACCTTTACCTTTATATAAAGGCACAATGACTGCGGATCACCAATCATCCGGGACATCCCCCGTCCGCCAGCACAAATTGCACAGCAGATGGAAGCTGTCCCAGACGCGAGGCCCACCATACTTGACCATTTCAGCAGTAACTCTGTCTAGTCCCGCAGCCTTACCACATTTCAAACTTCGAATCGCACGTTCAATCTCTTTCTCTCACTAAGATCATCACACGCATACATTTCTCTATAAAATTCGCTCCATCGCTGCATGACGTCCGATTTTTCTGACAGGACGTCAGTAGTTCTCGAAAGCACTTTGTTCATTTTTAAGGCCGTCGCACCACTTCGGGTCCTTCCAACCTCTTTCCAGAAGAGTTTGGAGTTCTCCTTAAAGTTGTGCGACAACCTTTCGTCCGCTTCCATTCTACACCTTTCACGCACTTCCTCAATCAGTGCTTTCGTGTGAACTTTCTGCAGCCTATATCTTTCTTTTATCTTCTCTCTCATATCCTTATCTTTACTAGAGGCAAAGTAGTTTAACCATGCTTTCTTCTTCTTCTTTACAGCTTCTTTCACTTCATCATTCCACCATGCATCTCTTCTTTTACTACTGCCTCTTTTTATTGTTCCACACACTTCTTCCGCTGCACTTACCATTCCATCCCTAAGGTTCTGCCATGTTCTTTCTACACATTCTTTTCTGCTATCGATGGTGTCAAGCTTTTCGGCTACCCTCACATGATATTTGTCCCTAGTATCCGTTTCCTGAAGCTTCCAGCTTCGGATGCGGCAGACCGAATGTGGTTCTGTTACTGCCGTCCGGTAGCGCCAACCCGCGAACAGAGCCCTAAATCTAGTAATCACTAGATATTGATCCGTTCCCAGGTCAGCACCCCTGAACACTCGCGTATTTATCACCTGTTTTCGCAGTCGGTCATCCACCAGGAACAAATCGATCATACTTCTCTCATTCTTTCGTTCTCTAGTATACATATGGATTTTCTTGTGATTAAACATAGTGTTTGTCACAAGAAGACCCTTTTCCTTGCACACCGCCAGTATAAGCTTGCCAGCATCATTAACCCTTTTATCGCCAAACTTTCCAAGTACCGACTGGTACCCTGGTCGAACGGTACCAACCCATCCATTCAAATCACCACATACAACAATACTTTCGTTTTACCTAGCCAAATCTAGAACTTCTCTTACATTCTCCCAAAACTCTTCCAGCTCAGCCCTGGACGACGAAGCTACCGGCGCATAAACAGCCAAAAGGAATAACTTCGTCGGTCCCAATTTAAAGCGAACCCAGAGAAGTCTTGAGTTCACAAACTTATAATCAGTCATAACATCGACCAACCGAGAAGACAGCAGCACCCCCACTCCCTGGCAGGCGTTCTCGCTCTCCGGGACTCCGGACCATAGAGCTAACGCCCCGCCAGGGAGCTCTTCAGTACCACTGCCCTTCCGCTTGGTCTCCGACATACACACGACATTTAATTCTCTTTCTTTCATTATTTCGATCAACTCATTCGTCTTATCCCTCATGCCTCCTCTAACATTCCACGTGCCAACTCTGCACTCTGTCCTCCACCTTCCGCCGTGTCGGGCTGTGCGTGACGGGTGGCGGTCCCCATCGCCGCTTTGCGCGCTGCATTCCACACCAACGGGGACGAGCTGGTGTGCGTCGCCTTGGGGGGACGCCCTAACCCTCGTTGGCATGGGTGCGCAGCTGAGTAGAATTGCAGCCCTGAAAAGGGCTGGCAGGGGTCGCGACGAGCACGCTTCTACAATGACCCCCATCTATATATATGGAGCAGGAAAATGTCTAGCACGCTGCTTCAGCAAAAAATTTTGCTACACTACTTATGTAAATATTCAAAATATTTGTAATATCTCAAGAATGTAGGCTTCCTCCTGATATTTACTGAAACTCATTAACACAGAGACTAATCGTTTGGTTTGCGAACAAATTAGTGTTTATATGACCTACAAACAATTGTTTCGGGTTCTGAATGTACGTCCTTGTGCAATTTATGTATATCCACGATACAGGAGAAAATCCTATCCTTTGTCCGCACATGAAATATTTTTCATGAACATACTATTAAAAATTTTGAATTATTTAAACAAAATAATTTTTAATAACTTTTTAGTGTTTCGCTTGCAGTTAAACTACTATCAATATCACTTTTACTACTACTACACCGCTGTACAGATTGTACAGAGCCTGAGCCTTTTTTCATCAAGCAGTCACTCCGGGAGTCACCCAATACTGTGCTCGGCAGTACGAGGCTGCAACTTCAGAACCTTTCTTCTCCATCGCTTGTCGGTACTTCGAGCTATATGGCCGGTCAATTGCGACTCCAGCTTACTGATCCGCTCGGCTATGTTGGTTATTCTTGTTTATGCAGTAGATACATTTTTACCATAGCTCTTTCTAATACACGTTGGTTGACTTTTAATTTATAAATACGACCAGCAGCGAGGGATTGTTTCAGTTAGGTACTACACCAAATTGCAATACTAATTTCTTAATTGTATTATTTACATGAAATCGCATAGAACTGAATTACTGACTTCACCGAGTAAACAATATTAAATATTTTACTGTTGAATAAATTGTATTTATTGATAAAAATAATTTTAATAAATTAAAATTATATTATTATTTTCAAAAACCATAATGGCGTTGATATCAAAATACTAATAACAAACAAGGTCGGAATATTTGAAAAAGTAAATGTAAAAAACGTTGAGGTAAAATTACATAACAATCCAAAAACCGTCAGAAGACGTCAGACATAGAATTTAGGTCTAATGTATTTCTATCCTTAACGGTAAGCAGCACCGGAATCCATTACGCTAAATGCCATATAGCATTATATCTTATTGGGATGTCACACAGAATACCTGCTGTGGTTCGTACGGTGAATGTAGAAATGTAGTATGTAGGAACCGGAGATCATTTTTACTGGACTTTTTACTCAGGGGTGACAACGCAACTTTATTTGGATTATTATTTGATTATTAATTTAAATGTATATGGGCCACAGCATCCACTTACCATCAGCCCGAATAGCATGGGCGGGGAACAAAAATTTTATCCCATGATTATATCCACTGACAAGAGATAAAATAATCTTGTTATGTCAAACGGGGAGAAGTATATCCCTGTTTGACATAACGAGTAGACATATATCCCCCGTCCGTAGCATGGAGCCAAATGAAAGATATAAAATTATGTTTTTCTTGACATTTTAAAGGGACAATTGTATCCTAGTTCATTGGACGTGGGTTAAAGTTTACATTCATACAAAAAAATCTATCTAAGTCCTAGTAAATCTCCCAATTTATCTACTGTGGATATTATATTCACCGGTGTGCCCAAGCTCTAAGGGTGGATAAAACTAAGCGAGAGGATAAACATTTTCTCCTTTCCTCGGGGATAAAATTGTCCCCCGCCCATGCTAGCCGGGCAGGTGGAATGTCTGCTCGTTTGTCATCCTTATTTTAGAATAAAAAGTGCAATTAATGGTGTCATCATATAAACAAGATCATGTTAGTTTTGGTCTATTTGTCAGGGTTACATTATGTGTTAGAGCGCTTTCAGAATAGCGGAAACTTGGCGAAAACACTATGGGCAATGCGATTGCGAAACAGGGCAGGAGACTTAGAATTTTTGCTTTGATTTTGAATAAGCTCTGTAGTGTTACTTTAACTCTTGTGCAGTCTATGATGAAGAACAAACAAAATGTAAATCTTTTAAAAAAATTACTTCACACCACTACACTAGGCAAGACACACCACTGACGATAATATGACATACAGTGGTGTGTCTTGCCTAGTGTAGTAGTGTTGGGAGTAGCGGTGCTGGGATTAGTGGTGACGGGGATAGTGCACGCAATTGAGGGAGGGCGGGAGGTGCTCTTCATACTAGGTAAGACACATCATTTTATTTTATAACGCGGATATTTGCGAAGTAAATTTTTCTAAAAGATTTTATATAATGGATTTCCGCAAAGTAACGCCTGATTCTATTAATTACAAACAAAATGTATTTTTTAATAAAAATAATTGAATGTCACGTGAATTAACATGTTACGGCCTAATAATATAAAACAATGAAGAAAATTTATTTCAATACAGAGGTGCTTACTCCCGATAGTGCTTTCGAATTAGATGCAATTTTCGATTCAAAATTACGTTTTTTTCAAAACTGATTTTTAAATGAAAAACACGATCGAATTATGATGAAACGTTTTCAGCGTTTGTTTGCATGGTGTTATTTTGCGATATTCAGTGACAGCGTGGTTATTCTCCAGTCAACGACATATATTTCGTATTGCAACCATATTAAGCTACAGCGTTGCGCTATTACGTTAAGCGTTAATCAGAGCCTCGATCGTTGATAATCAGTATTTGTTTAGGTTTTTAAAAATTTTAAAGACAAACGAAACGAAAATGAAACTTATATTTCACCTGATGGTGAGGTAAGTGGCTACTGCATTTCATGGACACCTGCAACCAACTTCAAACAAAGAAGGCTACAGATGCGTTATCATCTCTATAGATATGTAATGTTAATATGGAATGACACAGACACAGCCTTTGATTACGCTGGCTCTCTTTACCATTTAAATTGGAACACAGCAATGTGCGCACTGCTGTTTAGTGGCAAAAAAAGGTAAGAGATTGGTACCAACTCAAACGATCCTTCATTGGTATCTAATATCTTGACTCTTACGTTACTCTAGGAAGTCCAAATTTCCATGTTGCTCATAGAAGAGGCAAAACTGTAAAGTTGGTTTTCCTCATCGCCTGACAGAGGGGAATGCCATGAAGTGGTTACAACAAAAATACGACGGTATTATCCTTAACAGCAACTAGTAAAATCTTCTTCTAGTATTAGGTCGGGGAATTTTTTTCTTCGTATTTTATATACAAATTCAAGACATATCTTTAAAGTATAATTACATTTACTTGTATATGTATATATATACATATATATATATACATATATACATATATATGTTACGGCCTACAGCTGCCCCTGCATATGTCGAATATCCCGGGGCCCGTGAGCGGAAGATTCAACGAGCAGCCGCAGGTCGGGCCCAAATGGCCACATAGAAAAATGTTCTATCATACTAAACTATATGGTAGAATGCTAGGAAAATGTAGTACGTACCTCTTTCCGACTCTAAGATCGCCCCAAGGCTCGGTCAGGCCGTAAGTGGGTGTAAGGTGCATGGCAAGTAGTGTTTAGTAATGTGTATGTGTCTGAGACCTGGACCGGCTGAGGTGACCGGCAGCGGCCGATTTCCAGGCTGCATCACTCCAGGAGTCTTCCCCGCTGGACCATTTCTTTCTTCCTGTCACTAGTTCAGTCTATTAACTTTAGTGTATATTTAACTAACTTAAACTCGCCTAATTCCACATTCATCGTAGAATCGTACACGTGATACCCGACACAGTAACGGACAGTAGTTCAAAGTTCAACACTCAATGTCCCGGATTCACTAATCGCCAAATTATAAATAGGGAACTAACGCGACCTCTTCAGGAGTCCCACGGTTCAGCGTTAATCACAACTAAGTTCCTTCGTTCGACATCAAACACCACGCCGCGATAAGAATTCAAAATACGCCTCGTTGACACGTAAAACTAACAAACCAGCCAACACACAAAAAAGGGTACTTAACGCGACGGCACAATTACAATGATTTCCAGACAATTAACTGGAAGACGCTTTCGAAAAAGGAATGCGCGGTTCGAATCCTAGACCGTATATCTTATCGGTGCGCGCGTGCGAAATTCCGCGTCACCCGAGCAAGTTAAATATTGCAAAATTCACTTCAAACGCAATCACTAAATAATTTGCACAGTTACTTTCATAGAAGTTACTTTAATCAGTCGAACACAATAAAAGCCTCTTGTCAAGAATTTAAACCCTAGACAACCTAATCCGAGGCAGTTTTCACGAAACCCAATTCCGTAGCGAAGTAACACGCACTAAATCTAACCATCTGAACCCTACACCGGTCGCGTGAACTTCGGCAGCGATAACCGAGATACGCGGATTAACTGCATTACGGCCAGCGAGCTACTACTCTCTCGCCCACGAGCACCACACGCTGGGAAGCTGCCTACCGCTCCCCCTCGCCGCGATGCGCGTGTCACCTGGTGCCATCGGGCGACTCACGAAGTCGAATGTGATTGGGTGTCGTACAAATTACCTTTTTTGGGCCTAAACAATATATATAAGCCATTTTGTTTAATAACTTGTTGGTGTGGTAGTGACATAATCCCGTTGCTGTAGAAATCTTGGAATTTTTGATAAAAAAAATGATGTTAATCTAACACTATCCAAAGAAGTGTTCTGAAGAGACGACCGAAACAGGTAAAAATCTGAGGGTGTAAGATCAGGAAGGAAGGTGAATTAACACTTCCCAACCAGTTCTCTCAATTTTGGCTGAGTGGCCAAAGATGTGTGTGGTCTGGCGTTATCATAATCATATCATAATGATAGATCACTCCTTTTCTGTTGATCCGCTCCGGCCGTTTTCACAATTTCTCTCAGTCTCATTAGTTGTTGACAGTAGAGATCCGAGCCGGCCGTTTTCACAATTTCTTGCACGAGTCTCATTAGTTGTTGACAGTAGAGATCCGAGTCGATGTTTTGCTCGGCGGTAAACGCTCATTATAAACGATGCCCTTCCAATCCCACCATAAACACATAATCAACTTATTGCGTGTTAATCCGGGTTTCGCTACAGTCCGTGGAGCTTAACTACCCCTTGACCATGATCTTTTTCAAACTTTATTATCGTAGGTGATCCTATAAAAATGGTTGGGTTTCATTGTTTCAATAGAGAATCGCAAATGAGTACTCGATTCATTAGGTTTCTTTCAGTTAGCTCGTGTGGTATCCAAATATTGAGCATTTTCGTATGGCGAGACTTTATCGAGATTTTATCAAATGGGTCAAGACTATTTTGTGGTCAATTCAGAGAGAGCTGTATCTGTGACATCAAAATTCACGGACGGAAAACGCTTGTGCCAACTTTGTGCTACTCATACTGACACTGCATTAGGTCCATAAACGTTACAAATTTTATTCCCGCCTTGAATCGCAGTTTTCCCTTTTTTGCAATAAAACTTCAGACTGTATCGAATTTCTTTGTTGTATTCACTCATCTCGGCGGACAGAATAAGAATTGAAAAATGGCAGGAAAGTGTTTTTTACTTATTATTTTTCTTATTAACCTACATATATGTATTGATAATAAAAAACTTTTTCCCTGAACTTTTAGACGCGTATTTTTATTTTTGTATATATAAACATGGACATGTGTATATACTGGTAGAAAGTTAAAAAAAATAAACATAGAAAACTTATCATTAAGTCATTGAACAAGTAGTTATTGCGCTTAGTTTAAGATGCATATCACTTTCAAACTCGATAGTTCAACGTAAATTCGATTAAGCAAAGCATAACGTCAAATGTATAGTCATATACAATAACGCAATATTTCGCCAAAATCTGTGAAAATTACATTTGTATAGTCGTCATCTAACCAACGTGCAACGCGGCTCCTGGAGACAAGAGGCAGCTCAGTGGAATTTCAGGTGAGTGCACATACCTTCCTTGACACCTTTCCTTTAGCCCAAATTTGGGAACATTTGTAGTATCGCGAAATAATATATTCGTACCGCCATACAACCCATAATCTACGTAAAATCAACCTTGCAATAAATTTAACTAGCAGTTGGTCATTAAAATTAGCACAACATTTTAACTCGCAGATTAGAAATTTTTCCAGGTCGGGATAGTTAATATTATCCACCATTTTGGTCCTTCGAGCTGGATTAATTAATTCATTGACAAACATTTTGGTCACTTCGAACCTAGATTAATTAATAATTTAACCTTTTGGCCTGGAGAAGCAATCCTTTATAACCCGCAGGTAATAAATTCGCCCCGTTTTCTCCAGGCCAGGATAGTTAATGTTATCCACCACTCCGGCTCTACATCCAAAAAGGATAGTCCAAACAAAGGGTTTCTATTAATAGATAATATTAATAGATAATCTTTAAAGATTCTATTCTCATTTCACCATAACACATTCCTTCTCATAATAATTTATGATTTTTATTTACCTGGTAGGGCCACGCTACTGCTATGCTAGCTATTCATAGCTGCAGTACGATTGGGTTGCCTCGACCGGTGTAGAAATATGCTCTCACAGAATACCACCGTAAACAGCAGAAAAACGCTGCTGTGTTTCGTACGGTGGGTGTAGAGAACCGCAGACCCATTTTCCGGGTAACAAGGTGTTTCGTATTAGTTCTAAGAAAAGAAAGCGCATTTGCATTTTGGTTCTGAATCAATAGTAAATGTAGCCGTCTATGAACCATAGCATCCACTTACTATCAGTTGGTTTATATTCTCGTTTATCAGCCCTTTGTATTAAAAATATGAGAATATTTTGTGTTTTTAATTCGTCACAGAGTTAGAATTGGTGGCAATCCCGATGGAGAATTTATGAACTACTGCAAACGGAAATTTTATTTGCTATATTTAGTGATAAATCCTAAAAGTGGTTTTATAAGTAAATTAAAAAAAAAATATCTTTAGACTTTTTATCAAACTACTTAATGTACATTATCATGGCACCTTGTTCTTGTTACTTATTAATCATTAACTTAAACTTTCTCTAAGGGAGTTCATCTTGAATAAAATATTTTTTATAGAACAAAGGAGATAAACGAGCACACAGTCCACCTGATGGTAAATGAATGCTGTGGACTATAGAATCTACATTTATCCTCAATTAAGTATTGAAAAGCAGATTACTTTGTCTCCCTGAAGATTGAGATTGAATGCCTCGTTTCCAGTAAAAAGGGTTTCCGGTTCTCCACAATCACCATACGAAACACAACATTAAGCTGCTATTTTTCACTGGTATTCTGTAAGAGCGTGGTCCTACCCCAGACAAACCAACCCATTAGTGCTGCAACTACAATATAGCTGCAGCATAGCTCTACCACGTCAAAATGTAAAGGACTTTTAAAAGTAGAGTTTTTAAGCCTAGAGACGCGACGAATTGTTATGGTTTTATATTGTGTTAGAGACTATAGATATTTTTGGTCGTTAGTTAATCGCCTGATCACTACAGCCCAAATCCATTGCTGAACATAGGCCTCTGCCATAAATTGCCTCATAGGAGAAATTTTGTCTTAGCATCCACGCTTGACTGACGGGTTGCAACTGCAGTATTTTATTAATTCCAGTATTGGAAAATGTTACAAGGAAAAATGCTGCTGCCGATCTTCCTTTTCAATTTCCTTCTGTTGTAAAATGGTTGTTAATTTATCATTTGCACTAGTTATTTTTTCTTGCTGATAATTTTCATATTATTTTTCTCTTGTTTTTAAGGGTGACATGTAGCAGCATGTCAACACTCTTGTCAGTTTTAAAATACAGCATAAGATTCAATAAAGCAAAAACAGAATTACATAGGTATATATATGTAGTTATTGGATCATATTCACAAGGCTGTGAATGCATATTTTTGATAGTAGAGTTTTGTAGGTTTACGGGTAGCTATTTTTAACCGAAATTTTCAAAATCAGAAAATTGTTTGAGTCTTGATGGGAATATGCCTAAGCATACCTGGCAAGGTCGGCTTAGGATGGACTCACGCCGAATAGAATCTCATGGCTTCCACGTTTTTCGCATATTGTCAGGGCCACGGGAACAGTTTTGCACACATACGCTTCCTCACCAGCATCGTCTGCTCCATAGCAGCCCCTCTTCGAGAGAAGAAAATTCCTACCCCGTCTTCTCGTACAAAACGTATTATATCACAATTAGTACTCTGCGAATGAGTTTAGTTGAAAGCAGATTTTTGTAGTAATTTTTATGTATTTTTACAAAACTTTCGGCGTCAGAGGTCTTTAGATCGTAGTTAATAAGTATGGTGAACCGCGTACAAATGATGCCTACATTTGAAAAAAGGTCGCTAAAAGTAATACTTTGCGTGTGCGTTGTTATTATATATTTTTTGGTTTTTACTTTATAGGGTTTTTTCTAAGTCTATTATATTATAAACATTTGCTCCATAAAGTGTATTATTCACCTTTTAAAACATTATGATGTAAGTTCTACAAGCAGATTTAACAAAAGTTTCAGTAACTTAAATGAGGATTAATTATTCATATTAAATTAAAATAAATCTTTCGTGGTAGTATAAAGTTAAATTAAGGTTTTTTTTTTTGGAAAATATCTTATGGTAAATCTGTCGTCAAATTTCTGCTTTAATTTATAAAAAATATCCAATAATATCGTATTTCATGTGGTTATGTGAAAGATTATTTGCTAATGAATTTAGTTGGTGCTGAGTAGCATCGCTTTAATTCCTTTGTGCGACATGGCACATAATGTTTTACATATTATGAACTGTGACACGTTTCGAACGGCGGTAAAAGAAGCAAATGTATTCTGAGCACTGTATCCACATTACGGTGTATAATTACGTTACATTAATATTTTCTTCCTAAAGCAAGTAGCAACAACGACCCGTTTTGCATAATCTCGCAACACTGAATTTCTACAAATTTATTGTAATTAAATATTATAACCTGAAATACATATTGATGAAACACTTCTGTTCCATTTTGTTAAATTTTAATGGCGGCATGTTACGTTTATATTACTAACTTATCTTGTGTTGTTGCTTATAAATTAATTTAACAGGCAAGTTAAGAGAGGGGAACTGATACAGAAGGTGAGCAGCAGCCTGTCCCTGATAACAACAGCTATCAATAAAAAATGCAGATTTCTGCAATTGCCAGGCGTGGTAACTATGGCAAATGTCCCCATGAAGCAATCTATGGGGGAGCTCTATATTCAGCAGTGGACTTTAAATAGGCATTAAGGATGACAAATTTTTATAAGCACGTAACACATCTGTTCCTCTATCATACATTGATAGAGGAATAGATGTGTTATATATAAATGATAAAAATTTAAAGGGAAATGACACTAATGCACATGACATGTATAGCGCTTACTGGTATGGTGTAGACAAGACTGAGTGCTCATGCCAAGGAGTCCTTATTATCCTTTCAGAAAAATGGGACAATGTGTGAAAGAGTATGAATATGTAAGCCCGAAGCTGCTATAAATACGAATGAAAGTGGATTTAAAGAACTTTTTTGTGCTAGGGGTGGGTGTACACCCCAGTCATTTATTAGCCTACTTTTATCCGAGAGCAGTTTTGGGAAATGGTAAGGACGGTGTGAATGTAAGGTAAGGGAAATTAAAATATTGTTATGTCAGGAAAATTTAATGGAAGCTTGGAGGTGAAGAGGTCTGATAATGACAGGATATTGGGAAGGTGTAGTGATGAAAGTAAAAATGAGAGTGGTGAAAGCCTCTTCACTGTATCTGCGGAAAAAAATATTTTTGTGGCGAACACTTTCTTTCGTCATAAGAACATTCACATACGAGGCACAAAAATCATGATAGAAGCATGACAGATTATATGATTGTGGATAAAAAATGAGGAGTACAGTGCAAAACAAGGGTTTACTTCAGCTTAGGAACAGATCATTACTTCGTCTTATGCCAAATTAATGGTCTATTCAGACATAAGCAGCATCAAAACTCTGTGTCTACTTTTGCTTAAAACGTATAAGAATAAGAAAGGTTACAAGACGAAGATGTGAAAGAGAAGTAAAAATGTAGACTGATGGAAAATATTAGTGGTTTAGATGAATTTTGTGTGAATTATTTGGACTAGGAAACTCTGTGGGATAATCTTTATCGGTTTGAAGAAAAAGCCACCGAAGTATGTAGTAAAAGGAAGACAACGAAACAAAGGAAAAATATTACCTCATGGTGGGATGATGAGGTATGGATGGAATTTGAAGCAAAGAAGAGAGCATGGATAGATTTACTAGCAGCTAAAACTGGTAATTCTGGTGATATGAATGATCTTTAAATCTCTAAATAAGAGAGTTAAAGAGGCTCTTTTTACTGGAAATGAGGCATTCCATCTTAGTCCTCACGGGTGACAACGAATCTACATTTTGATTTGTAATAGAGGATAGATGTAGATGTCTAAGGGCCGCAGCAACCACTTACCATCAGGTGGACTGTGTGCTCGTTTGTCACCCTATCCTATATAAAATAAGTAAAAAAAGTTGCTAGGGTTAACTTTTCTCTCATACTACCTATTGCCCACAATGATATTCACATCCCTTATAGTGCTAGAGTTAAGAATTTAGGAATATATACATATATCGACTCATGTCTAACATGGTGATCACAAATTAATGAAGTCAGTAGGAAAATGTTTGCAGTGCTATGCTGTCTGCAGAGACATAAATTTTCTCTCTACTGTCACTAAAATTGCGCTTGCTCATTCTCTACTTCTGCCTATTCTTGACTATGCTGATTTTTGCTATCTGGACGTTACTGAAGCGCAGTTATGAGCATATTCAAAATTAATGCTTACAATTCATATTTGGACTCCGTAAATATCATCACATTTCAGAATTTCGTAAACGTCTCAAGTGGCTGCCGATTCGCCTTCGCAGGAATACTTACATCTTTTCTGATTTATACAACATAATATTCAATCTCTCTAAACCACGTTACCTGAAAGACTGCTTTGAATTCATATTCTCCTCTCACAATCGTCATCTTCGTTCCACTAACAATTTTTTGCTTCGTATTCCATCACATTAATTTTCTTTCTTGAATAAATATTTTTCGGTTACAGATGTACGCTTTTGGAGCTCCTTGCCTTTATATAGTCGAATTGCTTGGTCCCTTTTTTCCTTCAAAAATGTAATCAAAATTTATAACTTGGAACTCTAATATTTCCCATCATAATTCCCGTCCTTAATTTGTATCTATGCTACCTATCCTCAACCGTCATCACCTTGTGTAAATTTATATATTTATAACTTTTTAATCCTTTTTTTTTCTTCGCGATGCTAATGGAGCCGCGCCGTTGATCCGGTGAAGGTGGGGCCGTGGGGGTAGAGGAGTATCGGCATTGCGAGGAGCCACTCTCGCTACCCTCCGCGACTGGACCTTGTTTGGCGGCAGAACCAAAGAAAAAAGTCGCCGCTTGGGTCGGGAAAGTAGGTGCTACCGAGCGCAGGACTGTTCCGCACGTGTAGTTGGAGGCCGCGAAGGAAGGCGTGCATTATGTTCCTGGTGCACCTTGCTTATGAAAGAGAATGGAAAGGAAAAGCTGGCATGACGATACTCCCCCGAGGAGGGTCGCCATGGAAAAAACGCTTTCGCACACATCACCGTTCTCTTGGCACTGCCAATGTGCGGCGAAGGTGGAAAAACCATGGGGTTTTAGTCGGTACGAATCGGAAATTTCTATGGAAAAAAGGCATTTAGGTATCTTTAAAGGAACTCAAGTGTTAGTTTTAGGGTATACTCGGACTGGTTTGGCATTTATAAGTGTCAGACAAGGTTGAGTAGCTTCCCCATGGCTGTTTAACCTATTAATTTATAGTAGTTTGAAAACTTTGGTAGTTGAAGAATGTGGGTTAAGAATGGGTGAGTTAACCGTCAAATGCCTTTTTTATGGCCATATCAAGTTGTATTTGCATCATCGGCGACCGAGTTGCAAATTATTGTTTCATTTAATGAAAAGTTAATTAAAAGAAAGGGGAATGATAGTGAATGCTGGTGAGACGAAAGTGATGGTTTTTGAAACAGAAAAAAGTAAAACGATATGTGCAATAAGAATAGAAGGGTGAGTTGTTTGAACAAGCGGATTAGTTTTTATATTTGTGATGTGTATTTATTTTGCAGAGATGGTAGATATAATAAGGATATTAGAAGGATGTGTAAACGCAGGAAATAAGGTAAATGGGACTCTACACTCTATTGTGGAAAGTGTCATAAAAGATACATATGGCAATTCACAATGCTGTGTTAATTAGAGATTAACACAGCATTGTGAATTTTCGTTAAGCACGAGAGTAGAATAAATGCTGTAGAAACGCTGTCACTAAGCAGTATGTTAGTGCTAAATCTATACATGCATACACATTTACATGTATATATACATGATAAAGTGCTCAATAGCTTAACAACATGAAGTATATCGTCGAACCTTAATAAAATAAAGTAAACATTTGAATTTAATTCAAGACTACAAGAGATTTAACCACAACATCAACGAAAAGAAACAAAAGAGTAAGAGAACTGAAAATTAGTGTGGAGATAAAAAAATACAGTTAGTCTTACAGTCATTATATCTTTTTAGCATTAAATGGAGACCCTTTAAATTGTGCACGTAAATAATGTAAATTTTTAAAATTAAGTGGGATTTTATTCTTGTTTTAAAATTAATATCACTTTTTTTTTAATATTCCTATAGTTTTTAGAGCACGCATTGGTGGCGATAGATAGTTCCAGGAGCGAGAAGCTGCATACCTGAAGGACCCTCTAAATGCCATTGTTCTATGTTTCGGAATAACAAAGACTTTAGTATATTTAAGTTCAGGATATTTTGATTGTTCGCTAAATCACACTAATTTGTCATATAAGTAACGAGGAGTTTTTGATGCAATTATTCCAAATAATATGTTAGCAAGGTGTAATTTTCGACGCAATAACATTTTTATTAGGCCTGCATTATTTAGAAAAGGAGTAAAACGCGTACGAGGTGGTATGTGGAAGCAGAACCTCGCACATGCATTTTGCACACGCTGTATGAGCCTCTGAGTCCTACTTAATATGCAAGGTCCAAATACCACGTCACATAATTTTATTCGGACTGTTACGGCCTACGGCTGCTCCCTTTAAAGGATCAGATCCTCAGGGGCCCATGAGCTGAAGTCCTCCCGAGCAGACCTAGGTCGGGCTCAATGTGCCACGTGGAATCTCTCTAATTACACTAAATATATGGGGGAGCGTTATACTACGGCCAGTCGACCGGAAGGAATATGGATGAAGCTTACTTACCTATTCAAGGCGACTGGTCCCTCCGGAGTCGGTCAGGTCGCATGTGGTTGTGTAGTGCAAGGGAAAGAATGGTGATGTGGTGTGTAGCTGGGTGTGACTGATGGTTACCGAACCTAGACCTTGGCCGTCGGCAGCAGCCCGAGCGTCGACACAGCTCCAACTTGAGGGCGCCTTTCGAGGTTGTCCACAGTCACTTTCTTCTTTCGTCACGTTGACAGTCAATTAACTCTATCGTACGATTTACTAACTTACAAATGCCACTAACTATCGCTGAGTATAATGGTTACCGCACAAACGCACACGGAGTTTAAAGGGTCAAAGGTCACTACCGTTTCGCGTAGCAATAGTTAATTCTAGAATCAGAGGCCGCACTATCTGATATTGCCGAATGCACTTATGCAGGTTTTGAGTCAGACACAATAAGTCCCGGGAAGCTCTCCAGTAGGAATGTGCGTCACAATGATAGACCGTATATTTACTGGCCGCGCCGAATTATTCCGAGTTCCCTAACAGAATGGACCGCGTGCTCACGTCAGCACCGATTAAAGACGACTGATTGCCCTTGGGCGTTTTTCGCACGACCGAAAGTCAAACCGGTATTAATGCACCGCGCCGAGCGCGCTCTCGCGTCAATCCTTGAAAGTGTTTTGCGCGAACAAACCCCCGTCCCGGACATAAGGATTTAGGTCCGCGAGCAAACCGGTCAGCGGGACAAGGTCGCGAAGGCAAGTTGCAAGACCGAATCTACAACCAAACTAGGCCACCTTAGGCACCCCATCAGATCTTGCACCCTAACCAGCGCCTCAAAAAATAGCCCTAATGTGGCAAGCCGGAGGGTCAGCCTCCACTGGATGCCCCTCCTGGGCATCGCAGCACTTTAATAAGTCCTGTACTGGACAGAAGTCCGACGACCTCTTTCAAACACCTATCTGTGCCCCTATGATTAGTTCCGCAATCCGACCGGATCAGCTCTGCAAACAGCGACACGACACGAAGAGGCTTCGAGCGGCCTCCTAAGCTTCAGTGCAGAGAGCACTCACAAATTCCACATGAACGTCGTCTGTGGAGAGCCGAACGAAACGCACAGATAGTCCCTAGTATGAATTTTCAACAAGTAGGCCTAGCCAGCCCACCCACCATATTATCATTTACTAAAATAGTGCGGCAGCTGATTTCAATCTGATAATCTCCAAACTAGCTAGCCTGTTAGACAAGTAGTCCTATGCTCATATTTCAACTAATTTTTCAAAAGCATCAATCATCAACTACAGAATTAATTCAACCAAATTAATCACCGATGCGCATAGGTCAACTTGCAAATTAAACAAAACAATAACGTAAGGGACAGCCCTACTTCTTAGCAAAACAAAAATGATTAAACACTATCATAAACATAATTTTTCAAATAGCGCGCCATTCAATTTCAGATGAATTCAAATTTTCCTTTCAGCAGACAGACGCAACAATCAAATACAGTGATTAAATATATGTACAAAACACATGCAGTAGCATTTAAAAGAGTAGATTAAATTCAATTCTTTTAATTTAAACCGCTACAAATAGGAAAATTTCGCGGAAAGCCCAAAGCAATTTTTAATTTTAATTCAAGTATTTTTTGACTAAGTGCTCGACCAAACCAAATCTAATACCCCTTGACAGCGTGATTCAACGCTCCAGAGGGGCCCTAATCTTCCCACCACCAAGGGGAGGCCACATGGCGTGAACCCGAGATAAATAGAGCACAACCTTTAACAGTTGCCACTCGGGTTGTACGCCTTCACTGAGGCCGTCGGCAACAGAACATTTTGACAAGTGGACTGTTGACGGCTTAAGGCTCAGTGGAGGCGGCCGTGGTGGGAACTAAGGCAGCAGCTAGACAGGGCCGCCTCCATCAAATGGGGAACAGTGGTACACCAGTCGCGGCCACTCAGCTAACGGAAGTGAGAAGGGTCCAGCGGACCGATGAGTGGCCGTGAAGTTCCTCTCCACACGCTGAGGGGGGGTGATGACACCCCCGCCCCTGGGGGAATTACCCCCCGACTGGTCGGGGGAGGGACTCCTTTCAAACTTAGGGGCCTGGTGGCTGGCCGGCGGGCGCCGAGAGTCACCCTGCAGAGGGCGTGGCTGAGCGCCCCCGCCCGTGGGGTTCGAGGGCCTGGCAGAGCCCAGAGAGGAGATGCCGTTCGCACCCAGGCACAAAACGGCATGGTGATTGCCCTGGCAATGCAGACAGGGCCGTCGATGCGGACAGTCTCGCTGGAGGTGCCCTCCCAGACATGACCAGCACCAGCGGCGCTCCTTGGCGATAGTTCGCCTCGCTGGAACCGGCTTACCTAATAATTTCGGGCACGACGTTACCCGATGATCAGACGCTCGACAATATGAGCAGGGGGGGGTTGACGACGACTTGCCTGGAGGATTCAGCCTCTCACTGGGCACGTCTCGTAAGTCGTCAACAGTGCCCGCCGCGTTCTCGATCTGCCGGCACTGCTCCTCCAAAAACCGCAGCAGATCATAGAAGGGCGGAATATAGGAGGCCTCGTCCCCGCCGTACCTCTCCTCAAAATGGATTCGAAGGTCGAGAGGTAGACGGGACAGCACGATGCGGAGCCACTGGTAATTCCAGCCGCCTCAACGTATTACAGGCCACCAAGACTGGATCCAACAGGTCCGGACGCAGTCTGGCCCGATCACTAAGCAGCGGGAGGCTTAGAAGCTGCTTAACATGCTCGTCTGCAATTCGCCGGATGTTGGCGTATCTTCTGGCTAGGAGGTCCCGAGCAGTCTGGTAGACGTCGTCCGACAATTTCAAGTGGCGGACGACGCCCAGGGCCTCCCCCTCCAGTGAGGCCAGGAGGTACGCCATCTTTTGTCTCGGGGTCAAGTCACTCCGGGCGTCCACTAGGCTGTCGAAAAGACCAACGAAGGTCAGCCATTCGGAAAGGACCCCGGAGAACTTTGGCAGGTCCAGAGTTGGGAGTCGTCCCAACAGCTCCGGCTGAAGCTGCTTCAGAGAGGACTCGGGCAGGTTACTCATCCGAGCTTCACGCGCCTCCTCGGCATACCTGCCTTCAGCCTCGATCAACTCGTCCGTGAGCCACAAGAACTGCTCATAGTCCGCGAAGCAGGAGTCCAGGACTCCCTTCTCCACATCCGAATCCTCGAGCTCAGCGTAAGCCTCCTCCACTGCGGCCCTTCGAGCATCCACCTGCTCGAACTGCTTCATCAAGTTATGGACCCTATCCGGTCGACCTATCAAAGCATGGGCGCTTGTGGCCCAGCGTAGCTCAGTCCGCAAACAACGGATCAGTAGCTTGGGCGATGTCATCACTATTAAATGCAAAATTACGACGCGGCTTGAGCACAGACTACAAAGATAACAAACAAAAAATATAACAAAAATTAACAGTTAATAAATGCAGTTCCTATCAAATCGCGTTAAATAGAAATTACACAAATACGAATTACTACGTATCAACCAAATACAAGTTAGCACAAAGAAAAGACACAAATCAAATTAACAAATAACAAATACTAGTGCGATCAAATCAAGTTAAATTCAAATTGCGCAAATACAAATTACTACTCTTTAGTTCAAATACAACTTACAGTATAAACGAAGATACACATCACGGTCGATCAACAAAAATGCCTAGCTCGGAAATCGAACCTTCGATAAGTAATCCACTACAACTATCCGACAACGATAATTAACCGATTACGTAAAAATAACAATCTACCTACATGACGTATATCTCTAGAAAAACTCCCGCTTGCACAACCTAGGGCGCGGCTTTTCAAATTACCCTCTAACCAAAAAAAAAAGGCAAGCAACAAAGCAACAAAGGAAAATAATTCTATTATTACGTACAAAAAAATATTTTTACGTATTACGGACGGGCGTGATTGTAGATGCAAATTAAACCAATCACACCAACGCTCCCTGCCACCAAAATTGTTTAATATTTATCTAGCACTATGGTCGGGATCGACCAGGGAATCGAACCCGGAACCGCGCTCTGCTACCAGTTTGTTACGGCCTACGGCTGCTCCCTTTAAAGGATCAGATCCTCAGGGGCCCATGA
The DNA here is from genome assembly GCA_963668995.1 of Parnassius mnemosyne. NCBI lineage: Eukaryota > Metazoa > Arthropoda > Insecta > Lepidoptera > Papilionidae > Parnassius > Parnassius mnemosyne. Next base: position 8,054,458 of record CAVLGL010000046.1, on the reverse strand, counting down.
GCTGAAGTCCTCCCGAGCAGACCTAGGTCGGGCTCAATGTGCCACGTGGAATCTCTCTAATTACACTAAATATATGGGGGAGCGTTATACTACGGCCAGTCGACCGGAAGGAATATGGATGAAGCTTACTTACCTATTCAAGGCGACTGGTCCCTCCGGAGTCGGTCAGGTCGCATGTGGTTGTGTAGTGCAAGGGAAAGAATGGTGATGTGGTGTGTAGCTGGGTGTGACTGATGGTTACCGAACCTAGACCTTGGCCGTCGGCAGCAGCCCGAGCGTCGACACAGCTCCAACTTGAGGGCGCCTTTCGAGGTTGTCCACAGTCACTTTCTTCTTTCGTCACGTTGACAGTCAATTAACTCTATCGTACGATTTACTAACTTACAAATGCCACTAACTATCGCTGAGTATAATGGTTACCGCACAAACGCACACGGAGTTTAAAGGGTCAAAGGTCACTACCGTTTCGCGTAGCAATAGTTAATTCTAGAATCAGAGGCCGCACTATCTGATATTGCCGAATGCACTTATGCAGGTTTTGAGTCAGACACAATAAGTCCCGGGAAGCTCTCCAGTAGGAATGTGCGTCACAATGATAGACCGTATATTTACTGGCCGCGCCGAATTATTCCGAGTTCCCTAACAGAATGGACCGCGTGCTCACGTCAGCACCGATTAAAGATGACTGATTGCCCTTGGGCGTTTTTCGCACGACCGAAAGTCAAACCGGTATGAATGCACCGCGCCGAGCGCGCTCTCGCGTCAATCCTTGAAAGTGTTTTGCGCGAACACGGACAAAATCAAAGACTCGCATAGTCTTTTGCTCTGTTAAGAATGGTCTGATTTTATATAAGATTTTTAATCTATAAAAACAGTTTCGTACACTTTCTCTAACATATGCTTCGAAACGCAGGTGGTTGTCAAGCTTAATCCCAAGGATTCTAGCCTTGGAGATTTGATCAATAGGAATATTTCCAATTTTTAAATCTATTGGGACATTTACAAGTTTAGTAATCATATTTTTTGATCCTATTCATATAAACTTTGATTTTTCAGGGTTTAGATTAGAACTAATGGATTTAACTTTGAACAAGCAGAAATAGCCGCTAAATCGTAATTTATTTTATTAATAGCTTGATGAAGGTCCTATGATGATAGTATGAAGGAAAGGTACATTTTCAGGTCATCAGCATATAGGTGATAATGACAGTTTTTAATTTTCTTAACTATATAAGCAGAATATACCGTGAAAAGAACATGCCCAAGTATCGAGCCCTGTGGGACGCCTCGTGTTACATTCCGGGATACTGATTGAATCCTAGTCTATATCATCTTATTGCTTATCAATATTTTACAATCCAACGCTGAATACAATTATCTCGCAATTAAACGAAGTTTGCTATACTTCCTCACGCTTTGACAGCGAGATAAATATATAACAGAGTGTTAAAAACCGTTGATGTCGAATGAATAGGCTAACCATCGCACAGATGATACAAGAACGTCCTTGAATTAGAATTTCTATCTCATTTTGTCAGAGCAATCTCAAAGTTAAAGAACGTATTGAACAGCGGTTTTGAGAACAAGTAGACGCATATAAATTTTGTTGTATGTTTATCACTATTTATAAAAATACATCACGACCTCGTAAGAAATATTCCTATGTTCTAGCGGATTTTTTTTAGATAGAGATCGTTATTTTTGCAGAACTAAATATTTACATATCACTAACCATTACGCCAGCGCACGCGAATAAAATAGTTTGGCAGCACTTTTTCTTCCATCTTGCTTGCAACATTTGAGGCTAACTCAGAGGTGTACTAGATAGCATATTATGCTATTTCTCGTGAATCTGGCTATCATGTACAATAAGAATTTATCAAATCGGACGAGTAGTACTAGAGACTAATGTCTTTAAACAAACAAAATACCTCTTCCGCTTTATTATATTAGTATAGATTCTATCTCATTCTATGAAATGAAGTATAAAACAAAAATATTTCACAGAAAATGCTTTATTTAATTTGACAAATTTCAACCACAAGTGCGGCATAAAATGAAAGATAAAAGTTTAATTTGTTGTTGTTGTTGTTACTAAAATGTTAAAATCCTTGTTTTTATACATATAGAGCCTAAATTTTAGTTTTTTAATTAAATCAAAAGAATATTTTCTTTTGGCTAAAATAGCTTTGCAGTAGCGACGTCTACTTCATTCTACAGGTAAAATAATTTTATAGAACAAAAACTTATTAACTCTCAAGGCTCAAAAAATGTCTGGTCCGTAAAATAGACACTAGAATTTAATATAAATCGGTAAGATATTAATATATCATATTAATTTATATCTTATATATTAATATAAGATATGCACTGTTAAGAATGGTTTGGGGATGATAATTTTATTCCATATATAATTAATTTTATTAAGATTTATATATTCGTGTCTTTGAAGTGTCGCTTTCGCATTTCATTTGTTCTTTGAATATTTCACGCATTGAAGTTTTTACTTCAAAAATATAACAAACGTTTCACATAAACCTACTAGCAAGGCATAAATTAAGGAAATTTAAATTAATTTTACACATTTCATCATATTTTGCCATGGTCAGAGACTTATTATTAAGGCCCTCCCACATCACTCTCCAGTATAAAGGGACACCTTCAAGAACTACATAATTTATTTTATCATAGGTCTCCAGAGGTCGGAAACATTGAAGCATTGTAGTATATATCCTCATTGTCTGTGGTTTGATTAGATTCCTATAGAGTTGTTATGCAAAGCAACGCAATCTACTGTTATTGACAGGTAAACAAATTGATTCTCAGATCCAATAGAATATAAAGAGGTCACAAGCTATGTTGTTGAAATAGTAACATGATTATAATATTGTCTGTAATGTACTTATTTAATATGATGAATATATTGTGCATTATTAACCATTACCTTCACAGCTTATCAGAAGCCTACTGCTGAACAAAGGCATCCTCCTTACAATACATCATTGGGGGATAAATGTTATAGTCGTCACATTTTTTGTTTATTTTACTACTGGTTTGTTTTCCTCTGTCATCTCTTACGACACTCACAATATGATATGGGGAAGTGGATTTTGTTACACCACTACTACACAGTCCATTATTGACAAGTCTTAAATTTTTAGACAAAAATTGAAAAAGGTTTATGTAAATTTTAAACCAATATAGGGTGTCTTCTTAATTAATAGCTTGATACCATTGTCATAGATATTTTTTTTAGTTCTGGCAAATATAAAAATGATATTTCTATCCTGATCTACAAGTTTTTATTTTATTTTCTAAGCGACGCAGTTTTAGCAGTAAAACTTTTTTTTTAATTATTACAATTAATATGACTCATTGCAGGCCACAGACTTCTTCTTGTAGAGGATTAAGGATTATGTGTACATTATACTCTTTCGTCCCGTCAGGGTAGTCAAAGTTAGTTAAAACGACCCGTTTACTCCAGACGTAAAATACCCAGACCGGTGACGGTCTAGTCAGTCTGCGTGGGAAGTATGACGTCCTAAAGCAAAGCGTCCCTAAAGCGGTATAGACTCATTTCTAAAGGTAGAAATAAATATATATTTTGATGATAATAAAATTGCTCTACGTTAAAACTATATTTGAAAATGTAAAGTTTTACTATATTGCAATAAGTCGATTTTTTAATAAAAAAAAAGTTGACAAACCAACACACAGTCCACCTGAGGGTAAGTGGATACTGTGGGCCATAGATATTAATATTTATTTTTGATTGAGAATCAATATGCAGATGTGTAGCCACCCCTGAAATCTAAGATGGAATGTCTCGTTATCTAAACTCACCGTACGAACCGCAGCATTAATAAGCTGTTATGTTAGGCTAGTATACTGTGAGAGCGTGGTATTTACCTGGTCAAGCTGACCTATTCTTCCTACAACCATAATATAGCTACAGCATGGCTCTACCACCTGCAAAATTGATCTTGAAGAATTATCTATAAGTGGCAGGTAAAAGGGATCTTACAATTTTCTATTTAAGTGCCAACCTCATCTCACCATGCACCTATGAGATGCACACCATACTCATTAACGGACTACAATCAGGCGAGTCAAGAAAAGGTAGCATTATAAAAATATTTGTAGATAGTAAGATTATTTTTCTACTGCCAACAACAGCAGTATCTACACTGTTGTTTTCTGGTCCGGTCCGATGGAGGATAAAGAGAGTCAGTATAAATACAGGCTGTGAGCCAGTCCATCTCAGCTCTCATAGATGACACGCATCTATAGCCTTCTTTATTTTAAGTTGATTTTAGGTGTCTATGGGCTACATTATCCACTTACACCCACTAACAGGTGGACTGTGTCATACATTAACGATTTGAATATTTTATTTATTTATGCTTATACCTTAAGAATAAATATTTTTTACCAAAGTTCACATGAGTATTAAAAAGTGATCTATTTAATAGTAAAAACATTTGTTTCGACTTAAAAATCAGAAAAGTTGATGTAAATCACATTTAAATTACATTTTTAATTGAATAGAGGACATACTCCTTTTTAAGATTACTTAAAAATTTTTTTTAGGATAGGGTGATAAACGAGCACACAGTCCACCTGATGGTAAGTGGTATCTGTGGCCCATAGACATCTACATCTATCCTCGTTTGCGAATCAAAATGCAGATGCGTTGTCACCCGTGAGGAGTAAGATGGAATGCCTCTTTTCCAGTAAAAAGGGTCTCCGGTTCTCTACACTCACCATACGAAAAACAGCAGCAATACGCTGCTATTTTACGCTGGTATTCTGTAAGAGTGTGGTCCTTCCCCGGTCGAGCCGACCCATTCGTGCTACAACTATACCCGAAATATAGCTGGAGCATGGCTCTACCACGTACGAAAAACAAAGACAAAGATGTTGTCTTGACCTTGCAGTTCATTCATTCGAACTGTGTTCGTGTACCTTATTGTGTACATTTGGCATTTTCATCAGACTTTGAAAATGCATAAAATTTGCACTGTTTATAAATAAAATGTTATGAAGTTAAGTTTGTTAGTAGTTGAGTAACCAAAATAACGTTAGAATATGTACCATATAAACATAATCTTCAGTTTTAAGCACCAATACTTGCCCCATGTTTTCATAGTCGCCTGCCTGAAATTCCCTTATCAATTTTGCAACGCTGCTTTGAAAAGTAATTCAAAGACTCCTACGTGAACCACATTCATTTTGAATTCACGTACGAGCCATCAATTTCATTGGTAAAAATGGATTCTTATTTACAATCATTTTATAATAGATAGTATAATAAATACTATATTTATTTCTGTAATTATAACATAATATTATATTTCCCGTAGCCAAGGAAGGCATAGTTTTAATTTGCGAATTCATAATTAAGAATTATGGACCTATTTTGAGCAAAAAGAAACTTTTTGTTTGAAAAAATTTGAGACAAAATATTCACGACACTAGTAGCATAATGGCACTTTGTAGTATTGGTTAATTTTTTTTAACCTCTGTTTGTGTAACTAATGCGCAAAACAAAACCTTTTGTAAAGTTGAACATACAAAAAAGATGTGTAAAGACAGAAACGCGAATCATAATCACATTGGCTCATTTAATAAATCACTGTTTCAACTTCCTTCATGCAGCAATTCCGCAATAAAAGCGTGTAAAACCGTGTTAAAGTTATATCAAAAGAAAATTATTATTTTTGATCATGTTGAGAATACGTTTTATAAAGTTATTTTTATTTTTATCTCGTGAAAAAAAAAACTTATTAAAAGCAAACGGTTCAAGCGCACGCGTCCGCACGCTCGCACCAGCCATTGCTCTCTGAGACATCTTCGAGGTTAGACGTGTCGTTTGTTCTAAGTCTCCCAGTTTTAATACGTTTCATACTGAATAAAACTATGTTTATGGATTTTGTCGCGTTTGATTTAATTAATTTATTTCCCGACGTTTCGGACGCTTAACAGCATGGGTTGCTACCCATGGTCACCGGGGGGACTGAGATGTTTGACGTCCCGATGTCATAGTTAGCCCGGCTACCTTCAGTTTTGAATATTAATTTTTGGTTCGATCTACGCAGAATGAGCTTACAGAAGATCTCGTAAATATAAGAAATCATTAATTTTCAAACTTTTTGCGGGAAGTTGCGTAGTTTAGTAGTTTATTCCTACACACCATATATAAAGAGTTCCTTAATACTAATATAATAAAGCACTAATTTTTGCGCAAGTTAAACTTGTACTATATACCGATTTTTTAATTGCCTTCGTATGAATCCACCTGTTTGCGGTCAAAAACCTTATCATGTGGTTGTGCACTGTGGAACGTGGCTAATCTCATTCCATGAATTCCGATCAATGAAACGCGATTTAATTTCATGCCACCCGGAACATGGACGTTCTGATGGAACAATTTTGTAATGTAAGGATTGGTAGAGCGAGTGAAACACACGAATACTAGTATAAGACTGACTTATATTCTGAATAACACACCATTATATATGTTATTATTTATAATATTCATATAAATGAACCTTATATGTAATACATTCCCAGTACTTCTTCCATCCACATAAATATATAAAAAAATTGGTTACACATTTTTTTAATACTTTACACTAAGTTAGGTAAGTGTAATTAAATGTATTAATAACCACTAAATGCGATTACATTTTTCCTATAGAGATACTTTATAATTTCTAGTATCAATAAACATTTTATAACATAAAATTTATTACCTCAGAATATAATTGTTGACTAAATATTACTTATAGTATAATTTGGTTTTGAAACTTTGAGCAATTTTTAGCTGATTTGCTTTTATAAACAACAAAAGCTTTAAATTCTTCTACTAAATCTTACAGTTTATATTATATACTAGCTGTGCCCGCGGCGTAGCTCGCGTATACAGGTTTTACATAAAGAATTTGTCGTTTAGGTAAGAGAATATTAAACGATTTATTTCATTACTGTATCAATAAGTGGTCACAAAATAAATCATTATCATCAAAGTTCTAAGTCGTTTATGATAGAGCTTCTGTGTATACGACGTTAGAAGTAGGCTTAGCCGGGGTATACACAAAAAGGTTACGGGGGCTACTAACGCGGGAAAAAGCAACATAGAGTTGGCCATGTGCAAAACAGTCAGTACTGAGGTACACTCCTACAACGCGTAAAGTTTGACCTTGCGCTTTATTTACGGTCATCGCATAACACACGCTCACTGTAACTGGGAACTGAACGCGCTTAAAACTGAAAGGAAAGTTACATCTTAATAGAGGGTTTTTGGGCAGTGCTGCCAGATAAAAAAAAAACTCATTCAGCTCTAGGACAACACAAAAAGCGCTAGATTTCATGAAAACAGCGCTTTAAAAAAGCCCTAGATTTCGCGCTAAATTAACTACAAACAAAGTTTGTGTTTTTTTATATAATCATAATAAAGAAAACAACATTAAGTTTTTTTTCTGGCAATATTTTTTTGATGTATCAATACTTCGCAGGACATCGACTTATAATTATAGCAATTGCTGTCAACAGTAGTTAGTACTGTACGAACAATAAAAATGTCATTAATTGTTTTAAAGTGCAATGTAATTCGCAACTTAGATTCAGATGTCAGCATCTGATTGCGGTTGCTACACAGTTTCTTTGTGTTATAACTTCTAAGTAACTTTTAACTTAACTGTGCTCTAAGCAACTGACTGAAACTGATAAAGCAAAATAAATGCGTTGCCAAAACCATGAACGAAAACTTTAATAAAGGGGATTTCCCCGCTTATAATCGTCGGTAAAAAAATCAAGTTGATCATCCTAAAGGGGAAGCCAGGAGATCCATAGCACAGGGTATCCTAGTTTGGACTCGTCTCCCATGCTCTTTGTTTTGTGGAAAAAATATGTTTGAAAAAGATAAACTGCAATGTACTATTTGTGGGAAAAAATAATAAAGGTCATTATTATTATTATCGGTAATGTGGACTAACAGTGCTGCTATAAAAGAGTTAATAACCCGCTAGTCGCTAAAATATTGAAATGTGTGCTAAATACACCAAAAAGCGTTGGATTTAGCGCTAGGTGCTAAAATTTCGAAATGCGCGCTATACATTCCAAAAAAGTGCTAAATCTAGTTCCCAAAGCGCTAAAATGGCAGTTCTGATTTTGCGTATATTATAAATACAATATCACGACATTTCGTTGCAAAATTTTTATGTTTGGTCGGGTTCCGTTATATGGCTTCGATGGATACAAATTTCTTCAGTAAGTCTTAATACGATTCATCGGCGAAAAATCTCAACACAGCAATTCAGAAAAGTTTGTAATTTGTATAACTCCATCTATTACGTCCTTTGTGTGAGAAAACATCCTATCTCTTTTTGTGTTTTAAGTATAAATATATTAATTATTACGTCCTTTGTGTGAAAAAACATCCTATCTCTTTTTGTGTTTTAAGTATAAATATATTAATTATTATGGAACGTTTTTTTACACAGAAATCTTTTTATTACTATTTCTGAGATTTTATGGCGCCATTGAACAAATTCGACCCTACATTTCAAAATAATAATCATTACTTTCGATAGAATTAACCAATTTTAATAAAACAAAGATTAAATGTAACTCGAAGATACGCTTTATGATATTCTTAACGATTTCTTTGAAAATAAAAGATGTTTACTTTAGACGTGATGCGTTCATATAATAACAGACAAATAGACAGACAGACAATTCTAAAAATTATAAAATGTTCTTATTTAATTATTTTCAGTTCATCATAATGATTTTAGCCACCAAAATATATATACAATGTACAGAAAGAGACACAACATGTTATCATCATTTTTATTATATGTATATATTTAAAGAGAGATGGCGCTGCTAACATCATCAATTCTAAAAATAAAAGAGATTAATTGACGCGATTGATACATTATATAAAACGTAAGAGAACTTATAAATCAGTGCCTGCACAGTAAGCAAAAAATAAAGTTTGTCTCTCGCCAAAACCAATGCAATTGTTAATAGCTCTTTTAAAATTTGATTTACCACATAGAGTACTCGACGGTAAAGAATAAATTGAGTTTGTCAACACGCAATAGGGCAGCGAGTAATATAATAAAGATTAGCAGTAAATATGAAAACTCATCTGCAGGAAAAAACCACATTTGCAATTGCATTACATTTTCACAACACCACCATCTATCGAAGAAATGGGTTAACTATTGTGCTTCAGATTTAGTTAATAACGTTAATATATTTAATACGTTCTTTATTACTTTTGTTTACTGCGTTTTAGATATACATAATTATATCATTATTTTACATAATTTAACTATGATTTATGATATGATATTAGTTTAAAATGCACTTGATGACTCAAACAAAGCCACCGTTGAGCAAATTCGTACCTATACTTCCCTACCCATACTTCAGAATATTTATCATAACTTTTGATGGAATGAACTGATTTTAATGAAATAAAGACTAAATGTAACCCGAAGATACACTTTATAATTTCCTTAACAATTCTTATGATATAAATTAGTACTTTATACGTGATACGTTAACAAACAAACAGACAGACAGACAGATAGACAGACAGACAGAAAATTCTAAAAATGGTAGAAATGTATTTAATTACTTATTTTTAGTACCCCTCAATCACTTTTATTACAAAAATATAAAATGTACAGACATCTGCTATTTACAGTTTTATTATATGTATAGATATTTTGAATTATATATTATATATATTTTGAATTTGGCTTATGCCAATTCTTATGCCAATTTAAAAATGGTTACACTTTCCATATTGCTTGAGTTCAATAATTTATACGTAACAACAACCTATTTTAAGCTACAGTGCATTTAAATTTAGTGCATATGTGACTTCCCCAGAAGGAAGCTTTCAATTCCCTCACCAATTTTACGAAATTACGCTTTTCAGAGAAACATTCTTTTATTCGTACATGTACAACTGCTAGTACGAAGTAGTTTTTACTTCTGAAATTCGGACACATGATCCTCTTTTTACACTCTCTCTCACATATGCTATTTAAAAACATACATGACCTACATGGACATATAAAGTATAGAAATACAATAAGAAATATGTTTAGATATATTTTCATAGATAACAAAAATTATTAAAAAATATACACATTACTCATCAATTAAACAATTTATATTTTATACACAGTTTAAATACAATGAAATTAGTATAGTTATTAGTAAAGTTTCTTTTAATTTCTCCTTGAGACAACGGTTCTTTTCTGTTTGCGTACCCTTTGGCAAAGACCTCCCCATACAACGTATAATTCCATAACGAATAAATCTAAATCAATTGAAGTTGCTTGCACTTTGTCGCATTCTGAAACGTGCCTCGGCAAATCAGCAATGGTTGATAAAAAGCTGTGTTAAGAAAAGTGGTAATAGTTCAGCCACAAAGCGTAAATTTTGCGTATGTCGTATATTTTGTAGTAATAATAAACACAGTGCGATTTTCTATGTATTATGTAGTAATCGTTTAGCTACTATACCAAATATATGACTATATTGTATCAGAGGAGTCACAGATAAGATTGATAATATCATTAGGGGGGCTTTTATTGGGACATTGTAGAAGTCTTCGAAGAAGATTAGGTAGTCTGTACCATTTGTAAAATGCAGAAGTGTAGATGTTTGATTGTGAATATAGTCTCTCTTACGTAGGAGAAACAAAAACATTGCTTTAACTCGTAGAAGAATGGATAGCGGATATAAAACTGCGACTGAACCATTTTCACTGCGAAAAGAAGCCAGCTGACCTTTGCTTCTTCTTTCCGAAATGTATTATTGGAATTCACTGACCGCCTTCAGATGCTGGGTTTTGAGATTTCTTCAAATCTTAACTTTGGACGGTTCACTGGGTTCAAGAGCAAAGCACCTGCAAGGTAATTAGGTGTCCTTGCAAAGTTGCGGCAATTCTTTGCGTCGAATAGTTTTTTACACAGTATAAAGTGCAAAACTGGTTGTGGATGAGGTTTTGCTGCCTTATATGTGCTATACGTGCTGGTGCTCCAAAATGCTACCTACCGGCTTTAACCTCAATAGAAAAGTGTGCTAACAGGCTTATCGTGACACCAATATTAAACCAATTTTACCAACCCCGAGCAGTGGCGAATATTACCCAGCCTTTCAGTTTTTATAGGATACGTCGTAAATTCCTCCTTATTCATTTCATAATTGAACCACCAGACGCTTGGTTGGCCTCCACTTCTTTATTGTCACGCATTCAAACCAAACGGATTTTTACGTTGTTCATAATACGTACATCATAGGAGTGGAAAAATTGCCAGAATCTCTCTTTCTATCCTATTCACTCTTTATTCTGCCTTAGAGACACTACATTAGTGTAATATCTTCAAGGCAAGAGCGAATAGGCTTTTGTTAAGCAAAGTCAGTGCGTTTCACCATTTTCGGCTGCATCACCACAAACCATCAGGTTGGATTAAAACCAAGTTTTCTAATTATCGAATTTTCTCCCAAAATATTGTTAACCGGTGGAGTAGATGACTTATAGAGTGGAGATCGCGTCAAGACGAAGTGTAGGACGCCCCCTGACCAGTCGGAGCGACTTTGTGCGTAAGGTGGCTGCTAGAAATTAGATGCGTGTAGCCGAAGATCGATCGGGCACATTTGGAAAGGCTGATGAGGATGATGATGAAATATGGTTATTTGATAATTTCCATCTCAATATGTTAGAATTGTAAATTAAAACCGATTTGTATTGAGTAATAAATAATATTTTCACATATATTTTTTTCACAAAAACAAAAATATTTTATGAGGTTGCTAGCACTCCCTTAAGCTTCAGATAAAGTTGCAGAATAGTTTGAAAATCCCAGGATAAGTGCCAACTTGTTTTTATTCTTGTACATTAATTTTAAGAATAGCAAGTAAAACAATTAGAAGCGGTGTACTGTCGCTTGGGCGATTTACAGTTATCTGACGACGATCGTAGGTTCGAGTGGCGGGGACGTCACGTCATGCATGGAATCGTTTGCAGTAGCTGGCGGTAACAGAGGTGTATTGTATTAATGGTCAAGTAATCAAACGCTACTCAATTTTAAGTTGTCGTTAAGTCTCGTGGTGTCACAGTCACATTGACCTAAAGTGATAGAGACACCATGATACTTAGCGGCATTTTAAAATTGAGTAGTGTATGAATATTTGGGAATTAGTGATGTACGTTCTGTAAGTACTAGGAATAAGTACAAGTTACTATACTCTATACCACAGTTACTTGACTCAAAAAATCATAAATAACAATTCCTTCATGAGGTAATATATACGATTTTAAACAAAGTCCCAGAAAATATGCAGGACTTACTTATCAAAAAGTTTTAAAAATGTATAAGGCAAATAATGTTTGATAACCTCAGGGAAATTTGTATTGGTAATTGCTACTATGCTGTTTCTAAATGTTTTCATATTCAATTGCAGAACACATAACTGTGTCAATTATTGTTTCAAAAATTCCGTCCCGTTGATTTTCTTGGTGGTCTTCCCAGGACAGAGGTTTTTTTTTCTAACCATCGATAAAAGCATAAATAACTTTCAATAATTATTCTTTTAATCTATATTCAATAAAAACATTATGTTTTATCATGATTTCTTATGTTTTCACGAACGCCACACATTGAATAAAACTACTTTTACGGTTTTTATCGCGATTATTATTACATATTTTTAATTTCCGACGTTTCAGACACTTCGCAGCACCCATAGTCATAGGGTACTGAGATGTTTGACGTCCCGATGTCAAAGTTAACCCGGAATACATTTAGTTTTTTTATTATTACTTTTAGTCCAATCTACGCAGATTGAACTTACTGAGTCATGAACTCTTGCAATGGTAAGCTTGGATTTTGTTTTAATTTAATTAGTTACAGGATCCCAAGGAGGAGATATTACTCAGCCTTCTTCTCTATTAAAATTAGGATGTTGTTTTTATTAAAATAGCTATGTAATTTTTTTTATTTAAATAGATGATTTGTGGTCTAATAAATCTGATGTAATGGCAGGGCCGTCTAGGTAATAATCACAAATTGCAGACTTCCCGGAGTGTTGGTGTTTCACGACAGCTATATGTTATTTAACGCGAACTTTTATAGATATTTCTGTCTGTTCTATACACGAAAGACCATATTCATTATCTAGCTTGTACACTCCTGCATCTTATAGAGGGATATTACACTTGACGGATGGTAAGAGCTGACTAATTTTTTCGGCGGCTTGCTCTAATCGAAGCTCGCTTTTTTACCATATGCCTCTGACATTTGGTAGTAAAGCAGGAACGCGCTCAACTTCACTCGGTCACTGTGACATAGGCCTATGTGGCGTATTGTATTGTAGTTTAACAAATCTGATGTAATGGATTTGCCATTAGATGTTTATGACGTGGTAGAGCCATGCTGCAGCTATATTACAGTTGTCGTTGTAGAATGAATGGGACGGCTCGACCGGGGAAGGACCATGCTCTCACAGAGTACCAGCGTAAAATAGCAGCTTAACGCTGCTGTGTTTCTTATGATGAGTGTAGAGAATCGGAGAACCTTTTTATTGGAAACGAGGCATCTTAGTCCTCACCTCACATACGCTGTCAGTATCTGTATTTTGATTCGTAATCGACGATAGATGTAGACATCTATGGGCATCAGCAACCACTTACAATCAGTTGGACTGTGTGCTCGTTTGTCAATCTCATCCTATAAAAATAGATATACCACAATCCTCGCGATACGACATCGATTCATACCAAGGATGATACGTGAGGCTATTGAAATTAAAAACAATCTAATTTCAATAAAGGAGTGGGATGGGTACCATCTCCTCCCCTTTGAACGGGTTTCAACCTACTGCCGGAGCCGAGATGGAAGGGAGAGAGTGCTGGTATGGCGATGCGCCACTTGCCCTATTCACCGCGTAGTAATAAATAAAGTCCTATCTTTATTATAATATCCACCTTTTCATCGATAATGCTTATCGCCAGTTCCTATCGCGTGTAAACTGCGCACATGTTTTTTTTTTACAGATTATCATTGAAAAGTTCTCTTCGATATTTCCTTTTACAAAATGTTCACTATATTAAAATATTCTAATTACGACATATAATGATCTAATGATACGTAACAAATGGTGCCATAAGCACGTCTCTTACAAAAGCTTCATAATGCATACTCAGCGAAATACATTACATGTAATGTGTTTCTACCTGATCTTTTTGGCAGTCGCCATTATATTCACCTCTAACAGCGCCCATGGGACAAATGTGTTTTAACTCACCATTACGCAACAAAATCTTGGTTGTAATTAAAGTACTAATATGAGAGTCATGGGAATACACTAATAAGTTAAGAGTTATTCAAATTTATTATATATAACTTAAAAATTTTGAAAAGACCTTAAACTAAAAGACCTGGTGATCTTCAACCACTGAAGAGATTTTTTGGAACATAGCAAATAACACTTTCGATTAAGATACCTTTCAAAGTAAAAAAAAAGAAGCGTAATCAAAATCCATTTCATTCAGAAGCTATGATGCCACAGACAGACACATATATACACAGGTACACAATACAAAAAGACGCAGCTCTCTGTCACAGTTCAGGGCATTTTACAGAGGCTCATTATCAGTAGTGGGTCTGCAATACTATTTTAATATGTGATAGGTATCACAATATTATAACACGCCGTGCATAATCAACACAACAGTTAGGTTAGCACTAGCAATACATTTAGCATGTTGGAATAACTATGAAGCTATACCAAATTAGAAGAGCTGGATTGAAGGATTAAAATTATTGCTTATTTTACAACGAAAACCTAATTATTTTTTTAATGTGAAAAAATACTGATAGGAAATAATAATTTAACAATAAAATAAATTGTTAAAAAAAATAATACGGGTGCAGTATAATTTTTCGTTAAATATTGTTTAATATTACTAATGGTGGAGATATTAGAGTCAAGCATCTGCCGAAATACTGTTATATTAATAGCTGCAATACGTAGCTAATTTATAGAAATATCTTTAATTGTGAAACATATTTCATAGTAAATTAATGTTGAAAAAATTTCCACTCAGTTTGTAGCTGGTTCTTATCCGAGGAACTTTCCGAATTAATGATAATTAAACTCAGAAACAACTATAATTTACAAAGTTTATTTGAATAGAAAAAACTCTGTTCCTATTTCTATTTTGTCTAACTGTGCATATATTGTTCGCGATAAATGAAC
The DNA here is from genome assembly GCA_963668995.1 of Parnassius mnemosyne. Taxonomy (NCBI): domain Eukaryota; kingdom Metazoa; phylum Arthropoda; class Insecta; order Lepidoptera; family Papilionidae; genus Parnassius; species Parnassius mnemosyne. The sequence goes on along the minus strand of CAVLGL010000046.1, from coordinate 8,039,167 downwards.
AAAATACATCAATAATTTTATTCGTCTAATCGATGTTACCGTATAGTAGCGGTGTTAGAATATCCACTAATCCATATCATCCCCTTAGTGTTGTAAGAGGCTACAGAGGGAAACAAAACAGGAGATAGGTAGCAGGGTCTTCCCAATAAAGACTAAAAATAAAAAAAAAAACTGCGGTTGTCAACACGCTTGCCAACTAGCGTGGCAACTATGGAAAATATCCCCCCTGTGAGGCAATCTATAGGGGAGGCCTAGGTTCAGCATTGGCATTCAATAGGCTGTAACGGTAACGGTAATCGATGTTTGATGTAATTTACATTCTTTATAAAATAATACAATTGTGTATAAGGGTAATCATCAGAGTTTTTTTCAACGAGCTGGAATATCAATATCAATACAAAACAAGATTAAAGGCCATAATGATTTCTTATATTTACGCGAATAAAACTACTTTTACGGATTCTATCGCGCTTAATTAACTTATTTTTTTATATATTTCCGAAATTTCGGGTGCTTTACAGCACCCATGGTCACGGGGTCTGAGGTGATTGACGATCCGATGTCAGAGTTAACCCGGAGTACCAACAGCTTCTTTAATTTTTAATTTTGCTCCGATCTACGCAGAATGAACTTACTGTGTCTTGTAGTCTTGCACGAGTATGCTTGGATTTAGTATTAATTTTATTAATTACAGGATACCAAGCAGGTGGTAGTACCCAGCCTCTCTGTCTATTGAAATTAGGATGTTTTTTAATTTCAATAGCCTCACGTAACACCCTTGACAGGAATCGATGTTCTTTTGCAAAATTTGTGGTTTATCAAATCTAGTGTAATAGCGGGGGCAGTATAGAATATGATTACAAACTGCAGATTTCCTGGAACGATGGTTTTTTACGTCAGCTATGTGTTATTTAACGCGAGTTTTGATACATCGCTTTGTTTGCCCTATAAATGAGAGATCACATTTACAATCAAGCTTATGAACTTCTGCATCTTGTAGAGGAATATTGCATTTGACGGATGGTAAGACTAATCTTCTTCCGCGGCTTGAAGAACGTTCTAATAGAAGCTCGCTTCAAGATGTAGCCAGTCTTATCTGTGACACCTCTGACATATAGTAGTATAGCAGGCACACGCTCGACTGTGGCTGGCTTCGCTCGGTCACTGTGACGTAGACGCGGGTCCCGAAGCTTGTTATCGTGCAGAACCTGTTTGACGTGCTGAAGCTCGGTGACCAGGTGTTTGCTGTCACAGATCCCTCGTGTTCTCTATAACAAAAATTTGCCTACGATACCTAATTGTTAAGAATGATGGTGAGATTCACCGTTTAAATATCGGTTCGTATGGGTCTTTTTTCTATACACAGTCGAAATCCTAGCAACACTGTAGGTCACACTTCTGCCCATCTCCTCCGAGACTATATTAGAAGTAATATTCTTACACTGCCACCTTATGGTTAACGCTTTATCACATTTAATATTACTAATTGTTACGGCCCGCAGCTGCCCCTGCAAAGATCGCCTTGACTGGGGCCCATAGCAGCCTGCTCGACGGGCAGACGCGGGTCGGGCCCAAATAGCCATATGGAAGAATGTCCTATCATACTAAACTGAAGGGAGAAGGCTAGAAAAATATAGGACGTACGTGTATCCGAATCCAAGGCCGCCCCAAGGCTCGGTCAGGCCGTAGGTGGGTGTAAGGTGCATAGAAAATAGTGTTTCATGATGTGTATGTGTCTGAGACCTGGACCAGCTAAGATAACTGGCAGTGGCCGATTTCCAGGCTGCCCCACAATGCTGCATCACTCCAGTAGGCTTCCCCGCTGGACCATTTCTTTCTTCATGTCACTCAGTCTATTAACTTCATTGTACATTTAACTAACTTAAACACGCCAAATTCCACATTCATCGTAGAATCGAACACGAGACACCCGACACAGTAACGGACAGTAGTTTAAAATTCAACATTCAATGTCCCGGGTTCATTTATCACCAAATGACGAATAGTGAACTAACGCGATCTCTTGGTAAGTCACACGGTTCAGCGTTACAAACACAACTAAATTCCTTCGTTCGATATCAAATACTACGCCGCGATAAGAATTCAAAATACGCCTCGTTGACCCGTAAACCTAACAAAACAGTCAACACACAAAAAAGGGAACTTAACGCGTCGGCACAATTGTTACTGTGTTTAAGGTTCACTTTGCACTGACTATAGATTTGTAAATAAAATAACGTCTTGCTCTGAGGAGTGTTTATTGCAAACTGATTCATCACAATCATATTTTACACGGCGCATAGAAAATGTATGTATGCATAATTATAAACCCAACACACCGCGCACCAAAAACCCACGGTTTTTATTAAACAAACATTATTCCTTAACTAAGAAAATAACAAGGATATTAAATTACAAATGAAAGTATAAACAACGGAAGGTAAATTAAACAGTTATACAATTCGGTAATTTCCATATCATATTATGAATTGTTTTTACTCATGAGATAAACTAACAATATAGTTTGTTTTAAACGTTAAAATTAATTATCTTAAATACTAGAAACCCTTTGTAACAAATATTAATCATAACCATTAATTGGAAGCAAACATAACTTAGTAACAGATCTTTTAACAATTTTATCTCTACATTTTAAACTATAAACACGACATATATTATCCGGTCCAGGATGCTTTTGTACGATACGCCCCAAAGACCACTTCCCAGGAGGAAGATTTTCTTCCTTAATAAGTACAATGTCACCGATTTTAAACTCTTGAGTGTGTTTTAACCATTTAGGTCTTTGTTGCAGCCTAGACAAATATTTATTCTGCCATCGATGCCAAAAATCCTGTAATAATCTCTGTGTATACTGCCAATGTGATAATCTATTTACTTTAATTTGCCTTAAGTCTGGTTCTGGAATGTTAATTGGAGCCTCACCAATTAAAAAATGTCCTGGAGTGAGTATCTCCAAAGAGTCAATGTCTGTTGCATCTATTGGACACAAAGGTCTAGAGTTCAAACAGGCTTCTATTTGACACAGAGTGGTGGACATCTCCTCAAATGTAAGGTGGCTATTTAAAATCCTCTTTAGGTCGTATTTAATGGACTTCACGCCTGCCTCCCAAAGGCCACCAAAATTTGGACTGTATGGTGGATTGAAGTGCCATTGTGTGCCATCTTCTGCGAGTATATCTGATAAAGATTCAGGAATTTCTAGTCTTGCCTGTTGCCACAAATCCTTTAACTCCCTGTTAGCTCCTATAAAATTTGACCCCTGGTCACTCCAAATATGACAACATTTACCTCTTCTTGCTATAAATCTTTTGAAGGCCCCTAAAAATGCATTGATACTCATATCTCCAACCAGCTCCAAGTGAATTGCCTTTGTAGCCATACATATGAAGATGCAAATATATGCCTTATTAGTTTTGATTCCTCGACCTCTTGTCGTAAGAATTTGCAGCGGACCAGCAAAATCGACACCCGCATGTAAGAATGGCCGCGACGGTGTAACACTTACTTCTGGTAAGTCACCCATAATTTGGGTCCTAGTGTTAGCTCGTTGTTTGGCACAAATAAGACACTTATGAATGGTAGATGTTATCAGTGATTTAACTCTTACTTAGACCTTAGACCTTACATAGTTCATGGTTAGTTGAATACCTCCATGTAGGGTTTTTTTATGAGCATCGCGTACAATCAGTATAGCCAAGTAATTTTGGTGACTTAATATCATTGGATATTTCATGTTCTCCGATATTGACGCATGTCTGAGTCTACCGCCCACCATGATAATATTCTTACTATCGAGAAAAGGATTTAAAATCTTTATGGAACTCTTGCTACTTATGCGGTTTCTTCCTTTAAGACATGACATTTGACGGTGACATTTAACGGTGGTAGAGCCTTGCAGCAGCTTTTGCTGTTGCACGTATGGGCCGGCTCGAGCCGGGTTAGTACCACGACCTCACAGAATACCGGCGTGTAGTGGAAGTTCTGCTTCCGCGTATCGTCTGGTGAGTGCAGGTGACCGGATGCCAAATTCCCCCCCCCCCATCAACATGGTAGCGGAATTACGTCATAAACTACCCCAGGAGGGTACCAGTACCCCTGGAGAATCCCTCGCTGAGCATCCACGACCATGCTATTCCACTCCTGAGCGTGGGTGCTCAGGCTGCCCCGCGTATTCTGGGGGGGGGGGGGGGGCAAAATTCCGCTCAACACAATAACTGCTCGGGGCAAACTGAGCAACAAGACCAAGGCGACTCCTGCCACGCTATCCGTGAATTTCTGCAACATCAGGGGACTTCACTCGAACCTAAACGCCGTTCACTACCATCTTGAGACGGCGAAGCCGGCCTTGCTCTTTCTGACCGAGACGCAAGTGTCCTCTCCGGCTGATACTTCGTATCTCTCCTACCCGGGGTACAAATTGGAGCACTCCTTTGTGCCTCGGGCTGGAGTTTGCGTGTATGTCAGAGATGACATCTGTTCTCGACGCCTCGGCAGTCTTGAAGGTTCGGACCTGTCCATCCTTTGGCTACGCGTAGACAGCGACGACCGTCCGCGCGTCTACGTGTGCCTCTATAGGTCCCATAGCGGTAATGCCGAAACAGACCGACTCATCGACCACGTCCAAATGGCTACAGATTCCTTGCTACAACAGGTCGCATCCGCAGAGATCGTGATCCTTGGCGATTTTAACGCCCACCACGCCGAATGGCTCGGTTCACGTTTAACCGATCATGCGGGGAGATCTGTTTATGACTTTGCCTTGGCATATGGTCTGACACAACTGGTTACATAGCCTACGCGGATTCCAGATGTTGAGGATCATACACCTTCCCTGTTGGACCTTCTGCTGACCTCTCATCCGGACGGATATCAGGTTTCCGTCGATGCCCCTCTTGGCTCTTCGGACCATTGTCTGATCCGGAGTGTGGTGCCACTCACGCTCCCCTCGCGGTTGCGTTCTGCAGGTTGCCGCCGTGTTTGGCATTACAGGTCGGCGGATTGGGACGGAATGCGGTCCTTCTTTGCATCTTACCCATGGGGGCGGGTTTGCTTCTTGCCGGATGATCCCAGCGCTGTTGTGTTCTGACTCTGTCACTGATGTAGTGCTACAGGGAATGGAACTATTTATTTCATCATCTGTGGTACCCATCGGAGGCAGATCTCAGCCTTGGTTTGGTCGCTCCTGTAAGACTGCATTACGCAGTAAGCAGGAGTGTTATCAAGCTTGGGCTGCGGCTTCGGTGACTCGGGATGTAAACACCAGCACACTCAAAAAGAAGTATAACTTCGCCTCCAGGTCCTTCAAAAGAGTTATTGCCAAGGCAAAGTCAGAGCACATAGGCAGAATTGGCGAGAAACTAGTTCGCCTTCCTTCAGGAACCCGTGCATTCTGGTCTCTCGCCAAGGCTGTCCAAGGGAATTTCTGTAAGCCATCACTACCATCTCTGCACAGGGAGGACGACTCACTGGCCCACGACGCAAAAGAGAAGGCCGACCTTTTCGGCTCCCTTTTTGCGTCCAACTCGACTGTTGATGACGGGGGGAACACACCGCCGACCATCCCGCGGTGTGAGTGCTCCATGCCGGATGTGCGGTTCTCACAGCGCTCGGTTCGCAGAGCACTCCTCTCCCTTGACATCCACAAGTCGAGTGGGCCTGACGGAATCCCCCCAATTGTGCTGAGGATGTGTGCTCCGGAGTTGGCACCGGTTCTAACGCGTCTTTTCCGGTACTCCTACTCCCTAGGCGTAGTCCCGAAATCAAGGAAGACAGCTTGTGTCCACCCGATCCCTAAAAAAGGCGACCGCTCAGATCCGTCCAACCACAGGCCTATCGCCATCACCCCCTTGTTCTCCAAAATAATGGAATCCGTTGTAAACTGCCACCTCATGCGGTACCTTGAGGATCACCAGCTGATTAGTGACCGCCAGTACGGTTTTCATCGGGGTCGATCAGCTGGTGATCTTCTGGTCTACTTAACTCATAGATTGGCGTTGGCGGTAGAGTCCAAGGGGGAGGCATTGGCCGTTAGTTTGGACATTGCGAAGGCCTTCGATCGGGTTTGGCACAAAGCGCTTCTTTCGAAGCTCCCTTCCTGTGGGCTTCCCGAGAAATTATGCAATTGGATCACCAGCTTTCTTGCAGATCGGAGCATCAAGGTCGTTGTAGACGGTGCATGCTCCGACTACAAGCCTATTAACGCTGGTGTTCCACAAGGCTGCGTGCTATCACCAACGCTGTTTCTTCTGCATATCAATGATATGTTGCAAGCTGGTAGCATTCATTGCTATGCAGATGACAGCACTGGTGATGCTCTATACACCGGCCGTGCCAATATTTCTCGGGAGAACTTCACCGAGTACCGGAACAAACTTGTGTCTGAAGTCGAGTCTTTGCTGGACAAAGTCTCGGATTGGGGGCGACTAAATCTAGTCCAGTTTAATCCTCAGAAGACACAAGTTTACGCGTTTACCGCTAAAAAGAACCCCTTTGTTGTATCTCCTCAGTTTCAAGGTACTCCCCTTGTTGCCTCAGCCAGTATCGGAATCCTCGGCGTCGACATATCGAGTAGCGTGCAGTTTCGTGGTCACTTGGAAGAGAAGGCCAAATTGGCCTCTAAAAAGCTTGGCGTGCTCAGCAGAGCGGGAGAGTATTTCATGCCGGCTCAACGCCTGCAACTTTACAAGGCGCAGGTTCGGCCTCACATGGAATACTGTTCCCATCTCTGGGCTGGGGCTCCCCAGTGCCAGCTTCTTCCACTTGACCGCATCCAGCGCAGAGCGGCTCGAATCGTCGACGACCGAGTCCTTTCCGATCGGCTCGACTCATTGGCACTGCGAAGAGATGTTGCATCTCTTAGCATTTTCTTTCGCATTTACCATGGGGAGTGCTCTGAGGAATTGTTCGGATTAATCCCAGCCGCCAAATTTCACGAACGCACATCGCGGCAGAACTCCCGATACCATCCACACCATCTGGATGATTGGCGGTCCACCACTGTGCGATTTAGAAGATGTTTTCTTCCTCGCACAACTTTCTTGTGGAATAGTTTACCACCAGCGATTTTTCCGGACCGATACGACTTAGGGACCTTCAAGAAAAGAGCCTACTCCTTTTTAAAAGGCCGGCAACGCATCTGCAATTCCCCTGGTGTTGCGGTTGTTCATGGGCGGCGGTAGTCACTTACCATCAGGTGAGCCGCATGCTCGTTTGCCCCCTCTCCTATAAAAAAAAATGTAATTTCATCTGCAAAATCTTCTTCTTGAGCAATTCTTACAGCAATTTCTAGGGCAAGATTTAATTCTTCTGTAGAAATAGACTGATCCTTTATTTTTTGCTTCTTAAATTTTAAAAATCTTTTGCAGTAACTTAGTGTCCTTAGCAATTCATTTAAATTATTAAACTCTCCAAAACGGCTGGACCATGAACATCCTTTTGGTAGTAATTTATTTTCATTCTTAAGATTGGAGTTGATAATAATCTTTCGTTCTAGGTCCGTTTCTTCGGCACTTGATGTTTTCATTATCAAATATCTTCCCGCTTTAACTAATCTAGACCTTGCCACCACAACTTACACCCCTTTAATTCAGGTAATATTAATCCCCGAGAAGCAATGTCTGCTGGATTCTCCTTAGATTGGACGTGATACCATTGGTCTCCACTGTTCTCCAAAATAGTGACGACACGGTTTCTTACAAAAGTTTGCCATCTAGATGGGTCCCCTTGCAGCCATGATAAAACGATTGTTGAGTCGGTCCAGGAATAAATCTGTGCAAGTAGTATGCGAGTAGCTTCACTTATTTGTTTTAGTAATTTTGACAACAGTAGCGCACCACATAACTCTAGCCGTGGAAGGGAAAGTGGCTTTACCGGTGCTACACGACTTTTTGCAGCAATAAGGTAAGTGGTGATAGTATCGTTTGTATGTTTAACTCTTAAATAAGTAACTGCTCCATACGCTCTTATTGATGCATCGCAAAAACCATGTATTGTGACATTTTTTATATTTTTCTGTGTAGTACCAAGCCATCTAGGTATTTTAATCTCATTTAGTTGATTTAAGCCATTTCTTATGTCTAACCATTCTTTTTTAATTTCAGGTTCAACGGCATCATCCCAGGAGACTTTCTTTAGCCACAACTTCTGCATTATTATTTTTGCAGGGAGGAGTGTTGGAGTTAACCAGCTGAGTGGGTCAAACAATCGTTGGATTTCTGCAAGTATGACTCTTTTAGTAATGATTTCAGAGGACGTTGGTAAATTAACATTGAACTCTAGTATATCCTTTTCTATGTTCCAGGATAAACCAAGTGCTCTCACCGTCCCATGTACATCTAAATCAATATTAATGAGAGAGCTTCGTTCATTGGGTTCGAATTCCTTCAAAAAATCCAAACTATTAGACGCCCATTTTTGTAATTTAAAACCACCCTTTTGTAAAATATATGAAACTTCTTTTGCAGTTCTTATTGCGTTTGTGATATTATCTTGACCAGACATTAAATCATCCATAAAAAAATCTTCTTTTATTGTTTTAGCAGCAACTGGATGATCCTTGCCTTCGTCGTCAGCTACTTGTTGGAGAGTTTTCACAGCAAGGTAAGGTGCCGAAGCTGTGCCAAATGTAACCCTCAATAAGCGGTAGTCTTTCATAGAGTCCATGTGGTTATTACGCCACAAAATACGCTGGTAATCTGCGTCCTCCTTTTTTACTAAGATTTGGCGATACATTTTCTCTATATCAGCTACAAAACATATTTTCCTAAGTCGCCACCGCATCATTAATGATCTCATATCTTCCTGAAGTTGAGGTCCAACAAGTAGTTCATCATTAAGAGAAACATTATTTGCTCCAGGAGATGAGGCGTTAAATACTATTCGAATCTTGGTTGTTTCACTCGTTTCTTTGACTACTGGATGATGTGGAAGATACACTGCGGCCTTGTTTATATCATTTTGTGGCACTTCTTCCATATGATGTAGTTTTAAATATTCTTCCATAACCTTAACATATTGCTCCTTCAATTTTGGGTTTTTGACAAATCGCCTTTCTAATTGTAGTAGTCGAGTTGCTATATCTCTAGTGTTTCCTTCTAGTGACTTTTGATTATTATTTTTGAATGGCAGCTTAACTATGTACCTCCCGTCTTCATTCCTTGTGTAACTTTCTTTGTATAATTGTTCACAGGTTTCTCCATCCTTCGTAAGTTTTTTAGAAACTTCAGGATCTATTTCCCACAATGTTTGTAGCATATCATCAAAATTGACGTGGTGATGCATTACCAGTATCTCATCCCGTACAGTATTGTCTCGAACAGTCCCAAAAAGGATCCAACCTAGGTTTGTTTCTTGCGCACATGGAGAACCAGGGGGTCCTTTGATTATATTATTCTTCATTATTTGGGCGTATACTTCAACTCCAAGCAACATGTCTACTCGTCCTGGCTGGTTAAAACTAGGATCGGCCAGGATAAGTCCTTCTAGATGCGGCCAGGCTTGCTCGAGATAAGTGATAAAACTTGATGGTAGCAGAGTGGTTAAACGTGTAGACATGACATATGCGTTTATACGAAGCTTGAATTGGTGGTCATATTTAGAAAGAAGCTCGAGATGTACTTCATGTTTAACCCTTGTTTGTGTTGAACCAACTCCCGTTATGACTACATTACCCATTGCAGCCGTTCTTTTACACCTTAGCAATTGTACCGCTCCTTCAGTTATGAAGTTTGCCTGCGATCCTTGGTCAATTAAAGCGCGTAACATCGTCGTATGCCCGTTCTCATCTCTTACAGGTACTAATGCAGTAGCCAATAACGATGTGGATCTTCTTGTTGGTAAGTGTGATGATAATGCTACTTCTTCCTCCTTTACACCCTTATCATACTCAAGCGGTTCCATGTAATTAAGGTGAGCTTGTATATTGTTTGGCTTGTTAACATCTTTTGGTTGGTGTAGTAATGAATGGTGTCGGCGATGGCATATCTTACAGGACACATGAAGACGACATTTCGTTGCAGTATGTCCTGGAGCCAAACAATTGTAACATAAGTTCTTATTTCTTACAAACTCAGACCTCTTCTCAGGTGTCAACTTTGCAAAATCTTTACAGTGACTTATAGTGTGTTCTTCATTACATTTTATGCAATTTCTCGTCGGAGATACAGCAGACGTATGGAATGACATTTCCTTTGTTGTTTTAGATTCCCGTGAAATGGATGAAGATGGCGTTATTAATTCTAATGTGCGGAACTTTGATTCCAAAAAACTTCTTAAATCCTTCCAGGTAGGTAACTCATTGTGGTTGGTCTTGTAGGCATGCTCTTCCCATGCTTTATGTGAATCTGGGTCCAATTTCTTTACGACCAGAAATATTATTAACGGATCCCAAGAATCGGTAGATAACTGAAGGTTATTTAAACTATTTAAGCATTCCGTAGTTGTATCTAGTAATAATTTTATTTGAAAAGCAGTTTGTGCAATTACTTTTTTTTGTCCAAATAACCTTTTCATTATTGAGTTAACGATAAGCCTTTTATTTCCATACCTATCCTTTAATAAACACCATGCGTGTTCATAGTTGTCTTCTGTAATTTTAATATGTTTTAATAACGCTTCCGCTTCCCCGACTATGCTGGATTTTAAATAATGCAACTTTTGAACCTTACGGAGTGAACTGTTATTATGTACCAGCGACGAAAACAAATCATTAAAAGACGGCCATTCTCCATAACTCCCACCAAATGAAGGTAACTGTATTCGAGGTAGTTTGACTTCTGGCGGTGACGCCAGGCCTCCGGTCACGCCCGTGGTGTCCGTAGATTCCAACCTCCTAGATGGTATTACGCTCAACATGTCCTTCAAGTCGCCCTTTAGACACAAGTACAAATCCTCGATGATGAAATAATCTTCGTTCACAAAATATGATATATTTGGCCTTTGTTCTTTGGGTACACACTTAACCAAGTCCTGGTGCGTCGATTTAAATGTTTGCCAATATTCTTCGATGCACTGTAATCTCGTTTCAATATAACCTTTTGTTAAACGTTGTTTCGGACACTTTTTTAAGTTTACTTGTGTCTTTTGTAAAAGAACTGCCGTTTCTTCTAATAAATTTAATAATTTTTCACTCATTTTCACGTTTTGTAATAGACTAAAGCACTTCAATTAAGAACGTTAACAATGTTTATAATATTGCACTTTACAAATTGTAGCTATTCAATTTCTTTAGCGAGGGCCTTGTGAATGCATTCCTATTGTTCTTAGTTACCGGCCGCTCGATGCAGTAAACAACTATTGATCCGGCTCTAACTCGACCATATGTTACTGTGTTTAAGGTTCACTTTGCACTGACTATAGATTTGTAAGTAAAATAACGTCTTGCTCTGAGGAGTGTTTATTGCAAACTGATTCATCACAATCATATTTTACACGGCGCATAGAAAATGTATGTATGCATAATTATAAACCCAAAAACAATTACCTTCAAAGAAGTTACCTTAATCAGTTAAACATAATACAAGCCTCTTGTCAAGAACTTAAACCCTAGAAAACCTAAAACGAGGCGGTTTTCACGAAACATAATTACGTAGCGAAGTCACGCGCACAATTTCCAAATTTCTAGACCTTAATCCAAAAAAAAAAACCGGTCTCGCGAAACCTCAGCGGCGGGCATCGAAAGACACCAATTAACTGCCCAGCCGCCGTCGAGCTACTATCCTCTCGCCCTACGGATGCCCCCTCCCCGCGATGCGCGTGACACCCGGTACCATCGGGCGATTCACGAAGTAGAACGTGATTGGATGTCGCACAAATTACCTTTTTTGGGCCTAAACACTAATTTTTATTTTTATCTCCCGATGCTTAGAGTACTTGGTAGAATACAACATGGATGTAATAAGGCGGATTGAGGTGTTTGACATTCTGATATCATAGTTAACCCTCCGTGTACCAGGTGACTAAAAGTCTTGTCCCATACTAGGTGGGGTGTGACAAACACCAAAATAAAAAGTAACAAAATTTACATATTTTTTTCTTTTTTGGCGGAATTAAATATTAGGTATTTATAAATACATAATAATAATCAGGTTTAAGTAAAACTCAGAATAGAAAGTATGTATTAAAATATTTATTATTATAAAAGAACAAAAAAACACAACTTCTGTAATATATGCAACTTAACAGTCATTTTCTTACGTACTTATTTGAAATGGCACTTTTTATTATCAAAATCATTTTAATTTTAGAAATAACAATATATTTTTTAATAATTAAACATAAATTGAACACAGGAAAGATAAATTTGAATTAAGATCATCGGTGTTCAATTGACCACGTCTTGACAAAAAAATCAGTATGCTCCATATATATTGGCACGTAAAATTTTGTACGTGAGTATTTTGTTATACGATCTTTATTTCTAGGGCAACTTAAGCATCCTTTTTGAGCATTAGGTTTCTTGCTGGGCGTTTAGTTTAAATTTCAGGCGAAACATTAATTATTTAGCAATTTTAATACAGGCAGAACCAAAAGCTTGCAAGGGACCTACTTGGAAACTTTTGGTTCTGCCTTCTGGAGTTTAAGTGGCCTTTTATCAAAGCAATACCACCAGGCGAATGTTTGTGCTTTCTATTCTACAGCGAACATTGCTTCTGCATGGTTCTTTTTGCCATTTTGCTGTCTTATCTTTGCCAATATAATACCTTTGTCTAGACGGGTGAATCTCTGAAAGTGGTACATCGTCGTCACTGTCAAAATTAGAAGAAAGTATTTCTGCATCGACTTTGCTGTTCGTGTCACTCTGAATACAAAAATTCAGATTTACCTGTAGATCCCGGTCCTAAACCTCCAAATTCTAAATCAAAGTTGTCTCCTTCGTCTAAAAATGCTTGTATTATATCAACTTTCTTTATATACGCAATTTTTCTTGTAAACTATTATCTGTAACGAATTAATATCCATTAAAAATGCTAAAGATTCATAAATTAAACACACATAATTAAAAATATACATAAATTACATCGAATAAATATCTTACCTCTTTATCAACGTGCCGTACGAGGTGGGGTGTGTGACGCCCATACGTAATTTAAGCGCATGTAGCTCGTCTGGAAGTTGCTGCTGGACTGTCTTAGCGCCACTGATAGGAGCAGCAACGTTCCAATTCCAGCTACTGAGAACTTTGGCTTTGGTGCGTCCAAAGTTTTAAAATTATTGCGAAATTTCAAGGACTGGGGTTTGTCAAACCCCACCTGGTGCACGGAGGGTTAATTCAGAATACCTGGAGCTTTTCATTAAATTTTGGTTTGATTAACGAGAAACGAACTAAGCATACCTTAAGTCTTTCAATGATGTACGCTTGAGCGTGTATTTATTTTATTATTTACAGGATTCCAAGCAGTTGGTAGAACCCAGCCCCCGTCTCTGTTGAAAAAAGGATATTTTTAATTTCGTATTTCATTCAAATGTGATGTAATGGTGTGTGGTGTCAAGTGTGTGACCGCAGACTGCAGACTTCCCGGAATGTTGGTGTTTCACCTCAGCATGTTTTCATTTTTGTTTGTCCTATGTAAGAGATATATTGCTTGCCAGAATTCTTCACTGATGAAGGCAACAAGTGACCAAACACGGGGATCCGCGGATCTTCCAAGAATAACACACCGGTTTAGCATTTGGGTTACCTTGTTTACAGTCCTGATCTGGCAACCTATGACTTTCTTATTTCGTTAAATAAAAAAATCTGCTGATCTAAAAAACAAATCTTCAAATAAATCTGTTGTCACCTCTCAGGACTATGAAATTTAAAAATTGTGTCAACTAATGCGTCCAAAAAACGTAGTCTTCATATTATAATATACACTTACCGTTAAAGTTCACTGCTAAACATAGGACTTCCCTATAAATTTGCCTTATTTGCTATATTTGCCACACTTGGCAAGTGGGTTGACAACCCCAGTTATTTATTTTTAGTTGTTATTAGAAAGACGCTGCTGCCCATCTCCTGTTTCGTTTCCCTCGGTAGCCTCTTACAACACTCACGAGATGATATGGAAAAGTGGATATTCATACACCTCCACTATACGGTAACAACGATTAGACGAATATATATGGGTCTAGTTAGACATTTTCTTGATTCGCTTTAAACAATCATTTTGTAAATTTTAGCATTAAGCAATTTAAAAAATTACAAAAAAGAATTAGTAGGTTCACCAACTAGGATAGTATTCCAAGGTGGATCCAGATCCAGAGAATCTTGCTAGGTACACAACATATTAATGACTCCGTGGCGCTGTGGCTTAGCTTGAGTTGCAACGCTGAGGGCCGCGGGCTTGAAACATGCACTGAACAAAAAATTATACTGCCTACAAATAATTGTTAAGGGTCTAGATGTTCCATGACACAGGAGAAAATCTTAGTGTATGGCTGTAAAGTTATTTAAGAAAAAATTATGCCATATACATACATAGCCCCTATTATATTCGAAAGTTTAAACTGTAATTAAATCAGCCATGAGAACGTTGTTCACGCCCAAACGTTGGTTTCAAAATTTGACGCCGGAGGGCGCTCGGCTCGTTGCCATACCGGTTTTGACGTTCGGGCGAGCGGTGTGGTTTTGGAAGAGGGCGCGAGCGCAGAAGTTAGTTGCTTGAATGCAGTGCTGTCGTACGCATGTCGTGAAGTCGCTCGGGATAACCTCCATTTTTTAGAGTCGGTTTTGTTAGCAAATTGTATAACGACGAGGAATTGTAGTCTATAATCAGACGCCGGATGGACAAATTGTTAGGAAGTTAACACTGATTGCGATCAAATTTTGAATTTGTGTGTGGTGCGCGCCTACTTTACCGCGAATTTGGTTATTCTAATTTGATAGCGTATATAAGTGCATTTGACAATATTAATTTGCTCGTGCGGCATTTGATATAGTTCGAAGATATTTTCGGTTGCCGGTTGAACGCTGAACTTTTTGACACTAGAGAAGGTCGTCTTAGGTTCTAGAAATAATTGTTGCCACGCGAAACGGAAGTGACCTTTGATCCAAACATTCGGTATTCGTGCTGTGTGTTACGTCTTATAATAAACGGGAGTTAGTTGCGTCTTGAAGTTAGTTAATTGTACGCTAAAGTTGATAGACTAACATAGTGAAGAAAAAAGAAATTGACCGTGGGTGACGCCGCTGGAGATTACCATAATTTGGAGCGGTGCCGGAGTCCGGGCATCTGCCGATTTCAACGGTCCAGTCAGGTTAATCACAATCCACACCACAAAAAACACCACCACACATTCACCGCCTCGCGGGGGCAGGGACGGGTTATGTCGGACGCGCACCGACTAAAACCCCATGGTGTTCCACCCTCGTCGCATACTGGCAGGGCCACGGGAACGCTTTCGCACACTTCCGCAGCCCCACCTGCGCTGGACGCCCCATGGTGGCCCCTCCTCGGTAGAGGACCACTCCTCCCTCATCTCCTTCTCAAGTAAGGCGCACCAGAACACATGGCGCACCCTCCTCCTCGGCCTCCAATTTCCAATGCGCAGCAGACGCCCCCGAGTCCGATGCGCGAAGGCCATGGGGCCTGGAAAAACTAGCACTCAGAAGCACCGGCCTTCCTGGCCCCAGCGGCGGATCTGATCTATGGCTCCGCCGCCAACCGAGATTCGGCTGCGGAGGGTAGGGAGAGCGGCGCCTCGCAATTCCGACACTCCTCTCCCCCCGCAGCCCCACCACCACCGCATCATTAACGGTGCAGCCCCGTATGAGTCGCGGAGGATAGGGCGAGTGGCGCATCGCCATACCAACACTCCTCTTCCTCGGCGACTCCACCTCGGCTGCAGAGGTAGGGGTGGGGACGATACCCCTCTCGCAGTAGCCCACCGACACACATCCGAAGTGGGCTCCCCAAGCCCACTTGGAGCGGCCACCTCGGGCCGGCCCTACACCCCGGGCCAGCCAAGGGGTTCCGCTTTGTTCATCTCGGGTGACCAAGCCACGGCTACTAAGCTCCCCCCCCCCCCGCTACGACAAGGCGGGAACCCGTTCGGGAGGGACACACCTCCGTCCTGACCGAACCTTGAGACAATCGTCTCCTCAGATACAGGTAAGCACTCTGTATTTGACTAGCCTTCCCATTAAATTGTAGTAGGATAGAACATTTTCCATATAGCCATTCGGGCTCCAACCCGCGGCTGCCCATTGAATCTTCCGCTCATGTGCCCCGGGAAATTTGATCTCTGCAGGGGCAGCTGTGGGCCGTAACATTTTTCGTAGCAGGGAGCGTGTTTGGATTGGTTTAATTTGTGTCTACAATCACGCCCGGCCGTAATACGTAATAATAAAATTCTTAAATTAAATTTATGCATTCTTGTAATATGATAAGGATGTTCTTTTGTTACGCTTGTTGACAGTGCTGGTGAAAGAATGTACACGACCCCATATCGTTCTCGCGTAAAGGCGTAAAAAAACCACGAGATGAACAGAAGCGTTTTTCCAATAAAATCTAAAGTGGCAACTGTGACAAATATCCTCTTAAGGGGCCATCTATTGGCCGTACGTAGGCCGTACAAAATTAGAATTCAATAGGATCTAATGATGATGATGGTGATGACTGTCAATCTTTATTATAGAAAAAGGGTGACAAATGAGCTCACACCTACATCTGTTCTAGATTAAAAATCAATATCCAGGTGCGTTGTTAATCCTGAGAACTAAGAATGCTAAAGTAAGGACGTAACTGTAGCCTTCTTTGTTTTAATACCTTTTTAAATTGAATGTTGCTGCTACACTGAGCAGTGAATGTAAGCCCGTCTTCTTTCTATTATATATTACCTAAAATATTCGTAGTGTGGGGAAATTTTATTATAAAATTCGTAAATACAAAAACTTAATAAGAAAATTTTAGGGTTTCATAACAATTAATTATATTATTCCAATCAAGCGTTACAAATATTTTATTCCACTTTTTAAATCCCTGAAGGTCTTTTGATTGAAATATCAGCCAAATAGAATTTATTTGCGAAAGAAAAAGCTTTTTCTTTTCTAAATTGGTTTCCTTGTTAAAGAAATACAGTGAAGTAGTGGAGTAATGAGAGTGTTAAAGTAATGTTTCACCTAGAAAGTACAAAATGAAACAAAGAAGCTTTATTTCGTTACCATAGTCCTTATTTTTAATTAAAAATTATTAATTAAATAATAAAAATAAAACCGACTACAAAATAATTTCAAAATATGTCTACTGAACTCGGTGCTAAGACAGGTGTATCAGTCGTGGTTAAATCGAATTATAGAGCAGATTGTAATCTGTCTGGGCATTTCTCGATACGCAACCATTTCATTTTTGGCCAATTTTTTTCTAAATATGAATTTACGCGGCTTTGGCAAGCCGTACCATAACTTATTGTCGCTGATATTATTTGATAGGTGTTCTCGTGTTTTTAATATATATGAATAGAAGATAGAATTTGTAAATTATCGCCCAAATCATGAAATGGCGGCGTGTGTATAGGAACGCCCGGGCAAAATACAATCTGCCTTATTCTATAATTGGACTACGACAGTTACACAGCTAACATATAATATCAACGCAAATTACCACCTGAGCAATTCTAACGGTCGTACTACCACGTAACAATTAAGGCGACTTCAGAAGATTATTGTTTGTTTTAGTTTTTGAAGTAAATTTGCCTTTTAATTAAAAGTTTAACTGTTTTGGGTGGTCTAAGGAATATTCCAAGTTAAAGGTAACCACTAAAATGTCGTTTACAGAGGTATAATACTTTATAACTTGGAAACGGAATTTTCTATTTAATAAAAAAGAATCATTTAAATAATTTAAGGTTTTTCCAAGAAGTCGGTGAACATAAATAAAAACATAGGCGTCGAATATAGAACCCTCTTATTTATTACACACTTTTATCAGCTTTGCGTGTATCTAGATAAATAGATGTATCGGACAATTTTATATAATTTTTACCTACTTGTGGACAACCGAATGACTAGAAAATAACCACTCGTATAAAGGACCAATAACAATACAATAATTTAACAACTTTATCCTAGTATTCTGATCAAGATGATTAGGATAAAATAAAATAATTTTATCTTTAGCCTTAATTTTTTATAAATAAATTTAAATATATTTATCATAAATATAATTAAAAAGTGAAATAATAACATGATATAAATAACCCAGATGAGTAGTGGTAGCGCAGTGTGAGTGCCTTGTAAATTTCACAAATTTTTCAGTACGCTAATTACTTCAGCCGCCGCCGGCAACACATAAATTGTTGTTCGCAATTTCTAGTACTGATTTACTTGCTAAGCGGTAGAGAAAACTAGATAAATCCTTCAAAGGAAAAACCGCTTCCATGTTTTCGCTGCAATTTTGGTAAGTTACCGGTTTCATTACACCGGTTCTAATACATCAGTTTTTCAACGATATTGCTGATCAGTACTTGCTATCAGATTAGATTTTAGAAATTCTTTCAACGATATTGCTGATCAGTACTCATTATTAGAGCCGTGGTAGCTCAGATGGTTAGCACTCACTGTAAGCTTCACCCCCACCGGTACCAATGAAATTGTTAATTGTAATTTTAAGTGCTGATTTACCACGTGCTCGCCGGTGAAGGAAAACATCGTGAGGAACCCTGCATGTCTGAGAAATAAAAAAAATATATTTCGAAGACATGTGAAGTTCGCCAAGACGTATTTGGGCAGCGCGGCCATTTCCTTTTCTAAAACCCTCTCAGAAATCAGAGGAGGCCTGTGCCCAACAGTGGGACGTAAATAGGCTGTAACTGCTTGAGCCACGCTCGACATCATGCCATCGAAGCGAAACAATGGCACGACCTCGATCGGCAACGCACCGCGCCTTCGCCAGCGCGCGAGCCCGACTGCCATTCATTCCGCCGCGCCGGCAGCTAGCACAGGAACAAGACGCGCGCGCTACTCACCTCAGTTAACTTATGTTGTACGCAAAGTTAATTTCACTCTTGTAAAATTATTGCCAGTAAAATTTATTTTTACATCGAATAATATTACTTCATTCGGAGTCACATAATTCTTTATTCTATCCTATATTATTATTCTGTTATTTAAAATATAAACGTACGAGTACTTGAATACTACGATTGGGTTTGGTGGCAAGGTATTAACATATACAACTCTCGCCGAACCACCATACTAGTAACCCATAAGGATTTGGGTGCAGTATCTTCCTGATAACGAATCTAAGTAATGAAAAGTCTACGATTGCAATAAAAAATAAATTCGACTGCCACGCGTGGCACATATATTAAATATCCCCCTAAGAGGCAATCAGTTCAACAGTTAAATTTGATAGGCTCAAATTATAATTATCATTTACATAATAAAGACAAAGTAACTAAGGCAAAGTTGTGCATGGTGTCATTTTACTTTTGCTACAGGCATTCAATTATATCATACCAGTAAAGAGTACTGATCTCTAACTGTTTTCACTAAGGATAAGTATTTACAGTATTAAGTATTGAACTAGTTTTTATCTTTATGGTTGAATCTTTTCAAACCCTGGCTTTGATATTAAAATGGTTTGGAAAATCCAAAAGCGCACGCCTCATGAGCGTTTCATTTGATTTTGATTAAAAAAATTGTTGTTAAACTTGTATTCCACAAGGAAGTTGTGCGAGGAAGAAAACGTCTTCTAAATCGCACAGTGGTGGACCGCCAATCACCCAGATGGTGACGATGGTATTTGGAGTTCCGCCGCGATGTGCGTTCGTGAAATTTGGCGGCTGGGATTAATCCGAACAATTCCTCAGAGCACTCCACGTGGTAAATACGAAAGAAAATGCAAAGAGATGCAACATCTCTTCGCAGCGCCAATGAATCGAGCCAATCGGAAAGGACTCGGTCGTCGACGATTGGAGCCGCTTTGCTCTGGATGCGGTCAAGTGGAAGGAGCTGGCACTGGGGAGCCCCTGCCCAGAGATGGGAACAGTATTCCATGTGAGGCCGAACCTGCGCCTTGTAAAGTTGCAGGTGGTGTGCCGGCATGAAATACTGTTCCACTCTGCTGAAGAATTTATAAAAACAATCATTTTTATTTTTATAGACATATTTTTCTTCGGAATCAAGAGTAAAATAAAACATTATGAACAAATTTTACTATAGCGCTAGCCCTAAAATAAAAAAAAAACAGTTGTTTAATATTTTTTCCCGTGGCATAACCTTTTTGTATAAAACAGAATTTTTTTTGGATTTATGGGCTATTTGAAGGATACGTAAAAATTAAACAAGCTAATTATTTTAATTTAATTTTATTGTTTTGATGTATTTACGCATAGGGAGTGAAATCTAAATATTATATAAATTGTGGCAAAAACAAATAGTCAAATCATCACTTCTACTAAAGCAAGGGACGTTTTCTTAGTTGTCGTGACTTGATGTGACTACAAAGGACGATTTTTTCCTCGCAGTGGTATTCCACGCGCTCGCCGACAATCGACTATTTCAGGCAAAAGCCAGTCCATGAAAAATGACACCAGCTTTTTCTTTATTTTTTTTACCAAAAATCGTCATCTTTTTTATTATTTCCATTTTTAGTGGCTTTTTATCACTACTCCACACAGCTAACAGGCACTTTTCTCTACGTGTTACGAGGAGCTGCCCTTGAATCTGATGGTACCAATAACTATTTTTGTTCACTTCAATCAGTTCACTTTTTATTGTATTTCCATATCTGTATCTTGTTTTTCTTTATACATTCTTCTACATCCTTTTTGAATGCCACTAAAGGACATTTCACTTCCACTACTGCGTCTTCGCCTATCATATTATTGGGCGGTACTCCAATAAAGGCAAATTCGTGGTTCACGAGCAACCCGCTCGGCTCGATGTTGACATTTTCTTGGATGGCAAATTGCTGTAAAGTGAGATGTTTATTTTCGACGCCATGTGCGATTGCCGCTATATTACCTAAATTAAATTTACATAAAATATTTTTCACTAACTTGACTTTGCTGGTATTTTCTCTTCTTTTCACTACATATCCAAAATTCGATGCTATTAGCATATTTTTTCTTAGTTCTACCCATTCATCGCTATCTCTCTGATTTAAAGTAGATACTTGTACTTTTTTTGTCCGAAGTTAGTTGCTTTAGATTTTGAATGAACGATTATTTAGCGGCATTTAATTAATCCAATGTCAAATCTGGAGTAGTAATTTAAGCCACATAATCATGTTGATCAGCATTTCCATTCTTTAGCATCCGATTTTTTATATGAGGTTTTGCTTTGTTTAATTTTATTTTCATCACTCTTCGTTATTAAAATTTTTCTGGATGATTTGGGACTTTTCCCAAAAATTATTTATGAAGTAGGTGCCTCGGGTTACTACCATTCATGACGGCAGCATTGCAACGCGTGCGGTAACCCCGACGAAGAGAGAAATTAATTCGCTTTCCCACACAACCTTTACAATGACACTGTTGAAGCGCTCTACTGCATTGGTATCCACGTCTTCAAGCATGTTTCTTGATTTTAAAAGTATAATACTGCAGTATAATCTGTACCCTGAACCAAAAAGTTGTGTTTTTATTACTCTGTTGTGTTTTTTCCTTAGATAAGTAAAGGTTCTAACAATTTTTATGATTACCGAAAGCATGTAGAATAGAATTTTGCATTTCGTTCCTAAAACTTGCTACTGCTTCCGTATTGTACTTTTCTGGCTTGTGCTTTTTTATTGATGCAATAACAACCTTTCGGGTACTCAAATTTTTTATCCAGTCAGCATTTTTCTGTGCACTAAGGCATATTTTGTGTCTTTGGCTACAGCCCTCAACTTGTTGCAAATATTGCGCAGCATATGGTTTCGGCATTCATCTTTTTGAACGATATGATTCTGGTAAGGATTACGTGCCAAGAGTATTTTTAATGCCTAGAAACAATACTGCACCATATCTGCGACCTGCGATCGCTCCAGCGCCGGACAATGTTTTATAATTATTTCCGTAGGATTGCGATGACCAAGAGCCGTCGGCATATACGTCTATTAAAGGTTGCCATTTGTGCTCAACGTTTTTTCAGCTATCGCTGCATCACGCTCATGCGTAGCTGCTTTGGCCATAGAATCAACAGGTGTTGACTCTGATTTTTCATAAACTTTGTTTTGAAATTGAGCATAGGTTGTTTTCGTATGGGTTTATGGGTATGTATGTCCATACATGCTGTAATTTCTTCAAATTACAAAAAAACAAAAAACCGATACCATCAGAAGTAATTCCTGTAACGGCACCCACGTTAGTGTTGACTTTATGTCTACTTTATAAATATTCGCTTGTGACAATAAAGATATCTTTACACATACAGCATCTAAACTTGAATCTGGAAATCAAGCCAATATTTTTTCTCCTATGAGCGATATTTGTGAGAAACCATAATTGAACAAAGAACTGTGGCCGGATATAGTTTACAGGAGCTGGATAAAAAACATTATGTCAATGACTCTTCAACCATAAACTAGCGGGTATATATATATTACTTCTTGAGCCTCGGTCAACGGTTCATGAATTAATAGCCATGATAGCGGTAATAAATTTAACGTTTTAACGAAGACTAGCCATTTGCGCAGGACGGGATTATAGTGCAGGCTGAGATAAACTTTCATTTCTTCATAGTCATTTTGTGATGGAACTGCAATCTCACGTGGCCAAAGAACCCGGACAAGATACACTTTGTATACATAGGCCTCTCCTGAAGCAAGCAACTAAGATATGTGCTTTCCGAGGCACGTTAGTGAAACACTGCCAAATTTCTGATAATGGGCTACTACTGATAATTATTTGATAGAAAACCCAATAAGTAATTTTGGCCCGTCCCGGGATTTGAACCCAGGACCACATGATCAGCAGTCACGTTTACGACCTCTCGACCAACAAAGCAATCTATATAAGTAAAGTCTGTATAAGTCTTCAGCAGAAGGACGTATAAACATCAACATACAAATTTACTGGAGAACAGAGGTCTGCAGAATCCTGAACCACTTGCCTTCATCGACTTCCTGCATCTCTTATTAGGTCGTCACTCCATCTAGTGTGGGGCCGATCCATAATACGCATAAAGGCTATAGATGTAAAGATACTGTTGCTGTAAATTATTACTTCTAATTAAGCTATTTCTTTAATTAAAAAATATAGACTGTAGCTATAGACGCATATACTATTTCTAAATAAGAAGTGAATAAAGTTAATTTTTAGAATTCTATTTTGGAGAAGTTAGATATTTTACAAACAATAAATAAAAAAAATTGCTACACATAAATAATTGATTACGACAAACTAGAAAGAATATTAATAAAACTATTATACAAATATTGTTTATTTTTATGATTTATAACAATATGTAGTGTTCGCATATAACATTCATTGTTTTGTACAATTTTATTCAAAGGAACACCCGCTTAAAGCTCGAATGCTTACAAAAAAATCAAAAGAGTATGAATAATTTCAGGCCATGTTATTGACACCGCTCGGAAAGTATAGGCAAACGAACCGCCCCTGTGTATGACATTTTAATTTTCTGCTCTATTCCTTTTGCACAAAAATAAAGTTCTCTTTTTCCTTTTTCTATGTTATTCCATAGTTAATATCGACGGTGGAAAGGAAAAACACTTGAAGCGACACTTTGGTCGAAAATGAGTTATATACATATTTGAAATCAGCGATTTTTTCTGCGTCGATTGGTCTTAGTTTCGTGGCGATCCGACCACTTTGGTGTCGCTTAAAGTAATGGCACTTTTAGGCTCAATTTTTAAACACGCTAAATTAAGTGACAAAGAATTAAAGCAATTTTGGTCCATTTACCGCTTGAAGTACCGACTCCATAGTTAGATTATTATTTAATGTGTTTTTCCTTTTTTGTTTCGGATAAAATAGGTTACTTAAATCGTTTTTCTCCGTTATAGGAAATGCTATTTTAAACACTACAGGTGTTTTTGCTTACTCCTATTCCGTTGGTGCTTAGTCGCTACATTCGTTTTTCTTTGCTTACCTTATATCTGTATGATGGAGTTAATGTGTTTTTCTTGCATGATTACTATAGTATATTATGGATTTCAGTTGTTTTGGCAATCGCTGTAAAAAGCAGTGATGTCGGTAAAAGTAAACACACACAAAAAACCACATAAATATTTAAATTAACCGACATAGTCTTTTATTCCCAAAACGTCGGTTCATTTAATTTCGCTGACTTCATAAATGAAGACGATAGTCGGTTAAAGTAAGCATTGTTTACAACATTGTGTATTTAAATTAACTCTTCAAAACAAGTATTGTCGCTTCAAGCAATGAATTTCGGTCTCTTTTGTGTAAACGACGTCACTTATATTAGGCAATGATTGTGACGTGGCGCTTCATTCATCGGTGAACTGCCGTCGAGGCACGTCACGTTTCGTCGCATCGCATACAGCGGCATTGGAGATTGCAAGTTTTAGTAAATGTAAGTACCTATAAATATGTAAATGTTCGTGTTATAATGTAAATCGAAATCCAAAACTAATGTTTCTTTATAACGAAGTGATTACCTTATTAACAATCAGGTAGAAACTTGTCACATTCTTAATGAGAACCTAGGTCTGTATTATTATTTGATCGCGCGATCTTTTGATGAATGTGATTCTGTTATTTTGCGAGCTTCATGGTCTTTCTAAGTTGTGAAGATATGCCCTATTTCTTTTAGTTGTAGTTTTATTATTACCCTCATACATTTCTGTTGTTTTGTATTATAGTTTCACAATGGACTGGAAGATGTACTTTAAAAAGAAAATATTGGAAATGGGCGAACACTCCAAGCATGTCAAACGTAAATTGATATTTCAAGAACCACCGGAATGTCAATCTGGAAATAAAGAGTCTTCAGAAGATGCAACTATAGTGCACAGTATTGAGAATGCAAAACATAAGTTATCTTCAAGTGTCCTTGTACAAATTCGCAATAAGTTATCGGAAATTGACTCAGGTACATGAAAAAATTAACTTTTTTTATTTATTTATACATGGGTAGATACAGACTTACATATTAGGTACATAGGTTATTTATTCGATCGCCTTGATCCCACATAATGCGACGCGTGCCCGAAGCGGCAGTTGGGTAGCATTGAGTAGTTTGTATTGTGATACAGGAAATCCTATGAAACAGGCACACCGTCGCGCGAGCTGCTAGGCGTCAGACGTTCTGCTTTTTCTGCGCACATGCTACGCGTTGGGTGGGCCCATCCAACCCATCCCATGGATGGGCCCATCCCACCATCCCACCAGACACAACAGTACATAAATAAGACGACACATAAAGCTAGTGTGTGTAAATACTTACCTACTATAATTTCGTATAAACATCGCAGTTTTTTTACCGATCACATTGTGACCACGTTTTCACACGAAATAGTTCTCTCTTATTTGTACGATTTCATTTCATGATTAATAGTTAGTAATTATTAGTTATGCACCTACTAACTATTGATGCATGTTTTATTATTAGCCTTCACAGTGGACTCAAATCCTACCGGCTCTTGTGTCAAAAAATTTTTCTGGTGCTTGTTGCATTTATTTTTAACCAACTTTAAAAACTGAAAGCCACTACGAAGTAATAAATAACAACCTGTACTTATAATTTGGTATCGGGTGGGGAAAGTCTAAAAAGACAATGAGGAATAAAAATCCAGTGAATCAAAGTATATAACAATTTATTTAATTTCTAGTTGTTCTGTGTGCTTTTACACTTATCCTCGCCCGACTTCAAACTAAAACTGAAAGATTATTTCACCTATTTATTACGTTGTAGTGCTTTTATTTCTAGAAATTGGTTTTTCGTTTCTTAAAATAATTTTTCTAATAATATTTGCCTCATAATAGATACATAGGTAATTTGTTTTATTCCAGCGGTGAGTAATACTAGTAAGTCACCATCTATTGATTGTGAAAGCAGTACTGATCAGCCATTCACCAACAATGACCTTCAAACCGAAAGTGTAGCTGAAATTGGTGCGTATTGTAATTAAAAATAAATTTTGATACCAAAAAACATTTTTGACAGATTGTTTTTTTATTTCAGCTGAGGAGTTGTGTGACAATATTATACTTACAAACATGACATCAGATGTAGCTATACACGACGACGACCAAGTTCTCAAATCATCACTCGAAAACCAATTTGGGAAAACTAATATTGCAGGGGACATTAATGTGCTTCAAGATAATAGGAACCAAGGCCAAAAACGGAAACAAAAGCGTCAAGAGCGGTCTAAAGTAAATCGAAAAAGTTACTTTGAATTTATATCTGACAACGAAGATCCTTTTTTTGCTGATGGTAATTCAAGTTCATGGCAAGGCAGCAGTGATTCAGATAAATCTGAAAAAGCCACAAGCAAGAAAAAAACTAAAAAAAAGAAACTTTCTAAGAAAAAGGTGACAAATGATGACATAGAAATAGTCGAAGAAAAAGGATATAGAAACAAAAAACAAAATACCAAGAAAAAACAAAGGAGGCTAAACAAAAAGGAGAAGAGTATGTAAAATCTAACGGATCTATACGCAAACGGAGAGAAATGAAACCGAACCCGTGTACTGCAAAAAAATGTGGTAATGATTGTCAATCCATACCCGATGAGAGAAGGTTATCTTTATTTAAACACTTTTGGAGCTTGACAAGTGAAAGACAACGAGATTGGCTTGTTTATATGAGTCGAAGAACGGATATTAAGAGAAAACGCAATAAAGATAGCGGACGACGGACCTATTCGTTTGAATATTACATAAATCATGATGAAGACAGGCGAAAAGTATGCCAACAATTTTTATTGAATACCTTAGATGTCACACAAACTTATGTCTACTATACTCTGACAAATGCGTCCCAAGGGGGCTCAAAAGATGATCTCAGGGGCAAAACTATACCTGCCAATAAAACCAAAGAAGATACTCGTCAAAATGTCATTAGTTTTATAAAAAAATTACCAGCGCTACCTTCACATTATTGCCGAAAAGATAGTACAAAACTTTATTTGCCCATTGCTTTTAAAAACCAAAAAAATTTATATCGCATTTACAAGAATCAGAAAACTTCAGAAGGTGTCGACGTGGTCAGTGAGAAAATCTTTTTAAACATTTTCAAGAGTGATTTTAATATCGGATTTCACGTTCCCAAAAAAGATAAATGCATAAAATGTATGAAATTGGATGCCTTAAATACTGAAGAGAGTAAAGCGCAGAAAGAAGAACATCTGAAAGAAAAGGAAGCCAGCAAAGAGAGGTACAGTCAACATCGAGAACTCGCCCAAAAGCGCAATGATGTAGTATGTGCATCATTCGACCTGCAAAAGGTTTTAAATACTCCACATGGTGAGAGTATTCTCTTGTACTATTCACGAAAATATGCCATGTATAATCTTTGCTTTTATGAAAATGGTACAAGAGACGGTTTTTGTTATATATGGGGAGAATCTGAAGGTAAGAGAGGAGGCAACGAAATTAGTTCTATTATCCAGAAATACATACAATTGGTGGACGCACGTGGCATAGTAAAACATTTAATACTGTATTCGGATTCCTGCCCTGGTCAAAACAAAAATAGAATTGTACTGGCCGCCGTTCATAACGCACTGAAACACTGTGAGAACCTTACAAGTATTCAAATGAACTACTTGCTCCCCGGACATACAGAGATGTCTGTGGACTCAATGCACTCTGTCATTGAAGGGTCGGTCAAAAATATAATTGTATGGGCGCCTTGTCAATGGGTTACAGTTTGTCAGTTAGCTAGAAAAGAACCTAGGCCATATAACGTTCATTATTTAGAAAATACCGACTTTCAAGGGTATGATGGGTTTTCCGATAAATACTTTCGAGGAAACTTGACAGGAAAGATAAGCAAATTGATAATTGTTACTTTCAAAAAATCAAATCTTAACGTGATGGTAGTTAAATACATTATGTTACCTGGTGCTGAAGAAGAAATTATACCTATATACGGAGCTCCAACTTCACAAATTGTAAAACAGCTTTACGAGAAGTCTTTACCAATAACTCAGAAGAAATATGAAGATCTGATAAAACTATGTGAAAGTTTTGCCATACCAAGACTGTTCCACAATGAATATATTACTTTACCTAAGGTCGTTGGTGTTGATACGTTAGCAGAAACAGATATTGAGGATGTTATTGATTTATAGTACAAGGAGCAACAACAAACCTTAAGTTTTCATTGTGTGTTTCATTATGTGATTTTAAGGCTCCTATTAATCATTTAATTATGCTTGTATTGTTTTGAAGATTTTACTTATAGTGCTAACAAGGTTGATTAAGTCATAAGACTGAAATTTTTACCTAGTGATTAGAAATATTTTGTTACAGTATTTATATTTGTTAAAATCTCTCTATTAATTAAAGTTGGGTT
This sequence comes from Parnassius mnemosyne, assembly GCA_963668995.1. Classification (NCBI taxonomy): domain Eukaryota; kingdom Metazoa; phylum Arthropoda; class Insecta; order Lepidoptera; family Papilionidae; genus Parnassius; species Parnassius mnemosyne. The sequence goes on along the minus strand of CAVLGL010000046.1, from coordinate 8,010,729 downwards.
TATAAGTTCAAAGTACGTTTGCTATACAGAAGCAAATGACTAATTGTTTTTTTTTTCACAATTTTACTTAGGTATACTTAGTGTTAGTAATGTTGACTAAGTCATAAGACTGAAATAGGTAGTGATTTTAAATATTTTGATACAGAATTAATGGTTGTTAAAGTCTCTAATAATTAAAGTTAGGTTTGTAAGTTCTTCAATATACGTTTGAAATACAGAAGCGGTACGCTGTAATGGTCGTTTATAATATTTTTTGATCGCTCATGAAGATAGTAATGCACCTACACTACGTTTGAAGTTTGTTTTCTCATTGGAATGGGTTTTTTATTATAAAATGTTGTACCAGTAATCTTTTAAAACATTATAATACACTGTTTAATCTCCATATTCTTGTTTTATTTTGGTATCTTTGGGAAACAAACTAGGGACTTCAGTTAAAAATACAACATTGGATTATTACATAGCTAGCGCATAACGTGTTTTTCCTCTACTTAGCATATTAAGGTTTTGTTAGTTAACTGGTTTTTCCACAACCATGTATCTTATGCTCGATACGCTTCAGTTGTTTTTCCTCCTAGTTATATCATTCATAGCTTGTCGCTTAATGTGTTTTTCCTAGCGTTTGTCAAAGTACTGAATTTGTATCTAATGTGTTTTTCCTTCCGCTGTATTTGCCAAAAAACAATTAAGCGACGCATAAATCCTTTCATTATACTAGCATATTTTTCTAAGTTTAATAGTAGACAGTAAATAAAAAATAAAAAAACTGTTTATTACCCTGTCGCTCTAACTTAAAAATTAAATTTTTTATAATTTTTTTTCGGAAAATAAAAACTTTGATCGACTCTCCTGTACAGTTCCAAAATTGTCGCTTCAAGGGTTTTTCCTTTCCACCGTCGAAAATATCTTACTTATCATGTATATCAAATCCGCAACAAGTTTTGTCAAAACGTTTATTATAAAAGTAATAATAATATACGCTTTTTAGTATACATTATTTACTTTTCGAATGTAAGCTTGTTTTATTATGAAAATGACTTTTTATACATTTGTATGTATTATGTTATTTTTTATATTATGTTTTTTTATTCTTCTCTCATTACAGCCTATTTAAAGTCCACTGCTGCGCATGTCTTCCACATAGATTGCCTTATTAGCCACGCTTGAAATATTTCTATTATTTTGAGTTGGTTTTGATTATTATTTATTATTTTGAGATGCTGCTTATGCTTATGATGTATAGCTTACTTATATAATTGTTACCTGTTATTAATATACTTCGAACTATTGAAATTTAATAAATCTGTGGAAAATAAATTAAATAAATTTTACTTCGCCTTTAATATCCCCTCTGTTAAGGAATCTTTAGTTAGGTCTGTTTACGAGGAAGGATTAAAGGAGGAGGTATACTCACTGTTATTTTTTTTTTCAAATTTAGGATATTTTTATAATTTCAAGATAATAATAAAGTTTCATATTTGCCGTCTAAGTTTAAATGCATCAAAAGTTTTAGCTGAATCAATTCAACATAAGCTGCAATTTGTTAGTAGTTTCAAGAGATCTCTACCTGCAGAACAAAGTTCAAAATCTATGGAATTGTTAGTATGTAATGTTGTTAAAGCATATTGCCGTATTATTAAAATGAGACGATTTAAAAAACACTTTCTTAATCAAAAATAAATATTACCAATGTAGATATTTTTTGTAACAATGAGAATTATAATCTTCGATATATTTTGTACGTGGTAAAGCTATGCTGCATCACTTTATACCAGGAATTCTATCTTGCTCCCCAGGAATGGTGACGCATCTGCGTATTAATTTGATGTCTCTGTAACATAGATGCTAAATGTTTCGTTGCGATTATGCAAGTAAGCGGGTTCAAATCCTGCACATAACTCGCGTTCATATTGTTTGATATTATTCCGGAACTGGTTGTTTGTCTTTGAGCAATTTGTGTATGTAAACCACCTCCACAATACTAGAGAGTTTTACTGTGGAGGTAAAATTTCACACACAAATGCAATTAATTAGAATACATTAGTTGAGGTGACACACTAGGTCTATGGGCTATATCATTATCGAGTGGCAGATTCGTACCGGTAGGCGAAGTGTAGGGCGGCCAGGCGGTCTATAGATGCAGGTGGCTCAGGACCGTGCTTTGTGGCATTCTTTGAGGGAAGCCTATGTTCAGCACTGGACTTGTAAAGAGCTGTAATAATGGTGGTGATGATGATGATAGTGTTGCTCTATAGCATAGAGCAACACGGGCCATCAGCGGATTGGAGTGGAGTAGCCATAGCGTTTTCCCCGATTCAAAACTCTCTGTCATTTTTGTGGGGAAATCAGCGCACACAAAAACAATCGTCTGTCACTGCGAAACTCACACATATCAATTAAAATAATAAGCAAACAATTTCACACACACATAGGTACATTATAACAGCAATGCTCGGTGACAGCAACGACTCGGATACAGGCTTGAATCAGTCGGTCGACCGATCTGTATATTGTTTGATGGCGGCCGACCTTTGTTAGTAAACAAATCCGAAACAACACAACCCTTAATATCGTATTTTTTGTAATTTAGAAAGTAAATAGCAAAATGTAATTATAAATTAATTATATATGAAAGGTTACGGCATTCTTTTGTAAATTTGACGTGAATGATCTCTTTTTGCAGTAAAAAATTAAATAATTCGGAATTTTTGTAAAACGTCGATTCAGCGGCGCAAATACATAGTCTACTGAGCAGTGCGGCTGCACTGTTTTATTGTGTGCAACCGCACTGCGCACTAGAGTGTACACGTGGACTTACACTTCGACAGAGGGGAACGCCTGCGTATGGCTACTCCCGTTTGGTCCGCCGGTGGGCTGTGTTGGTATGGGCTATAGCATCCACTTACTCTTAGGTAGACTGCGTACACAATTGTCACAACTAATTTTATAAAAAATATCATTCATTCATTTATTCTTTCATTCCTAACAAAGGCTTCACCGTAGATTGCCTAGTACGTGATATTTGCCAATTTGGCCACGCTTCGTAGGCGGGTTGGCAACCTCAGTTATTTTTTTCTTGTTGTTTTTAGGAAACGCAGCGGCGTTTCGAGTTTTTTGAGTACCTTTCGAGGAAAACAAACCGTAATATGGGCAGCGACCCGCCGGCTTATATTGCTCGTATACGTGAAAACGAAGCCACATAGGAATTAATGGACCACTCCTAATAGGATCTATTTAATAAAAAAAGAATCATCAAAATATCGCCAATTGATGAACATATATAATTTAAAATTAAAAGTTTTGTAAAGCCGCCTTCAATATAAGTTATTAAGAATAACTTAATAACTATTGGTCTGACCTTGATCAAATTCATATGGGACCATTCGAGAAGTATTAACTTTCAAATAATAAAAGAATCATTGAAATCGGTTCACCCAGTAAAAAGTTATGAGGTAACACACATAAAAAAATTAAAAAAAAAACATAGTCGAATTGAGTATCGTCTCCTTTTGGAAGTCGGCAGAAAATTGTAAGCCTCCTTCTTTTTATTAAGTCTGCTAAAAAGCGTTGAGTTTAGAAGCGATACATAAAGTAATATATTATAACATTTTAATTAAAAGCTTATTAAATAATTTGACTTCAGTTTGTTTGTTTGTTTGGTTTGGTTTTTTTTTGTATTTGCATTTTCAGTCGATATCAAAATCAGACAAGAACTGTCCCTCACCGTGTGTATGTCATTTGCAAGGCAGTTAATCAACGCAAGTTATAGTGAGCCAGAAACTCAATACCCTACATACAACACGATTAAATGTTTTACAAAGTTGCACGAAATTGTTTATTAGAATTAATAAGTATCCTTTATTTTTTAATTTGATACTGTAGTTAACAAAAATAGATTCCCACATATAGGAGACATTATTAAACTTTGATAATATTGTGTTTTCATAACATAAAAAATGTACCATATTATGTATTACAATAATAAAATAAAATTACTACACCTATTTACCCCCCAATATTGTGCCAATAACTGGCTGGATTTCGTTTGTTATTAGGCTAGCTATACATATATATTGAGAGAAACAAGAACTAGCCCTCTTGTTTCCGGTGGCGACGACTAGTCTCAGATACAGTTCATCAGTCTTCACCGCACGAGGACTACACGGACTGATAGTCACTAAGGAAATGGTACAAATACAGAGTCATCTTTCAGAGGCTTATATTTACGCTGTTTACTCAGTTCCGCCGCCTCTAACACCACTCCGGCTCTAAACGAGATGGCTTTGAGATGAGAGGCTGCCAAATATCAACGCACGAAGCGTTTTAAATTAAACATTTTTAAAAAGTTTTCAAGAATTAGCTTACTTTAAAAGAAGACTTATTAATCGTAACATAAACAATGTACTAATATGCATATGTATGAACTGAATAAGAGCTAAGTCTGATTGTTTTAGCTTTACTAGGTGCAAAGGCATACGGGAAGCTAATCAATACAATCCTCTTATCTATTCTTGACAAAGAGTAGAGCAGCAAGTGTAATGAGAGCGAGCATAATCACCGGTTAGTTTTTACCTGACTGTCCCAGAAGACGGTAATGTTAATGTTTTTCAAGAGTATGTATGTATGAATGTATGCCTATTTTTTGGCAATTGAACGGGCTCTGTTACCTAAACGTATTGATAGATTTTAACATCTGAGGTCGATAGATTCGTTATGGGAGTGACATGGGCTATACTATATTTATATATTGCATCTGCAAATACAAAAAATAGAAGGGAAGGTTTTTTAGTAAGCTTTTTAACGCAGTCTAGATTGTACTGCTTTAACCATTAAGCTTGTTGTTGTTGTTAATGGAGCCTACATACATACATCCAATCGCTTGGCACAAGCCTCCTCTTGTTACTGATATGGATATGGAGTAATTAATGTACCGCGCTTCTTCAGTGCGTATAGGCGAACTGCACATGTCCTCTATTTATTTTATTTGCAGGTAATAAAGCATTAATTGCCCGGTCAATTATAATGATATCATAGTCGGCATTGTAGGATTATATTGCTTTCAGATATAATAGACCGGTAATCTTCGTTATATAAAGTTGGCAGCGTAAGTTCAATTCTTCGTCTAATTATATCATACTGTAAAATTTCATCACTGAACTTGGGCCACCCTTATTGTAATAAGAACATGCCTTGATCGCCACGCCTGGCCGATGAGTGATTGACGATTTGTCGCTTCTTCCAGTCAAATATCTAGGATTATTTTATTTCTGGCCGAAAACTAAACAAAATGAGTATACCACCATCTATTGGAAGCCGCGTGATGTTTCTGGCATTAACCAAAGTCGCCTCTTCAACAGTAACGGGAAGAAATGAGGTGTTAGATTACCTTATGCTACACCCCACGTCAAAGAAGTTGAGTTAGCTTTAATTTTATATTAAAAAGCCCTTTTTCAAATGGAATCGCAATATTTACTTTATATTTTTGCACAATTTGGTCTTTGAATATTTACAATTCAAACACCCAATTTTTTTGTCAAAGCCAGAACCACCGCTCTGGTCAGTTGGGTAAATAACACACAAATTACACAGAGGTTTGTTTAGTACAACAAACGAACCCACAAATCAGTCGACTACGCTTGTCTTTGAGTGTTGCTTTGTACAGGAAAATTGAAATATATTTATTTACTTGGCTCATCTCGTTTAAATTACATGTAACTTATTTAACAATGTCGTTATTGCATAAAGGTTAAAATGTTTTTGTAATTCGTTATAAACCAATGTTGAACTACAGTTGATAATAAGTGGTGATGTACACTAGAAATGGTAAATTGCGTAGATTCCAATTGAAAGGACATACCAAGAATAGCCTATGGATCAATGGCAACATTACGTATGTATAAAAGCTATACAATTAGCACAATTTTTTATATTTTACATGACAATTATTACGATCGAACGGACGCTTCAGAAATTCGAAACCAATTTAAAGAGTGGCCTTTATTCTTATTTCCGACGCTGTACGTAAACGAAAACATTAATTAAATAAGTTGTTACAGATTTGTAGTTTGTCGCATAAAAACATCGATAGTTTCTGCTCTGGCACAAAAAACTTGTATATATTGTAATTCCTTGCAATTTTACACTTAAGTATTTCTAGTTGAACACTAAGGCAAGCACAGGTCTTATACCATACAGCCTAGTCTGATGTGAATTTTTGTCAAACTGAAATATCTTTAATTCCTGACTTTCTGCAGTAGTTCGATGAACAAAAAAATTTTTCTAAATTTCAAACTTTATGTTTCACATATTTTTAATTTGTAGATCCAAGAAAAAAGTTCGCCATTGTCCTTTGCAACATCGTACTTCGCGAAAATCTTAATTTATTTATTGTATTTCTTGTGCAATCGTACTTGGTAAAAAGCCAAACTGTCTTTTCTTTTTAAAGTACTTATAGTATTAGTCTGTCAAAAGTATAATACATACTGGTTATGAAACAAATTACATTTGAATTTAGTAATAAGTCCACTATAACCAGAACCCAGAACGGTTGCAATTAAACGAAAGTTTAGGCTCGATTAAATGAAGAATTCCTTTTTGCTTAGGATACCGCCAAAACTATTATATATTTCTGTCGGCAAGTAGTAGTGCCACACTACTGTGTTTCGGTCTCAAGGATATATAATCTGCAGGATGTGAGGCATTTCATCTTGGACCTCGGAAATGATAACGCATCTGTAGCCATCTTTGGTTGAAGTTGGTTGCAGGCGTCCATGGGCTACAGTAGCCGCTTAGGGTCAGGTGGATTGTAAGTTCATTTGTCTCTTAAATATTATAGGCAGCAGAAGTTGGATTTATTTTTTGGCCCTAAGTTAACTCTTATAAATGTCACACTATATTTACGGAACAGGTGAGAGCTTTCAACAACGGATGGTCCTCAGAAAAGAAGGGTTCTCGAGCGGCAGTCTCATAGCTGTGAGTAAAATGTTAGGCAACCAACCAACTAGATAGAATAACGGCTTGGTCATAAAGTCGATGTAGGCAGATGGCGCAGTACCTTATTTTGTAGCCTTAAAAAAATTTAATGCCAATGAAAATCAAATAAAGACGATATTGCTATAATAACCCTTAAATACTAGTAGGTTCCGTACGGACCCAAGTAGAATCAAGTTTTTGTTTATATCGCACATATCAAATAATAATAATAATGAACTATTACAACCTACTGTGTAACCTCCTAGTTCGTCGATGCGCGCAAAATTGTGACGGTACGCATACGGAATTATTATGCGTTTTGGAGATTACAGGAAACACGTGTCTGTACAAATACACAATAGTATTAAGTGGACCCTATTCACACAGGTGTTTTTTTTTTCTTTTAGTAATAATTCAAAATTTAATGAGCTTCCGTAAGCATACAGAAGTTATCAACGTGGCTAAAGTAGGCGAGGAAAACTTCATACAATTTGAGCGGCACTCACTCATGACAATGCAGTACAAGGACGTGTGTTTGTCACACGACGCGAATGCTTAGTTCCGCCAAATGCTCTCCAATGAAGTTTTACCCTAATTCTTAAAATAAAAATGATACAAACATAAGAAAAATAAACGCAAAATTTATAATATTTGATCGAAAATTTATATCGAAACAAACTAAATGGAAATAATTAAACCAAAGTTGACGGCTCCGTGGCGCAGTGGCTTAGCAATGAGTTGCTGCGCTGGGGAGCGCGGGTTCGAATCCCGCACGGAACAAATATTTGTATGGCCTATAAATGATTGTTCCGGGTCTGGATGTTTGTCCTTGTGAAATGTGTGTTTGTAAACTGCCTCCACGATACAGGAGAAAATCCTAGTGTGGGGGTAACGTTTTTTTTTAAAATAAAAAAAAAAAGTGAAATTTCTGGAACACCAATTTAAAAAAAAAAACCTTATCTTCTTAAACCTCACTGAGTTAAGTTTCTAAAAGGAAAGTATTTTTAAGTGCTTTTTAGCGACAATTTTCCTCCCAAAGTGACTTTGTGATATCGCCTTTTAAAAATACAAAAAGAAATGTTTTACAATTTGCTAAATCCTTATCCGATTATTAAATATTGATAACTTTCTCTTCGACAGTTTCAATTTGAATGAAGTACTTGATCGAGAAAATATACTCTCAAACTTGATCACGTTCTCAATAAGAGTTTTGGATGATAAATCCAACATACATATATACATATATCAGTGCCAGTGACTTAAGCCGATCGGGAAGAACTCGGTCGTCGACGATTCGAACCTCTCTGCGCTGGATGCGGTCAAGTGGAAGGAGCTGGCACTGGGGAGCCCCTGCCCAGAGATGGGAACAGTATTCCATATGAGGCCGAATGTGCGCCTTGTAAAGTTGCAGGCGGTGTGCCGGCATGAAATACTGTCCCGCTCTGCTGAGCACGCCAAGCTTTTTAGAGGCCAATTTGGCGTTCACTTCCAAGTGACCACGGACCTGCACGTCACTCCGATACTGGCTGAGGCAACAAGAGAAGTGCCTTTAAACTGAGGAGATACGACAAAAGGGTACCTTTTAGCGGTAAACGCGCAATCTTGTGCCTTCTGGGGATTGCATTGGACTAGATTTAGTCGCCCCCAAGCCGAGATTTTGTTCGAAAAAGTCTCGACTTCAGACTTTTTTTTAAGGTCGTTCTTTTTTTCAGATTTTATAAGCTTACCATCAGGGTATAAAAGCTCTAGATTAACACTAGATAAATGGGTAGAGTTCTTTTTCCTTATATCAACACTTTCAAATAAAACTTCTTTATTATTTAAATATTTAAGAAAGTTAGTGAATAGATTCATTTTGTTAAACAAAAGCCAATCTGAAGCTACTGTACCTTGGACTCTTACTTTTTCTTTTTCTCCACTAAGTCGAAAACATGGTTACAGGCAAGGTATGAGTGCCTGCTGACGTAAAATTTATGATTTATGTTCTCGACCGTATAATCTGGATGGACAACGATATAATGGCAAATGGCATCCATTTTAATATTTCTATTTTGGCCACCACACTGGTCTGAGTACATAATTTTCTTTTTAGTTCTTACTTCCTCTTTAATGTTACGCAACAGGCCTAGAACCTACCTTCTGCAAACCAATAGAAGCTATAGTTTCATTCCAAACACACATTGTTACTTCATCGTTTTGTGCATTATAGATCCCTAAGCAATATTTACAAAGCTGTCTTTTGTAATAGCAGACGCCGGTAGAAACAACAGGAGTAGGTTACTCGTAAAATTTTAATGAGATCAAACACTATGACCCTTAAATTAGAATCAGCTTAGGGCTGGTTTTTATCTTTTTTTAAATTATTTATTGCGGATTCAGCCTTTAAAAGATGTTGGTTCCTTTGAGTCTCAAGTTCATTACTAGTGCTGGGTGCTTCTTCAGCTTCTATTTTTATTTTAAAGCTATCACATGTCTGTATGAGTCGGTTATGGGTGGCTGAAAAGAAAGGTTGGATTGCTCATTAATAACTTTTCTGAACATGAAATTTGATACTTTTTCTGAAGGTGAAGTCTCATTTTTGTATATAGAGATTTGTGTAGGCGCTAAAACATTCGATTAGTGCTTTTATGCAAGGTATAATAAGACTCGTTTATATCCTCGCAAACGTCCATGGATACTACACTATCCAAAAGAAAAGTAGCGTTGTCTTTCCTGGATACTATAATATCCATAGCGTCAAGTTTTATAAAACTGACATCTAGGGTACATCAGCGGTTCTTTTTGTGAGTTTTGTTTATGGAATTGATGGCTGAGGAACTACATTACGTAATAAATACGAGATAGCAGTGTTAAAAGTCTTAAAGAATGAACCATAATTATCTTCAGTGCTAGAACTCTCTGTAGAAATCTATTGATAAAGTCTATGACTGTTTGCATCTTGTGCTTTGGAGTTTTCTCTGAAGAAGAAACTCCAGACAATCTGCCATTACTGACGCCAAGAATGTGTTTAAAAAGTCTTTGCACAGCATAATATGCAAGCCATTATCATTGGGAACTTGATATACCATTAAATTTGAACGCCTAAATTCAACAGAAGCAGTACAGTTAACAGGCACACGACATATATTTTCGGCATCATCTTTATTAAAGAAAAGAGGTAAAACGATTGCAGATCATAATTTCCCATGACGTAAAAGCTGTTGAAGAGATTATTCTGCTAGTTAGGCATAACTTTTTCATGTCACTTTTGTTTGAAAATAAATTTGCGGGCAGTATCAGTTTGTTTTGGTGGCACTATAACACCTTTAACATTAATATACTCCTCACCTCTTGAACGCTTATACTTTCTCATATTCTTCTTCCACTTGCTAGGTTATCTCACTCTTTTCCTATGATTATTTTGGATATCAATAATATCAGAATTTATATTGTTTGGCAATTGGTTTTTACCCACCAATTTACCAAGCAAATCTGTAAAAGAAGTTGGCGTTACGTCCAGATGGCTGATAATCTGAACTACCAATTTTATGGAATATACGAGTATTAATATATTACCTTGCAGTTGATTATCCACATTTCTTGAGTTTTCTTGTTGTTTGTTGTCCATATTAAAAGATATTATTCACAAATTATAATTAATTATTCACCCACAATCTATTCAAAGGCAAACAAATAGCAGTACGGGTACTTTGGAATTAGATATTATGTTGAACACCAAAACAATATAATAAATTGCCATATATTGAATAATCACTGAATTTTTTTAGGCCACTCTAGTTCAATTAAATAATTTAGTTTTAACAGTTTTATAATCTTAAAATAAAATAGTTAAAAATGTAGTTACGCCACTATGGTTGCCATGGCCTCATATGTTATGTATAATATATTAATAAAGTTATATTCCCGACGGTTGAACTCTGACTACCAGAGTAGAATAGCAGCTTAATGTTGCTGTGTTTTGTATCCGTAAAGAACCGGAGACCCTTTTTACTGGAAATGAGGCTTTCCATCTCATTTCTTAGAGCTAACAACTTCATTTTGATACTTAATCTAGAAGAAATGTAGATGTCTATGGGCCACAGCGTCCACTTACTACCAGGTGGACTGTATGCTCGTTAGTCGCCCTTATTATATAAAAAAAAAATCTGAAATAAAGTATCTTATGCACTTCATAGTGCTTAATTTAAACCTAAAAGTCTTTACCTGAAATCTCTTAATATAAAATCATTACGATATTGTCTTTATTCGCAAATTTAGTTCAAACATTAAGTGTATTTTAACAATAATTTCAAGTAAAATCATATGGATCATCACCTTGCATCAGTAGTGTCATTTAAAAATCATTTTTAATGACACCACTGATATTATGGCATTTAAAATTAACTGCAATACACAAACCGACATGGAAGAATAGCATTGAAAGTGGAACCGTTCTGGTACTAATCTGGTAATATCCTACAAGCATTTTGATTACGGCTATTTATCCCTCGGCAGATGCCCCTGCCCAGCAATGGAACTATAACAGCTTAAGAATCCGAGTGATAATATTCTATAATCAGCAATATACCAACCAATCCCCAGTTTAATCAAAAGCTATTTGGGTGACTAAAAATTGAGACATATTTTCTGGTGAATGTTGATCGTTAACTGCATCAACTTCATAATTCATTATCATCACAAAGTTGTATCGTTCTTTCTTATTTGGTTCAAAATCCATAATGGGAGCATTTTTCTGTATACAGCATCCACAGTATCGTTTTCAGGACAAGGAAAAACCTGTCTGCAGTTTCCGTTTATTCCGTACAGTGACGTTTCGCTTTAAAATTCAAATTCAAAGATACATGTTTCATGAGGTTACTCCTTTGTGAAAATTCATGCGTAATGTATGAACATTTGTGACTTTAAGAAACAAAGTATACATAACATATAACATAATGTTTGGACAACTTCAAACTGCAAATTAAGTAATTTATATAAGGCCATTAACTTAAATAGTGTAAAAAGCCGCAAAGAGCGTGTGTCACGTAATGGCGAATTAAGTTGATTCACTAACCAATGTTATTCCGTGGGTTTTTTTAGAGGTAACATAGGGAAATGAAACATGAGATAGGCAGCACTATTGTACTGTTATCAACTTAAAATAATAAAAACATCGGTTGCCATCCCAACTACCAGACTTGACAACTATAAAATAAATAATATTAAAAATTGGTAAATCCAATTGTGCTTAACTTATGCCCATTAAAAAATTACGTATGATTATACTATTTTTTAAGTTGTTTAAATACACTAATAAACTTATTATTATACTTCTAATTTTCTAATAATTTTATGTCAAAGTTCAAATACAAAAAGTTTGGAAAATCCAAAGTGCACGACACGAAATGATAATTAAATTAAATTATTTAAATTTGATAATTAAAAACTAAAAAAATGTAAATTTTAGTTCCATTTGTCAAAGAGTTCCAGTAGCAGTAATCGAAGTACACCTTCAAGGCATTCCATCAAGTCTGTTGTCATAAAATTAATAATAATATCTTACCTTGTTCAAGTATGTATCAAATTTGGTTATTGGAATATATTGTATTTCTAAAGCGATCGATATTTTTCAGCACGAACCGCTGTTTACAAATGACCACTCACGACGGCGGCTGAACCCGGAGTAAAAAAGTACTCTGTGGCCGGGAGTGAGGCAAAGTGCATTTAGTAAAATAAATTTATACAAGGCTGCTAAAAACACCGAAAATTTCGCTATTTCTCAGCCGAAAAAAATTAATTAAACTAAACAAAACAAAATTAAACTGGCATTTACATTCCATGGCTTCATGATGTAGGAGTCTTTTACTATTTTGATTAGCTGGTTATATCGAGTCAATTACTGAAACAAAATTGTTAGCATATTTATAAATAAGCAAGTCATTCTGCTCTTGCTCATTTTTCACAAAAATATAATAAAAATTTAGCACCCACGCATTTAATTTATATTTAAGCAGTGTTTCTCGAATATTTATATAAATAAAATTACCGACTTACAGAGTTCGTTGCATTGACCACGCCTCAGCATGCACTTCGTGACAAATTTTGTGACGTGAGCGCAAGGCTACCCGCGATTTGCAATCTACATAGAATCTAGAGTTGCATGTGACCTCTGCTGATCTCTGCGGTGGCGCCTACTGATTTATTCGTGCGCAAATCATTTTATTTTACTATATATTTATTTTTGGTTCTATTTACCCCAACAATTAGTGTTTTTGAGTCTTCCGAGCATAGGTTAAGCGTATTAAAACAACAACGCAAACATTAGAGTTACAAGATTTCAAGATAATTTATCATTAGTTATACATAAGGATTCTAAATATATTTCAACCGTAGAAATTCGTTAATTAATGTTAAAATTTAATAAGTTGGAAGAACTTTCCAGCACATTCGACGTAGTTCAGTCTCAAATTAGAATAAAATAAAAATAAGCTTTGTTTTCTCTTCTAGTCTTGATGATGAACTCGAAGAACGCGATGAAATGGAGACCAAATTTTGTATTTTAATTGCTATTTCTCAATTAATTTAATTTCTTTTTAATTCAGAATAGGATGTTGTAAAGTCAGTCTCGAATTTAAAATCATATACATAATAATTTTAAATCTTCTGGTGATGGTGAGCTTTCAGCGTTTTGTGATAAAGTTGATTTACCAACTATTAAATTACCTACGTTAAATGGATACTATTTAAATTGTCTTGAGTTTCGCGCTTCTTTTGATTCACTGATACATAAAAATGTCCAAATTCCACCGATGAATAAGTTTCACTGTAAATGTTCATCATTGGAAGAGGATGCGGAATACTATGTTAAATCGATCGTATTTGCGGCATGTAATTTCTAATTAGAGTGGTAACTGTTATGCGATAGGTATAACGATAAAATAATTTTAATAAACAATCATTTAAAGTTGTTGTACAATATAAAACCTTCACAAAAGAATCATACAAATGTTTAAGAAACATGATAGATCACGTGTCTAAAACTCTTAGAGCACCCAATGGGTTACGGGAGCCCATTGAGCAGTAGGACACGTTGATTATTTTTACATACATACATATACATACATAAACACTCACGCCGGTCACCCAGAGGGGTAGGCAGAGACTACGGACTTCCATTTGGCGCGATCCTGACACACCTCTCTCGCCTCTTTTACATCCATATATCTACGCATACACGCTCGTCGGTTAAGAGTACTCCTAATCTGGCCCATTTTTAATGTATCGCCGATTTGGTCGATAAACCTTCGTCTAGGGCGTTCCTTCCCGACCCTGCCGTTCACTTCTGCAACATAAATTTGCTTTGTAACTCTTTCCTCATTCATTCTTTCTACGTGACCAAACCACCGAAGCATTCCTTTCTTAATCCTTGTCACAACGTCATCTTGCAAACCACACTTTTCTCTTATTACACTATTTCTCACCCTGTCATTCAGATTCAGCTCTAGCATACTCCTTAAGGAACGCATTTCTACAGCATTTATTCTACTCTCATACTTCTTCTGCCAGACCCAACTTTCACTACCATACATTAAAGTGGGTACTAACACAGCATTATGAATTGCCATACGTGCCTTAGTTGACACATTCTGACTCCTCACAATAGCGTGTAGAGCCCTATTCACTCTATTTCCTGCGTTCACTCGTCGTTCTATATCCTTATCATATCTACCATCTCTGCTAAGTAAACATCCCAAATATACAAACTCATCCACTTGCTCAATCAACTCCCCTTCTATTCTTATTTCACATAAAGTTTTACTTTCTTCTCTTTCAAAAACCATCACTTTCGTCTTACTTGCGTTCACTTTCATACCCCTTTCTTTCAATGACCAATTCATTAAAGTAACCATCATTTGCAACTCGGCCGCCGACGATGCAAATATGACTTGATCATCGGCGTACAAAAGGCATTTGACTCACCCATTCTCAACCCACATTCTTCAACTTTCAAAGTTTGCAAACAACTGTCCATAAATAGGTTAAACAGCCACGGGGAAGCAACACATCTCTGTCTGACACCTTTATGAATGCCAAACCAGTCCGAGTAGACCCCGTTGATCCTGACACAAGCACTAGAGTCCCTATAAAGAGACCTTAATGCCTGTATCAAGCCAGCGCTCAACCCAAATGAGTTCAGTGTTTGCCATAACACGTTCCTGTCCACTCTGTCATAAGCCTTTTCCAAGTCCAAGAACGCACAAAAAACTTTCTGGTTTTTAGCCAAGAACTTCTCCGCTATCATGCGCATGGAAAAGACTTGATCCGTACACCCCATCCCCTTTCTAAATCCAGCTTGCACATCCCAAATTTTTACATCAGTTTCTTCCATAACTCTTTCAATTAACACCTTAGCATACAGTTTACCCACAGTGCTAAGCAAGCTGATACCACGGTAGTTTTTACAGTCCTGCTGCGACCCCTTTCCCTTATATATTGGGACTATAACGGCTTTGCACCAGTCTTCCGGTACCCGTTTCAGTTCCCAACATAAATTAAACAAGGTGTGCAGCAGGCCTGCAACCACACCCTCACCAGCCCTTAGCATTTCGAGTGATACTCTATCATATCCGGCTGCCTTACCTGCTTTCATGCTTTTCATTGCTTTCATTATTTCATCTACACTTATCTCCCTACCTCTCTCCACTTCTTCCGGAATTTCTATTTCACTTATTTCAGACGACTCTTCACTCTTTAACACGCTTTCAAAGTATTCCTTCCATCTCTTTAAATTCGAAACTTCATCATTCAGCATGCAGCCATTCTCGTCTCGTATAGCATTCATTCTAGGCTGTTTTGAATTTCTCCTAGCAGTTCTTACGAGCTTCCAGAACATTTTAATATTTTCCTGGAAGTTATCAGATATCCTTCTATCATTTTTATCTATCCTTTCTTGCTTTTTCCTTTCAACAACTTATTTTACTCTCTTATTTATACGTCTAAAGTTTGCCTTTTTTCTTTCAATCTCATTATTCATACCGCCAGAATTACCAGCTTTAGTTGCTAGTAAATCTAGCCATGCTCTCTTCTTTGCTTCAACTTCCATGCGTACCTCATCATCCCACCACAACGTATTACTTTTCCTTTCATTCGTTTTCTTACTTACACCGCATACTTCGGTGGCTGCATCCACCAAAACTTTCTTAATATTATTCCATACATTATTCAATTCTAAATCATTCATACATAATTCATTCAACCCACTTATATTTTCCCTCAGTCTGCATTTATACTTCTCTTTCACACCTTCATCTTGTAACCTCTCTATTCTTATACGCTGTAACGCAGTGGTAGACACCGATGTCCGATGCCGCCAACGTCTGAATAGACCATTAATTCGGCATAAGACCAAGTAATGATCCGTCCCTACGTTGCACCCCCGGTAAACCCTTGTATCTACCACTGCGCTCCTTATTCTTTCATCCACAATTATAAAATCTATTATGCTTCTATCATCCCCTCTTTCCCATGTATACATGTGAATCCTCTTATGGCGAAAGAAAGTGTTCGCCACAAAAAGATTCTTTTCCACACATACGGTGAGGAGGTCTTCACCATTCTCATTTATTCTTTCATCGCCAAACGTTCCTAATATCCTTTCATAACCAGACCTCTTCACCCCCACCCTTCCATTAAAATCTCCTAACATAATAATATTTTCATTTTCCTTACATTTCATCAACACCAGCCTTACCATGTCCCAAAACTGCTCTCGGATATAAGTGGGCTTAGACATATCTGGGGCGTACACCCCTAGCACAAATAACTTCTTTAAGCCCACTTTCATTCGTATCCACAGCAGCCTTGGGCTAACACATTCATACTCTTTCACACATTGACCCATTCTTTCTGAAAGGATGACACCGACTCCCTGGCATGCCCGCTCGGTCTCGTCTACTCCAGACCAGTAAGCGGTATACATGCCATGTGCAGTGACATCTCTTCCCTTTCGTTTCGTCTCGTTTACACATAACACATCTATTCCTCTATCATTCATCATTTCGCATACTTCATCCATCTTATCATTCATTGCTCCACATACATTCAGCGTAGCCAGACGGGCCTCCGCAATCCACTTTTCGCCCCTCCGGGAGACAGGACGTGACGGGTGGCGAACCTCGTCGCCGGTTTTACTCCCGGAGATTCTTCGCACCCCTGCCCCATTAAAGGGGCGCCGGGAACTCGGGGCCATTTATTTTTCTACTAGGCTCATGGTGCGAACTAAGGGGGTGGTAGATTTTACGCCGCTACCATACGGCGAGGAGCCGAGTCTGTCGCTTCGGCTTTGTCGCTCGTTTAGCACCACCCGGGGGACACGTGTAGGGTGGGCCTAGGATTAGGTGGTCGAAGCCTACGGACGCGAGCGACTCATCCCCCATTATTTTTACAATGTCTACCAAACTACATAGCGCCACAGGTTGTCAATTGGAAGAACATAAAAGCACAATATGAGGTTCTGCTACAATAGACGAGATTTATAAATTTTTGCTTTGTAAATCTCGTCTAGTGTAAAAGTCGTTTTTGCAGATGTTCTAAAAACAATGTAATTTAATAAAGTCGAGCCGTATAAGAATAAAAGGTTATGTTATAGCAAAAAGCACGTTACACATAAATCTACTTTTTCTTTTTTGTCTTCCGCGGTAGATTGTAATGCTAAGCCATTAAGCATTGCGTGTTAATAAAGTTTTTTAGATACCAATACAAACTCACCTCCAGTAATTATTCATGCCAAATTAAGTGGTCAAGTATTACTTTATACGGCGCTAGTGAAGGTGGTAAACCAAGTGATAATACTACTTACCTTGCGCGGGCACTTCTCGATAGCAGCAGACAGTTGTCATTTGTTGCCAAAAAGTTTAAAATTAAATGGAGGTTACCTGTTTCAAAAACAAATAAAATTACAATTAGCGGTGTCAATGAGGCCAACTCTATAAACTACTCAGTGTTGTGCCTTGCGAACTAGGTCAAGAGTTTGTACGTTAAACACAAACGGCATGTTTGGTTAACCAAAAATTTCATCAAGCGTACCAAACTTTGAATTGGATCTAAGAAATTTAAATTTACCTAGATACGTTGAGTTAGCAGATCTAAACTTTTACAATCCTGCAGACATTGACTTTCTTTTAGGAGCAGACATATTTTGGGATAGGTATCAAAAATATTAAATTGGGGCGAAAAAAATCCACCCTAAAATAATCTAAACTAGGCTGACTGGTTTCGGGGCCACTTAGGGACGATACTATTGACAAAGTTATACATATTAAGTGCAACTTTTTACGAGAGATACGAGAGTCTGTCGCAAAAATTTGGGAACTCGAAGAAGTTCTTACTTCAAATAAAATATTGTCGACGGAAGAACAATTCTGTGAGTCTCATTTCACTGGAAATATTAAGCGTCTATCTAATGGTAGTTTTTATATTGTTAATATTAGAAAATGCGAAATTCTACGACCACCATTTGGGTATTACCTTTCTCATCATTCATCATTACAACCTTTCATAAGTCCACTGCTGAACATAGGCCTCCCCCATGGAATGCCACAAAGCACGGTCCTGATCTACCTGCATCCATCGACTTCCTGTATGTCTTACCAGGTCGTCACTCCATCTCGTGGGGGTCACCCTACACTTCGCCTACCGGTACGAGGCTGCCACTCGAGAACCTTTCTTCCCCATCGGTTGTCGATTCTTCGAGCTATATGGCCGGCACACTGCCACTTCAGCTTACTAATCCGTTGGGCTATGTCGGTCATTCTAGGTCTACTGCAGATATCCTCATTTTTAAGCTTATCACGCAGATAAACTCCGAGCATAGCCCTCTCCATAGCTCGCTGAGCGACCTTGAGCTTCCTCATACGGCCACCAGTGAAGGACCACGTCTCATATCCGTAAGTCATCAACACGCACTGTTTGTACAATTTCGTTTTAAGGTTTTGAGGTATGTCTGACGAGAAGATGTATCGTTGTTTCCCGAACGCTGCCTAGCCGAGTTGAATCCGTCGATTAACCTCTCGGTCGAAGTTGGACTTACCTAGTTGGACTATTTGTCCCAGGTAAACATACTCGTCAACAACTTCGAGCTTAGTGCTCCCAACAACTACCGGCATAGGTGTGACATGGACATTAAACATGATTTTGGTTTGTCCATGTTCATCTTAAGACCTACCCGTTGGGAGACACTATTGAGGTCATTGAGCATGGTGCTTAGATCTTCCAGCGATTCTGCCATAAGGACTATATCGTCGGCAAATCGAAGGTGAGTGATGTACTCGCCATTGATGTTAATACCGCATCCTTTCTAGTCCAGAAGCTTGGAAACGTCTTCCACTGCAGCGGTGAAGAGTTTCGGGGATATAACCTCACCCTGTCTTACACCTCTCTGCAATTGGATAGGTTTCGTTCTCTGGTTCTGTACTCGGATATTCATTGTAGCCCTACTGTACAAGCACTTCAGCACTTCGATATACTGGCAGTCAACTTGGCACCACTGAAAGGACTGCAGCACCGCCCAAATTTCGACGGAATCAAAGGCTTTCTCATAGTCCACATACGCCAGACATAGTGGCAAATTGTACTCTTCGGACTTCTGTACAATTTGCCGAAGGGTATGTATGTGTTCTATGGTGCTAAAGCCATTTCGTAAACCATCTTGTTCGGGAGGCTGGCAGTCGTCAAGTCTGCGCGGGGGACGATTCATTATGACTCTCGAAAACAGCACATAGACGCGGCTCAGAAGGGAAATCAGTCTGAAGTTCTTCAAAAGAGCATTGTCACCTTTCTTGAAGAACAAGACTACCGCACTTCTCCTCCACACCTCCGGTGTAATGCCAGCATGGAGGACGGAATTATAGAGCCTCTGAAGGACTTCAAGTACCGGTTTTCCACCCGCTTTCAGATGCTCCGCTGTAATTTTATCCTCGCCTGGGGCCTTGTCGTTTTTAAGGTGCTGGAGAGCCATTTTAATCTCGCTCAGGCTCACATCCGGGATATCTTCGGAATAGTGTCGGATAAGACTCTATCTCGTTGGATCGTTACTCACACTTGCGTGTGGCTCCAACGATGACGTGTACAGCTGCCCATAGAAACTCTCAAAATCTCAGGTGCCTCGGAAACGGTGCTGCCACACTCGGACATCAGCTTTGACAATTGGCTCTTTCTGGCAGACAGATCTCTGGCAAAGACTTTGGAGCCTTGGTTCCGCTCGATCGCTTCTTCAATACAAGCTGTATTGAAGTTACGTAAGTCCCGCCGCATGGATTTGGAGATCTGTCCATTCAGTTGTTTGTATGCTGTCTAATCTGTTGAAGAATGTAGCTTCATCTCCCGTCTAACAGCCATGAGATTGAGAGCGCGATCGGAGAGTTTTTGTGTTCTTCTGCGGCGGGTCTTGCAGAACTTAGCTCAGACCGCATGGTCAGTTTCCACGAGCTTGTCATTCATATCGTCCACTTCATTGCAGTCTTCTAGGCACTGAAAACGGTTTTGTAACTCGAGCTTAAAGGTTTCGGGTCTTTGGAACAGAGCACGAGGGGGACGGAGTGTTGACTTCATTAGACGAGTCCTCTCCAACTTAACGTTTAGTTTCATTGTGTCTCTAACCATTCGGGTCATAATAAAGTCAATCTCATTTTTGTCGAACCGTCGGGGGGAAGAAAGAGTTCATCATAAAGAGTCCCTCTTTTTCCATGAAGTCGGCCAGCTGCTGGCCCCTTGGGTTCCGTTGCCCTTACTTCAAACTTCCTAAATTCCCCTACTTTCAGCTCACCGTTCTCTCTTGTGCCTAGTTTTGAATTGAAGTCTCCCATTAACACCGTATATTGGGTTTTTTCTTTTATTAATACCTTTCTCATTACGCGGTAATCAAGGATGAAAAAGAAACCACGATATTGCGATATTTTTGACACATCGTGCATAACTACATCAAACAAGTCTTTAAATGATATACATGCCGTAGGGCCTATTGTGCAAGACGATTGTTTTCAATTTTTGTGCGATTTCGCCAAAATTGGTACGTAATCAACGGCGACAGTGAGAAGATATACCGACAGGTGATGAATCAAAACGGAAATCGCATGTAACTAATTTTCTTGCGGGACGATCAATTTAGGCCTCTTAAATTGTTGCTAATAAACCCAGTTACATACGGAAATGCATCGGAAATAGCAAACACATGTACTGATACAATTGTAGGGAATGTTATCAGACATGATTTTTACGTCGAAGATTTGATTACTACAGATGACGATAAAAAAGAAATGATTCATATTGTTACGAGCGTTATTCAAAATCAACTAGATTTATAAAACCACGGTTTTGAGCTACGAATATTAACAACAGATTTTCCTGATATTTTTGATAATACTACTTCTAATTGTTAGTCTCAAGACTTTTCAAAACAATCTACTGTTCTTGGCTTAAAATCGCCTCCTGTCACAAAATACCCTAGCCTTTTCATTTAAATTTGAGACTGTGCTGTAAATGACTAAAATAAATATTTTATCAACGACATGCAAAATCTTTGACCCACTCGGCTTACTTTCCCCTTGCACAATTTTATAGAAATTATGACAAACTAAACATTCCTGGGATGAGTTGATTCCAGACAATATAAAATTATTGTGGTTTGTATATAGATCTAATATAAGGCATTTCTCAAATATTTCAATACCCAGACATGTAACCCTTGGAGAAACGTTGAACGTGTGTTAGGTTAGTGCTTTTGCAATTTGCACATAGATTACGTTAGCGCAAAATTAAGGTTTTATTTACACCAAAGGATTTATTAAAAGATTATTTCTGTATATGAGTATTTAATTGTTAAGGGTTTTGGCGCTTTATATTTTTTATTGTTTCCTAAATATCAATAATGTCCTTTAGGCTGAATTTCAGTCTTATTGGCCCGACTCAACGGAGACTAGCCATTTATGAACGACCTTGAGATATTGTTTACGAACCTTTCGTAAAGAGTAATAGTGTGCTGTAATATTACGTATGCAAGTACGAATGGAGTACCGAAATTATACTATAATGACGCAGGAAAAGACAACGAGTGTGTGCGCAGGCTCAGGTGCCCTTTCTATTCCTTTTCTCTCTTAGTCCGATTGGACGGTATTTTAACACAAACATAGAGAGTTTGGACGTGGTACCAACTGCTTTACGTGCTTTTTGGGCACAAGGATGAAACACCGCTAAAATTATGATTTCGGCCTGCTACTAATAATTTGCTGCTGAAAAAAGTCGTGGTAGCTCAGAGGCTAAGCGCTCGCTGTAAATTTCGCAGTACGCGAAAAACCCGGGTTTGATCCCCAATGGCACCAATTAAATTGTTTATTATAATTTTGAGTGCTGCTTTATTATGTGCTGTGTTCAAGAGTGGAACGTACATAAGCTGTAACTTTAACTTCAATTATCTGAGAATGTCTTGATAGAAACCGAACTCATTTAGGACCCGATCACACCTATTATTTAAAGATCTAAATATTTCCTAAGTAGAGTGCAGTTTCAATTTCCAATTTTTTTGCAGGATGAGACAATATAGATAAGTGATTTCATTCAGTTAGTTTGTTAGTTTAATTAGGTACTTAATTTTAAATAGGCATTTTTCATTTCAAATAATTTTTAATATTAATGGCAATATGATGATGGTGATAGAGTTTGTTTATTAAGGTCTCTTATCTTTTGTATAGAAATCAAGTGTTACAAATTGTGGATTCCGTAATTGCGGTCATTTTGTTGTTTATAAAGAATATTAAACACAAGAATATAGTTTACCCCATTGGTTTCTTGATTCGTTTGTTGATCTATTCATTAGTGTCTTTTTCTACCCGTCTATTTATTTCGTATATTAGTTTGTCTGATTAACGCGAAAGCAGTCGCGGGCACAGCTAGTGCATAATATGCATGTATTATACATACATAAAAACCTTCCTCTTGAATCATTAGCGAAAACCGCATCAAACCCCGTTGTTTAAAATTGGCGGGAAGTGACTTTGTTTTATACTATGTAGATATAGCGCCACACTTTTAACAAAGAGAGTGATAAAATTGCATTACGTCCGCCAGCACGAATAGGTTGGCTCAAGCTGAGGGTCAGGTAATCAGAGGACACTATTTCAAAATATCAGCATGATGCTGCTGTGCATTGTATGGTGTGCGGCGAGAATCGTGACAAGGCATTACTGTTAAGGAGGCATTACATCTTAGTCCTAAGAAGTGACCACGCAAACCATCGTTTTTAAAAATTGATTGTGCGTGTGAATTTTGTCGGTGCCTTTGTTACACAGTATGCACTTTATATTGCGTAGATTGTGCGCTTATAGACCACCCTCTTTGTAAAATATAATATGTTCCTTTCAACTAACATTTAAAGCTTTTTTATTTTTATAGAATAAGGGTGAAAAACGAACACACAGGCAATTTGATGACAAGTGTATGCTGTGGTCCATAGACATCTTCATCTATCTTCGATTAATAATTATTGTAATAATTAATGATTATTATGCATTGTCATTCCTGAAGACATTTGCAATGCCTATTTTACAGTATAAAGGTTCTTCGGGTCTCTACATCCACCATACTAAACTCAATAACACAAAGCTGCTACTTTACGCTGATATTATGCAGGAACGTGGACTTTTCCCGATCGAGCCAACCCATTCGTGCTACAACATAATATACTCTCAGCTGCAACATATATCTCATTAAGTAAAGCTTGATAAACTTGTCCTCTACAACAGTAAAAATAGAAGATCATTCTCTGAAATTCTAGAAAACGAAATGCAATCGCTGTTCTATTATATAATCTGTAAAACTAAGAATAAATCATTGTAACTTTACGTCTTTTGCAATGGAATACAAACGAACGTTCTCATCATACGCGACATCAAGCCCTGTAGTGAAATGTATTTAAACAAACATTTGCACCTCGAAGTTGCCCAACTTAGATTTTCTTTATGTTGCAACATTCGCCAAGTTATAAGCTTTGCTTGTGAAGTGGAATACAAATGAACATGATGATAATATTTACAACACCATCAAGAACTAAATTTCACTAAATTTATGCTCCAAAACAGGATATCTGCATGATTTCTTATGTTTTTTTTTAGGATAAGGGTGACAAACGAGCCCACAGTCCACCTGATGGTAAGTAGTTGCTGTGGTCCATATACATCTACATCTATCCTAGATTATGAATAAAAATGCAGATGCGTAGTCACCCGTGAGGAGTAAGATGGAATGCCTCGATTCCAGTAAAAAGAACCTTCGGTTCTCTACCCTCACCATACGAAACATACCAGCCTTAAGCCGCTATTTTACGCAGGTATTCTGTGAAAGCGTGGTACTTCCCCGGTCGAGCCGACCCATTCGTGCTACAACTATACCAGTAATATAGCTGCCGCATGGCTCTACCACAGAAACATGTGGATGCGAACACATTGTGACTTATTTTAAATTAGAAGGCCATGCGCTCGCCGTAAATTTTCCAGAATGCGAGCAACCCGGATCCAATTCCTATCGACTTCAATGAGGAAATCTGCATATCTACGAAATTAAAAAAAAAATTCGAAGTCTTGGGAAGTTGCTAATTCCATCCATATGCAGCGTGACGTATAAGTGAATATAAATATAAACTATAATTTTCTTGTTTTGTGAAAACCGCAACATAGTATTAAATAAAAAAGGAAAAAAAAAACGTGCGCGTGCGTGTGAGTGTGCATAAGCGAGTGCGTAACCGTGAGCTAATCTTGTACCGTACGTGCGTGCGTGGGTTAGTGGGTCAATAAAAGATTTTTGTTCAAAGAAAAAAGTCCTGGATTTCAAACTTATTGGAGCGGACTGGTACGGCAAGAGCTTCCTAATATTTCATGTCGCTAGTGATATAGATGAATATGGAAAAATTAAAGGAATCAATAAAATAAATAAACATACATACATCACCACGCGGGAATTCAGGTTCTAAAAGGAAAACTACTAATAAATATTTCAAATTTTGAAGACTGACGGTCTTCCATATTGTGTGTTTTACTTAATTTACTTCAACCAAAACGCTCTGCTAATTATTTCAAAGGAATCAACAATTCGAAAACTAACGAACTGTATTACAATAAGTACATATTTAGATGTAAACTTACTCATGTTCTATAGAAAAGATAGCAAATCGAAAGCATTGTATTAAAGCAGACGTGAATTACGTGTGGATAGGTGGAATAAATACATTGCTTTTGTTATGTCTCCCAATTTAAAAATATTTTTAGGAAGAGTCCATCTACCGTTATTGGAACAGCGCGACGAAGGGAGGGAAGGCCCTTCTGTTTGTCATTGTGAAATTTTCCTAGTATTTTTTTAAATAGATCTGAAATTGAACTTACACAGCACAAAATGGTAATTGGCTACTGCAATCCATGGACACCTGCAGTCAACTTCAAGCAAACGTTTACACGTGGTAGAGCCATGTTGCAGCTATATTGTGGTTGTAGTACGAATAGGTTGGCTCGACTGGGGAAGGACCACGCTCTCACAGAATACCAGCGTAAAATAGCAGCTTAACGCTGCTGTGTTTCGCATGGTGAGTATAGAGATTTACTTACTGGAAACAAGGCATTCTATCTAGGTCCACGGGTGACAACGCATTTGCATTTTGATTTGTAGTCGAAGATAGATGTAGATGTCTATGGGCCACAGAAACCACTTACCATTCGGTGGAATGTGTGCTCGTTCGTCACTCTTATCGTATAAAAAATAAGGCTACAGATACGTTCTCATCCCTGAGGACTTACGTAGAATACCTCACATTCAGTAAAAAGGGTCTTCAGTTCTCTACACTACTCATGAAATACAATTCGTAAACCATACAAACACCAGTTCCCAGCAGTATTAGACCCGCGGCCCGGAAGCGCCGCGATTGAACGCTGAGTCACTCACTACACTTCAGAACCATCAACATTACTATAACTAATTTATTTAAGATTATGTGTAAAATATTTCAAACTTTGCATAATAATAACGACAGCCAGAAAAACGTAAGATGATAAACATAATCATAACCCTATTATCTGAAATATAATGATTACAGTTAAATAAATATCAAATATTATTTAGATGTTATATCAAAAATTCTTACACTCGATCGGATGTATAGCCAAAAAAAATAGAAATTCCGAGTAAATTCCTCTTGTGTTTTATTTTTATATTTGTTTTATGGCATGTTTTTGTATCACATGTTTCTCTTTTGACGTGGAATTCAAAAAATATATTAAATATCTCAACTTAGTACATTGACCATGTAGAGGGGGTGTAAGAATATCCACTATCCCATATCGCTCCATGGTTGTCTTTACAGGCGACAGAGGGAAACAAAGCAGGAAATGGGCGGCAGCGTCTTCCTAACAACAACGTGACAACTTAATAATCCTCCTTATGAGGCAATATATTATATAGTAGAGTTGACAAGTGACAACCCTGTTCTGAGCAGTGGCAACGCAGTTTAAGAAATATTTTACTGTTCAACAAGTGTACGAGGAGGCCAGAAGCTGTGGAATTTGATAGGCTATAATGAATGTTGAATACATGAATTAGCACACTGAATTTCTGTGGACGTTGTAACTGCGTGTTAAGAGTTTGTTCCCAGGTTTTAATCACAGCATGTTATTTTAATATTTATTTCCATCAGTCTTTGTACGTGCAATGAATCACTCATACTCTTTAATATATTGTATAGTCATGTTGCAGCTATATTATGGTTGTAACACGAATAGGTTGGCTCAACCGGTGAAGGATGACACAGCATCCACTTGCCATCAGGTGGTCTGTGCACTTTATTGTCACCCTAATTCTATAAAAAAAGTACTTCCTCCTGTAGGAGAGATCCATATTAAGCAATGGACGTGAGTCTGGTGATTAGTCGTTCAGATATATACCACAGAAATTATTATAAACATATACGGCAATGTAAACTTGTAAGAGTAAACATTATTAATGTCAAAAATATCCAGCAATGCCAGATGAATTATGAACGATAAGAAGTAAAAATAAAGTAATCCCATTTATACTGAGCACAGGTCTCTATCCCTAGTGAGGGTTTTTAACACAAGGAAGTTGCAGGACCCCTTGTGAAATTTCCTTTACCACAGTGCACATTCAATTATATTGCGTTTCAACACTAGCGCTGAAGTGCTTGTACAGTAGGGCTACGATGGCTATCCGAGTACAGAACCAAAGTACGAAACCTATCCAACTGCAGAGAGGTGTAAAGCAGGGTGAGGTTATACCCCCGAAACTCTTCACCGCTGCATTGGAAGACATTTTCAAGTTTCTAGACTGGAAATGAAATTATTAACGTCAATGGAGAGTACTTCACCCACCTTAGATCTGCCGATATGGCAGAATTGCTGGAGGACCTAAGCACTATGCTCAAAAACCTCAATAGTGTGTCCTTACGGATAGGTCTTAAGATGAACATGGACAAAACAAATGTCATGTATAACATCCATGTCACACTTATGCCGGTAGTTGTTGGGAGCACTAAGCTCGAAGTTGTTGACGACTATGTTTACCTGGGACAAATAGTCCAATTAGGTAAGTTCAACTTTGACTGAGAGGTCATTCAACGGATTTAATTCGGCTGGCCAGCGTTCAGGAAATTACAACACATCGACTCGTCAGGTATGCCTCAATACTTAAAAACGAGAAAGAGACACTAACAGTGCGTGTTGCCAGTGATGACTTATGGATCACAGACGTGGTCACGATAGCTGTATGAGGAAGCTCTAGGTCACTCATTGAGTTATAGAGAAGGCTATGCTCGGGGTTTTCTGCGTGACTTAATAATGAGGATATCCGCAGTAGAACCAGAGTAACCGACATAACCCAACGGATTAGTAAGCTGAAGTGGTAATTGGACGGTCATAGCTCGAAGAACCGACAACCAATGAGAAAGAAATGTTCTCGATTGGCAGCCTTGTACCGGCAGGTGAAGTGTAGGGTATCCTCCCACTAGATGGAGTGACGACCTGGTAAGACATGCAGGAACTCAATGGATGCAGGTGGCTCAGGACCGTGCTTTATGGCATTCCTTGGAGGAGGCCTATTTCCAGCAGTGCACTTGTGATGGGCTGTAATGATGATGTATGATGATGATGATGATGACTGCTTACTCTTTTGTCACTAGATCACAACTACGAATAAATCGATTACGAACGTATTACCTTTTTCCTCTCTACTGCCTCAAGATATTATCCATAATTAATTCATTAATTCCAGAAAGTTCACCGCTGAACTTAAGGGGAATATTTTCCTTAATTCCCTTTCTTAGCAAGTGGTTTGGCAACCGCATTTTCGAAGAAACTGCTTATCTCTCACTTTATTTCCCTATGTCGTATTTTACGATACTTTATGGAATGGTATGGGATATTAGAGCTTCTAAGTAATAATAATATTTATTATTTAGTAGCAGGTAGTAGTTTATTTTACGCCACCGCTATAAAGCATTATCGACATCCTGTCTTAACATCACGATTTGAAATATTTTCATCCAAGCAGATAAAGCTTTTTTATATAAATTCGTTGCAGTAAAGTTGAGGGCTCCGTAGCGTAGTGACTCTGCGTTTGATCGCGGTGCTTTGGAGCCACGGGTCAAATACTGCTCAAAACTGGCGTTTTTATGACCTTTAAATTGTGTTTTGTATGTGCTGTAGAGAACCAGAGACCATTTTTACTAGATGCGAGGTATTCTATCTTAGTCCTCAGGGGTAAGAACGCATCTGCAGCCTTGTTTGTTTGAACATGGCTGCGGGTATCCATGGAGTGCAGTAGCCACTAAACATTATTTGCATCAAGTTCTTTAGCTATTCCAATTTTATTAAAAAAATGCATTAATGATATCTTATATTTACGCGAACACTACACATTGAATAAAACTATTTTTACGGATTTTATCGCGTTTAATTAACTTATTTTATATTCCCGACGTTTCGGTTGCTTTCCAGCAACCGTGGTCACGGGAAACTGAGGTAATTGACGTCCCGATGTCAGAGCTAAACCGGAGTACCTTCAGCTTATTTAATTAATAATTTTGGTCCGATCTACGCAGAATGAACTAACCGTGTCTTGAAGTCTTGCAGTGGTATGCTTGGGTTTAGTTTTAATTTTATGAATTACAGGATCCCAAGCAGGTGGTAGTACCCAGCCCTCTCTATTGAAATTAGGAAGTTTTTTTAATTTCAATAGCCTCACGTATCATCCTTGGCAGTAATCGATGTTCTTTCGCGAGAATTTGTGGTTTATCAAATCTAATGTAATGGCGGGGGCCGTCTAGGATATGATCACAAACTGCAGACTTCCCGGAACGTTGGTGCTTCACGTCAACTATGTGTTTTTTTACGTGGGTTTTTATAGATCGTTTTGTTTGCCCTATATATGAGAGACCACACTCACAATCAAGCTTGTGCACTCCTGCATCTTGTAGAGGAATATTGCACTTGGCGGATGTTAAGAACTGACTAATCTTCTTCGGCGGCTTGAAGAATGTTCTAATAGAAGCTCGCTTCAAGATGTAGACAATCTTGTCTCTGACAACATTCAACAGTCAACGATTGACAACAGACGCGAGTAATAAACAACTTACGGTCTACAACCTGTCAAAACAATCTCTGGACGACGCGAAAATAAAAGTTTTAGCCAAAGGCATGAAGTTCGCAATAACACAGCAAAAAACTCCGTATGAAAACATTATCTGTAGTGTTGAGGACTGTCTGTATAAAAATAATATTGGTAATGAAGATGTAGAGGACGACATTTCGTCCCTGTTACGTCGAAGCTCAGCGCCGAAATTAATTCTTCCCAAAGATGAATTTATTGCACTGAAAAACTTACGCAACAGACCAGATCTTACGAATCTCCGCGCAGATAAAGGTAATGCTACGGTTATAATGGATACGTCGGATTACAATTTTAAAATACAACAACTTTTATCGGATGAAAGTACGTACGTAAAGGCCAAAACAGACCCTACAACTAATACGCTTAAAACAATTAGCGATCTAATAAAGAAATACTCCTAGAAATTGAATCTAGACGTTAATTCGATAATACCTGCGTGTGCAAAACCACCGAAGTTGTATCCAAAAATGGTTTCCGAAGGGTTACCAAAAATACACAAACCGAACGCTCCATTACGTCCAATAGTGAGTCAGATCGATTTGCCAACTTACAAATTGGCTCAACACCTAGCAAAAGTACTATCATCACTCAGAGGACACAAGAGCACACACGAAGGATTCATACCATTTTGTCAGTGAGATAAAAGACCTATGTCTTACTGACAATGAAATTATGGTCAGTTTTGATGTTCAGTCTCTATTTACATGCCTACCTGTTGAAGACTGCATCTCAATTGTAATTAGGAAACTAGAGGAAAACAACATGCCAGCAGAATATGCAGTATTACTCAGACATTGTCTTACATCTGGCTATCTATTGTGGAAGGAACGAAGAAAAGAAAATTTTACAAGCAAGTTGATGGTGTTGCGATGGGCTCACCAGTATCTCCCATTGTCGCCGATATTTTCATGGAGGACTTTGAGGAGAAAGCCCTGCTTACTGCACAAGTAACTCCACGTTTCTACAAGCAGTACGTAGACGATACTTTCACATTTTTACCATCAGACAAAGTAACTGCATTTTTAGAACATCTTAATTCCATAAACTCTAAAATTCATTTTACTATGGAGTTAGAGGCAAATAATTCTTTAGCTTTCCTAGATATGTTAGTCATTAGAAATCCTGATAATACCATAGCTCACACTGTGTATAGAAAAAAGACCCATACAAACCGATATTTAAACGGTGAATCCCACCATCGCCCTTCACAGTTAGCTACCGTGGGAAAATCTTTGTTACAGAGAGCACGAGGGATCTGTGACAGCAAACATCTGGCCGCCGAGCTTCAGCACGTTAAGCAGGTTCTGCACGACAACAAGCTTCGGGTTCCGCGCCTACGTCACAGTGACCGAGTGAAGCCGGCCACAGTCGAGCGTGTGCCTGCTGTACTACCGTATGTCAGAGGTGTCACAGACAAGATTGGTTACATCTTGAAGCGAGCTTCTATTAGAACATTCTTCAAGCCGCCGAAGAAGATTAGTCAGTTCTTACCATCCGTCAAGTGCAATATTCGTCTACAAGATGCAGGAGTGTACAAGCTTGATTGTGAGTGTGGTCTCTCATATATAGGGCAAACAAAACGATCTATAAAAACCCGCGTAAAAGAACACATAGCTGACGTGAAGCACCAACGTTCCGGGAAGTCTGCAGTTTGTGATCATATCCTAGACGGCCCCCGCCATTACATTAGATTTGATAAACCACAAATTCTCGCGAAAGAACATCGATTCCTGCCAAGGATGATACGTGAGGCTATTGAAATTAAAAAACATCCTAATTTCAATAGAGAGGGAGGCTGGGTACTACCACCTGCTTGGGATCCTGTAATTCATAAAATTAAAACTAAACCCAAGCATACCACTGCAAGACTTCAAGACACAGTTAGTTCTGCGTAGATCGGACCAAAATTATTAATTAAAAAAGCTGAAGGTACTCCGGTTTAGGTCTGACATCGGGACGTCAATCACCTCAATCCCCCGTGACCACGGTTGCTGGGAAAGCAACCGAAACGTCGGGAATATAAAATAAGTTAATTAAACGCGATAAAATCCGTAAAAAGTGTTTTATTCAAAAAATGTACTAGAAAACTTTCTGAACCTACTCTTTACTGAAAAGAAGACGGGCCTTCTCCACCCTCAGTCGCACTTCTCCAATGGCTGTACATAGACTTTTTCTCAAAATATTTTTAATTGAACGTTTCCCTAACGACATATTATTTTCTAGCGAGCATTTTATAAATCAGTTCTGAAACCAATATCGGATTCGCGTATTTTCTAAGTACAATTTCAGACGAATGCTCTGTACCGGATCTACCATATTTCTACTTTATTATATGTTGTATAAACCAAATAATACAATAGGTACATACTCTTTCCTTTAGAGACCTGCTTTATACTAATTTATCCAGGAATAATATTTGCCGGATATGACATTTAATTCTTTTTATGTGATATTTTAGAGGAAAAGTACCAAAATAAACAAATTAATAAATTTGGCATAGCATTTTGTCTTCTTGTCAAAATTTTAATTGACCTGCTAGTGATATTTATTATAAGTATGATCTCATTAGTTTAGAGAAAAATATTTGTAACGAAAATGTGTGTTAAATACACACATTTTCGTTACAAATATTTTTCTCTTCAGTTTTTATTTTCCTGCGCTCCACGTTGGTTGCATAATAAAAATAAAATACCATTAATAAAGTAGTGTAGATATAGGGCTAAGAATGACAATCTGTATCTCTGTCCAGGATATTGTAAATTATGAAATTATATTTTATGTTAAATAATAAAAAATTCAAAGAAATTGACATATTAAGGAATTATTTTATTACGTATTATCCCTGTTTATAGGTAAATATTGGTAAAAAGTATGATAGTTTAATTTGGTAATAGCACTTATAAGTAATTAACACTACACTATATTTGATTTCCCAAATATAATTTATTTATTAGTGTTGTTTTTGTTTTGCTAATTTTGCATCATTTTATGTTATTTTTGAAATTTTAGAGTTTAGACGTCGAAATCTAGACGTTAATTAATATG
This sequence comes from Parnassius mnemosyne, assembly GCA_963668995.1. Taxonomy (NCBI): domain Eukaryota; kingdom Metazoa; phylum Arthropoda; class Insecta; order Lepidoptera; family Papilionidae; genus Parnassius; species Parnassius mnemosyne. Next base: position 7,978,020 of record CAVLGL010000046.1, on the reverse strand, counting down.
AAGTGTATTTTCATCCGATTGATAATCAACGGCGGCACGGCTGACCATAGGAATACACGATTGAGATTTTTACTATCGAATTATTCCATTCAGTATGTAACTAATTTGTTAACCTGTAAAATATGTACTGTCCATATTCTATTACCTGTTTCTTATTTACATCTATGTTTGACTTTCAGTCCATATAAATACGGACTGAAAGCTAATATCAAATGGAACTTTTTCTTTTCTTTATACGGAGATCTCGAATGCTATCTTTGTTTTGCTCTGTATTGTAAAGAAATTTTTGTATACAATAATTCAAACATGTACTTATTGTAATACAGTTGATAAGTTTTGTGAATTGATAACTATTATGAAATAATTAGCAGAGTGGTTTTGAGTTAATTAAGTACATTATACAATTCGGAAGATTTCCAGTTAAATTAACACGTTGTGATGTATGTATGTTTATTTATTTTATTGTGTCCTCATAAAATAATCGTTATATTTTTGTACACCCGACTAGCAGGTCCTTAGTAGCCTAGCAGGGACGACCAGAGAGACCAACTTATAATCAAAGTTTATTACAATCTTTCTATGATACCTGTGTTCAGACTGCTGAACATAGGTATCTTAGAAAGATTGTAATTCCACTGTAATTGCATTTCCACTGGGACTTGCAATTGGCTGTAATGATGATTATCACGATCCACTTGTTAATAATAATAACAATAATAAAGTTTTTTATTGGCGTAGGGAAGTGACGACCCCATCGCCCGCTGACATAACAGTTAAGTGACAAAACTGCTACGACAGCGCAGTCAGTCAGCGCCTTGCCAAAAGGTGTGTGCGCCGTGCCTCGGCAGAATTGAGGGTGCAAAGGTCCGTCTGTGCTTATGGCCGCACCATGAAACGGTGCTGTGCCTGGGCGCCTCCCGTGAATTGACGCTCATAATATGGATGATGGGCAATAAAAGAGTGCGAAAAGGGCCGCTGCCTGGAGGTCGCCAGGGTGCGTCTGGAGCTGGCGCTGGACTCGACAGCATGCGGGTCGCCAGCCAAGCGCGGGGTGCTCTAAGACCACCTAGTAGCCGCCCACATCCATCATTCCCACCAGAGGGCTTGGTGTCGACTGGGTCCTCTCGGACTCAGAAAGCGACACCTGCTACTGGTGGAACACTTCGCAATTGTTGGACGAAAATTATGAACGCAAACGCATTGCGAGCGTAATTTAGGGTAAGAGGGGACTAAACTGGAATGTTAGCTTATCGGGCTCGGATGCATAGCTTTTTTGAAGAGCTGGTGCCATCTGTTCATGTAACAGAGCAAAACCTGGCGTACCGAGTTCGCTACATTCTGCACTCCAACATATTTGGTGACCTCGGTGATGCATCATCCGGGGTCGTCAGTAATGACACTGTACTTGCCGCGGAAGCATGGTGAACGCGGCCTTTTAAGCGCGCTTACCATGCATAATCGCGAAATGTGCAGCCTCCGTAAATACTTTCTGGCGAGAGCGGATGATCCATTCTTTGGGGACGTTATTTCTTGTGATAACGAAAATATTAAAAAAAAATACTAAACCTCTGCCTTTAGCCAACGAGCATTGCCAAGTTCCTGGCAGTACAGAGTATTTCCGACCGGAAGACCGTATGAAAGGAGAAAGAGCTCCACAGGAAGTTCTACAAGGCTCTATATGAGCCTTTCGTAGACACAGATGCCTCCCTCTACTGGCTACGATTTGGGGATCCCTTTGGGGAAACTGAGGGTTTTGTGTGTACGATATATCAGGTTATTAAGTCCAATGATTATCGGAAATACATCCAAAAGGATGGCGCCGTCGATATCTGTTGAGCTTGTCGCCATTCCGATGAGTCACTTAGGCATGTCATCTCCGGTTGTTCTCTGAGTATTTGCACAGAAACAAACTAGTAGCCAGGATTCTTCACCAGGAGCTGGCTCTGAAATATGGTCTCGTGGATCGGAAACTGCCATATTATAAGTACTTGCCGGAAACCGTGCTCTAAAATGACCGCGCCAGGCTCTACTGGGACCGGGCCATCATCACAGACAGGACTATTCTTGCGAATAAGCCTGATATTGTGGTAAAGGACCGGGCACAGACAAGGATATTTTTGGTCGACATTACCATTCCTTATGACGAGAAACTTGTGAAAGCCGAAACAGATAAGCTGACAAAATATCTGGACCTGTCTCACGAGGTAAACGACATGTGGGGTGGTCTGCCGACCGAAATTATTCCTGTGGTCGTTACTGTGAGCGGGTTAATCCCAGTCAGCCTCTCGGATCATCTGAGACAACTGGGACTCCGTGACGGACCACTCCAAACTCAAATGCAGAAGGCGGTGCTCCTCGATACCGCCAGCATCGTCCGTCGGTTTCTTTCCCTTTCCCCCTAACCCACAGCCGTTTGCTCTCCCCTGCAGAGGGCTGCCATCTGATTGGGTTTTTATATATTTATGTATTTTTTATTTATTTATTTTATTTTATTGATATTTATGAATGTTTACAATTTTCATTTACAATTATATATTTATACAGCCCAACCAGATGAGAAAACTATATAGATACCTTACAAAATAATAAAGTTTATTTCAGATATACATATACATACACATTTGTTAGTAATTAACATAAACTTAGTTAGTAAAAATATAATAATAATAATATTGTTAACTTTACAAGACAAAGTTAAACAATATAGCCTTTCTAATCGACATTAATTAATTAATTAATTAACATTTATTAACATGTTCACTACTACTGTTTTTTTTTTCATCAGTAACATTTTCTTATATAAGTAGTCCAGCCTTATACTTATTACAATCAAAAATATATCATGTATTTCACCATTTCATTTTTTTCATATTTAAACTTAAATGTAGTGAACTTTGTCTTCAGTGATTAAGCTTACATATTATATAAACTTGATGCTATTTTCGCAGTTCTAAGGTCTTTGTTACACTAGCTAAACTTTTTGGCATACTAAGCAGTGCATGTGTCATCGAGTAGAGTCGTCTTGGCCAGTTTCCAAGCCCACTGAATATGAACATTAATAAATCAAATAGTTGCAGGGGATATCGAAGTTTCATAATTAGGAAGAGCACTTGAATTCCTGATTACAGTTTTTTCGTTTGAATTATTTAAGTATTTTCTATACTTAACTTCAAGAAACGAGTTAACTTATTTACCTTACTTCGATTTAAAAGTACGGCAACGCACCCGCAACATAAAACACAACACTGGTGTGATGTGCTTGTGGTAGGGTGTTGCAATTGTTCATGGGTGATGGTCGGCACTGAACATCAGGTGAGCTGCATGCTCGTTTACCCCTCTTCTATAAAAATATCTACGTATACTTATACTTATATATATCTAAGTTGTTGTACTTATATAATTCAATGCTTGACTACTCCTGATGGTTAGTGGTTATAACGCACTTGATCGTAAATTACACTGTCTTAGCGTAACAAAAGTCTATTCACTCTTGCTTTGAAGATACCTTAATTGAAATCGGGTGAAAAGACGGATGCTGACATATTTTTTTCTTTTTTATAGAAGAGGGGCAAACGAGCATGCGGCTCACCCGATGGCAAGTGACTAACGCCGCCCATGAACAACCGCAACACCAGGGGAATTGCAGATGCGTTGCCGGCCTTTTAGAAAGGTGTAAGCTCTTATCTTGAAGGTTCCTAAGTCGTATCGTTCCGGAAAATTCGCTGGTGGTAATTGATTCCACAAGGAAACTTTGCGAGAGCGAAAACTTCTCCTAAATCGTACAGTGGTGGACAGCCAATCATCCAGATGGTATGGATGGTAACACGAGTTTTGTCGCGATGTGCGATGGTGACTTTGAGCGGCTGGAATTAGTTCGAACAATTCCTCAGAGCACTCCCCGTGATAGATGCGGTAAAACACGCAGAGAGATCCAACATCTCTACGCAGTGCCAGTGTATCGAGCCGATCAGAAAGAACTCGGTCGTCGACGATTCGAACCACCCTGCGCTGGATGCGGTCAAGTGGAAGGAGTTGGCACTGGGGTGCCCCGGCCCAGAGATGAGAAGAGTATTCCATGTGGGGCCGAACTTGCGCTTTGTAAAGTTGCAAGCGATGTGCCGGCATGAAATACTGTCTCGCTCTGCTGAGCACGCCAAGCTTTTTAGAGGCCAATTTGGCCTTCCCTTCCAAGTGACCATGAAACTGCACACTATTCGATATGTCGACGCCAAGGATTCCGATACTAGCTGAGGCATCAAGGGGAGTGCCTTGAAACTGAGGAGATATAGAGATTGAATTGGACTAGATTTAGTCGGCCCAAATCCGAGACTTTGTTAAGCAAAGACTCGACTTCAGACACAAGTTTGTCCCGGTACTCAGCGACGTTTTCCCGAGAAATATTGGCACGGCCGGTATATAAGGCATCATGAGTGCTGTCGTCCGCATAGCAATGAATGCTACCAGTTATCAACATATCATTGATATGCAGGAGAAACAGCGTTGGTAGCAATAAAAAATAGCACGCAGCCTTGTGGAACACCAGCGTTGATAGGCTTGAAATCAGAGCATGCACCGTCTACTACGACCTTGATGCTCCGATCAGCAAGAAAACTGGTGATCCATTTGCACAATTTCTCGGGAAGCCCATAGGAAGGAAGCTTCGAAAAAGCGCTTTGTGCAAGACCCGAGCGAAGGCCTTCACTATGTCCAAACTAATAGCCAATTCCTCCCCCTTGGACTCTACTGCCTCCGCCCATCTATGAGTCAGACAGACTAGAAGATCACCAGCTGATCGACCTCGACGAAAACCGTACTGGCGGTCACTAATCAGCTGGTGATCCTCAAGGTACCTCATAATCTGGCAGTTTATAATGGATTCCATTATTTTGGAGAACAAGGAGGTGATGGCAATAAGCCTGTAGTTGGACGGATCTGAGCGGTCGCCTGTTTTAGGGATCGGGTGGACCAAAGCGCTCTTCCATGAATTCGGCACTACGCCTTGGGAGTAGGAGTACCGGAAAAGACGCGTTAAAACCGGTGCCAACTCCGGAGCACACGTCTTCAGTACAATGGGAGGGACTCCATCGGGCCCACTCGACTTGCTGACATCCAGGGAAAAGAGTGCTTTGCGAACCGAGCGCTGTGTAAACCGCACATCCAGCATGGAGCACTCACATCGCGGGATGGTCGGCGGTGTGTTGCCCCCGTCATCTAGAGTCGAATTGAAAGCAAAAAGAGAGCTCAACAGATCAGCTTTCTCCTTTGCGGCATGGGTCAGTGAGTCGTCGTCCCTATTGATTTTGTTATCGTATATTTTACAATACAGTAGCTTAAAAACCTCTTCTTATAGAGCGCCAAAACCTTATGTATAGTTTTTCACACAATCTTTCACCTCCACTCTGGATAACTGACCAAGACCTGTATCCATAAGTGGCAATAGACAGGCAATACAGCTCAAAGAATCTACAAATTATGGAAAATAATTATTATATGTGACTGGCTAAGCTTAACCGCAGAAGGATCACGCTCGTAGAATACGAGTTTGAACTAGCCGCTTAATGCTGCTGCGTTTCTCATGTGTGTAGAGAACCGGAAACAATTTTTACGAGGCATTTCATTTAGGCATTTCATCTTAGTCTTTAAGGGTGACAAAGTATCTTTGTTTTGATTCTTAATCGATGAGCCACAGCGTGCATTAACCATCATGTGGACTTTGTGCCGTTTTGTCTTCTATACCTAGTCAGGTCATAAATTCTGTTACATGTTTAATATAAAATAATTGAAACAAGTTTATTCATTATGTAACCATTTATATACCACAATAAATTTAACAAAACATAGATTCTTATGACATTAAAGTTTATTCAAAATGACCTTCGTGATTTTGAATACAGGCCTTCAATCTGCGCGGCCAGTCGTCTATCGCAGCACGAACGAGGTCCATGTCAATATCGGCGGCTGCCTTAATCAAGGATGTCTTGAGTGACTCCAAATTGAGATGAGGCTTTGAGCACGCCTTTTCCTCCAAGTGTTGCTATATCTTGTAATCTAACGGATTCAAATCTGGACTGGAGTAGGTCCAGTCTTCGTGCCGGGTGAAGTGGATTTCACGCGCCGCCAGCCAGTTTTGTGTGCTCTTCGCTCTATGAGCTGGCGCCGAATCTTGTTGGAATACCCAGTACCTGTTATTGAACATGGTGTGAGAAACAGGTTCCACAAGGTTCATCAGGACGGTATTTTGATACACAACTGCATTCGTTTTTACACCTTTCTCACAAAAATTTACCTCTGTTAAGCCCCAATAAGAAACTCCCAACCATACCATGAGCGAGGATGGAAAATGACCTCGTTGGACACGCGGAATACTGTTGCTCGCTTCTTCACTACTGTGTGCGTACACCTTATCATTTTGTTTGTTGCAGCTCTCTTCTACGGTAAACATTTTTTCATCCGAAAAAAGAATTTCCCGATATTTTTTTCCCGCGTACCGCTTCAACAAAGCGCGGCATCTCTTCAGTCTCAGGTTCATTAGACGAGCATTCAAACGATGTCTTGTTTTTCTTCGATATGCCCGAAGCCCTAAGTCTTCATTTTACACCCTTTTCACCGTGGTTCAGCTTAACTCCATCTGAGGGGCCAACAGTTTCTGCTTACGTTTGGGATTTCTTTGAATTCGCACCTTCACAGCTTTTATCACTACTGGAGTCCTAACAGACGGAAGGCGACCTCTTCTTAACCTGTCATCTACACTAGAGTTTTCATTGTATCGTTTGATGGTACGATAAACGAATCTTTTGGTTATATTCAAATTTTTCAGTATGTCAAAAATTTGAATTGGCGCGTAACCGCAACGATGCAACGCAATAACTGCAACACGGTCTTTTTTAAGCGTCCACTCCATATTTAAAAATGAGTAAAATTCTAAAAAGAATACAGTTTTATTTTCACGAACAATTCAAAATTCGAATTTAATAAACTCTTTTGTGGCCAGCATTCTAAAAGAAAAGTTTTTACTGTGTGACAATACTTATGACCTGACAAGGTATATTTGTATTATATATAAAGTGCTGACTCACTCATCGACGCCCAGCCCAAACCCTTGGACCTAAAAATCTGAAACTTTTGCACAGAGTTTCCTTTTATGATATAAACAAGGAATCATCCTCATCATCATCATTACAACCCTTCACAAGTCCACTGCTGAACATAGGCCTCCCCCAAAGAATGCCACAAAGCACGGTCCTGAGCCACCTGCATTCATCGACTTCCTGCATATCTTACTAGGTCGTCACTCCATCTAGTGGGGGGAAGCCCTACACTTCGCCTGCCGGTACGAGGCTGCCACTCGAGAACCTTTCTTCCCCATCGGTTGTCGGTTCTTCGAGCTATATGGCCGGCCCATTGCCACTTCAGCTTACTAATCCGTTGGGCTATGTCAGTCACTCTGGTTCTACTGCGGACATCCTCATTTATGAGTTTATCACGCCGAGAGACTCCGAGCATAGCCCTCTCCATAGCTCGCTGAGCGACCTTGAGCTTCCTCATCCGGCCAGCAGTGAAGGACCACGTCTCAGTTCCGTATGTCATCACTGGCAACACGCACTGGGGGTACAGTCTCGTTTTCAAGTTTTGAGGTATACCTGACGAGAAGATGTGCCGTAATTTCCCGAACGGACTTACTTAGTCGGACGATTTGTCCTAGGTAAACATACTCGTCAACAACTTCGAGCTAAGTGCTCCCAACAACTACCGGCTTTGGTGTAACATGGACATTAAACATGATCTTTGTTTTGTCCATGTTCATCTTAAGACCTATCCGTTGGGAAACACTATTGAGGTCATTGAGCATAGTGCTTAGGTCCTCCAGCGATTCTGCTATAAGGACTATATCGTCGGCAAATCGAAGGTGAGTGATGTACTCGCCATTGATGTTGATACCGTATCCTTTCCAGTCCAGAAGCTTGAAAACATCTTCCAATGCAGCGGTAAAGACTTTCGGGGATATGACGTCACCCTGTCTTACACCTCTCTGCAATTGGATCGGTTTCGTACTCTGGTTCTGTACTCGGATAGCCATTGTAGCCCTACTGTACAAGCACTTCAACACTTCGATATACCGACAGTCAACTTGGCATCGCTGAGGGGACTGCAGCACCACCCAAATTTCGACGGAATCAAAGGCTTTCTCATAGTCCACATACGCCAGACATAGTGGCAAATTGTACTCCTCGGACTTCTGTACAATTTGCCGAAGGGTATGTATGTGGTCTATGGTGCTAAAGCGTTTTCGGAAACCGGCTTGTTCGGGAGACTAGAAATCGTCAAGTCTGCGTGCGAGACGATTCGTAATAACTCTCGAAAACAGCACGTAGACGCGGCTCAGAAGGGAAATCGGTCTGTAGTTCTTCAAGAGAGCGTCGCCTTTCTTGACGAACAAGACCACCGCACTTCTGCTCCACGCCTCCGGGGTAATGCCACCATGGAGGACGGAATTAAAGAGCTTCTGAAGGACTTCAAGTACCGGTTTTCCACCCGCTTTCAGAAGCTCCGCTGTAATTCCATCCTCGCCTGGGGCCTTGCCGCTTTTAAGGTGCTGGAGAGCCATTCTAATCTCGCTCAGACTGACATCCGGGATATCATTGGTATAATGTCGGATAAGACTCGCTCTTGGATCGTTACTCACACTTGCGTGCGGCTCCAACGATGACGTGTACAGCTGCCCATAGAACCTCTCAATCTCACTCAAAACCTCAGGTGCCCCGGAAACGATGCTGCCACATTCGGTCTTAAGCTTTGACAGTTGGCTCTTTCTGGCAGACAGATCTCTGGCAAAGACTTTGGAGCCTTGGTTCCGCTTGATCGCTTCTTCAATACGAGCTGTATTGAAGTTGCGTAAGTCCCGCCGCATGCATTTGGAGATCTGTCTGTTCAGTTGCCTGTATGCTGTCAAATCTGTTGAAGAATGTAGCTTCATCTCCCGTCTAACAGCCATGAGATTAAGAGTGTGATGAGAGAGTTTTTGTGTTCTTCTGCGGCGGGTCTTGCAGAACTTAGCTCCGACCGCATGAACAGTTTCCACGAGCTTGTCATTCAAATCGTCCACGTCATTGCAGTCTTCTAGGCACTGAAAACGGTTTTGTAACTCGAGCTAAAAGATTTCGGGACTTTGGATTAGAGCACGAGGGGGACGGAGCGTTGACCTCATTAGACGAGACCTCTCCAATTTTACGTTTAGGTTCAGTGTGCCTCTAACCATTCTGTGATCGCTTCCGATTTTCACCCTCGCGATCACTGAGATATCACTGAACAGTTGTCGTCTCGTCGTCATAATGAAGTCAATCTCATTTTTTTGTCGAACCGTCGGGGCTCGACCAGGTCCACTTCCTATGGGGCTGCTTCTGGAAGAAAGAGTTCATCATAAAGAGTCCCTCTTTCTCCATGAAGTCGGCCAGCTGCTGGCCCCTTAGGTTCCGTTGCCCTATTCCAAATTTTCCGACTTTCAGCTCACCGTTCCCTCTTGTGCCTAGTTTTGCATTGAAGTCTCCCGTTAACACCGTATATTAGGTTTTGGAGGAATACATGGCTCTAGAGATATCCTCATACATTTCCACCACCTCCTGATCGGGGTGTGCCGAGGTTGGTGCGTAAACCTGTATGACCTTTAGCGAATACCGTTTGGTGATTCTGAGTATAAGGTAAGCAACCCTCGTCGACACACTCTCAATCTTTACAACGTTGTTAACGAGCGACTTGTGGACGATAAATCCGACACCTCCTTGGGACAGATGGTCGCCCTCCCGGTAATAGAGCAAGTTGCCGGATTCGAGGATAATCGTGTCCTCCCCCTCTCTTCGGACTTCGGATAATCCTATAATATGCCAGCGTAACTTGTCTATCTCTTCTTCCAGCTCCACAATCTTCTCGTCAGTCCTCAGGGTACGTGCGTTGTATGTTGCCAGGTCGAGTCGTCGTAGGTGGCAACCGAACCTCCACCGGAGATTCTTAGCACCCCCTGCCCCGGCGTTACCATGGTCGCCACCGTAGCCAGGAATAGCAGGGCCGCCGGGGACGGGGGGCCGTCTCTTCGATACTTTCATCATGGGGACTATATTGCTATAGTTGCCACGCTTGGCGATCGAGTTGGCAACCACAGTTTTTTATTGTATTTTTGCCGTTACCAGAAAGATGCTGCTGCCCATCTCCTGCCTGTTTCCCTTTGTCGCCTTTTACGACACCCACGGGAAGATATGGGGTAGTGGATATTCTTTACCGCCACTACACGGCAAACAAGGAATAAGGAATGATGTTTCGAAATTCATCCCCTAAAGGGGTAAAATGGTGGTTCAAAATTTGTATGACGAAACAATATTAAATAGACATTTCGATTCGAAAGTTCGTAGGAGAACTCCCAAAAATAAATAAGCAAATACTTCTTTCGTGATTTTCCGAAAATCAATAGGGGGTGAAATGGGGTAAACAAACCTGATAATCGACATGGGTGTCATTATTTAGGTTGTTTGGGATGTTGATTGCGAAAATGGCAGTTATTTCGAAGTCTAACGGTGCGTACAAATTAAGTAATATGATGTATACCTTTTGTTTTATAACACGTCTACATTATGTAACATTGCTTTTCAACATTACAACATATAACAATACTGTATACATTAGAATAACAATGCAATATATCAATGTTATATGACGTTGTCGTATGACATTGTCGTTTGTCGTTCTGCCGTTCGACGTTATATAACACGTTTTATAACATTCAGCAAGTTTTTGTAAATTATTCATATTAAGGGTTCCGTAGATATATCAAAATGTACCCGTCATAGACATGAGATAATTCCGAATTAATTTCCTCTTACAGAAAATATTATACACCAAAAAAGATAGCATTTTTATCTCTTCATTTCCTTGGCAGATAAGTTGATTAAAAACTTTCGATATAAAAATTCGTATTAATCTCAATAAGCTTCCATATATGTAACGATTTTAAGGTAATTTCATATCAAAAGCAATTTCAAAGTTTTTTTTCTCGCCTTGTAATACCTTTTGTATTATAGTAGGCTTTCGTTTGATGGAAAAAGCTTTTCAGTGTTATATATATTCCACAATGAACAAAATTGAACACTTTTGAGATCCGTCTGTCTGTCCCAGGTAATTTCCTCTAATACTATATGACGTATTCATTTGAAATTTAGCGCAGAGGTAGATTGTATTGTAAATATCATTTAGAGCGTTATTGTGACGTACAATACAACGTTTATATTAGTAACGTAAATTTTAAAACTTTAGTGAATAATGCTTATAACGTTATGTCCGCCACACACATCTCTAAAAGGATCGATTAAAAACATAAAAATGTTTAAATTTTTTTTAATCCAAACATTAAAATGTATAGAATATAATATTTTTATTATGGAATATTTACATTAATAAGAATACTTAATGAAAGATATTTATTTAAACTTTTATCACTGGTTCGGAAACAAACCTCTATCCAGGGTAAAACCAGCAAAAACCCAACGTGACTATTTTTTAAACAATAATAATATACTTACTAATTTGTAGTATAATAATTATAAAATAATTAATGTATAATAACTATTTAATTATTAAATATGACAACTTATAGAAACAACATGGTAGCGATTACTTACTAAAATTTATTCTCGGGGGTTATTATGAAACATGTACTTTTAGTAGTATAACTCTTATTAAAATTAATTGCAAAATAAAAATTTCAAACTTTATGATAGGTAACTGCATGTTTTCTGGGACTTTGTTGTAAAAGGGTATTTATTGTTCAATAAAGGAATTAGTGACTCTTTGGAGTCGAGTAACTTGTATATTGTATAATTACACAATGTACATCACGTTTTTTTAGTAAATTTAAAAAAAAATTATTCACTTTTGCCTTGAAAACACTCCAATAGAATCAGATGAAATAACAGATTCTGTCAAATTATTCCACTCCTATGATATACGCGTTATGGACGACGAAGCAACCTGTTTGTTTCGCATGCGTCCTTTGTCGACAATAAAGAGGTGAAGACCAGCCAAGCATCTGGTAGTTTAATTATGAAATGGATAAGGAGGAATTAAGTCATGCAATTCCTGCGCACATTCCGAGACGTATCCTGCAAAAACTCGAAAGGAAATAATAAAGTGCTGATAAATTCGGTAAAAAGATACTCGCTACATCTCGCTAGTTTAAAGATGAATATGGAACATTTTGACGAAAATAACTTCCATCAGTGGAAATTTTTAAACGAAAAGCGGAGAAATCGGATAAAGATCGTCGAGTCCCTGACTATTCCAGTTCAGAGCCCTACGGATTGCCTCAGCTACGTCGTCCGGCTTTATGATGAAGGGGTCCATGGGCGTAACATTCGCACACTGGCTCTTTATAACTTCCGTCCAAGAGCCCTCGCTGTGGCTTACGGGCTCTGACACCAGGCCGCACCAGACTGCGACAGTGTCGGCCTGTTTCAGTGCTTTGCCCATTCAACGTACCATTGGTCGGTTCAAAGATTTATAGAACCTCTTCTGATCTCTCAGTATATCGCCAAATTCAATTCCCCAAGCAGCGATTCTCTGTTTCAGGTTGTCTATGCGCTCCGTCAGTTTTTGCGTAATATTTAGCTACGATAAACTGACATTTGTGTCAGCAAACGCCCTCTTGACGGTAAAAAATCTGAGTAAAAACTTTCATCGAGTTCGTTAGAGCCGTTTCCGCGAAGCCAGTTTCCTCGTCTATGCGCTCCGTCAGTTTTTGCGCAATATCTGGCTGTGACAAACGGACGTTTGTCCCAGCAAACGCCATCCTGACAGTAATACATCTGAGTACAAACTTTCATCGAGCTCGTTAGAGCCGTTCCCGCGAAACCAGTTACATAATACAATGGGCACTTTGGCTCCTGACCGCTCATAAATGTTTCAATTTCGAATGTTAGATTTTTGACAGCTCATATTTAAATTAAAATGTTTTTTGCCGAGTCGTCTCAGGTTTATTAATTTTTTTAAATCACAAGTTGAAATTTGTCATCCGTAGCACAAATGCAATGAAAGTGACAAGATTTAAAATTTTATCCTCTCCACAAAATTGCGCATGTCGTCTACTAAATTATTTTGGAAGAAACACCTCATTTGCATCGTAAGGCGTTAATATACAGAGTTTTATCGTGGCCGTGTTTATCTCCATGATGAAATTCATGAAGGTCGATCCTCAACTGCGATCCCTGCGGAAAATGTGGCTACTGTCAGGCGAATAATTGAAGTAAGCCAGCGCATCACCTATAGGGGATTAGAGGACAATTGGGTATTGGTATGATCCAAATTAAAAATATTTTACATCAACATGTCTACGATGAGAAAGGAGATTACATGACATTTCAATACTGGTATGGGCCTAATTAATTTTTTTACATCAATATTTAAAACTTAGAAAACTTTGTTACCGTTGAATTTCTCATGAAGTCACCCCAGAACAAAAAGCCCCATTAAATTTTATGTGTACGCTTAACCAAAAGTCCTTTTTAATAATTTTACATCTTCATAGTACGTAAGCACAAAGACGTTAGGCATGTGCCCTTATTTCTTAACAACCCGAACTGAAATCTGTCATTTCTAGCGGATAATGACGATTTGACAAATTTGAAACTCTGGTGTTCTTACCACATATAAATGAAAGTAACCCCTGGGAATAAGGTGATTGCCACAATGCTGATTCTATTAAAATTTATATAAAAATTATACAAACAAAATTATTGTAAAGTGAAGTATGTTTAAAAAAAGACTCGCGGGGTTCCTTACTTCTTCCCAGGACAGAGGTATTTTCCAAACTAGTGGAAAATATATATCGAATAAAATTTATTCTATTCTATATATAAGTAAAGTTCATGAGTTTCTTGACTCATGAAGATGGAAATTCATTCAAGCCTTTTTTTACCATTAAATCTTTATAATTTAGTTTTCCAAAGTGTGATGTTTAAGAAAGTGTTGAAAAGCTGAAGTTAAACCATCAGAGAAGTTAGCGTTGTTCATGTACGTATAATGTACATGAACAAACATGAACCCTATTACTATAGTAAGATCCTTATTTTTTACTTTTCTTGTTTTCTTTCTTACTCATTACTTTTCCTCTCAAATCAAAACAGTTGAAAGAACTATACCTGGTTTAATTGTCATGGTTACATTTTGTGTTACGGCGGAAATGCAACAGTTTTATTGTTTGGAGTGATAGCTGCCATTTAAAGTTGCTACATCTTGCTACTTGTTGAACACATTTAAATTAAAATATTAAGCTTTAGTGCAATCGACTGCTAAGCACTGGGCTCCTCTCATTTCTGAGAGGGTATTCAAAACTTCACAACATGTTTTTGAAATATTTACTAACAGATTTATTAAGTACTAGCTGTGCCTACGGCGTAGCTTGCGTATATAGATTTTACATAAAGAATTTCTCGTTTAGGTAAGAGAATATTAAACGATTTATATCATTACTGTATCAATAAGTGGTAACAAATAAATCATTATCATCAAAGTTCTAAGTAGTTTATGATAGAGCTTCGGTGTAAACGACGTTAGAAGTAGACTTAGACGGGGTGTACACAAAAAGATTACGGGGCTACTAACGCGGGAAAAAGCAACATAGAGTTGGCCATGTGCAAAACAGTCAGTACTGAGGTCCACTCTTACAACGCGTAAATTTTGACCTTGCACTTTATTTACGGTCATCACATAACACACGCTGACTGTAACTGGGAACTGAACGCGCTTAAAATTGAAAGGAAAGCTACTTCTTAATAGAGGGTTTTTTGGCAGTGCTGCCAGATCAAAAAAACTCATTCAGCGCTAGGACAACACAAAAAGCGCTAGATTTCATGAAAACAGCGCTTTAAAAAAAGCCCTAGATTTCGCGCTAAATTAACTACAAACAAAGTTTGTGTTTTTTATTATAATTTATAATTCAAGAAAATATAATCATAATAAAGAAAACAACATTAAGTTTTTTTCTGGCAATATTTTTTGATGTATCAATATTTCGCAGGACATCGACTTATAATTATGGCAATTGCTGTCAACAGTAGTTAATACTACTCTAAGTAACTTTTAACTTAGCTGTGCTCTAAACAACTGACTAAAACTGAATAAAGCAAAATAAATGCGTTGCCAAAACCATGAACGAAAACTTTAATGAAGGGGATTTCCCCGCTTATAGTCGTCGATAAAAAAAATCAAGTTGATTATCCTAAAGGGGAAGCCGGGAGATCCATAGCACAGGGTATCCTAGTTTGGACTCGTCTCCCATGCTTTTTGTTTTGTGGAAAAAATATGTTTGAAAAAGATAAACTGCAATGTACTATTTGTGGAAAAAAATAATAAAGGTCATTATTATTATTATCGGTAATGTGGACTAACAATGCTGCTATAAAAGAGTTAATAACCCGCTAGTCGCTACAATTTTGAAATGTGTGCTAAATACACCAAAAAGCGCTGGATTAAGTGCTAGGTGCTTAAATTTCGAAATGCGCGCTATACATTCCAAAAAAGCGCTAAATCTAGTTCCCAAAGCGCTAAAATGGCAGTACTGATTTTGCGTATATTATAAATACAATATCACGACATTTCGTTGCAATTTTGTTATTTTTGTTCAGGTTCCGTTGTATGGCTTCGATAGATACAAATTTCTTCAGTAAGTCTCAATACGATTCATCGGCGAAAAATCTCAACACAGCAAATCAGAAAAGTTTGTAATTTGTACAACTCCACCTATTACGTCCTTTGTGTGAGAAAACATCCTTTTTTAAATCTCGTTTTAGGTTTTAAGTATAAATATATTAATTATTATGGAACGTTTTTTTTACACACACATCTTTTTATTACTATTTCTGAGATTTTTATGGCTCCATTGAAGAAATTCGAACCTAAATTTTAAAATAATAATCATTACTTTCGATAGAATTAACCAATTTTAATAAAACAAAGATTAAATGTAACTTGAAGATACGCTTTATGATTTTTTTAACGATTTCTTTGAAAAAAAAAGATGTTTACTTTAGACGTGATGCATTCATATAAAAACAGACAAACAGACAGACAGACAATTCTAAAAATTATAAAAATGTACTTATTTAATTATTTTTAGTTCCCCATAACGATTTTAGTCACCAAAATATATATACAATGTACAGAAAGAGACACAACATGTTATCATCATTTTTATTATATGTATATATTTAATTAAAGAGAGGTGGCGCTGCTAACATCAACTTGATGACTCAAACAAAGCCACCGTTGAGCAAATTCCCTACCCATACTTCAGAATATTTATCATAACTTTTGATGGAATGAACTGATTTTAATGAAATAAAGACTAAGTGTAACCCGAAGGTACACTTTAGAATTTCCTTAAAAATTCTTATGATATAAATTAGTACTTTTAACATGATACGTTAACAAACAAACAGACAGACAGACAGAAAATTCTAAAAATGGTAGAAATGTATTTAATTACTTATTTTAAGTACCCCTCAATCACTTTTATTACAAAAATATAAAATGTACAGATATCTGCTAATTACAGTTTTATTATATGTATAGACTAGTAAGTACTGACCGTGTAGTATCATTGTAAGCATATCCACTACTCCAAATAGTCCCGTGGGTGTCTTAAGAGGCAACATAGGGAAATAAACCAGGAGATTACAGAGAGCCTTCTCCTAATTTAGCAGCGTCTTTCGAAAAACTACCAAAATAAAAAATAAAATTGCGGTTGCCAAACCACTTTCTGAGCGCGGCAATTATGTCAAATAAAACTCATATGGGGGAGGCCTATATTCAGCGGTAGGCTTTTGATAATAGATAGATAGATAAAAGATATTATAAATATACTTATAATAATATGCAAATGTTATTGTTTCATACATCCAACAGGAGCAGGCAAGAAAGAACAAGAAAACTTACCAAGTAATTACGCAAACTTAGAGCAAGCAACTCAGGAGACATAAAGTACAGTGATCCTTCAGGCAGTAGGAAAAATTCGGCGGCTTATCAATGTGTGCGTTTTTAATTAAATTAATGAGCTATTAATTTTATTACGTCGTGAAGCCCTGCTTTAACTATATTATAACCACTCTCTCACATAATAACAGCGTAAAATAAAAGCTTAAATATTGATAACGGGGCTTTCCATCTTTTTCCTCAAGGGCGACAACATAATAATATCTTTATTTTTAATCAAAGATAGGTGTAGGTTATGAGCCACAGCATCCACATACCATCAGTGGACTGTGTGCTCGATTGTCACTCTTGTTCTATAAATAATTTGAATTTCCTATCTCGTATTGTAAAAATACGAGACGATTACGAAATGTCAAGCTTGTAATATGTCCTTTTCCTGCCTTAGTCATTAAAATAATGGCAATAAAGTAAGGAACAGGCGAAGCATTTAAAATTAATAAATATTAGATATAATCTACACAGCGGAAACCCTACGAGTATCTTACACATACTTGGTTAAATTCTTGAAAATCGTTGCTATAAATTTTAAACTCAAAAAAGTTTGAAAGTAGTTACGTAGGGAGGCAGTTTCGATCCCGCTAACCTACTTTAGGTTTGCCTTGTCGGGACGGCGTAAGAGAATTCGGGTGTCTTAATAGGCCATCTTGCTTACGCCAGATGTAACATGCCCAAATACCGGTGGGGGGAAAAACGTCTAAGTTGACACCGATTGAAACCATGCTCATTTAAAATATAGGACGATTTCCCGATGTTTTTTTAATTGTAATATAAAAAAATATTATTTAAAATACGAACATACACACTCACTCACACGCACACACACTCGCAAACGCACACGCACATACACACGCACACGCACATGCACACGCACACGGACACGCACACGCAAACGCACACGCACACGTACACGCTCACGCTCACGCTCACGCACACGCACACGCACACACATACGCACACGCACACGCACACGCAGACGCTCACGCACACGCACACGCACACGCATACGCACTCGCACACGCACACACACACGCACAAGCACACGCACACGCACACACACACGCACACGCACACGCACACGCACCCGCACACGCAAACGCACACGCGCATGCACATGCACACGCACACGCTCACGCACACGCAAAGACAAAAATAAAAAGGGTTTTAAAAAGTATTGATTTGTAGTTATTATTATTATTATTATCATTTACGACACCACACTTATATAATAATAATAATAATAATAATCATCTTTATTCAGGCAAATTACACCCATATCCAGTAAAATCAATAAATTTAAAATCAGTCTCCTAAATTTTAGCAATAATTAAATCAATTTCAATACAAAATAACAATTTTAAAATAATAAATCCAGTCAATGTAAATAGGCAGTAATGTCAGTATATAAATAAAATAATGAAATAAAATAACATAAAATTAAAATTAATAAATAAATAACAGAATTACACACATTTATCAGTCTGGAGACGAGATCAATAATTATAATTTAAAATTAAAAATTTTGTACAGCCGACTTCAATATAAGTTATTTAAGAATAACTTAAAAACTATTGGTCTGACCTTGATCAAATTCATATGGGACCACACGAGAAGTACCAGCTTTCAAATAAAAAAAGAATCATCGAAATCGGTTCACCCAGAAAAAAGTTCTGAGGTAACACACATAAAAAAAAAAAAAAAAAACATACAGTCGAATTGAGTACCGGCTCCTTTTTGGAAGTCGGCAGAAAACTTTCTCTGAGGCAACTGTGCTGCAATAAATTAAATTAAAATTAATCTACACAATTAAAGCAATACAATACATAAATCAATGTCAACAAGATAACAATTTTAAAATAATACATCCAGTCAATTTCAATAAGCATTAGTGTCAGTATATAGAATAATTTAAGCAAATAAAATAAAATTAATACATAATTAACAAACAAAAAAAAAATAAGAACACACTTTTATTAGACAGGAGACGAGATTAATCAATACTTTCTCAGAGGCAGCTGGTCTGCGACATGCCTTTCGCAACAATGCCGGATAATATAACAGTCTAACCTTCCTGAGATCATCGCTAAGACAGTGTTGGAGCTGGCCCGCACTCTGCGCACCAGGGACGCGGCCCGCTTGCGCATGGTGGCATTGAAGCAGTCGGTGCGCGCATCCGCAAACATACCAGAGGCGCTACAAAACCGAGGCAACCCCATCACCTTACCATAAGGTAAGGTGTGTAATAATGACAACAAATAATGATTTTCCTTAGTCCTTCCTACCTTAGAGTACCTATTTGTTTTTCGTAGCGATAGATACAGCAATAATATCAAATATAGGTGTTACACATATTTACTTACCTATTAAGTAATATAATCACACAAGAAAATCCATCGAGGCTGCCGTTCCCTGCCCTGAAGCGAACTAAAATTTTGCATTTTATGAGTTTGTGACAATTACATTGAGTGTGAAAGTAAATGAGGTCTTTAATTAATATAAATTACTACATCTCTTAGCTATTCAATATTGAAATTGGGAACAAAGATACAATGGCAGCGCCGACGGATTTTCTTGCGTGATTATATTACCTAATAGGTAGGTAAATATGTGTAATACCTATATTTGATATTATTGCTGTGTTTATCACTACGAAAAACAGAGGTACTCAAAGGTAGGAAAGGCTAAGGGAAGTCATAATTAGCAATAATAAAGAAAATAACATTTGTGTGTGTTTGATTTTACTTTTAAGTGCAGCAAGCATACTCAACTTTTTTTTTTATATGATAAGGGTGAAAAGCGAGCACACAGTATTTCTATTGATGGTAAGTGGTTGCTGTGGCCCATAGACATCTATATCCATCCGAATAAAATACAGATACGTTGTCAGCCGTGACGACTAATATGAAATGCCTCTTCCAGTAAAAAGGGTCTCTGGTTTTCTACATTCACCAAAAAAAAAAAAACACAGCAGCATTAAGCTGCTATTTTACGCTGGGATTATGTGAGAGCGTGGTCCTTCCAATTAAATTTGTAAATTCCAATATGTACCATGGCTCTACCAACTTAACTTTTCATGTCTTAGTGAAATAACGCTATGATATGTGGAGTATTGACTACTGACGTCTTAGTACCGTGCTACTATGATACGTTGGTGGTATTTTTAGTATGATGAGCCATTACAGTGCATATTAAATTGTAAGGCACTCTCTTCTGGATCCAAAACTTGGACCAAATCTTGAACCCAAAACATTCGTCAAAGGGCAAGCTAATGTGACTCTTAGTAGCGTACGCTCGTAAAATGGCGTTGTTATAACTATATTAAATCAAAGAAAACTCTTCATTAATCCACATAATAGCATAGCGTTGAAAGAGTTAGAGCGATTGAGAAGCACGTTGCGCGGGTCATAAATAGAAGAAGCCGAAGAAAGGCCACAAAGTTGTCTTTGATATACATCTGTTATTATGACATTAACATAGTTATTGCTCTAAGAACCAAAATATGCTATGTGAAATCGACAAGGGCATCTAAATCGGTCAAGCCGTCCGGGGGAAAATTACCTACAAATCATATTGGTGAGTAAAAATGATTATTACAGCGCCCACTGGCGAGCTATACGTTACACCGTAACAACTATCTAAGCATAAATGGGAACATCAGTTTACACACAAAATGTTTATTGCAGTACCCCTGGCAAGTACAGCATAACAAACCACTTAGTGAAATCAAAAATGAATCACAAATCCTTTACAAGAAACCGTATCAAAATCAGGAGTATTGTAGCGACCTCTTGCGACTTAACACTATTACATCTCTTTGAAAACCGTTCCCAAAGAGTCACAAATCTTTTCGTGGAAACCGTACCTAAATCGATTTAACTGTTTTGGAGATAAATGGGAACATTCGTTTGCACAAATATGTTAGTACCAGTGACCCCTGCCGAATGTAAACTATAACACCTACCTACGAACCATCGTCGATAAATCACAAATCTTTTACAAAAACTGTATCTAAATCGGTCAAACGATTTTGGAAATTAATGGGAACATTCGTTTACACAAATATGTTTATGTAGCGCCCCTGGTGAGTTAACATTATACAACCTACCTAAGAACCATCGCCAATGAATCACAAACCCTCTACAGAAACCGTATTTAAATCGATCAAACCGTTTTGGAGATAAATAGGAACATTCGTTTGCACACACAAACAAAAAAACAAATCTCACCCTAACCTAAACGTTTACACCTTCTCAGTTCCGTCGCGGGTAATAAGAGTTTGTTATTATTATCTTCATCATCAACTTGAGAGAATCAAGTGTAATCCCCACAAGCGGATTAGCGATTATATAACCGAACTAAGATGTCTGAGATGCTTACCGTGGCTTGTTGAATACAAGTATGATGAATGAGCTCACTACTTACGTGGGTTTTTACTAAGAAGACTTATCCGAAAAGTAGAGTCACCGAAATAAAATCTGCAGATTTCAGTCAAAGATTTTTCTTGTTTTTATTGAGTAAGATTTTAAATTTAACATAATTGCTTTCTAGTGTAGTAAATTACTTTTTATTTAGTAAAAAAAATGTAGGTTTTCTTGTAGTGTCGTGTATATGAATCAATTGCACATGGACAAACATCTAGACTCAAAACAATTAATTTATGCTACACTAACAATGGTTTCGTATGGAATTTATAGCTACAGCCTCTTAGCGCCGCAATCAAACACTCAACCGAGTCTTTCGCTCAATTTAATCATGTAAATTTCACGACATTTGATGCTAGCCACAGAAGGACCCGAACATAGGTGCTATTCTTTTAGAAGGCTGCACTGCAATGTGGTTGCATGGTAAAGATTGCTTGTATATGATTAGGACGCTTTTTGTATCTCTACTTACTCTATTTTGACTCTTTAAACTTTATGTTTTTCGTTTCTTGTTTATAAATCTATTTCATTCCTTATTCAAAGCCTTCTATTTGGGTAGTAAGGAAGAATATATGAAATTTTAAAATGATAACCTCAGCGGTCTACTCTGATGATGATGAAGTCAGTAAATCCATCCCAAACTTGGTAAACTGTTACAGCTCCCCGTTGGTAGTCCTCGAATATTACAAGTGACATATACAACCTCTATCAGGATATATATGTAGTAATTAAAATTTATTATTCTTCTAAATGTATTATCTCGTAAATTTCCACGCTCTCTGCGTTGAACAAACTACGCTTCGAGTTCCCTTTGCATCAGTTTTGTTGTGTGCACCATACATAAAGCAAAAACAATTAGTAAATCCAATTGTTCATGCCTTAAGCGCATTAAAAAAATTACGTATGACATGATAATGCCTACATTTTTTAAATAGTTCAAATATACACAAGTCTTCACTAATATATTCAATAAAAAAAAATTAAAATACAAAAGTGCACGACTCATAACTCTCCACTCCGTTGAGTCCGCAGGTAAGGTCTATTCATAGCTAACAAAACGAGCCCAAGCTCGGTATACCTTGTTCTACTATTTAAGGAGTTCTAGTGGCAGTCATCAAAATTCACCTTCAAATCACTCTTATTAAGTCCGGAGGTAATATTTCATCATAACTAACAAAACGAGGTTAAGCTTGGCATAACTAGTTCTATTTTTCAAGGGGTTCCAGTAGCATTCATCGAAGTACACTTTCAGGATACTCTATCAAGTCCAGAGACAAAGGCAGATTAAATGTCGATTGCGCCCTACGTTAGCCTAGCACCTTATCGGCACCCCTCTGGGGTCCGTATTATATCTATCATAAGTTAAAACTATTCATTTTGCAAATAAACTATATTATAATTTATAATATGGTTTAATAACTGCAAAATAATTTGGATAGGAGTACCATTAACAGGGGTACATAAATGAAAAATGTAATAAGAGAGTAAGAGTGACCTTAGAGTAATCAAACACGACGATTTTTTTTCATTGAAAAAAAAAAAAAAACTGTACGCGCCTTTTTAAACTTGCGCCCCTAGACAGGAGCCTAGTTTGCTTTAAGGATAACCGCCACTGTCTGGAGGTAAGGCCTCATCATAACTAACAAAACAAGCCCAAACTCAGCAAACCTATTACTATTACTATTCTTTGAGGAGTTCCAGTTGCATTCACCAAAGTACACCTTGAAGTCACTCCGTCAGGTCCTGGGGTAAGGTATCATCATAACTAACATAACGAGCACAATCTCGGCACACCTAGTTCTGCTCGTCGAGTAGTTCCAGAAGCAGATATCGAAGTACATATTCAGGTCTCTATAAAGTCCAAGACGTAATAGTATATTTATATATAAATACAATATGGTAATAAAAATCTGGGTTTATAAAAATAATACTAAAATCTTATCTGTGCGTGAGCCGCATGCTCGTTTGCCCCCTCTACAATAAAAAAAAACACCTTGGTCAAGTATGTATCAAATTTGGTTTTTGAAATATTTTATATTTCTACAGCGATCGATATTTTTCAGCACAAACCGCTGTAAACAAACGACCACTCACGACGGCGGCTGAGCCCGCAGTAAAAAAGCACGCTGTGGCCCGGAGTGAGGCAAAGTGTATTTAGTGAAATAAATTTATACAAGTCTTCTCAAAACACCGAAAATTTCGCTATTTCTAAGGCGAAAATAATTATAACTAATTAAACAAAACAAAATTAAATTGCCATTTACATTCCATGGCTTCCCACATGATATATCAAGAGTTTAAAAAATAAATTGAATTGAACTATTGATTTTTTCAAAAGTTATCATGTTTACACCTCAATGCGGACTTGATAAATCTACACCTTAGCCACTAAAACCGCTTTTTTATGTAAAAATAGCAATTGGTCAATAAAAAAAAATCAGTTCTACAATAATTTATCTTTCTGAAAATGTACTTTTTATATCATGTATATGTTCAATATTATAGGTAGATACAATTTCATGCACAAAACGTTGGAATCTTGATTTTTAGGCCCTATTAGAACATATCTACGGGCATTGCGAAATATGAGAAATACATATAAAGTATTTAACTATTATATCGTTATATATATACGTTATATTATATCTTGCCTTATAGACTTGATTTAAGATAATGAGAGTTGACGATAGATTTACCATTAAGTTTTATCACATACTATATTGGCCAATTTGTATAGGCCAACTAATTATGTTTTATTCTTGCAAAAGGTATCGGCCCTTCCTATAACCATATTCCAAATATACTCGTAACTGCTCACAGTAATTGTATGTGATCCGTGACAAAGTTTTTAAATATTTATCTAGACGCTGATCTTATCTTTATTATAATTTTTATTTGATAAAAACTAATAATCTTCTTTTGCTATTCACAAGGCTATGAATAAGGGAATTAATTATTTTACATCGGCATCATACGTCTACGATATTTGTCTTAACAGCGAGAAAAAATTTCAATTTATTAAAATAATGTTTCTAATAATATCAAACAAATTTTTACGCTTGCTTCTTCAATGTTTTTTGTTAATTACTCAAACATTGAAGAACAAAGAAAACAGATGCTTTTTTATTCCAAATCATTTTATTCTTTGAACAACTCATTATTAAATTGAGTAAAGTGAAGTAAAAGGAACCAAAGTGACAGCCTCAATACGTCCCTCAGCTGGGCACATGCCTCCTCTAACTTTATTTTATATCTACAAATAAAATTAACGGTAGGCTTATTTCTAAATTAAAATCACTTAAAGATAATTACAGCATGCTTTTTACAACATTTTTAAAGATTTTTTAAGTTTAATTAAATTTATTTAAAATTTGATATTGTTTGCTTGTGTGTGCGTGCGTGTGTGTTCTAAGAGGATTATGGAGCAACCAGCCAGTCAATTTGCTCCAATGCTTATCCACGTAATTTAAATGACTTAAAAATGTTTCATAAATTTTTCTGACACAAAGTTTCACTTGTTTTCCTTCACCGCAAAGTACCTACTTTTTACCACTTACATTTCAGTTACTAATTTCACTAGTGCAGGTAGAGAATGGGCCTTACTGCGTATTAATAAAAAAGCAAGTTACACAGAACAACAAAATTTAAGGCCTTACCCAAAGCTACTAGTGAGATAAAAAAACAAAGCTAATAATTAAAATATTTAGACTATAACAATAATAATATTAATGCATTATTTTCAGAAATTACTAACTGGTTAGATCCACAGAAAATTTGTAAATAATAAAATGCATTCATTCATCACAGACTTTAAAATATCTTTGTTGTAGGCCTCCCAAGAATTTTTTTAACTTTCTTATTTGACCTAACTTTTTTTTTATAGGATAGAATAACAAACGAGCACACAGTCCACCTGATGGTAAGTGGTTGCTGTGGCCCATAGACATCTACATTTATCCTCGTTTGCTTGTGCTTATTATTGATGTGTTTATCGTAATGACAAACAAAGAGGTACTCAAAGGTAGGAAAGGCTAAGGGAAGTCATAATTAGCAATAATAAACAAAATAACATTTGTGTGTGTTTGGTATTACTTTTAAGTGCAGCAAGCACACTCAACTTTTTTTAGAGGTTAGAGTGACAAACGAGCACACAGTCCACCTGATGGTAAGTGGTGGCTGTGGCCCATAGACATCTACATTTATCCTCATTTGCGAATCAAAATGCAGATGCGTTGT
The DNA here is from genome assembly GCA_963668995.1 of Parnassius mnemosyne. Lineage (NCBI taxonomy): Eukaryota > Metazoa > Arthropoda > Insecta > Lepidoptera > Papilionidae > Parnassius > Parnassius mnemosyne. The sequence goes on along the minus strand of CAVLGL010000046.1, from coordinate 7,952,338 downwards.
CACCCGTGAGGACTAAGATGGAATGCCTCTTTTCCAGTAAAAAGGGTCTCCGGTTCTTTACACTCACCATATGAAACACGGCAGCATTAAGCTGCTATTTTACGCTGGTATTCTGTGAGAGCGTGGTCCTTCCCCGTTCGAGTCAACCCATTCGTGCTACAACTGCACGTTTGCAACGTGCTGCAGCTATATTAGTAGTAACTAATATAGCTGCAGCATTGCTCTACCACGAATGTTTATACAACTTAAAAAATAATTGATCAGAATTTGTGTTTTGCACAGGCACTATTAAAATTTGTTTTCAGTTATAAATATTTTTAATCGTAAAAAGTTAGGGCGAAGATTTGCCGTCAATTTAAATCGGCTGTGAAGTGCGAATTCAACTTATTAGGTGCGGCTTCCACTGTAATCAAATTTTTATTTCATTCCGATTTGATGAAATAGTAAATAGTTTACCCCTTTGTGGACTTACAGAATGCATTAAAAATTGGGAAAGTTATTAAAATGCGTCAACCCTTTTGCTTTGCCTTGATGTTATTATCAAGGATAATCCGGTTTTTGCTTAACGATTAGGGTGGGGCTTAAGCTATGGTTTACGTTACGGTTAGGGTTAAACGCGGCAGCACAGTCGTCGAAAATTTTTACGTTTTCTTTCAAAGTTTATGGTTTATTTCGCATATTTTCCACGATACTTCGACTAGTTATAAGCGACAGCATCCTAATGGCAACCGCGAACTCAGAAGGTCGTGGGTTCGAAGCTGCCATTCCATTTACGTTGTGAACTACTCCTAACACATGCATTTTCGTATTACCAGGAGTGGTTAGAGGGGATATTAGTAATGTTGATAGTATTGAAGTGGTTATAGTGGACGGATTTTATTTCTCTACGCCACTTACTAAAAATATGACTAACTAATAACTTATTCGTCAAAATAATTCTCATTAAAAATAGATTTTTAATATTACAGTGGTTTTTTGGATTAATTTGCACTAATATCATAATTATAAACTTATTCTAAAACAAATTTTTCAATTTAATTAACTTTGACACTGTGATTAGTTACTTTTGCTTCAATGTAAGCTCGCATTCATTATATTATATGATTTGTAGTAGTTAAAACTACTTTAAGCGCAAGATTACTGTAACCAGTACAAAATGAAGTTATACAAGCACGGGCGTCATCTCGTTTCTGAGAGTGTTAAAGAGCAATTAGTACAACGCGCTGCTGCAAAATGTGTGTGAGTGGATTTCACATGGCTTCGAATTATATTTATTCCTCAGAAATGCTTATGGAATAGGTTTGCAAGGCATGCCACCGCTTGTTACTGTCTTTAACGTGAGACTTTCTTTCCAAGTGTTTCTCTAAATGATTGAGCGGTATTTAAAACTTTATAATTGTAAATTTGCATATAATTTATTTCCTCTTTCAAAAATTTTGTAATATTTTTAATATTACATATTCTCAATTTTTATATTTTTTCTACGTTTTAAAGTCTATAGAGGTAAGCGTGTTAATTTTTTTTTGTCTCGCGTATGTAAATAGATATATTTAGTAAATAAAATTAAATAAATTTTATTTGACTTTTTACGGCAATATCAATTCATGATTGAATTTTCTATAGAATCGATTATGAGTTTCCAATTTAAAACAATCAAATCGATATTTTTCAAGAATCATGTAAGATTACGTAATCGGATATTTTAGTACTACTACCTTCATCTTTTAGATTTATGATAAGTCATCGCGTGATGACTTATTAATAATTTAAGCTTCATTTGTTTCAATAATTTTCGAAAGTCGAATATTTCGACCCATGGCTACCTTCATCTATCATAAATTAAGAATTAAAATGAAGATGGGTTGTCTTCCTTGAGGACTGTAATTATATACTGGGAATGCCTTGTTACTAATAAATAGGTTTTCTGGTTCTCCACACTCGCTATTCAAAACATAGAAGCATTTATACTATTTTTTACTGGAAATCTGTTAGAGCGTAGTACTTCCCAAATCAGCTGAACCATTCGTCCTGTAGTCTATATATCTACAATTTTAAAGCGTCTTCTAAAATAAAAAATAAAAATAAAGAATGAAAATTACGAATGCCAACCCGCCTGCCAAGCGTAGCTATGGCAAAATCTCTCATTTTAGGTGATTTAATGGGGACAGCCTATGTTGGGAAGTGGACTTCTAAATGATATAATGGAAGGTTAAGTAGTTCATTTGAATATTTAAAGTAATTACGTAACTTTTAACAAGTTTTATAAATACTTCGAGAATATATTTATAGACTAGCTGTGCCCGAGGCGTAGCTCGCGTATGTAGGTTTTACTTAAAGAATTTGACGTTTAGGTAAGAGAATATTAAACGATTTATATTATTTCTGTACCAATAAGTGGTAACAAAATAAATCGTTATATTTTAAGTTATAAGTCGTTTATGATAGAGCTTCTGTGTAAACGACGTTAGAAGACGACTTAGCCGGGGCGTACACAAAAAGGTTACGGGCCCTACTAACGCGGGAAAAAGCAACATACCTACTCGTAGAGTTGGCCATGTGTAAAACAATACTGAGGTCCACTTCTGGAACGCGTAAAGTTTGACCTTGCGCTTTATTTACGGTCATCGCATAACATAACATACGCCGACTGGGAACTGAACACGCTTAAAACTGAAAGGAAAGTTATTTGGTATTAGAGGGATTATGGCTATAAAAACAATATTGCGACATTTTGTTGCAATTTTGATACTTTTAGTCGAGTTTCGTTGTATACATTGGATGGGCGTGTTTCTTCTCTGGTTTCTGGTGATGTTTGTGCTTTTAGCCTACACGGCTCTTTCAACTTCATCGTAATCATGGGCACAAATTTCTTCAGTGAGTCTCACTACGATTCACTGGCGAAAAATTCAGAACAGACCGCAATTCAGAAAAGTTTGTATTTTTTACAACGCAATCTATTACGTTCTTTGTGAGAAAACATCCTTTTTTAATTAAAAGAAAACATATTTTTTTGTTTACTGTGTTTTAAGTATAAATATATTATAATAGATTTTTGTTCTCTCGTTGGAGACGCTTCTTGCAACATTTTGAAAGAAATGTCGTCAACTTTTGTTGATTTGTCAACATGTCGGAAACATAAATGTTGTCAACATTTTTGGAGACTCGCCTTTATTTAAAGATTGGAAGCAAATATGAAACTCATCTACAGGAAAAACCTTAACCTGCCTTTTTGTATCACATTTGTGCCACACCACCATCTATCGATGAAATTAGTTAACTATTGTACTTTAGATTTAGATAATAAGGTTAATATATTTTTATATATATTGTCGGCACCGTTACGACAGCACCGACGGTGTTCGCGGGGAGTATGTGAAGTGCGGGGGGGGGGGGGTTCTCACCACCGGGCCTAAGTCGGGCACTCGCCGATAGCTCGCGACACGATCGCCACCAAATAATTTTGTATTTTTATCATTTAAATATACAGTTTTGCCTATCGTGTGAGTCGCCTATTTTATTCATATTCCCTAATGAACATAGTGGCGACCGTGATAAATTAAAATAACGAATTCCGATTCCGCCGCGTAGTACGGTCCAAAGGTCGTAGCACTTACCCCGCGTTTACATCGTCGCGAACGCAAGTACTACGGGCTACGAGAACAAAGGAAGCCACGCCGATCTACTACATCTGCTAAGAAGATTATTAAACTGGCGTACCATCCCGATTCCTAAGAACAACGAAGCGATCAAGAAGAATTCATCTGGAGCGGAGAGAAGACAAGAGGGCAGCTATCGAGTACCGGCCAAGCTGAGGTCCAGCGGAGTCTACGCGCCACAGCAGCGGTTTTGTTAGCTAAAAGTGAGCCCGTTCCTCTTATTTAACCACTTCGTGTCCCACTATTCCTAAAAATTTTATTTGTGTGAACAGGGAAACAAGGAATCCAATCCTATTTTTTGTTGCCTCACCTACCTATTCTTAAGCAACATCCTTTATATTCCTCGTCTATCTTATACCCTTTCGCATATAAAACTGCTAATCTAAATAAACTATTCCTACTCAATAATCCTACCAAATAAAATACCTATTAAAACAATCCCAAAAGAATTACCTAGTTAAACCTACCTACAATCTACATACCTAACTAGTTAAAATCACCTATTTACACCTACTTGCTTGCCTATCAGCTAATTGTCCATTGTTTCTTACTATTATATCGCCGCATCATTTGCTAGGTAATCAGTGCTATTTTTCAAGCCGCCTATAATTTGCATTCATTACGCCTATTTAACGACTTGAAAGTCTTCACTAGCATTTAATTAGTTAGTAGCCACTGTTAAATAGTTAGAATTTAAATAGCTGAATCTATTTCTTTAAACGTAAGCATACATAATATGTACATAGCTACGCAAAAATTTGAGCTTAACTTCTCAATGCAAGTAAATTCACTTCTCGCTATCCACTGTTAGCTGTTTATGCACGCAAATAAATTAGTCAGCACTATAGCATAATCATTCGCTAAGCCCTATATTACGCTAATTAAACTATTATTTGCACAAATCAATTAAATTTACGATCAACTTTGCTTCCCGTTATTATTTGATGTACGTAGATATCTACAAAGTATTCCAACAATCAATTTCAGCTACGGTGCAGCGGTCGCTCGAGATTATCATCGCATCTCGTGTCAGCACTGCGGGCTTACGTCGTGGTACTGGGCCGCGGGCGTCGCGCGTCATCCATCCCACCTTTCACCGCGCTTCTGCTGATTTTGAACCGGTTTCCGTCACAGTAGCTACGAAGTGAGGAGCGTATAGTATGCAATTCTTATTTATTTGATTAGTACAGCGCACAACTAGTTGTTTTGATTGTCTGCGCGTTAACTTTGCTAGTATGGAGGCAAAGTACAAAAAAAAATTTAATAACCATTTAGAAGAATTAAAAGGTAAAAAGCTTACTCCTACGGAAGTTAGCGTGTTATCACAGCGATTAGTTAAACTTGAGACTTTATTTGGCGAATTCGATAACGTGCAGAATCAGATTGAAGCATTGGAGGAAAATAATTTTAGCTTAGAATTGGATACCAGAGAAGTTATCGAACAAGCTTTCCACAATTTGATCGCATTGGCTCAGGAAATTATTTCCGTAAGCAGTACGACAAAATAGTCGTCGCTTCAGCATAGCAGTATTTACACAGCTGATGAAGATGGTCACGAAGTTATCGGCTATCGTTTACCAGTCATTAAAATTAATAAGTTTGATGGTACGTTCAACAAATGGTTGGAATTTCGTGATACGTTCAGTTCTCTGATACATAATAATACAAAACTTAAAAATATACACAAATTTCATTATTTAAATTCCTATCTAGAAGGTAAAGCTGCTCGTGTAATATGTAATTTAGAAGTTTTCGACAATAATTATTCTGAGGCATAGAGTCTTCTTTGCGAGCGCTTTAATAATATTCGTCAATTAATAAATAATCATTTGAAATCTTTGTTTAATATTGAGCCGTTGCGTGAGTCTGACAAGTCATTAAGATTTCTAGTAGACCACGTCACAAAAAACCTACGTGCTTTAAATACTTTAAAACAGCCAACTGATCATTGGGATAACCTGATCATATTCATAGTCTCAGCGAAATTAGACAGCAATACGCGTGTTAAATGGGAGGAGTATATTCAAGCTAATGTTAATGCTTCGGATATGCCTAGCCTAGATGAATTTATAACTTTCATAATGGGCCGCGCTGAAGTTTTGGAGTCTGTTTACAGCACTAATCAAGACAAAAATATAAAGTCAAACCCGAATCACAATCAAGGCGTCAAACAAAATTCCGTTTCTCTTACTAAGTCATTCGTTAGCGCTGAGCAGGGCGACTCATTATCAACCGCGTCTAACAAGTGTATTTTCTGTAGTCAATGTCATTGTAATTATGAGTGCTCACAATTTCAATCGAAATCTATTGATGATAGACTTTCATTAATATCCGAACTAAAGTTGTGTCCCAACTGCTTGCGCAAAGGGCATAATACCGTAATCGTATCGTAACGGCGCCGACATATATTTATTACGTTCTTTATGTAATACTTTTGTTTACTGCGTTTTAGATATAATTATATCATTATAGAACATTATTTTACCTCATTTAATTATGATTTGTAATATGATATTAATTTAAAATGTACTTGAAGACTAATATACTTAGTATCCATACTTCAGAATATTTGTCATAACTTTTGATGGAATGAACTGATTTTAATGAAATAAAGACTATATGTAACCCGAAGACACAATTAATAATTTTCTTAACGATTCTTATGATACAAATTATTACTTAATACGTGATACGTTAACAAACAAACAGACAGACAGAAAAATCTAAAAATGGTAGAAATGTAATTAATTACTTATTTTTAGTACCTCTCAATCACTTTTATTACAAAAATGTAAAATGTACAGACATCTGCTATTTACATTTTATTATATGTATAGACTAGCTGACCCGGCACACGTTGTTTTGCCATATACTTACATTATTTCTAGGAAATATTTTTTACTTTTAAAAATTGCGATTAAAAAACAGGGGTTGATCGTAGAAGGGTGAAATTTGAAATTTTATGTATTTTAATGCTAAATTATAATAAAATAAAAATAAAAAATTTTTCAAAAAAATAAAAAAAATATATTTAGGAGTGGGTCACCCTTATCATTTAGGGGTTTGAAAAATAGATGTTGGCCGATTCTCAGACCTACCCGATATGCACAAAAAATTTCATACCAATCGATTAAGCCGTTTCGGAGGAGTTTGGTAACAAACACCGCGACACGAGAATTTTATAAAATACTAGCTGTGCCCGCGGCATTGCTCGCGTATATAGGTTTTACTTAAAGAATTTGACGTTTAGGGTAAGAGAATATTAAACGATTTATATCATTACTGTATCAATAAGTGGTAACAAAATAAATCGATATACTCAAAGTTCTAAGTCGTTTATAATAGAGCTTCTGTGTAAACGACGTTAGAAGTAGACTTAGCCGGGACGTACAGAAAAAGGTTACGGGGACTACTAACGCGGGAAAAAGCAATATATAGTTGGCCATGTGCAAAACAATCAGTACTGAGGTCCATTCCTGCAACGCGTAAGTTTGACATTGCGCTTTATTTAAGATCATCGCATAACACACGCTGAGTGGGAAACACTCTTAAAATACATCCCTATTTTAAGCGTCTTTTCCACTCAGCTATTCGATGATCATCGATGCAAAAAATTAAACATTACACATGTCAAACATGGAAACAACGAGGAAGAATGAACCCATAATCGATAATTGGGAACTTGCAAACAATGCGAACCCGCGAAATCAATATCAAATAACTCTTGCTCTCTTGCTCTGCTCTAAAGATAAAAATATTGAATAATTCAGAATTCCTGAACGCATCGTTACCTAGAAAATTGTCATTTATGGTGTGTCAAACTTAATCGTCAAGTGTCACCTGTAATGTCACAATGGTCACTGCTTTCGCTTTATTTTGTAGTGTCGTTGTCGGTTGTTGCATAATAACTATTCTACGTAAATTGATATCCAAGTTAATTGTTACTTTTCCCTTGCTGTGTATACCCATATAATTTTGAAATAATGTGTAAGTATTTACACATATACGAAAACATCGATAATGGTCAAAATCGATGTTTTGAGTAGGCTAAACATCGAACATCGATGTTGAGCTATCGATGCCAATATCGATGTTTCTGCAACATCGATGTCATCATCGATGTTTCTGCATCTGCAATATTGATCATTCCTGTCTTAAAACTGAAAGGAAAGTTATTTGGTATTAGAGGGATTTTGGGTATAAAACAATATCACCACATTTTATTGCAATTTTGCTACTTTTAGTCGGGTTTTGTTGCATAACTTGGGCGTGCGTATTATTTTTTCTTTCTGATTTTTGTTTCTGTTGATGTTTGTGATGTTAGCCTACACGGCTCGTACAGTTTTATAGTTATAAATTTCTTCAGTGAGTCTCAATACGATTCACCGGCGAAAAATCTTAACACCGCAATTTAGAAAAGGTTGCAATTTGTACAATGCCATCTATTACGTTCTTTGTGAGAAAACATCCTTTTTTTAATTTAAGGAAATCATATTTCTTTTAAGTGTGTTTTAAGTTTAAATATATTATAATAGAAAGTTTTTTTTTTACACAAGAATCTTTTTATTACTAATTCTGAGATTTTATGGCGCCATTAAACAAATTCGAACCTACATTTCAAAATAATAATCATAACTTTCGATAGAATTAATCAATTTTATTAAAACAAAGATTACATAAACTTGATGATACGCTTTATGATATTCTTAAGGATTTCATTAAAAATAATATATTAACCCAAAACGTCATGCGTTCATAAACAAACAGACAGACCGTCAGACAGTACAATTGTAAAAATTATAACAATGTACTTATGTAATGATTTTTAGTCCCCATAATGATTTTAGTCACAAATTAATATACTATACAATGTACAGTAACAGACACAACATGTTGTTATCACTATTTTTATTATAATATGTATAGATTTTAAGAGAGATGGCGCTGTAAACATCAATTCTAAAAATAAGAGATTAATTAACGCGATTGATACAATAAAAACATAAAAAAACTGATAACGGGGTTATATTATATTATATTAATTAGGCACTGATGCCTAATTAATATAATATAATAAGAGCTATTAACAATTTCGTTAAAAGAGCCATTAACGAAATTGTTAATAGCTCTTATGAAATTTGATTTACCACATAGAGTACTCGGCGGTAAAAAATAAATGAGATTGTCAACACGCAGTAGGGCAGCGTATAATATAAATATTTTTGTGACAAACGAGCACACAGTTCACCTGATGGTAAATGTTTGCTGCGGCCCATAGACATCTACATCTATCCTCTTTTTTTTTTTTAAAAAAAAAAAACGTTACCCCCACACTAGGATTTTCTCCTGTGTCGTGGAGGCAGTTTACAAACATAAATTGCACAAGGACAAACATCCAGACCCGGAACAATTATTTGTAGGCCATACAAATACTTGTTCCGTGCGAGATTCGAACCCGCGGCCCCCAGCGCAACAACTGATTACTAAGCCACTACGCCACGGAGCCGTCTATCCTCTATTTCCAAAATGTAGATTCGTTGTCACCCGTGAGGACTAAGATGGAATGCCTCATTTCCAGTAAAAAGGGCCTCCGGCCACCTGCAATCACCAAGCGAAACGCAGAGGTAAACCGCTACTTCACGCTAGTTTTCTGTGAGGTCGTGGTACCCTGGTTCGAGCCGGCCCATCCGTGCGACATCAAAAACTGCCGCGTGGCTCTGTTTACAAAACCACTGTTTAAAAAATTAGAAGCAAATGTGGAAAAAACCTTAAGCTGCCTTTTTGTTTCACATTTGTGCAACATCACCATATATCGATGAAATTGGTTAATTATTGTACTATAGATTTAGATTAAGGTTAATATACTTTTGTATATATTTATTACGTTCTTTATGTAATACTTCTGTTTACTGCATTTTAGGTATAAGTATATCATTATAGAACATTATTTTACATAATTTAATTATGATTTATAATATGATATTAGTTTAAAACGTACTTGATGACTCAACGAACGCCACTATTGAACAAATTCGTACCTATACTTCGTAGCCATACTTCAGAATATTTATCATAACTTTTGATGGAATGAACTAATTTTAATGAAATAATGACTAAATGTAACCTGAAGATAGACTTTATAATTTTTTTAGCAATTCGTGTGATATAAGTTGGTACTTTATACGTGATACGTTAACAAACAAACAGACAGATGGACAGGCTGTAGTGTAGTATAGCCTCCACGACTATATATATATATATGTTAGTGTTACGGTAGAATAAGAACAGTATAATTAAAGTTATAGAAGCATCAACACGCCTCTTTTTCATTTACATAGTTCCTATATCACATGGCGACCCTGCCAGGCGGTGCGCTGCTACAATGCACGCGCACCGCCACGGCCTGCAAAAGTTGTTGAAGATAATATAAACATTTACGCGGACTACACGGAATATATACCCGGATGTGACAAAAAAAATAAATATGAATACAAGAAGAGGCCACAATAATAATTTTACAGAAGGTGACTGGAAAAAATTAAAAAGTATGTATATGAAGTAGTACTATGATGGCAACTAAGAGAAAAATAAAGTGTTTTTTTTATATAATGAGCAAAATTCAAGAAACGGCAGATTAATTTAAAAAGGATAGAAACGGTTGTAATGTTGAAAGCTTCGTCCAGAACCAGAAGAATGTCGAAATTGAACCAAAAGGAACAAAGAAGAAAATTTGAGGTAACATCGAAACAGCGTAATTTTTTGACATTTTTTAAAGATTTCTTTAAAATTTTTATAATTATTATAAAAAAGTTACATATGTTTCTAATATATGATTATGTTTTTTTATCAGATAATTCACGATAAAATCGATCTAAAAAAAATGCAATCATATGACAATATTAAAAATTAAGTAACGCTTTAACCACTTATATATTAACATACAGGCACAAGACGATTTTATATTCAATTTTATTCGGTTATTGTTTATTGTTTTATATTATTTTTATTACTATGTCCTGAAAAAACGAATGAAATAATATAGTAGATTACATTCTTACGTACTTAAATTTACCATGGTTTACCATCAATAAATTTTTCGTATAGTTAAAATAATACTGATATATTATTAAATATGATATATAATGATTTCTTATATTTCATTTCTTATAGATAAAATCCGTAAAATTAGTTTTATTTAAAAATATGATATATTTCGTAGTTTTTTTTTTCTATAGTAAATTTTATTTAAATGTTTTAATTCAATTCGAAAAGGGTTTAAAACAATTCGGTATTAATAAGTATTAGTTTTTCTTTTCTTTTATAAAGGCAGTGAACCTTTAAGTTATGCTTATATACATAAACCTACTTAAAAATTAAAATTAGTCTTTTTAATGCTTAAATAAATTAATGTTTTGTTGTGTAAAGTTGATATGTGTTACAGTGATTATTTAATTATTTTCTGTAAACGATATAGTAAATACCATACTTCTAGAAATCTTTTTCGATCCAAGCAAAAGTAATGTGTCTAAAATTCTGCGTAAATAAGGAATTTAATACTATCAATTTACTTGTATCCACATATTATGTATGTAATAATAACATTGTATAAGTTACGTTTAAATTAGGTGATCATAATACGATGTAATCGCAAACGTTGCCATATACGTACTTTGTTAATTAAAACAAAGGTGTCTCAAATCGCTTGCGCTGCTAAGAGTGGGATTACAATTTGTATTTTGATCTGTCTGTCGTTATGCGATCATGTTATTGTTATTGAAAACTACGTTGCTTTGACTTCTTTGTTCTATATCTTAATATGAAATGCAATAATTTTTTTTTATTTAATATTGATTAAACTTTTATATCATAAAGTTTTAACTATTATAATTCATTATTTTTGGGATAATAAAATGAATATCTAACCTATTTGTGTGGATTATGAAAATAATTACTTCGTTTCATTCAATTTTAAAACTTATTGTGTGCCCATATTGTGAGCCTCAATCCCTGACTGACAATGATGACTATATATTATATGAAACTATATGATATAAATTTGTAAAAGATGTAAGTAAATGTTTGGCTAAGTTACGGAATCCGTAATTATAAATGAAAAATATTAATAGTGTGTACCCAAGTGTGAGAGTAAGGTAAATAAAAATTATCGGAGGTTAGCATATCCACATACAATCAGCTTGATCAGCTGAGAGTTTGGAAAACCTAATAACCGATAAATTTTTAAGGTGGTTTTGACCTTTTGAGTTTTGAGTTTTAATGTATTGTTAATGAGGTAAATGAGAATTTATGATGAATTGTATAAGAATATTATCCATAATATTAATCATGTATGTACGCGAGCCGTGTACGTGAAAATTATGGTAGCAATAAATAATGATTAATAAATACTATAAATGTAAAGAAATAAATAGAAATAAAACAAAAGTTGACCTGCATAAATAAGTAATGGAGAGATACGGGAACGTCCATCACTGGTAAAACATATAGTCCTCGAGCAGGGTGTGTTTCCATGATTGGATGATAAAATCGGAAGTAACGGGTACTAGGGAACAATACCTACAGTACAAGTGAGATGTGAACGAGCTTACTCATATTAGTACTGTTGGGACCAGAGAAGTCGTAAATATTGTTACCCTTAATAATGGTACATAGAGGTCCTTCATCATCCTTCATTGGATCATTGTGTGAACTTAGTTTCTTCCGTGACAATTGTTGGAGTCTTTTTAAAATGACTTAAACGTAGATCTCAAGGTTATGCGCACAACCCAAGGTACAGTATTGCCTTGATATAGTATGATTAAAAAAAAGTTTATGTACCAATAAAATAAAATGATGTAATGGAAATGTAATATAATACCCAAATAAATGGGGGGGCCATATTTATAAAGTACCCGCGTGATAAATATCATGAAATAAAATATAAATGAAATAAATTAATAATCCTATTCTCGGTATCTAAATAATAAATAAATATATAAGTGAATAGAGAGAAACAAAGCTAGTTAAATGTCAAAAAAAGTCAAGAAAAAAAATACGTACAAGAATTATAAAAAAAAAAAGGTAATAAAAGGCCTAACAATCGAAAATAAAGAATGAGATGAAAAGTATGAATAAATGTATAAGAGCAGAGTATTTTAAAATATAAATGAATGTAATACTAATAAACTAGAACTTCGCGAATTACCTAATTATGTCAAATAAGTATGTTGTATGTATGCGATATATCATACCAATTCTATTATGACCTTGAAATTACTATGGGGTAGAGGGATCTGGCCACCCGAACTACCCATAGAATATACCTATATTTTATTTTTGTAATTTATATTTAGATCAAATAATATATAATTACATTGAATTTTTGTAATTTTTATTAATAATAAACATATTTTATATTTATTTTTATAAGATTAAAAAAAAAACAAATGTATTCATTTATTTTTCATTTTCTTGTCGGTGGGAGGTGTAGTGTAGTATAGCCTCCACGACTATATATATATATATATGTTAGTGTTAAGGTAGAATAAGAACAGTATAATTAAAGTTATAGAAGCATCAACACGCCTCTTTTTCATTTACATAGTTCCTATATCACAAGGCAGACAGACAGAAAATTCTAAAAATTATAGAAATGTATTTAATTACTTAATTTTAGTACCTCTCAATCACTTTTATTATATAAATCTAAAATGTACAGACATCTGCTATTTACACTTTTATTATATGTTTAGATGATATCCACTACTCACTCAAAATATTAAAAAGTTTTAAATCGATAACCTTGTTGTGCTTTCATAACGCGGCACAAATATTGAATAACTGAATTTTATAGTTTAGTGAAACTTGGATCCATTGTTGTCTCTTTGGCTGTCTCCCTAACACTTCACAAACTTCGTGTTGTATATGCTTCGTTGCACTATTACTCTGTGCTTTAAACATGTCTTGCGGTTTTGGCGTTACAGAATATCATAACATCATAGAAAATATTTTGTTTAAACAAACGTTAATTCCACACTAGAATTTGCACTTGTATCGTAGGGGCAATTTACGTACATAAATTTCACAAGAAAAATATTTAGACCTGGAACAATTATTAATAGCCCATACAAATACTTTTTCTGTGCGGGATGTGACCCTTAGCGCTGCATCTCATTGCTAAAACAATGCGCCACGAACCCGTCATGTGTATTAGCTACTAGAAGAAATGCTGAGACGTGTTGTTGTTTGCAACTCACGCTAAAGCCTACAGGCTCAAACATACATACATAAAGGGAAACAAGCCAGGAGATGGACAACACCAGTTTCCTGATAACAACTGTTAATAATATAAAAAGGCGTTAGACAACCTGACTGCCAAGCGTCGCAACTATGGCAAATATCGCCCCTATAAGTAAAATTATGGGGAAAAACTAATGTCATGCAGTAGACTATAAAAAGTCTGTGATTATAAAGATGATGCTCGCTAATAATAATGAATTCATATAATTACATGATATACGGCACTACAAGTTATGTAGTTCTCAGGGATGACAACGCAGCTGTAGCCTTCTTTAAATGAAGCTGGCTGCAGATGTCCATTGACTGCAGTAGCCATTTTTATGGGATAAGGGTGCCAAACGAGCTTTCTTTCCACCTGATGGTTAGTGGTTACTGTGGTTCATAGAAATCTACATCAATCCTGGATTACGAATCAAAATGCAGATGGGTTCTCACGTTGTCATCAATGAAAGCGTGGTCCTTCCCCGGTCGAATCGATCCATTCGTGTTACAACTTTACCAGTAATATAGCTGCAGCTGACTCTACCACGTAAAAAGTTACAATCAGGTAAACTGTAATTTATATATAAAAAAAACATCAACCAAGCAATTCAAGCATAAACTATAATAAGACAAAGTTTGAAACTTTTTCCAGGCAGCTATTGTTCAACCGAACTGATTTCAATAATGTGGTCAATATGTCTGTTCCGGTTTATAAAATAAAAAATAAAATTGATTTATTTCAGACTTTTGTCCATAATATTGCTAGTAGCATAAAAAAGAGATCTTAAAACTAGGTTAGTAACATTTTGGAAAATATTTATTTTAATTTAAATATCTGCCTGCACTGCGCGACAACCCTGCAACATGTGTGTGAGCGTACACCCAGTGCCGCAGTATCGGACAGTCAGACTTTTCACTGATTACTCTGAGAATGGTATTGGCGCTCCCCCTCACCGTGCGCAGGAGGGATGCGATTTACTTGCGCACTACTACATTTTTTACACTACCTAGCCATACCCATCAGTGTGCGCCAATGCGAACATCCCTGATGCACTACAGTAACTTGGAAGCCCCAACAACATTCTCAGACCATTAATATATTGTACTCGGAGAGCGTTGATAGCCCCCCGCGTGTAGTTGCGTTTGGCAGTATGCCTTAAACAGTGTTATTTTCACATCTGGACTGCTACGTGCAAATCTGCGAGCCAACATGTTGCAGCGGACTGCCATCACCTTCCTTCTCCTTTCAATATCCTTGTCATCCTTCAAGTGACCGAGATACTTGGAGGATGGCACCCTTACAAGTTCGCTACCGTTAAGTTTGACAGGCGGTACATACATCACACCTTACGAATCTTGGATTAAAAGACCATCAACTCGCTTTTCCAAGCATTATACAATAGGCTGTGGGATTTTGCATTCTCTTCGCATATTGAGATCAGCTTTGAGCAACTGACGGACTCAGCAACACCATGTCGTCCGCGTAACTGATGCTGTTTACACAGAGAGCATCAATGAAACAGCCGACACAGGCGCTGCCAAGCCTAACAATCAACTCGTCTACATACAAGTTAAAAAGCGTAGGGGAGGTCAAACCACCCTGCCTCACCCCACACTCTAACCCGTACGCATCAGAAAGCTGATCCAACCATTTGACTAGATTAGTCTGGTGGCCATACCAATATTTAAGAATATTTATAATCTCACCAGGAACTCCTGAATTTTGTAGTTTTTTCCACAGGATGTCACATCTAACCAAGTCAAACGCCCTGGATAAGTCAAGAAAAGCCGCTTAAACTGGAGTCTTCCTATCCATATAATACCTGACAGTATGCTTAGAGCCAGAATGGCGCACTCAGTTGACAGTTTTGGCCTGAAACTGAATTGAGTATCGTGCAGAACCAGGTGACGCTTGAGCTGTCTCTCAACCAGACCGTCAACTACTTTTGCTGTGATAGTAGCTAATGAAATCGGCCGATAGTTGGTCTTATCGGATATATCTCCAGTTTATTCTTAACAATAGGAATAACGACCGATCTCATCAACTCTGCAGGCAGGTATCAGTGACTGATACAGAAAGTAAATAGCATACCTAGTAACCTCGGGAGGTGCGGCCCAGCATACATGAAGTGCTCAATGCTGAGGCCGTCATGACCCGGTGACTTGCCTCTTTTCATACCTTTAATTAACTGTTCAACCTCTTTAGCTGCCACACGTTTTGGCACACCAGATACGATTACCTCAACATCAGCACCCCGTGCATTTAGCTGCGACTGCACCCTAAAATGAGAACTGAGCAAGTTAGCTATATCTCTGGCGTCTTGAATACCCTCAATGCTCACCGGTACGCTAGGCTTCGGACTTAATTTCCAGAAGTTTCGGAAATATTTATCTTTGTGATAGGTAGATAAAATATTAATTTTAATTAATTCTTGAGTTTTTTGACAGAATTTTAATTTTTCCTTAAAATTTTTCCTGTACCTATACATATCATCATAAATAAACCTCTTGAGGGTCATCCGTACCATACTCAAGTCAAAACTTTTTGCCTAGCGTCCTGGTGAGCGTCACGTACATATTTATTCCACACGGCAATTGGTCGACCGAGGGGTGTTGCCTCCCCCCTAACTATAATTAAAACTAATCTCCGCGGTCTCTTGGAGTGATAAGATTATATTACTGTAAAATTTGTCAATTACGTTAATGTACTCTAGGCTCACATCATTACAAGTTGAATCACAACACTTCTCAAGCTCATGGGGAAAGTCAATTAATTTTAATTTTTCGTTACAAACTTTAGTAAAGATTTTAGTTTGTTGCTCATCACGTTCCCTCCAGATTACTTTATTTAAAGTGGCCTGTGACAGCCACGTCGACTGTGTCAAAGTTTTAATATTGCACTGAATTTCTAGTGGAAAATGGTCTGACCATAACACATCATAATGCTCCTTAACGTCAGCAACGGAACTACGGGCGGCCACAGTGATCAAACAGTGGTCGAGCCAGCGCCGACTGCCATAAATTTCACTAATATATGTGTATGTGTTAGATCTATGACCTAACGTTTTTAGGTCTATGCACTCCCAGTTTACATCGTTGCAAAAATTTATTAGTTCTTTACAAAAAGCTCCCCTGGGTGTGCATTAAAATCTCCTAAAACAAATACAGATTCAATGTTATTTTTTTCTACTATAGCCGTTAATTCGCCTAAGCATTCTACATATTCTACAGAATTTTCAGGCGAATTAGTAGGCATATAAAGTGAGAAAACTAGCATTGAACGACTCAAAACACAAAGTTGATAGCAACTATACAGTCACTCGTGCACGGTATCACAGACACACACTCAAATTTTGAGCTATTCCCCCACCATATGGTCTTTCTCGCAATAGTCGTGATGACGTATCAACCGCTGACTTGGCAAAGTATCCGAAAGCTTTGTTTACATTACTCAGTTCCTGAATTTCAGTAGGTAACAGCCATGTCTCCTGTAGCGCAATAATATCAGCTCTTTGGCTCATTAATCTGACGAAATCCATTAATCTTTTGAGAGATTTACAATTGAATCAAATAGAAGTTGTACCATCCATACTATTTATAACTTATTTTTACCGCTGAGTAATGGAGTCCCTTTATTTACTTGCCTTTTGTGAAAGTCAACAAAGCGGCGGAAGGAAATTCCGTCTGGCCACAAGTTACAGTTTAAGAATAAGTTTAACTTATACTTAGGAACGAACACCTTGTATGAACTGTAGTCCCTTTGCTGCTTTGTTTTTATTTTTTTTAGACATACTTGAATATTAGTTTTATTCTTTATATAACTAATGATGTAATTTTTACATGTATCTATGTGTACATTATTTATAATCAGAGGTATTTTAATATCTGCTACACGAAATTTTTGCTCTGCATTTATACATGTGCCCTTTTCACTTAAAAAGCGATTTCTGTACCGCTTTATGCTTAATCATCCAACTTTGCAAATTCGGCAAACACAAGGAAATATGTAACACAACCGATTCACTGACATGTACTAGCAAAATTAAAATCATAATGATTCCTATATTTACGCGAAGACTACACATTAAATGAAATTAACTTTTACGGATTTTTTCGCGTTTAATTTAACTTTTAAATTCCCAACTTTCAAGTGTTTTACAGCACCCATGGTCAGTTACAGGACCATAAGTTCTGTAAAGCACCCGTGGTCAGCAGACCCATTCGTGCTACAACTTCTTCTGACACAACTAAAACATCTGATTGGCTCTGCCGTTACTGACGTCACAAAACATACTTTATACAATACTAAATATCGGCACCAGCGATGTGTTGTGATATAAAAATATCTCCAGTTTAGTCAGCCAAATCTCGACCACGCGAACACTGTGGAGATAATCGTACGCCTGACCGAAAACCGATGGGAAATAAATGTTAGAATGTTCTCATAGCTTTTCATAGATAGTGGTATAATCATATCATTAACGCCAGTCGTAAAACACTCAGAATAAAAACAGATAGATCGGCTACGGCGAGCAGCATCAAAGGTTGGACATATCTGGTACTGCAAAATCCACCACCTGGTAACCATGGAGATTAATGAGACCCAACCGTGTAATAGAAGGGTAAAAATATCCACTACCCCATAATGTCACGTGGTTATCGTAAAAGGCGACAAAGGTAAACAAACTAGGACATAGGCAACAGTCTTGCAGCGTTTCCATAATAACAACAAAAAAAAATACTTTGGTTGCCGACCCTTGAACTGTGGCAAATTCTGGGAATTCAAATATTGAGGAGGCCCGTGTTTAGCAGTGGACATTTATAGGTTGTAAAGGAGGGAGACCGACGTCCAGTAGAGGGTAATGTTTGATGAAGAAGAAGATAATATTATTTAAACATGAAAATATGACATAAACATTTGAAAACGAGTCGTACAGTTACTAGAGTAATGAGACGTCTAAATCGTTAAAACTTTTTTGGTTTGTGAATTGGAAAATAAAATTATGGTCTAAGTTTTAATAACATTAATTCAGCGCAATTTGAATTTCAATGTTTGCCTAATATTAAATGTGATGTATAATTATTACTAAGAAGACATTCTTGTAAAAGCATATTCTTCTGCCAAATGAGATGATTTAAATTCTTAGTAACTAGGGTTCAAGTTTTTGCTTTTAGCCTGATCCTATCATCGCCGTTATTGAGATAGTATTTTCAATAGCCGCGTTGATGAAAATATGACAAGCGAGATATCTCATTAAAATAGTTAGAGCTTTTATACGTCCCATATCTGGGCACAGGCCCTTCTTTTCTGGGATGTATATAGGGGAAAGAAATATCCGTCGCACTGTTTCAATGCGTATTGGCGGACTTCACGTCTTCGATTCTTTTTTAATTTCCCTGAAATGCGGGTATTCTTATTATGATTTACTTTACTCTAGTGAAAGCGTCAAGTACACGAGCAACCCGGATTTGATTTACGTTCATATCTGAACGATATTAAGGTGAGGGAAGCAGCAAAACAGGTCTGATTTCGGCCGGCGGATCGCTGGGAGTGGAGCGGGAAGTGAAATAACGAACCTTGCATCGGAACTACGCGCGGACGCTCTAATAATATCACATTTTAATTTGCACCTATTGTATCTGTTATCTAGTAATTATACAAGTTTTTATAAAATTACAGTCATTTGTTTATTTATTGCTACAACATAGAGAACGTAACAGATTGCGACTTTCAATATTCCGTCAACGGTTGACATTATCGTTGGCGCAGAAGTACTTTGGGATATCATAGGCGTGAATCGCATTTACTTAGGCTATAATAAGCCTTCCCTAATTGAGTCACAACTAGGTTAACTCATATCTGGTATCTTATAACTTTAAACATTTAGGAGTAATATGGAAACGGGCGGCGATATATTTCTGATAACAAGTCTTATACTTATCTTCACGCACAATCCCTGATGGGGTAGCCAGAGAGAACAGACCGCCAAGTGTCACGATCCTTACAAACCTCTTTCGCTTCTTTCAGATTAATTGATAACAAGTCAATAATAATAAAAACGGTGGTTGCCAAATAACAATTGTCTCATTAATCTCATGGCAAGTTTTTATGCAGCTGACGATGGTAAAGAACACTGACTTACCTTATTAAAATCCTATTCACTTTTTCGTTGAAGATTGTTATTGATATTGAATAGAAAGACAGCTGCTGAAAAATTATTAAATTCGTTTGCTGTAATCGTGACAAAGCGACGAAGCAATATCCTGTATTGTACGAGTATATCATCTTGTGTATTATCCTACTCTATTGAAGGTATTTTAACCCAAAGTTTAAGAATATGTTTGTATGTTATCTCGTTCTTAAAAAAAAAAACTATTAATATCGCTAAAATTTACAGTATAGGCCTTTACGGAGGCAAAAAATCAAACAAGATGGGTCTTATTTCTGAAAAAATCTTTTTCTATGTATTTTCAAATACAAAGCAACAAACTTGACTTGTCCGAACGATAAAATTTGCAATGTCGCCAAAGAGAATATCTCCTCAAAAGTCAAAAAGATGGCTAGAAAGTATTTTTATGAAGTCGAAGTGCGTGAGTTTGAGTCCTGCAATACGCTCAGAGTTTCTTTAGTTTTTATTAACTGTTCTTTAGTTATTATTGTTTACGACTCCACAGCTTGCTAAACTTAAATTATTGAACTAAAAACTAATTAACTAAGACTAAATAATATTTGGTTTGCAGTGTCACTTAAGTATATTTTTATAGCGCGATGCGTAATTTTTAATCCTTAGATCAAAGCTTTGGTCGGGAAATGTTTGATTACAGTATTTTACGTAAAATCATTATTTAACCGATATAATATCATTGGAATAAAAAAAGAAAACAATTTATGTAATATAATATAATATTTTTATATTTATATGTAACTGGGTTCCTAAAACGGCTTAAAAGATTTGGGTGCAGTTTTGTACTTAGAATGTATTACTTTAAAGTTTCTTTGGACAGATGATATAATTGAGTTTTTTTTCTAACACCGAGCAAAGCTCGATCGCCTTGACTCAACAAATAATTAAGAGTTATAAACGAATTAAATATTTTTTTGGTATTAACTGATAGCAAACAGATTAATTTGATTGAGGTAAAATAAGCAGGAGTAATTTTGTTACTGATTACTATATGTGCAAACATTGATCAACTTTTTATTTTCTCACTGGACCGAACCGGTGAGAGATTAAGCGGTAGACCAACGACTTTTTGTTCTTTCCAGGGCACAGAAGTGAAACACCACTTACTGTCTGGCTCCGAGTCACTGTACAGACCAACGAGTATCAGTAAAATACAGTCTTAGGACTACTCCAACCTTTTTGTTATATATTCATCACACAGTTAAAATTACTGTCAATTTAAAATCATTCCTTGGGGTCGCCTATGTGCAGCAGTGGACTTATGAATTGCTGCAATATTGATAATGATAATGACGTATATTGTTGTATACTATTTTTAAATATAATTTGATAATGGTGAAGTTTACTTAGGTATAACGCATGCAAATTTAAAGGCTGTCTAGAAGCGATCCCTTTTTAGCGATAAGACCGCCTTACTGTACCTATCTCCTAGGTTTTACTTCCTGTAATCTGTGTTTTTTGTTTTACCTGATGTAAAATAAAGTATGCACATACGTACATTATTTAAAAAAGGAAAATATTACAGACTATATACGTCCGATCTCTTACTGCTGGGCACAAGCCTTCTTTCATTTCTGAGAGGGTTTTAGAGCAAATTAATGTTCGCCGAACTGCAATGTTTCTACTTTTTTTATTTATAAGACATGCAAGAGAACCCGCATGTACGAAAAATTATGAAGACACCCTTCACCGCCAAGCAAGTGCTAAATTATTACTTAAAATTGCAATCTACAACATTGGTGCCGTCGGAGATAGAACCTAGTTTGCTAGCGTACTGTGTGATTTACAGCGTGCGCTTAGCCCCTAATCTATCGAGGCGCTATATACTATTTAATAAATATATTTCCATAAATTACATAATAATATTTTGTGTCGTATCTCAACTATGCTTAGTATATCCCACATATACATCCACAGGCGTTACACGCGTACATAAGTTATAGTCTTAGAAATGTAGAAAAATATTAAAAAATTATATACGTTACAACTTTAAGTGTGATTAAATCCATTGTGCATTATTTTATTTCTTGAATATTTTGACCATTTTGTAAAATACTCAGTTTGATGGTGGCGTAACCATTTCGTATAATATTTAGGTTTTAAATATCTAGACAGGCGATGGTGAAATTAACAAGCGATCTGATACTATTACTACACAAGCTTACACTTATTTTCGAGAGGGTATTTTTTTATAGAATAAGGCTGAAAAACGAGCACACAGTCCACCTGATGCTAAGTGGATGATGTGGCCTATAGACATCAACATATATGTTGGATTAAGAATCAAAATGCAGATGTATTTTGATTCATCTATTGTCACCCCTGACGACTTAGATGGAAATCTCATTCCAGTAAAAAGCGCTACCACGCAAAAGCGCTCTGAGCTACCACGACTAAAGGAATTGCGGCACAATTATATATTATGCTAACATCAAATATATGGTTGTTAAACACATTGTGTGGGATGTGTTACAATGGATTTTTATGACTTTCCTTTGTGTTCTTACGTTAACCGTGCTGCCAGACATGATATATTTTATTATATAAGATATTTATTTAAAGTGGCAAGTTACTACGGCAGCAAATAGATATTATGCGGAAACAACGCCTAGAAGTTCTTCTATCCAATTTTCTTCACACCAAAACACAATTTTTACATTGTGTAATGTTAGTCGTAGTTACGTGAGCTTGTGTATTCTTCTTTTTATATGTCGCCATAAGAACATAGCATGTCGTTTTCATTTAATGAGAGGGTCGTGAAATATGTGGACGAAAAAAGTAAACGAAAAAATACGCTAACTACAATATATACATATCGAAGATGCATGATTAAAAACCACTAGAACTTAGAAACAATCCAACAGTCCTTTTTGACCTTTAAAAATTTGTTTTATATTTTTCTCAGATTTCTATACGACTTCAAGCCCGGCTGTCTGTTTTGTAAAATAAGACATGGTGTTGTGTTCTCTGCTTAAGTTCATTTTTTCCTTTGTGTCTCAGAAACAAATGGAATCTTAGGATTTTTTTAAACTCTTACTATTTTAGATAATTACAGATAGATTAAAAAAATAGTTATTGAAATTTTCCATCAAAAAATTTTCAGTATAGTGACCAGAAGTTGTACTTCGGTGAATACTACTGGAACTCGTCGAAGAGTAGAACTAGATATGCCGAGTTTGGCCTGGTTTTGGTTAATTGTGATGAGACCTCACCTCCAAAATTGATAGTGACTTCAAGGTATACTTCGATGAATGCTACTAGAACTCCTAGAAAAGTAGGTGTGCCAGCCTGATAGTGTACTTTATTGAATGACACTGGAATTCCTCGAAGAGTAGAACTAGGTGTGCCGAGTTTGGCCTCGTTTTGTTAGTTATGATGAGACCTTACCCTCGAACTTGATAGAGTGACCTGAAGGTGTACTTTGGTGAATGATACTGGAACTCCTCGAAGAGTAGAAATAGGTGTGCCGAGTTTGGCCTCGTTTGTTAGTTATAATGAGATTTTACCTTCGAAATTGATAGAGTGACCTCAAGGTGTACTTTTGTGAATGATTCTGGAACTACTCGAAGAGTAGAAATAGGTGTGCCGAGTTTGGCCTCGTTTATTAGTTATGATAGGTTTGACCTTCGAAATTGATAGAGTGACCTCAAGGTGTACTTTGGTGAATGATACTGGAACTCCTCGAAGAGTAGAAGTAGGTGTGCCGAGTTTGGCCTCCTTTTGTTAGTAATGATGAGACCTTACTTCTAAAATTGATAGAGTGACCTCAAGGTCTACTTCGGTTAATGCTACTAGAACTTCTCGAAAATTAGGTGTGCCGAATTTGGCCTCGATTCGTTAGTTATGATGAGACCTTAAATTCGGACTTGATAGCGTGATCTGAAGGTGTACTTTTGTGAATGCTACTGGAACTTTTTGACAAATTGAACAACAGTTTACAACTTTTTTTTAAGTTTTTGCACTGCATTACAAGTCGTGTAATTTTGGATTTTTCAAGCATTTTTAATAGAAGTTTGACATAAAATTGTCAGAAAATTGGAAGTAAAGTAATAATTATAAATATATCGTCACTGGAAAGCCAATACTACTTAAACGCCGAAAGAGCATTTTACAGTAGATCCATTATAAGTTTTTTTTAAAACTTTTTTCTAATTAAGAAATCGAAATACATTAAAAGCAAAAACAAAATCGTGACTCTTTTATCTACGTACTGGAATCGAGATATTCTGCATACTTCTTGTAATTCAGAAGATAGCTGTCACTTTAGTACATTTTCTCTGTACACTTCGTAAGGAGAAACTAATTATCTCCATAATATATTTTTTTAAATACTAACAACTAACGTCCTTTCCAATGTATGAAAGGAAAAACACGCATTACGGGTTGATAACGGTTTCAGGATAATAGTACTTAAACATTATAACATGTCACAAGACCGTACGGAAAAGCGATGTATAGTATTAAAAGTTGGTACCATTGTTATGCCAAAAAGACTTATGTAAAAGTTATATGATTTCAATTTAAATGTTTTTTTCTTAACGGACATAGACAGCACTTGTACTAACAATAATTGTACTAGCAGCAAACAAAATAAATAAGAATACTATAATCCTTAATTCGAGTTAGATTGAATCTTTTTACTGTATTGGTTGAAAAAAGAAAAAACAAAATATTAACTTGCTTAGTAATCACTTTTAATGAAAAATAATAATAGAAAAGCGACAAGCTAGTTTTTTGACCGTTTTAAAACTTGGTTACTTGTAGCAAACATGTGGCAAAAGTCACGCAACACAATTTTATTATTAATCTATAATAATAATTATGTATTAAGTAACCTATTATTTGGCACAATTATCGAAGAGATTACATTGATATGCCATACATACATACATAAACACTCACGCCTGTCACCCAGAGGGGTAGGCAGAGACTACGGACTTCCATTTGGCGCGATCCTGACACACCTCTCTCGCCTCTTTTACATCCATATATCTACGCATACACGCTCGTCGGTTAAGGGTACTCCTAATCTGGCCCATTTTTAATGTATCGGCGATTTGGTCGATAAACCTTCGTCTAGGGCGTCCCTTCCCGACCCTGCCGTTCACTTTGATATGCTTAGTAGATTTTGAATACCTTGTGAAAAAAAAGTTGTATTTAATCATGCAGTTTGGAAGATAATACTTAAATTGTATTAAAAATCTACTAAACCTGAGTATAATTTTTTTATAGGATAGGATGACAAACGAGCACACAGTCCACCTGATGGTAAGTGGTTGCTGTGGCCCATAGACATCTACATTTATCCTCATTTGTGAATCAAAATGCAGGTGCGTTGTCATCCGTGAGGACTAAGATGGAATGCATCTTTTCCAGTAGAAAGGGTCTCCGGTTCTCTACACTCACGAAACACAGCATCGTTAAGCTGCTATTTTACGCTGGTATTCTGTGAGAGCGTGGTCCTTCCCCGGTCGAGCCGACCTATTCGTGCTACAACTATACTACTTATATAGCTGCAGCATGTCTCTACCACGTATTATGTACGTAAATAGTGAAAAAAATTCAATTCGATATATATAACTTATTTTGGCCAAAATGGCGCTTAAGTAGTATTGGCTTTCCAGTGACGATGTATAATTATTAAAATACTTCAAAAATTTACGTATAATCGTGTTATACGTCTTTTAGTGCAGTTAAGGCATGCACAATTGAATTTATCAATAGTTTATTTTTTTATTTAAATCCCGTAACAATAGTTAATTAAGCGAAAATCTAAAATAATATGTATATCAAACAAAAATACTCTCGTATAAAATAAATAAATGTAATAGGCTTAAAAAATTGAAGTCGTCATCATTCATCATCAGTACAAACCTTCACAAGTCCACTGCTGATCATAGGCCTTCCCCAAGGAATGCCGCAAATCACAGACCTGAGCCACCTGCATCTATCAACTTCCTGCATGTCTTACCAGGTCCTCACTCTCACCACACGCGAACCATTTTTTCCCCATCGGTTGTCCTTTCTTCGAACTATATGGCTGCCCATTGCAACGTCATCTTACGAATCCGTTGGGCTTTGTCTGTTACTGGTTCTACTGTGGATATCCTTATTTCTAAGTTTATCACGAAGAGAAACACCGAGCATAGCCCTCTCCATAGCTCTCTAAGCGACCATGAGCTTCCTCATCCAGCCAGCATTGAAGAACCACGTGTCAGTTCCATAGGTCATCACTGGCAACACACACTAGTTGTACAGTCTTGTATTCAAGTTTTGAGGTATACCTGACGAGAAGATGTGTCGTGATTTCCTGAACTATATGCTGTCGAATCTACTGAAGACTGCAGCTTCATTTGCCGTCTAACAATCGTGAGATTAACAGCGTGATCCGAGAGTTTTTGTGTTCTTTGTTTCTTGCAATAAACTTAGCTCCGACCGCATGGAGCGTTTCCATTAGCTTGTCATTCATATCGTCCACTGCATTGCAATCTTTTAGGCACTAAATACGATTTTGTAACTTGAGCTGAAAGTTTTTGGGGCTTTTGATTAGAGCACGGACGGAGCGATGACTTCACTAGACTCGACCTCTCCAAGTTAATGTTTAGTTTCAGTGTGTCTGGACGTCATAATGAAGTCAGTCTCATTTTTGTCGAACCGTCGAGGCTCGACCACTTTCCACTTTCACTTTCTTACTTCGTTCTGTTTCATTTTCATATCTATTTTTGTTGTTTTGTCGAGAGTATAGTCGAGACGATAATTCATAGCTGCTAGGATGCTGTTCGAGACGGCCAAAATGACTGTTCACAACGGCAAAAATGACTTTAAACGAGAAAGTGATTAAAGAATATTTATTTGTTTAAAAAATGGAAATACGGAAAAATTGACTAAATAATGTATTAAATATAGTTTTACCATGTATTTACAACTCTCAATATGTTTGTATAGAAGGTCGATTTGACAATAGTTAATATAAACAACTTTATTTTGTTTAAGAAAATATCGACCAATCACAGCGCGCCGCGCTATAGAACTTTCTGGAAATTTAAATTAACTGCGTAATAGTTTTAAGCAAAAAATTAATGAGAATAATTTTATGTCTGAAAAGAGTTGTAAATATGGTATTTAGTTAGCATATGATGTATAGATCGTTATAATAAAGAAATATTTTGTATAATTAAGCACGATTTAAAAGTTATAGGATAATTAAAGAATTAATATGACCAATTAGTGTAAAAGTTTAGGACATTTCAATGAATAACTTTGTTAAATGTAAATATATTAATTATCCTTTATCGCATACTAATGTAGCACAAAAATGTCTATTTAATGATGTATAGCATGTTAGAGTTAAGATTTGTATTATATAGAAAAGTTGCAATTTGTGCCATTTGCATAAAGAAAAATGATTGAAAATAAAGAGGCAAATGGGAATTGGCAAGCGGCTCTCTATAGAGTATAGCCGAAGTCTACCTTATGGGGGCAAATCACAGTAACATTGTAGTAGGAAGAACTACCAGTAACAAGCAGTAGTATCCGGTAGTAGCTGAAGTGACTAGTAGCAGAACACAGTGAAAAGTTAAAGTGAAATAGAAAAAGTTTAGCTAGCCGAAAAAGGTCGTAACTGAAAAATCGCAGTTACACATAGTCGGAAAAAGTGGCAACTGAAAATTCTCAGTTGCATATAGTAAAATAGTGTCAGCTAGCCAAAAATAGTGGTAACTGATATTCGCAGTTACATATAGTGAAAAAGTGTTGGCTAGCTGAAAAAAGTGGTAACGGAAATTTCGCCGTTACATTTCGTGAAAAGTGTTAGCTAGACGGAAAAAGTGGTAACTGATATTCGCAGTTACAAAAGTGTTTAAATTCAACTAATTTAGTTGATTTAATAGCTGCTAGTCAGTAGTGTTAGAAAACCAGCTGCTACCAATAGAAAATTTGGATACTACCAATAGAAATTTGTTACTTTCAATAGATATTTAAAATTACCAATAGAAATTGTAGAGAATACCAATAGGAACTTGTTACTGCCAATAGAAATTTGATATTACCAACAGATATTTTAAAAATACGAATAGAAATTTTAGAAAACCAATAGAAATTTTAATATTACTGTGTGTTTAATTAAATCTGTGTTTTAAAATATATAATGAACAATCATAGTTGAAAAATAGTGATAAATAAATAACAGTGTAAAATCTCGCGACAAATAAATTAGTCGATCCGCTGGCCACTCCCTTGCTATTTTAATTTACAAATCGTGCATTTTAATTTTGAACCTCAGTCCACAGTTTATCCGCAGCAACCGAAGAGACGGCAGTGAAAGACGGCAGTTGGAGGAGTCTGGAACCTACAGGTGTAGGACGTGAGCGACTCGCGGGGTATCTCCGACAACATTTACTCCGGAGAGTTACGCCCGTCCGGCACATTTTATGGTCCTTCGAGCCGGATCCTTCCGATTGAACTGCCAGCCGGAACATTTTATGGCCCTTTGAGCCGAATCATCCGTATACACCGGACCACATACGCTGGTCATTCGAACGGGATTCGTCAATCCGTTAGTATTTCGGAACCGGGTAAATAATCACTACCGTTTTAAAGTTGCTGAAATTTCAGAATCAAGATGCCGATCACTCGTTCGCAAGGAAGGGGAACCATGGCGTGGACTGTCGGTCTGGATGATGGACCGTCGGACAATACCGACACCGTCCGCCACCAGATGCCACCACGCTCACCATCCACAATAGAAGGCGCTGAGGCGCCAGCTTGCCCCCGCGATGGGGGGGTACTCCTGCCTGTGCCAGCCGTTGTTAAAGCCGGTACACCGAAGCAGAGAGAACAGATAGCTTGCCCCTGCGATGGGGGGGTACACCTGCCAGTGCCAGCCGTTGTTAAAACTGGTACACCGAAGCAGAGGAAACAAATAGAAGGCAACGATGACATTCGCTGTGCATCACCGCCAACAGCCCGGGTATATTCCCGCGCCGAAGAGCCACCAAGGGGCCACACCGATAAAAGTACAAGATCAAAGAAGACCACTCGGCCCAATAAAAAGGTTTTGAAGGCTCGTGAGGAAGTGCTGAGAATAAAATTGGAACTCGCACAGATCTCATTACAAATGGCTGAAGAAGATGATGAATCGGACGACTATGATGAGGATGGTCACTCCAAAAGTGAGTATGTCCGATCTTGGCTCGAAAATTCTGTAGCCAAGCAAAAGCCAACGCAAGGCGCAACCACCGGTGGGGAGGCCCCACTTAATAAAAACATCACAAAGCCACCCCCGGAGGTTGTCGACCTCAGTGAGCCGCCGATGAAGCTCACAAACAAGGATTCGAAGGTTGATGAAGAAAGGGAGCTCCTACCTGCTGTATCAGAGCTCACCTACCAGGATCCCAATGCTGAAAATATACCGAAGAGTCCCGTACCTCAGAAGACTTGCCAGGCCCCAAGGTTGATGAAGACAGGGGGCTCCTACCTGCTGTATCAGAGCCCGCCTACCAGGATCCCCAACCGGAAGAAGCAACCAAGAATCCCATAATAAAAAGACATAACCAGGCACCTGTCAGCAATGAAGACAGGGTGCTCCGACCATTCATATCGGAGCTCACGTCCGCTATAGCCGCACTCGCTGATAAACCAAAACCAGAGAGTGCATCGTCAAATACTTTCGCGGCATCAAAAGCGATAATGACACTGCCGAGCTTTAGCGGAGCACATACTGAATGGCTTTCGTTCCGTGCCATTTATGAAACAACCCGAGGCTACTTCAATGACATAGAAAATACTGCTAGACTACGAAGAAGTCTACAAGGAAGAGCCTTGGAAACAGTTAGTTCGGAACTCATCGGGCATGCTAAACCAGATGAGATTATGCGAGAACTGGAGCTACAATTTGGGCGTCCAGATTCAATCGCGCAAGCAGAAACCGATAAATTACGGGGATTGCCACGCTGTACAGAGGCACCCAGAGATATTTGTACATTCGCGAGCAAAGTGAGGGGAAGCGTCGTCACACTTCGAGCACTCAAGCGAGACCATTACCTCGTTAACGCAGAGCTGCTACGACACCTCACAGACAAACTGCCAAACTCTATACGCGCGCAGTGGTATAGAATTTATACAGAAAAGTATGACTCAAGACCAGACCTCGGTTCCTTCAGTGAATTTATCACCGAACAAGCTCGCTACTGTAGTGCATTTGCGCCTCCTGAGATCATAAGCGGAGCGCAAAATAATCGTCCAGTGCATAGGACGCACACGGCTACCACTAAGCCGTCTCCGAAATGCAGTGTGTGCGAAAAAGAGGGTCATTACTGATCCGACTGCAACAAGTTTAAAGAGGCAGATATTGATAAAAGATGGCAACTCGCCAAGCAAAGGAATTTATGTTTCCGGTGTCTGCGTTATAGAAGTCAGACACACAGATGCAAAACCACGAAGTGTGGAATAAAAGGATGCAACGCGACACACAATCGACTCCTTCATAATAATAGAAAGGAAAAGACAGAGGGCCCACTAAAAGAACCTCAAGAGACAGTGGCAAACTCATTCGCTGTATCAAAGCATCAAGCTTACTTGAAGATAATTCCAGTTCGAGTAATTGGACCGGCGGGAGCAATAAACACACACGCTCTGCTGGATGATGGGTCGACAGTCTCGTTAATGGATCAAGAGATTGCCGATCAAATTGAAGCTAAAGGGCGGTTGGACCCATTCAAGATCACAGCTATCGGGAACACTACCCTCGATTCGCCGGACTCCCAAAGAGTCAAAGTGTCACTGAAGAGTCTCCATAGAAAAAGGGTGCCATTCAGAGCACGCACGATCGCCAGCCTAAACTTGGGGCCGCAGACTGTGCGTGCAACAGACATAGAAAATTGTAAGCATTTGAAAGGCTTAAAGGATCAATTGACATATGATTCAGGCAACCCTAGGATCCTGATAGGACAAGACAACTGGAGACTCTTAATAGCCACACAAGTACGCAGAGGTCCACCGCACCAGCCAATAGCCTCGCTCACAGAACTGGGATGGGTGCTACACGGGGCGCACACTAAAGCCCCGCATCAGCGCATCCACACGGCCAACGAGCTGTACACGAGCGAGGAGAATATAAATGACCAACTCCGCGAATACTTCGCGCTGGAATCTTTAATGATAAATCCGAGAAGACCAGATTCCGATCCAGAGAAGCAAGCCGAAGAAATACTAAATAGCAGCACCCGTCGTTTGGAAGACGGGCACATAGAAACAGCGCTTCTATGGAAAAAGAAAGACATCGAAATGCCTGGTGACAGCAAAACTGTCCTCACCTGGATAAAGAAAGGTTCCAGGAGCTACAAACCTTTTGTAGCACATCGAATAGCAGCAATAGAGGACAATAGTAAAGTGGACGACTGGCGCTGGGTACCCACAAAATTGAATATAGCTGACACCGCTACGAGGGACGTACCACCCAATTTCGACTCTAACCACGAGTGGTACAGTGGCCCATCATTTCTATACGAAGAACCGTCAGCATGGCCAACAGAACGACCCACGTCATCCGAACCTACTGGTGAAGAAAGATCTCTCACCATCACAGAAAGATATAGAGCTCCGCTATATAAAAAGGCCATTCCCGATCCGACGAAATTTTCGAAATGAAAACGCTTAGTGCGAGCTACGGCCAGAGTGCTTCAATTCATAACACTCTGCCGCAAAACAACCGACAGGACCTTTTATAAAAGGACAAAAAGAAATAGAGAGGAAGACCCCGACTGGAGGAGATCGAAGTGCAATCCGCGACGTCTCGCGCAGCCTCCCAGTCAGGTGAAAAGCAAAGATGTAAACAAATACATCACACTGGAGGCCGAATATATAAGAAAGGCCGAAAAGCTCCTGGTACATGTCATCCAGGAAGACTCCTTCACGCAAGAGATAGCCGATCTCCGTAACGATAAGAGGGTCGCCCATGATAGCCGCCTACGACCACTACAGATACAATTGAAAGACGGGATCATTGCGCTACGAAGTCGAATAGCCGCTGTAAAAGGAGTCTCTGAAGATATGAAAGGGCCAGCTATATTGGATGGTGATCATCACATCACCCAATTGTATATTGATTGGACGCATCGTAGCCTGCATCATTGCGGGACCGAACCAACCATCAACGAGGTTCGACAGCATTACTGGGTAATCAGACTAAGACCCACTACTAAAAGAATAATAAGCCAATGCGTTCAGTGCCGCATAAGAAAGGCACAACCATCCATGCCAGCCACCGGTGATCATCCCAGCACGCGTCTCGCACATCACCAGAGACCGTTCACGTTCACCGGCCTGGATTATTTTGGGCCACTCTCCGTAACAGTGGGACGTCAGCATCAGAAGAGATACGTGGCGCTCTTCACCTGCCTTACATCACGAGCTGTACATTTGGAAATTGTGAAAGATCTCAGCGCAGACTCTGCCATACTGGCATTAAGAAGATTCGCAGCGCGCCGAGGATGTCCCACCGAGATTTACTCGGACAACGGCACCAATATGCACGGTGCCGACAAGGAGCTTCGAGAGGCCTTCCGAGAAGAAGCCAGCCGACGAGGCATAGTCTGGCGATTTATAACCCCCTCCGCGCCTTTCATGGGAGGGGTGTGGGAACGGCTTGTTCGATGCGTGAAGACGGCACTATACACCGTCCTTCATGAGAGACATCCGCACGAAGATGTCTTGACCACGCTGCTCTGCGAGGTGGAATATACAGTAAACAGCAGACCATTGACTCACATCTCAGTAGACAGCAAAGACAACGAGTCCATCACTCCAAATCACTTCCTATTGGGAGGATCTGCGAGACTGCCAACACCTGGAGTTTTTAGTGAAAAAGATGCGAACAGCAAAAAACACTGGCGACGCTCCCAGATACTCGCTGACATGTTCTGGCAGCGTTGGGTCAAAGAATATCTGCCGGAACTTCAAAACCGGCGGGAGGCCCACGGTCAAGGCCCCGATCTCCAGGTGGGCGATCCAGTCCTCATAGCTGACAGCCAGTTACCTCGTAACACCTGGCCACGAGGAAGGATTGAAAACATATACCCCGGGGCGGACGGACAGATCCGCACTATGGAGGTACGCACAGCGAATGGACTAATCAAGAGGCCAACCAGAAAACTCGTGCCGCTGCCGAAGTAGAGGCAACGTCTCTCACCGGAATTATGCAGCACCGCTGCGACGGGTCTTCGCGACGCTGCACGGCGGGAGAAATGTTCGAGACGGCCAAAATGACTGTTCACAACGGCAAAAATGACTTTAAACGAGAAAGTGATTAAAGAATATTTATTTGTTTAAAAAATGGAAATACGGAAAAATTGACTAAATAATGTATTAAATATAGTTTTACCATGTATTTACAACTCTCAATATGTTTGTATAGAAGGTCGATTTGACAATAGTTAATATAAACAACTTTATTTTGTTTAAGAAAATATCGACCAATCACAGCGCGCCGCGCTATAGAACTTTCTGGAAATTTAAATTAACTGCGTAATAGTTTTAAGCAAAAAATTAATGAGAATAATTTTATGTCTGAAAAGAGTTGTAAATATGGTATTTAGTTAGCATATGATGTATAGATCGTTATAATAAAGAAATATTTTGTATAATTAAGCACGATTTAAAAGTTATAGGATAATTAAAGAATTAATATGACCAATTAGTGTAAAAGTTTAGGACATTTCAATGAATAACTTTGTTAAATGTAAATATATTAATTATCCTTTATCGCATACTAATGTAGCACAAAAATGTCTATTTAATGATGTATAGCATGTTAGAGTTAAGATTTGTATTATATAGAAAAGTTGCAATTTGTGCCATTTGCATAAAGAAAAATGATTGAAAATAAAGAGGCAAATGGGAATTGGCAAGCGGCTCTCTATAGAGTATAGCCGAAGTCTACCTTATGGGGGCAAATCACAGTAACATTGTAGTAGGAAGAACTACCAGTAACAAGCAGTAGTATCCGGTAGTAGCTGAAGTGACTAGTAGCAGAACACAGTGAAAAGTTAAAGTGAAATAGAAAAAGTTTAGCTAGCCGAAAAAGGTCGTAACTGAAAAATCGCAGTTACACATAGTCGGAAAAAGTGGCAACTGAAAATTCTCAGTTGCATATAGTAAAATAGTGTCAGCTAGCCAAAAATAGTGGTAACTGATATTCGCAGTTACATATAGTGAAAAAGTGTTGGCTAGCTGAAAAAAGTGGTAACGGAAATTTCGCCGTTACATTTCGTGAAAAGTGTTAGCTAGACGGAAAAAGTGGTAACTGATATTCGCAGTTACAAAAGTGTTTAAATTCAACTAATTTAGTTGATTTAATAGCTGCTAGTCAGTAGTGTTAGAAAACCAGCTGCTACCAATAGAAAATTTGGATACTACCAATAGAAATTTGTTACTTTCAATAGATATTTAAAATTACCAATAGAAATTGTAGAGAATACCAATAGGAACTTGTTACTGCCAATAGAAATTTGATATTACCAACAGATATTTTAAAAATACGAATAGAAATTTTAGAAAACCAATAGAAATTTTAATATTACTGTGTGTTTAATTAAATCTGTGTTTTAAAATATATAATGAACAATCATAGTTGAAAAATAGTGATAAATAAATAACAGTGTAAAATCTCGCGACAAATAAATTAGTCGATCCGCTGGCCACTCCCTTGCTATTTTAATTTACAAATCGTGCATTTTAATTTTGAACCTCAGTCCACAGTTTATCCGCAGCAACCGAAGAGACGGCAGTGAAAGACGGCAGTTGGAGGAGTCTGGAACCTACAGGTGTAGGACGTGAGCGACTCGCGGGGTATCTCCGACAACATTTACTCCGGAGAGTTACGCCCGTCCGGCACAGATGCGATTTGTTGTGCTGTCAAATTATCAACAAATGCTTTATTTTCATACATATTTCTGTGACCTACAAATAAGGACGTGTCTGTTCATACGATAATCGTATGAATAGACACGTTCTTATAACATGTATGTTTTGAACCTGCGATTCGCAGCTTAACAGTTAATGTCTTATCAACCGAGCTATTCGTTACTGGAACGCCAATTGTAAAG
Source organism: Parnassius mnemosyne (assembly GCA_963668995.1). Classification (NCBI taxonomy): domain Eukaryota; kingdom Metazoa; phylum Arthropoda; class Insecta; order Lepidoptera; family Papilionidae; genus Parnassius; species Parnassius mnemosyne. Next base: position 7,917,118 of record CAVLGL010000046.1, on the reverse strand, counting down.
TTTAATTAAGTTCTGCATTATTTCGAGATTGAAAATGTATTTATGTTATTTCTCATATTTGTTAAAATGTACAATACACAGCACAACAACCAAGTTAAGTTCCTAGTTATTTGGGGAAAAAAATTTTGCCGGTTATGGTACGCTGCAGCTATATTATGACTATAGCATAGGTCATCTTGATCGGGGAAGGACCCACGCTCTCTCAGAATACCAGTGAAAAAAGTCAGCTTCGCAAAGCAACGCATTCTTTTTTAGTCCTCAGAGATGACAAAGCATCTAGATTTATGCTGCTAAGGATCTGAATTTAGATTTAAATCGAGCATAGATATAAATATCTATGGACTTACGGATGTCCATATACATTTACATTTTATACAGTCCACCTGATGATAAACGGTTACCATCAGGTTTTATTGTGTGTTCGTTTGTCTTCCCAATTATATAAAAAATATTAATGAATTGTAATCTTAAGTTATATTTATATATTTAAGTCGAAATTAAACAAAGAGTTGAGTCATTTTTTTGACATCAGAAGAGGCTGTAGAATAATTGAACAATGAATATCTTTGAAACGTAACCATTTTCTTGATTTTATTAGTCCACTGCATCCAATTACCATCAGGAGGACTGTTTGTTCGTTTGTCAACAAAAAGTTTATATGGTACACTATTGTGTACAATATATACATACGTAAAAAGTAATTTGAATCACTTTTCCACTGGCCCATATCCCGTGAATGTAATATAACAACTAAATATAAAAATAAAAATTGCAGCCATGTAAAATGTGGAAAATATTATACTTGGCAATCTATGGCGGAGCCCTATGTTCAGCAGTGAACTTTTGTTGGACTGTATTGAATTATGAAATAATTTCCGCAAATAAAAAATAGAATTTGGTGTTAGATGTTATGTAATATTTCAATAAATTTAACACAAACTTTGAAGTCATTGCCAAATTTTATGTATGAGATACATATAAACAAAATAGAGTAAATGGCGAAGAAAATCACAGACGCAAATATTTGCATTCAACTTCAAATGCGCCAACATAAACGGCACTTTGAATAGCTTAAACACACATTGACATGCGTCAATAAGTGACGATAAGGTTGGGGTGAGATTATTGGAATGCAGGCAATCTACAAATATAACAAATCTCAGAAAAGTTCTGTATGTGAAGGGACAGAAATCGAGAGCTAGATGTCTCTTTATATTTTGCATAAACCTGGAGTACGGATGATGTGTAGTTAAAATTGAAGTACCAAATACAGTCCACACGATGGTGAGCGGCTAATGCAGCCATTGGATACCGCAACTAACTTCAAACAAAGAAGACCTAAATGGAATGTCTCATAGCCAATAGTTATACTGACCTTCTTTACCCTTTAGACCGGAATAGATCAGAACAAGCATTGCTATTTGGCAGCAAAAGTAGGTAAGAGGATGGTGCTTACCCAGACGGACTCTTAAGTACAAAAGAAGACTTGCCATCATGTAATGATAATGATATTGGAATAGAAGCAAGTCGGAGACCTAAAGATAAATCTAAAAACCAAATTAATTGAAACAAAATTAATGTCATGATATTGAAATAGAAGCAAACTTGGAGACTTAAATCTAACAACAAAATTAATTAATACAAAATTAATGTTCCTAAGATTAACTATTTTAATAAATAAAAAAGTTATTTGATATCTTCCGTAATCCATTTCAATGTAAAACCATTTTCGGAAACACAATAGTGTATCAAAAGCTTGACCGACCCAACCGGCTACGGCTATACTTTCGGAACGAAGTTATTCAAATATATTCTTTGTGTACATACGAGTACATAATTTCATTTAAACGAGTTATTACTTGTGTAACAGTTTTCTTTGTCTATAAGTCTATGTTTTTGTTAAAGAAAATAATAAAAAAATTGTATTGCATTCAACTATAAAAATGCAAGATTTGTTATATATAAATTTTATCTTTATCTTATATTAGTTTAAAAATATCCTGTAAGGTCAAAATCTGTAATTTAAAGATTAAAGAATACTTTAGATCTACAAATCTTTAAAACGGCATTCCGTATCTGAATGAGTATCTGTAACTGAGTAACTGTACTCTGTAACTGTAGGCTCATTCGATAGTTTTGTGTTCACCTAAGTTTCTGAGCTTTAAAACAAAACACAACAAAACATCCCTTAACATCCAGTAGTAGTAGTAGTATAATCCCACAATTCATATTTTTTTCTTAACTTTCCTTAACTCCGTACTCCATGGTGGCACTACTCTAGAGGCGCGAAGCAGAAGTGCGGTGGTCTTGTTCTTCAAGAGAGGTGACAACGATCTCTTGAAGAACTACAGATCGATTTCCCTTCTTAGCCGCGTCTACGTGCAGTTTTCGAAAGTCATTATGAATCGTTTCGCAAGCCACCTCGAAAACAACCAGCCTCCCTAATAAGCCAGTTTCCGAAAAGGTTGTAGCACTATATACCACATATATACCCTTCGGAAAATTGTACAGAAGACCGAAAAGTACAATCTGCCATTATGTATTGCATATGTGTACAATGGAAAAACCTTTGATCCCGTCGACATTTAGGCGGTGCTGCAGTCCCTTCAACAGTGCCAAGTTGACTGTCGGTATATCGAAGTTCTGAAGTGTTGTAGTAGGGCTACGATAGCTATCCGAGTACAGAACCAGAGTACGAAACCAATCCAACTGCAGAGAGGTGTAAGATAGGGTGACGTTATATCCTCGAAACTCTTCACCGCTGCAAAGGTTTTCAAGCTACTAGACTGGAAAGGATACGGTATTAACATCAATGGCGACCACATTACTCACCTTCGATTTGCCAACGATATGGTCCTTATGGCAGAATCGCTGGAGAACCTAACCACTATGTTCAATGATTTCAAAAGTTCTTCCTAACGGATAGTGGCAAACCAAAGATCGCGTATAATGTCCATGTCACACCTATGCTGTTAGTTTTTGGGAGCACTAAGCTCGAAGTTATTGACGAGTATGTTTACCTGTGGTAAATAGTCCGACTAAGTAAGTCCGACCTCGACCAAGAGGTCAATCGACGGATTTAGCTCGGCTGGGCATCGCTCGGGAAATTACAACACATCTTCTCGTCAGGTATACCTCAAAACTTGAAGAAGAGAGTGTACAACGAGTGCGTTTTGCCAGTGATAACTTATGGATCAGAGACGTGGTTCTTCACTGCTGTCTTTATGAGGAAGCTCAAAATCGCTCAGAAAGCTGAGGGATATGTTCGTATTTACTCTGCATGATAAACTTAGAAATGAGGATATAAAAAATATATTTAGGATTTATTTATTTAGGAATAGATTTGGGATTAGAAAAAATATATCAGCAGTATATCCAAAGTAACCGACATAACCCAAAGGATTAGTGAGCTGAAGTGGCAATGGGCCGGCCATATAGCTCGAAAAACCGACAATTGATGTGGATAACAGGTCCTTGAGTGGCATCCTTGCATCGCTAGGTGAAGTGTAGGGAGATCCCTCACTAGATGGAGTGACGACCTGGTGAGACATGCAAGTCGATGGATGCAGGTGGCTCAGGACCGTGCTTTGTGGCATTCCTTGGGGGAGGTCTATGTTCAGCGACTTGTGAAGGGATGTAATGATGAAGTTAATATATAAGACAAATATTTCTTAAAATCATAATATTTCTTATCTGGCATTAAGATTATAGAGATGATTTTAAAGATATTTTTGTAATATAAAATTTCTTGATAATAAAAAACTTGCTCAAAATTACAAGGTAAACTCAAACGTTTACCTTGTAATTTTACTCATTCTTTCCACTTACTACGAGTAAATGAAATCACCACAATGAACGTTTGTACAGTTTCAGGTACTTCCGCAATGATACTTTACGAACTTTTACGATCAAAACTAGAATTCTTTTAATTTCTGTGGACTCGAATCATCCTTGGTAGGATTCGGTGTTCTTTTACAAGAATGTGTGCTTTATTTTGAATAGATAAAAGAGCCCATTTTTAAATAGTGAATCTAATCACCATCCATCACAGTTAGCTACGTTGGAAAAATCTTTAAAAATACATAGCCCTACAGCTTCAGCACGTTTTTACGACAAAATTGGGGATAATATATCAGTTTTATTTTTTGAAAATGATGAATTACATTTTTGTGTTTGACCCAAGTATTCATTTCCGTAAAACCTTTTGCGCAATTAATAAAAAAAATCGTTTTTGTTCTGGAATCCTACCTAGACAAAAAATTTATTAATTAAAATTTATCCACTTCTCTAAGTGAAACAGAAACAGAAACAGAAACTTTTTTATTCAATATAGATTATAAATAATACAACCTCTGTCCTGGGAAGAACCAGCAAGAAACCCAGCGGGACTTTTTTTTTTAAATAACAGCTTAAAATCATGTATATTACACAAATTAACAACACAACAAATTAGAAATAGCTTGGTAGCGATCACCTCATTTCCAGGGGTTTTTATCATCTAAAAATTCTTTAATGTTATAATAACCCTTTTTATACAAACTTAGTTTAATAAAGTTTTTGAACATTGAGCAGGTGAAATTTTGTATTTTTTCTGGAATTTTGTTGTAAAGGCGTATACATCGCCCCAAGAATGAATTACTAACTCGATGGAGTCGAGTAACTGGTACTACTAGCTTGTGTCTATTCCTAGTATTTACAGAATGAATAGCACTTATTTTTGTAAAACTACTTTGATTTTTGTGTACGTACATTACACTTTCATAAATGTATTGAGAGGCCAAAGTCAATATATTAATTTCCTTAAATTTTTGTCGCAGCGACTCTTTAGACTTTAAATCATAAATTGTTCTTATGGCCCTCTTCTGTATTATTGTCATGTCTATGTTATTTATGTATATTAATAACAGACATGGATCATAATAGTATGTACATACATTTAGTGTTAATTTAACTACAGTTCATATGCCCGTAACTAAATCAACTGAAATTTCACGTTATTTGACTTTATTCACTTGCTATATTTAGCTAATGAAAGTAGAGATTGTGCGAAATGTATACGAAGTCGATTCGCTCCGATTCCGAACTACAAAATACGACTTGCTGAGCGCTGGTTTTAGATTAATAAGATTCCTCACATCTCATCCGATTAGAAGAAATAGAAATATTGATATATATCGTTTCTACGTGTAACATTGAATCGTAAAGTAAATCTAAAGCTGATTATTCTATAATCAGATAAAGTTTATTCAGAGCATTAACTGCAGTATAAAATTTAAAATTACAGTTTTATAAATAAAATAGTTCAATTGTTTTATATCCATCCAGGCCACTTTTACGTAAGAACTAGCTATTTGCCCCACAATGTTACCCGCGTGTAGTTGTAATGTCCAACGACAGGCAACTGTCGTGAACCATGCTCATTATGAGATCACTTAATTCAGAGAGCTCAAGCTATCCCGTGGAACTTTCTTAGATTTTGGAATCGGGTGACAAACGAGCACACAGTCCACCTGATGGTAAGTGGTTGCTGTGAGACAAAACTACCCTTAATCTATCCTCAATAATGAATCAAAATGCAGATGCGTTATCACCCGTGAGGACTAAGATGGAATGCCTCTTTTTCAGTAAAAAGGGTCTCCAATTCTCTACTTTCACCATACGAAACACAATTGTAATAACCTGCTATTTTACGCTGCTATTCTGTGAGAGCGTGGTATTTCCCCGGCCGAGCCGACCCATTCGTGCTACAACTATACTACTAATATAACTGCAGCATGGCTCTACCACGTAAAAATGATTACCGGTTTTAAGTTAAAAAAAGGTTTCAAATAGTGAAAACTGCTCTAAAAATTTTTTTTTCGTACTCATCTTCATAAACCATTTTTTGTGACATCTGTACCATTGTGGAACTCCTTGCCTCTACGTAAACACCATGCTCAATCCCTTTTTTCCTTCATAAATCTACCCAAACTTGGAGCACTAATATTTTCATCATAATTTCCCTTCTTTTCTTTATCTATTTTACTTTTCTCTAATGTCATCATCATGTGTTTTTATTTTCATTTTTATTTTTTAAATTAATTGTATAATTCATGTACACCTTCCTTTTTAATATTCTCTGTAAAAAAATTTGTGCGTAATAAGGTTTTTAGGAATAAATTGCTTTCAGGTTACCATCAGGTGGACTGTGTGCTCGTTTGTCACCCTATCCTATAAAAAACATCTCTGCAGTTGGATAGGTTTCATACCCTGGTTCTGTACTCGGATAGCCATCTTAGCCCTACTGTACAACTTCAGTACTTCGATATACTGACAGTCAAAAAAAGTATTTTACGTGGTTGAGCCATGCTGCAGCTATATTATAGTTGTAGCACGAATGGGTCGGCAAGACCGGGGAAGGACCACGCTCTCACAGAATACCAGCGTAAAATAGCAACTTAACGCTGCTGTGTTTCGTATGGTGAGTTTAGAGAACCGGAGACCCTTTTCACTGGTAACGAAGCATTCCATCTTAGTCCTCACGGGTGACAACGCATCTGCATTTTGATTCTTAATCGAAGATAGATGTGGATGTCTATAGGCCACAGCAACCACTTACCATCAGGTGGACTGTGCGCTCGTTTGTCACCCTTATCCTATAAAAAAAAAGTCAACTTGGTACCGCTGAATGGACTGTTTCACCACCCAAATTTCGACGGAATTAAAGGCTTTCTCCTAGTCCACATACGCAAGACAAAGTGGCAGATTTTACTCTTCGGTCTTCTGTACAATTTATCGCAGGTTATGTATGTGGTCTCTAGCATTAAAGCCTTTTCGAAAACCGTCTGGTTTTGAAGGTTGAAAGTCGTTTAGTCTACGTGAAAGACGATTCGATATGACTCTCAAAAACAGAACGTAGACGCGGAACAGAAGGGAAATCGGTCTGTAGTTCTCCAAGAGAGCATTGTTGCCTTTCTTGAAGAACAAGACCATCGCACTTATGCACCACGCCTCCAGAGTGGTTTCACCGTGGAGGACTAAAATAAATAGCTTTTAAAGGACTCCAAGTACCGATTTTCCACCTGCTTTCATAAGCTTCGCTGTAATTCCATCTTCGCCCTGGGAATTGCCGTTTTTAAAGTGCTGGAGAGCCATTCTAATCTCGCTCAGACTGATGTCTGGGATATCGTCGGAATAGTGTCGGATAAGACTTGCTCTTGAATAGTCACTCAATTTTGCATGAGGCTCTAACGATGACGTATATAGCTGCCCATAGAACCTCTCAAACTCACTTAAAATCTTAGGTGTCCCGGACATGATGCTGTCACACTCGGTCTTGAGCTTCTACTGTTGGTTTTTTCTGACAGACAAATCTCTAGCGAAGACTATGGAGTCCTGGTTCTGCTCGATCGCTTCTTCAATACGAGCTGTATTAAAGATGCTTAAGTCCCGCCGCATGCATTTGGAGAACTGTCTGTTCAGTTGTCAATACATGGTAGAGCCATGCTGCAACTACATATATTAGTCCCCCGGTCGGCTCGACCGGGGAAGGACCACGATCTCATAGAATACCAGCGTAAAATAGCAGCTTTACACTGCTGTGTTTCGTATGGTGATTGTAGAGAACCGGAGCCCCTTTTTACTGTAGAAGAGGCATTCCATCTTAGTACTCACGAGCGACAACGATCTGCATTTTGATTCGCACACGAGGATATATGTAGATGTCTATGGGCTACAGCAACGACTTACTATCAGTTGGACTGTGTGCTCGTTTGTCACTCGATCCTGTAAAAAAAATCCATGAGATTAAAAGTTTTATCGGAGAGTTTTTGTGTTCTTCTGCTGCGGGTCTTGCAAAAATTAGCTCAGACCGCATGGACAGTTTCCACAAGCTTTTCATTCATATCGTCCACTTTATTGAAGTTTTCTAGGCACTGAAAACGATTTTGTAAATCGAGCTGAAAATTTTTGGGGCTTTGATTAGAGCTCGAGGGGAGGGAGCCTTGACTTCATGAGACGTGACCTGTCCTACTAAACGTTTAGGTTCAGTATGCCTCTCACCATTCGGTGATCGCTACCAGTTTTCACCCTTGTGATCATTGAGGCATCTTTGTACAGCTATTGTCTGGTAGTTATAATGAAGTTTATCTCATTTTTGTCGAACCGTTTACAAGCGATATAAGAATTAGAGGCGGCAATCACAATTAAACTTGTTTTGACGTAATTCCTTTTTAAATTCTAAGCATCGAACGGATTAAAAACGATTCTGATAGATTAATTAACTGTCGATCGTAATTGCATTTGATTTAAACTATTAAATTATTTAGTAGCATTTCATTTTTATTTTTTGCACACAATCAAAGATAACAATGAAATCGTGTGTGTAATTTTGTAAGTGAGTACCCAATTGGGTTTGTTTATTAATTTTAATATAATTATTTGTAACTGATTGTCTAATTGTATTAAAAATGAAAACTATAACTTCTAAACTCCACATCAGACTTGTCGTAAGGATAACTATACTTATAAATTAAATGTTGGGTATTTCGTAACCGTTTAACAATCTGTGTAAATGATCAAAAGCTTATCGCAAGGACGTTGGGACACATGAGTGGTTAGGATGCACGTATTTAGCGGTAGGCATTTGTTTTGGTGGAATTGATTATTTATTTTAGTTTTTGAGAAAGTTCCTTGTTGACTATCACGTGCGGTGAGTGACACGACAGTTCAATCGTTATGTTTATTGAATTCTTGTTGTTATTATTCTTGTTGTAACGTTTTGTGTTTCTTGTTTTGTTTTAATAATGCTTAACGCGAACATTTATAGTGCTATACGACAAAATGTTAATGATAATGTGCCTATAAGAATCTCATAAGTTCACGTAGGATTTAGATCGGTAAGCTGTTTCATACCTAGTTTTTTTAAATAACTTAGTACTGAACTAATCTGATCAAATACTCTGTTGAGTTTTAGACCCAGTAGACTGTGGAAGGACAACCTTTTTTGGCCGAATATTCCCAAAGAAGATTGAGGTTGCCACCCGGCCGTAGATTGATTGGTTGATGTTGCTTTATAAGCCGAAGATGATTGATATGACCAAGTGGTTATGTTAAGTATTAATTGCATCTGAAGAACAGGAATAATCTGGTCCATAGCATAGCCTTAATCAGAATTCTGAATTCACTGATCTGCTAAAAACTATAACTCGCGTATAATAAAACCATACCGTGATTTGTAAATAGCTATAGCGCCATTTAGGATAAGAGTATAGTAATAAGTTGGTATATACATAGAATATAAAAAGTATGAATTATATAAGAACAACTCAAAATTGGATAGTGTAAATTTTTAATATCAAGACAGTGTAAATTTTAAGACTTAGTTGTAGCTGTCAAACCGAAAATTATGGCTACTGCCCAGCTATATTATGTGAATAAGGGTGATATTTAAATCAAAAGATAGAGATATAAAGCTAAAAATTTTGCTATAAAGTTTAACAATTTTTAGCAAAAACATCTTGTTTGAATTAACTGTTTAGATGTCTTACAGAAAAAAGCGATAAAATGAGATAAATGACATCAATTTGTTCTTACGTTGTCAACTACGATGCAGTGTTCAGTGGAGCTTGTTACTCAACTCTTAATAAACATCACCTGGAAAGTATATCGTTTAATAGTACTGTCGGAAATGTTCCAATTACCTGTTCCAGTAAAAATTAATCAAAACAATAGTTATACTGTAACAATAATAATTATGTTCATATTTACAGCTTAGTTATTAAAAAGATATTATAGACCAAAAAAAGTTTGGTCCTTTTGCAGAAGATTTTCAAGATAAATTAATCTTATAATTATCTGATATTAAATTACTAATTTTAGTTATAAAATAACTTATTAAATACACACACTAAATTATCTATAAAATTGAATTTTTGAGGTTCCGTGCTTAAAGGATGAAGTTTTTTTTTCTTTTTAATTATCTTAAAAGATAAAGAAACAAAAGACCGTTAGAGTTGCCAGTTTTTGTTGCATAATCTATCGCAAAAACTGAACTAAAGAGGAATTTGGATTTTTTGTGTATTACGTATCATAGAAGTACTGTGTTTAAATAAAATTGGTAAATCCAATTGGGCATACAGCGCATTAAAAAATTACGTATAACATGATTATATTGAATTTTTAAAATAGTTTAAATACATTTCGACAGCACTATCGGCTCCAACACTCTCGAAAACCATGAAAATGACACCCATGATGAAAAAATTGATACCTATTGCAGCCGCCATCTTGGATTTACATTTCGAATGCAATATCGGCTTCAACACCCTCGATAATCATGAAAATGACACCCATGATGAAAAAATTGATATCTATTGCAGCCGCCATCTTGGAATTACATTTCGACAGCACTATCGGCTTCAACACCCTCGAAAACCATTAAAATGACACCCATGATGAAAAAATTTATACCTATTGCAGCCGCCATCTTGGATTTACATTTCGACAGCACTGTCGGCTTCAACACCCTCGAAAACCATGAAAATGACACCCATGATGAAAAAAATTATACCTTGTAGTGTTATACTACTTACGTATCATTTTACATTATTTTAAATTCATTTTTCCATTCTGTTTCGATTTTCTGCATTCACCTCAAAACTGGATATTTTACATCACCTTTATTTCCATAGGATCCTGTAACGATTTTAAACCATAAGAATACAATAACAAATCATTTCTACTTCGTATTTTCACATTATCAGCACTTTTAAATTGGTGTCAATGGAGTCTACCTTTTTTCGATCTTTTAGCTAGTTTTCCGTAACTCTACAATCTTGGACTTTGTGTGGGCAGTTGCGCTACTTTTTTTTCCTATATCAATAATATCTCATTTTCCACTTAAATCTTATAGTTTTCTTATTATAAACCTAAAACAAAAATTTGACATGTTTTGTCTTTCTTATTTAAATCGTTTCCATGGTAATTATATTCAAATTTGCTACCGATCTATTATTCCTATTTCGATAATTCCACATAAATCCTCTTTTCTCTTGACCATTTACAAAAAATTTGCGTATAATTTAAATAATTTTTCCGTTCTCTCTAGAAAGGTATAAAAGCCGAACAATCGGTGAAGAAAGGCAGTCTCGCTTCAGTTCGCGAATTAGAAGTATCTCCTAAAGGCCTTATCCCGGGGCCGCACTGCCCCGGGATCCTGCAAGCCTCCATTTACACGTGAAGTCTTCGGCGAAGCCTTCTTCAAACTCGGGCCGCGCCACTCCGGAATCCTACAAGCCTCCATCTACCTCGGAAGTCGCTTCGAGTCTACTACAAGCGCGGGGGCCACACTACTCCGGGCACTACTACTACTCACTCCAGGCGCCGAGTACACCTACCGCCGGCGCTACCTTTGGGCGCTGCAACTGCTGGCTCTAAGCGTTGCGCGCCCCTTCTCCAGGCGCTACGTGCGCCGGCTCCGGACGCTGCGTGTGCTGGCTTCAGGCGCTGCGTGCCGTCGCTGCTAAGAAACCTACTTCTACAAACGCAACGTGTGTCGCTTCGACTTTTAGGCCCCACTTCAACGCTATATTCCCCTATTCTCTCACCTTTATTTTTTTTTATATAATCTAATTGTATTCTCACTTCATTCATCATCATCCTCACATCATTTTTTTTATAAAATTGTAAATACCTTTTATAAATTTAAATATATTGTTTTCTGGCTCTACCTTTGTTGTTTTGTTGTACTTAGGTTAGGTTCTATTTTTATTATTTTTTTTTAATTGTCGCTCCACGACAACCTATTGCAGCCGCCACCTTGGATTTACATTTCGACAGCACTATCGGATTCAACACCCTCGAAAACCATGAAAATGACACCCGTGATGGAAACATTGATATCTATTGCAGCCGCCATCTTGGATTTACATTTCGACAGCACTATCGGCTTCAACACCCTCTAAAACCATGAAAATGACACCCATGATGAAAAAATTGGTACCTACTTCAGCCGCCATCTTGTATTTACGTTTCAACATGCACTATCAGCCTCAACAACCTCGAAAACCATGAAAATGACACCCATGATGAAAAAATTAGTACCTACTTCAGCCGCCATCTTGGATTTACATTTCGATAGCACTATCGGCTTCAACTCTCTCGAAAACCATGAAAATGACACCCATGATGGAAACATTGATATCTATTGCAGCCGCCATGTTGGATTTACATTTCGACAGCACTATCAGCTTCAACACCCTCGAAAACCATGAAAATGACACCAAAGATGAAAAAATTGATATCTATTGCAGCCGCCATCTTGGGTTTACATTTCGACAGCATTATCGGCTTCAACACTCTCGAAAACTTTGAAAATGACATCCATGATGAAAAAATTGTTACCTTATTCAGCCGCCATCTTGGATTTACATTTCGACAGTACTATCGGCTTCAACACCCTCGAAAACCATGAAAATGACACCCATGATGAAAAAATTTATACCTTTTGCAGCCGCCACCTTGGATTTACATTTCGACAGCACTATCGGCTTCAGTACCCTCGAAAACCATGAAAATGACACCCATGATGAAAAAATTGATACCTATTGCGGCCGCCCTCTTGTATTTACATTTCGAGAACCCTATCGGTTTCAAGACCCTCGAAAACCATGAAAATGTCACCCATGACAAAAAAAATTACACTACTTACTTTTAGTACGTACGACTATTATTTATTCTGTGCTTTTAAAATATTGTAATAGAAAATCTCTTATTATTATTATAATCAATTATTAAAGAAATTTGGTTATTCGAATATTGTGTATTTATACAGCGATCTTTTTGAGCCGCTGCAAACAACCGAAACAATGTCCACTCACGACGGCGATTGACTCCGAACTGAGTGTGAGTAAACTACTCTGTGGCTGTAGCTCCCCATTTACAGAAATAATTTACATTCAAGGCTACAAAATCAACGAAAATTTCGCCATTTTTAAGCCGAAAAAATGTATTATAGCTAAACCTAACAAAATTACACTGCCATTTACATTCAGTGGATTCCCACATGATAGATGAAGAGATTAAAAAATAGATTGAGTTAAACAATTTATATTTTCAAAAGTTATCGTGTTTACAAGCCTTGGGGAGACATGATAAATCCACACCATAAGCCACTAAAACCCCTTTTTTATTTATTTAAAAATAGCAATTAATCGATTTAAAAAAAATATTAATAAGTTCAGAAATCGTTTATCTATCTAACAATGTGCTTTTTTATCATATATATGTATAATATGATTGATAGATACGATTTTATTCGATAAAACGTTGGAATCTTAATTTTTAGGCGATAGTAGAACATACCTTACGCTTTCGCTTAAGGTATGCAAAATACTTAATAAATCGCTTTATAATGTGGTTTGTTAGCAGTAACCAAATGATACTAATACTTTTTGAGGCTTCTTTCCTTCACGGGTCGTTAAGATGTCTAGCTCGGAAACGATATATTTAAGTGGCTAGACAATATACGTATTAGAGCAATGCTAACTGGTATTACTTGACTTATTTGTGGACTCATTAATCAAATACACTATAATATGTTCGTCTTGATTAGCAAAATTGATTGCAAAGAATACATCATAACGTCTTTCAAATGGAGTTTATACTCAGGGCTCATTTTTAATTAGTAAATTTTTAATACGTTTTACGTATATCTAATTCCTAAAATTAATTTGATATATTTTATCAACACCTTTGAAAACGTCCATGAAAGCAATCTATTGTCACAATATAACTGTCGTCTACAAGGCAGTTAATCAATGGACGTTGTAGTGAGCTAGAAATTCAATCCCAGTTTTGATCAAAACATTTTGACTTACAATTCAGCTACAAGGTGTAGGTTATTGTTGTCGTTAACATACCGTTTGTTTCATTAAAAAAAGGTTTTAAATGAATTAAGTGTTTTTCTTTTTAAGTATGGGGGATAAACGAGATCGTAGTCTACCTTATACGTGGTAGAGCCATGCTGCAGCTATATTAGTAGTATAGTTGTAACACAAATGGGTCGGCTCGACCAGGGAAAGACCACACTCTCACAGAATACCAGCGTAAAATAGCAGCTTAAAACTACTGTGTTTCGTATGGTGAGTATAGAGAAACGGAGGCCCTTTTTATTGGAAAAGAGGCATTCCAGCTTAGTCCTCACGGATGACAACGCATCTGCATTTTGATTTGCAAGCAAGGATTGATGTAGATGTCTATGGACCACAGCACTTACCATCAGGTGGACTGTGTGCTCGATTGACACCCTATCCTATAAAAAAAAACCTGATAGTAAGTAGATGCCTTTAGACATCTACATCTATTCTCGATCAAGAATCAAAATGCAGATGTGTTCTTATCCCTGAGGATTAAGGTGGAAAGGCTTGTTTACACTAAAAAAGGTCTGTAGTTGCACAACAGCATAAAGTTGCTATGGCTTTTACATGTATAAAATGCAAAGCAACAGCCTATTCGTGTCGTACTGCTGGTTATAGACCTCCTTATTTACGGTTTTACGACAAAGATATGTCTGTAGCGTTGTATGAATGCGTGTGCGTTGACTTATGACTTAAAGATATATTTCTTTAATTTTTTAGCTGAGCACGTGGCACTCCTACTATTGCTGTTAACATTTTTACTAATGCTGGCGGACATCGAAACCGAATTGCTCGCGAATTGTGATATTTACAGCGAACGTTTAGCTTCTGCAGCTTGTGATGATTTAAAAAATAATAATGTTACAATTTGCGTTACAATTGAGATAGGTCCTGTTACCTAATTTGAGGAAAGATTCGAGGGTAGTAATTTGAGACAGACGGCAGAGAGCCGCAGTCGCGAGAAGCGATAATTCTTGGAACGGTAATTTTAGAGGTGCAACGGAGTAATTATTTAATATTATTTGTTTTTTTTTTATTGCTCACACTGTAAGTTGGTAACAATTATTAAATATTCAAATAAGATATACAAAGGCAAGCCCTAATAAGAGTTTTCTTCCAGCAAACCTATTGGGAAAGAAAAATAGTTTTATATATAAAGCAAGTAGGTAGCAGCGTGCGTACTTAATAATTAACATAACACTACTTAATAGAAATTGGCTATAACTTAGAGTTAAGAACTAACATATAAGTGTATAAAATATAAGTATAATTTATATTCGTTATTGTATTCGTTAACATACTTTTAGAAACTATTCCTTCCTACTTATGATGTTAGAAATTATTCTCAAAATTATTTAAATAAATTAATGTTACTCGTATTAGAATTTACTCTGAAAGTTAACTGTTAAAAATAATAAAAGTGTGAGAGCGGATGTTCAACTTGCTCTCTTGCTTACGCAATTGATCAATATCAGGAATAAAACAACGTACAGCACTACATATTCACTATAGAGCAAATACAGTTCAACCAACCGTAATATGTACCAGACACAATCACACATTGGTGTAACGTGAAAGACATAATTACATGATAGCACCAAAGTATGCAAAGCAACACAGCTATCCTCTCGGTGTAACACCGGGCACCCTCTCAGGAACACGATCTTCCTTCCTTACACTAGAAGAACTACACGAAGAGAACCGCATCACTTGTCTAATTTGGGCGGAATCTCCGTGTGGAGGTAACGTTTTTAGCCCAAAGGGAATAATAATAATACGAGACTCGTAGAATTACAGACTGATTGATCCTTCTTAATCGACTGCGTGATACTTTATACTGCTAAAACAAGTGGGAGATTATAGTTCTACCTTCAATATTTCTTACTTTTTTTAATATTTTACCGTCATTCCTAACAATACATATATAAATAAAGATTATATATATATACCTAGTCAGGTCATAAATTCTGTCACAGGTTTAATATAAAATAATTGAAACAAGTTTATTCATTATATAACCATTTATATACCAAAATGAACTTAACAAAACATAGATTCTTATGACACTTAAGTTTATTCAAAATGACCTCCGTGATTTTGAATACAGGCCTTCAATCTGCGCGGCCAGTCGCCTATCGCAGCACGAACGAGGTCCATGTCAATATCGGCGGCTGCCTTAATCAAGGATGTCTTGAGTGACTCCAAATTGGGATGAGGCTTTGAGCACGCCTTTTCCTCCAAGTGTTGCCATATCTTGTAATCTAATGGATTCAAATCTGGAAGGGCGGAGGGCCACTCTTCGTGCCGGATGAATTCGATTTCACGCGCCGCCAGCCAGTCTTGTGTGCTCTTCGCTCTATGAGCTGGCGCCGAATCTTGTTGGAATACCCAGTGCCTGTTATTGAACATAGTATGAGAAACAGGTTCCACAAGGTTCGTCAGGACTGTATTTTGATACACAACTGCATTCGTTTTAACACCTTTCTCACAAAAATGTACCTCTGTTAAGCCCTAATAAGAAACTCCCAGCCATACCATGAGCGTGGATGGAAAATGACCTCGTTGGACATGTGGAATACGGTTGCTCGCTTCTTCACTACTGTGTGCGTACACCTTATCATTTTGTTTGTTGTAGCTCTCTTCTACTTAGACTACTTCTTACTTACTCTTCTCAGTAAATATTTATAATTCTATGTTGATAGATAATGTTTCTTTACTCTGCTCCCAAATATATCAAGAGAAGAGCTACCCCGTATGTTATGTAGAAGTAAGTTCCATAGCTTGACCGCCCTTACAGTAAAGGATCCACCACATCGACTTGTGAAATGAGAAGGAGTTTTGAGAAGTAGCTGTTTAGTGGTCTGGCACTGAATTTCACGAGGTACAAGATACTCCAAATGCTCTCGTACAAGAGAATTAAATAGTAGAAAGTAGAGAAATGATAACACTTGTAAATCTCAATGTCTACGGAGAGGAAGCCATTTTAATTGAGCCCTGTAATCTGAAATATAATCAAACTTATGAAGACCGAAAATAAAACGTATACACAAATTTTGAACACGTTCCAGTTTTTTCAACAGCTCCTCTTAAACATCCAAAAAACTAACATCAGCGTAGTCAATGAGAGAAAGAAGAAGTGCTTGAGCTAAGGTTATCTATGTTTTAACGGCAAAAACATCTGGAGGCGCTTGAGGGATTGAAAAGGGTAGTTCACTTTTCTGCTAATAATATTAATGTGACCAACCCAAGACAAATTATTATCAAAGATAACACCTAAGTTCTTAGTAGTCTCTGTACATGGAATTTGAGTATTATCATACATTACTGCAGGGATCTTCGAATTATCTAATAAGTTAAGCATACGTGAGCTGCCGATAATCATTACTTGGGATTTAGCAGGGTTAAAAAGAAGACCAAACGATTTTGCCCAACTGCTTATACTACTTAAGTTAGCGTTCAGCTTATTGCCTCATTCATATCTTGGACTCTGAAATGACGGTATAATTGCAAGTCGTCAGTATAGAGTCATCTCTATTATCATTATCAGTAATGAGAGAAGAGAATAGTAGTGAGAGTATTGACCAAAATAGAGCAGAGAAGTGGGGAAAGAACACCACCCTGAAGACTCGCCGTAAGATCACACCACTCGGAGAAATCCTCCTCATGGCTGACCACTGCGAGTGACCCCTAAGGTAAGATTTAAATCAAGAGATTACTGATGGTGAAATGTTTCAAGGACGAAAGAATACCAAGAAGAATGTCATTATCAACGGAATTGAATGCACTGCTGAAATCCAATAATGTTAGAACAGTGAGAAGTCTTTTGTCCATGGCCCAGCGAAAATCTACAGACACTTTAATCAGAGTTCTGACTGTGCTATGGCCTGGAAGAAAACCAGATTGAAAAGGACTCAGCCAGCAGGCTGGGAACAGTTAGGAATTGAGATAGTTGCCTCTGATCTATACTTTCTCGTACTTTAGATAAGATAGGAAGTATAGCAATAGGGCAGAATTGAGATAAAATGTAGGATTAGAAGTTTTTGGAAGGGGAATGATGAATTCTTTTTTCCAGCAAATCGAAAAGGAGCTCGTCTCAAGCGAAGAAGAGATAATGTAGTTTTTATCATTTGCATGCAAAGATTGTCATATTCAATAGCTTTAGTGGAATTAGATAAAAGGCATTTTTATGTCACCATCAGTAACTTTACTGAAATTAAAAGGAGAACAGCGGCTTGGGAATATTGGAGAAAAGATTAAGTGTCGTAGACTTAATAGAGTCATGAATAGAAATCGGAGGCTTAGAAAAGTGTCGGTTGAGTGCAGTCAAATCAAACGAGATATTAGAATCATTATATGATTTGCCTATACCCAGAGTTCTAAGAAATTTCCACATCTGAGCGGAATGAGTATTTTCAACCTCATCATAAGTATGTTTCCACTAAGCATCACGATACATCTTACTACAGCGATTACGTAGTTGATTATATGTGAATAAACTTTCATTAGTAAGTTGGGTGCTTCTTATAAGGCCTCTTAGCTTTATCTTTTTTGGACATTATTGCTTTTATAGACTTTGAAAGCCAGGGGGCTCGAAAGTATTTAACCCTATTTTCACGAGTTGGTTATATTGCCATCAATCGAAAATCAAGAGATCTTCCCGGAATTTCACACTTTTGCCTCTTATAACACGCATGGGACAAAATGGACTGATGAATACTGATACCACCTACTGTAACCATTACTATTACAGCCTACTAAAATCCATTGCTCGCCATAGTTGTCATGCTTGGCAAGCGAGTTGGCAAACGCAGTTTAATATTTTTAGTCGTTATTAGGAAGACGCTACTGCCTATCTATTCCCTCTATCACCTCTTACGATACTCACGGGATGATATGGTGTAGTGGGTATTCTTACACCAACACCACATTTCACAATGCGTTATAAATGATATAATAGGTTTTATAAAAAAAGAACATCGTGAAGAGACCTATGATCTGAGGATAAACATAATTTCTAGGTCATCATATGAAAAGTCCGCCAACATGCAATGGAGAGATAATCTACTCAGGTTTTATCCAGCTGTGGAACGTATGCAAGCTTATCGTCTTAACCTGTTACAACTGATATGCTTATAATATAAATAATTAACTAACTAACTTAAGTACTTGACAGCACGTTGAACGGAAACTTTGAGCCGAGATGAATACACTCGCAATTTCCGTGCCGCCGTATATGGAAACGCAATCTCGTTGAACCAACACGTACAATTTAGTAACGTCTGAGCGGCACTTGTATCGATATTCGATACTCAGTTACCGTAGTCACCATTTCAATGATCTCACTTATGTTATGCGAAAATTATGGTATGCGGGAACGAGTATAGTAAATGCAAAGAATTCGCTTACACAGAGCAAAATGAGAAATGCTTTTTGCTCTTTTTATCTGAGTATAATATTTTATCAAAGTGTATATCATACTATATATAAATATCATATAATACTTATATATTTTATTTATAGAATAAGGTTAACTTAAGATCACGAGGGTAAGTGAATGCTGTGGCCCATAGGAATCTACATGTCTTCGCGATTAAGAATCAAAATGCAGAATGGGATACCAGGTCTCAACAATTCCTTTAAAAAACAGTAGCAATAAGCTGCTATTTTACACTGAAATTCTATAAGAGCGTGATCTTTCCCTAGGCAAGTCGACCTATTCGTGCTACATTCATAAAATACGTGCAGCGTGGCTCTACAACGTATTTAGCCGTGGCCTGTTCACCCGCTGTAAACTAAGAGTTGGTTCTGTGACTGGCCCAAGGTGTAGGGCCGACTCGAGGTGGCCACTCTGAGTGGGCTTGGAGCCCACTTCGAATGTGTGTTGGTGGGCTGCGGCAAGAGGTGTGCCCTCTTCCCAGCTTTGCAGCTGAGATGAAGTTGCGGAGGAAGAGGAGTGTTGGCATGGCTATGTGCTACTGGCAGTATCTTTCGCGACTCTGACGGAGCCACACAGTTTATTGATGCCATAGCGGTTATGCTGCTGGGGAGAGAAGTGTCGGTATTGCGAGGCACCGCTCTCGTCAGGAAGTCTATTGCTTCTGAGTGCTTTTTTTATAGGATAGGGTGACAAACGAGCACACAGTCCACCTGATGGTAAGTGGTTACTGTGACCCATAGACATCTACATCTATCTTCAATAAAGACTCAAGATGCAGATGCGTGGTCACCCGTGAGGACTAAGACGGAATGCTTCTTTGCCAGTAAAAAGGGTCTCCGGTTCTCTACACTCGCCATACGAAATAGCGGCGGTAAGCTGCTATTTTACGCTGGTTTTCTGTGAGAGCGTGGTCCTTCCCCGGTCGAGCCGACCCATTCGTGCTACAACTATTCTACTAATATAGCTGCAGCATGGCTCTACCACGTACAAAGTTACAGTTACAGTGCTCGTTTTTCCTGGCCCCATGTTCTTCGCTCAATGGACATGGGGGTGTCCGTTGCGCAGGTAAAGTTGAAGCCGCGGAGGAGGGCGCGCCATGTGTTCCAGTGCGCCTTATCTGAGAAGGAGATGGGGGAGTAGTAGTCCTATCATGAGGAGAAGCCGCGGTGAGACTGCTGGCGCTGGTGGGATCGTACGAATCCGAAGATGTGTGCGAAAGCGTTCTATGCCTCTGCCAATATGCGACGAAGGTTGCGTTGAACCATTGCGTTTTGGTTAGTGCGAGTCCGACATAATTCGTCCTTGCCCCCGCGAGGCGAGTATGCGTCGAAATTTCCCCATGTAAAAAAGCCTCCCAAAAGGCATGCCACAAAATACGATCCAGAGCCACCTGCATTATTGTACTTACTGTAGGTCTTACTAGAGTGTCGTTCAACTTAATGGAGAGCCAGCCTACATTTTTGGTACAAGAACGATGCTGCCTTTCAAGAAACTTTCTTTTTAATCGCTTTTCGGCTCTTCGAGTTATGTGAGTGGGTCATTCGCACTTTAGCATACTGATCCGTTGGGATGTATCCGTAAATTTTGCTCTTTTGCAGCATGCAGGTGTCTATACTACGAATTTTATAACGCAGAGATAATCCGCGCATAGCTCTTACCATAGCTTGCTGAATGAACTTGAATTTTCTCGTACGGCCAGCAGTGAAAGACCACATCGCAGATTCACATCACTGCCTACACGCACTAGTCATTCATCATGTAACAAAAACCCTGTGGTTCCCATTAAGTATTTTAACAGAATCAGTATTCAAACTTATAGAAATAAGTTTTATTTCAAAAACTACACCATTTTTTTAAATTTTATTAAAGAAAAATTTTTCAACTTTCTGTGGATTTATTACCTCTTACTGACACTAGTCGATGCTTAAGCTAAGTAAAGCGGGGTCTTTGACAATTCTCTTACTACCCAATTCTATAACTAGTTCTGATGTTAGAAATTATTCACAAAATTATATAAATAAAAGAATGTAACCATTACTATTACAGCCTACTAAAATCCATTGCTCGCCATAGTTGTCATGCTTGGCAAGCGAGTTGGCAAACGCAGTTTAATATTTTTAGTCGTTATTAGGAAGACGCTACTGCCTATCTATTCCCTCTATCACCTCTTACGATACTCACGGGATGATATGGTGTAGTGGGTATTCTTACACCAACACCACATTTCACAATGCGTTATAAATGATATAATAGGTTTTATAAAAAAAGAACATCGTGAAGAGACCTATGATCTGAGGATAAACATAATTTCTAGGTCATCATATGAAAAGTCCGCCAACATGCAATGGAGAGATAATCTACTCAGGTTTTATCCAGCTGTGGAACGTATGCAAGCTTATCGTCTTAACCTGTTACAACTGATATGCTTATAATATAAATAATTAACTAACTAACTTAAGTACTTGACAGCACGTTGAACGGAAACTTTGAGCCGAGATGAATACACTCGCAATTTCCGTGCCGCCGTATATGGAAACGCAATCTCGTTGAACCAACACGTACAATTTAGTAACGTCTGAGCGGCACTTGTATCGATATTCGATACTCAGTTACCGTAGTCACCATTTCAATGATCTCACTTATGTTATGCGAAAATTATGGTATGCGGGAACGAGTATAGTAAATGCAAAGAATTCGCTTACACAGAGCAAAATGAGAAATGCTTTTTGCTCTTTTTATCTGAGTATAATATTTTATCAAAGTGTATATCATACTATATATAAATATCATATAATACTTATATATTTTATTTATAGAATAAGGTTAACTTAAGATCACGAGGGTAAGTGAATGCTGTGGCCCATAGGAATCTACATGTCTTCGCGATTAAGAATCAAAATGCAGAATGGGATACCAGGTCTCAACAATTCCTTTAAAAAACAGTAGCAATAAGCTGCTATTTTACACTGAAATTCTATAAGAGCGTGATCTTTCCCTAGGCAAGTCGACCTATTCGTGCTACATTCATAAAATACGTGCAGCGTGGCTCTACAACGTATTTAGCCGTGGCCTGTTCACCCGCTGTAAACTAAGAGTTGGTTCTGTGACTGGCCCAAGGTGTAGGGCCGACTCGAGGTGGCCACTCTGAGTGGGCTTGGAGCCCACTTCGAATGTGTGTTGGTGGGCTGCGGCAAGAGGTGTGCCCTCTTCCCAGCTTTGCAGCTGAGATGAAGTTGCGGAGGAAGAGGAGTGTTGGCATGGCTATGTGCTACTGGCAGTATCTTTCGCGACTCTGACGGAGCCACACAGTTTATTGATGCCATAGCGGTTATGCTGCTGGGGAGAGAAGTGTCGGTATTGCGAGGCACCGCTCTCGTCAGGAAGTCTATTGCTTCTGAGTGCTTTTTTTATAGGATAGGGTGACAAACGAGCACACAGTCCACCTGATGGTAAGTGGTTACTGTGACCCATAGACATCTACATCTATCTTCAATAAAGACTCAAGATGCAGATGCGTGGTCACCCGTGAGGACTAAGACGGAATGCTTCTTTGCCAGTAAAAAGGGTCTCCGGTTCTCTACACTCGCCATACGAAATAGCGGCGGTAAGCTGCTATTTTACGCTGGTTTTCTGTGAGAGCGTGGTCCTTCCCCGGTCGAGCCGACCCATTCGTGCTACAACTATTCTACTAATATAGCTGCAGCATGGCTCTACCACGTACAAAGTTACAGTTACAGTGCTCGTTTTTCCTGGCCCCATGTTCTTCGCTCAATGGACATGGGGGTGTCCGTTGCGCAGGTAAAGTTGAAGCCGCGGAGGAGGGCGCGCCATGTGTTCCAGTGCGCCTTATCTGAGAAGGAGATGGGGGAGTAGTAGTCCTATCATGAGGAGAAGCCGCGGTGAGACTGCTGGCGCTGGTGGGATCGTACGAATCCGAAGATGTGTGCGAAAGCGTTCTATGCCTCTGCCAATATGCGACGAAGGTTGCGTTGAACCATTGCGTTTTGGTTAGTGCGAGTCCGACATAATTCGTCCTTGCCCCCGCGAGGCGAGTATGCGTCGAAATTTCCCCATGTAAAAAAGCCTCCCAAAAGGCATGCCACAAAATACGATCCAGAGCCACCTGCATTATTGTACTTACTGTAGGTCTTACTAGAGTGTCGTTCAACTTAATGGAGAGCCAGCCTACATTTTTGGTACAAGAACGATGCTGCCTTTCAAGAAACTTTCTTTTTAATCGCTTTTCGGCTCTTCGAGTTATGTGAGTGGGTCATTCGCACTTTAGCATACTGATCCGTTGGGATGTATCCGTAAATTTTGCTCTTTTGCAGCATGCAGGTGTCTATACTACGAATTTTATAACGCAGAGATAATCCGCGCATAGCTCTTACCATAGCTTGCTGAATGAACTTGAATTTTCTCGTACGGCCAGCAGTGAAAGACCACATCGCAGATTCACATCACTGCCTACACGCACTAGTCATTCATCATGTAACAAAAACCCTGTGGTTCCCATTAAGTATTTTAACAGAATCAGTATTCAAACTTATAGAAATAAGTTTTATTTCAAAAACTACACCATTTTTTTAAATTTTATTAAAGAAAAATTTTTCAACTTTCTGTGGATTTATTACCTCTTACTGACACTAGTCGATGCTTAAGCTAAGTAAAGCGGGGTCTTTGACAATTCTCTTACTACCCAATTCTATAACTAGTTCTGATGTTAGAAATTATTCACAAAATTATATAAATAAAAGAATGTTACTTGTATTAGAATTTGCTTTGAAGGTTAATTGTTAAAAATAATAAAAGTGTGAGAGCGGATGTTCAACTTGCTCTCTTGCTTAGGCAATTAATCATTATCAGGAATAAGACAGCGTAAATCACTACACATTCAGTATGGAGCAAATACAGATCGACCAACCGTAATATGTGCCAGTCACAATTACACAT
This sequence comes from Parnassius mnemosyne, assembly GCA_963668995.1. Taxonomy (NCBI): domain Eukaryota; kingdom Metazoa; phylum Arthropoda; class Insecta; order Lepidoptera; family Papilionidae; genus Parnassius; species Parnassius mnemosyne. Next base: position 7,892,833 of record CAVLGL010000046.1, on the reverse strand, counting down.
TGGTGTAATGTTAAGGACATAATTACATGATAACACTAAAGTATGCAAAGTATCAGCAACACAAGTCATCACATATTACACAAGGCAGCCTCTCAGCAACAAAGGTGGTGTTCTTGCTTGCTTGTGTGTCCTTGCTTACAAGAGAAGAACTACTCTACGAACAGAACCATATCACTTGTCTTATTTAGGCAAAATCTCAACGTAGAAGTACATAATGTTTTAGCCCGACGGGCATAATAACGACATGAGACTTGTAAAATTGCCTACTGATCCGTCTTAGCCGACTGTGCGATACTTTATACAGCTAAAACAATTGGGAGATTATAGTTCCACCTTTAATTCTTCTTATTTTTGTATTATTTTACCCTAATTCCTGAAAATTAAATATTAAAACACTATAATTAAAACTATTAACTTGATTAATTAATAGAATCAGTCGTTACTTATTCATTATATTAAAGTTGGTAAAAAATTATCCGCTCGATATAATAAAATTATATGTCTTACCTAGTTTCAAGATCACCTGCCATCCTCCCTCAATTGCGTGCACTAATCTCGTTACGTGAGCGGTGAAACAAAACACCAGCTATTTATATAGCTCGCTGACGCATACATATCGACGAACACTTTGAGGTTGAACCACGTACAGAGAGTTGCGAACAACATACTTTTGTTTCTTTTTAATTAAAATGTTAGTGAATTTTTTTGAAAAATCAACAGAGACCGCTATTTGATGAATGACATTAAGCTCTTTTAAATAATTTTCTTTACTTATTGGGACAGTTAACAAACGATTACTATAACAATAAAATGCGGCTAATGATAACACGATGACGCGGAAATGACCGTGTCGGTATGAGTTGGCTTTCGATAAATTTGGAAAACATGTGACGACTCTTTTTGCAGGCCGTAAGCGCCTAAGCGCGTCGGTATATTCTACTAGGGTCTAAAAATTAAGATTCCAACGTTTTGTCGTATAAAACCGTATCTAACAATCATATTGAACATAGAAGTGATATAAAAAGTACATTGACAGAAAGATAAATGATTGTTGAACTTATTAGAAAGAAAGAAAGAAAAGTTTATTTGGTACATAAATCAATCGTTTACAAAAAATTATTTACAATAAAAGAAATACAATGTACATGCACCAAATAGGTTTCCACTCAGCATGAGTTCACGGAATTAATAAACTTCGTGAATGCTGGTTTTCAGTGGAACCATAGGAGGATGATAGATGGCGTAACAAAACAGTGATTAATATATAGCAAACACAATCATATAACAAACACAAAAAGCCTCATATAACAAAAACAGAAAGCAAAATAAAACAAAATTAAAAAACATCAAAATAGACATACAAAAAAATCTGAATTACAAAAATGAAAGAAAAAAATAAAATAAGACAATAGAATTGGTTACAAATACATGCTTGAGCTGTATGCAAATATTAGTGAGTTATGTGTGGTCAATACAGTTATGCCTTAATTGTGCTTGTTTATTCTTCCAATTATACGGAAACTTAAGTGCTGGACTTTTGTGTTGAAAGGAGATACTTTTTTAAGTTGTTTTTAAAAGACTTAGCAGATGGTGAGTTTCTGATTGGTGGAGGGAGGTCATTCCAGCACTTAGTAGCAGCAAATCGGAAACTACCACGGAAAGCAGCTGTACGATACCGGGGACAAATGAGCCGCGACGCTGATCTAACATAACGATATGAAAATATTAGCTTTTCGAATAAATACGAAGGTTCTTTGTTCCGTATAACCCCAAAAAGCAATGTGGCGAGATGAAGTGTACGTCGGGTGGTCATATTCATCAAGTCGTGCCGGTTAAGAAATGGAGTTATGTGTGATCGTCTCGGGATTGTAAAGCAGAATCGTGCGCATGCGTTTTGTATCCTCTGTATTGCTTTTTTTGTCCTTGCATACAGACATTCCCCATAAACGGTGTCAGTGTAAGATAATTTGGACAAAATAAGCGTTTCACATAATTTAATTCGCATGTCTACCGTTAAAAATTCGCGAATCCTATATAAAAGTCTGTAGAAACAGTTACGCATAGTTTCTAATATATGACCCTCAAACCGCAACTTTCCATCCATCACTAAGCCAAGGTTACGAACTTCCAATACACGTTCAAGTAAACAACCATCGATAAATATTTGCGGATTTAAAGCAAGGATAAAATCCGTTTGCTTTCGACTTCCCACGATCATATATTTTGATTTGTCTGGGTTGAGGACAAGATTGTTGAGATTACTCCAATTATTAATAAGATTCAAGTCTGCGTTAACGTTCTTAGTAGCATTATTGGTGTCATTAGGCTTGAAAGAAATATATAATTGAAGGTCATCAGCATATAAGTGGTATTTACAATACTTGATAGCAGTAACGATATCTGCAATGTATATGATAAACAACATTGGTCCCAAGATGGAACCCTGTGGTACCCCTCTGGCAAGTGCCATTGTAGCCGATTTCATTTCAGACCCATAGTAATTGTCAATTTTGACGTATTGCTTACGATTAGAAAGATAGCTCGCAAACCATTTTATTGTAGTGGACTCGAAACCGTAGTAGGCAAGTTTTGAAAGAAGTAGCGTCGGGTTTAAGGTGTCAAAAGCGCGTGATAAATCGAGCATAACCAATAAAGTACTTTCTCCTACATCTTGTGCTGTTAAAATGTCGTCTACTACATCTATCAAAGCAGTCGCGGTGCTTCGATGTTTTCTAAAGCCTGACTGTTTGGCAGGTAAGATTTTATTTGTTTCTAAATATTCGGTCATCTGTGTACAGACAATTCTCTCTAGAATCTTTGACATAAAAGGAAGGATACTTATGGGACGAAGATCTTTATAATCACTCGGATTTGGTTTTTTCGCAATTGGCCTTACTGAAGCTACTTTCCATTGCTCGGGAAATACGCCTGTTTTAATGGATTCATTGACTATTTTTGCTATTACTGTTAGGGTTCGTGGCAGTGTCAGCAGTACCATATTTAAGGTGATACCATCATCACCAAGTGCGTTCGAATTAAATGACTCTATTACTTTTAAAATCGTTAAGTCATCGACTGTTTTAAGTTCAAAAGTATTACATCCAAATCTATCGAATTCGTAGCGACTTAAAATTGACAAATTTATATACTTTTCGCTGCTTTTGGGAAGTTTGAGAAAATAATTATTTATTTCATTAGGTTTACAAAATTGATGGGCTAGATGATTGTCATTTTTCTTAAAATTTGCTACGCTCTGTTTAATATTTTTCCATAGTAGCTTAGAATCTTTTTCCGAATTAATGTATTGATTATAGTAAGCCGATTTTTCAGCCTGAATTGCCATTTTTACGATGTTTTTTAATTCCTTATAATACTTTTTACGGGTGTCCAGATTAGTTATTCTACTCCTAGCATGTGATTTATCACGTAGCTTCATCATTTGTGTTATAGTGTACGTGATCCATGGATATGATTTTTTTTTCAAGTAAACTGAACGGAATGGTGCATATGCATTAAATAAATCCAGCATTGTCTTATTGAAACTATCTACCATACTGTTTACATCACCAGTTATAAGGCTTTCCCAGGCTATTGTGTTTAAATCAATGTTAAAATTTACCATATTTATTTTCTTAAGCGGTCTATAACTGAAGGGTTTAGGAACTTGTTTAATCTTTTAAATATTCAATTGACAGGTCAAAAATGCGTGGCTACTAAGCTCAGGAATGTAATTCACGGATACTTCACAAACATTCATAGTGGCACATATAATATCTATTAAAGATTCGCTGTGTTCTGTGAAATGTGTAGATTTGTTTACAAATTGTGTAAGATTCATGTAACTGAAAAAATTATTTAGCTTTATAGTGTTTGAATCCTGAGAATGTAAAAGATTAATGTTAAAATCGCCAAGCAATACAGTTTGGTCATAACTACCTAAAGAAGACACTGATTCTGTAATGGCATCAATAAATAAATCGACGCTAAGCCATGGGGGGCGGTACGCTGTACCAATCGCTACTTTGATACCGTTAATATTTAGACCAAGCCACATTTGTTCTACGTTGTTATTTGCGGGTTGAGTGATTTTGCGTACATTTATTCCGTGACTTATGTAAAACCCAACTCCATCACCACGATTTCGTATTTTTGTAGAACGTGGAATGTGTATTAAACGATAACCTGGCGGCGACGGGGCACGCTGTTCTTCCCCTTTTTTTAGCCAAGTTTCGTTAATGGCCAAAATATCGACATTAAAGCGTAACACTACAGCAAGAAATTCATCATGGCGCGTTCCCAAGGACCCAGCATTTAAGAAACCGATTGACAATCTCTTATTTTTGACATACATATACACAGTTGCAAACGTCACTTCACTGTGCTTGCAGTGCGCTATAAATTTACATAATAGTGTTGCATGACGCTATCTTAGGCAGTAACCAGAATGTAACTTCAGGTAAATGTTCACTTTGCAATATAAAAAGTGTGAGTGTCTCATTTGTACCTTAGTGAGTGTTATATTTGTTGTCTGTGAACAACCAAGCATGCAGATTTGTTTTGGATAAATTGAACAGAAACTCAAAAACATATAGATAGACATTTGTGATAAACAAGAGTGATAATTTTTTTTACTAACACTAATATTACTAATATTTGTAACATAAATAATGAGAAAATAAAACAAACAATAAAATATAACAATCATTAACAACATTGACAGAGCTACAATTTGATACATTACTGTAATAAAATAATTTATAATTAACATATGAGAATGAATTATATCTAATGCTCTAATCCTTTTTTCAAACTTGCGAAGTGTGCATATTAGGCGAGTAATTAGAGGAGGTTTGCTTAATCTAAATAAATTTATATTATTTTTATTCTCGTAAAAAACATAAACTGAACTAAATAAATTATTGCTAATGAGTAAAAGTTGATGACAATGCACGAACCATTTTAATGCCCAAAAACTTTAGCAAGGTCGCTTTCGAACCGCAGCCGATATAGCAGCTCCCCATTATCTTTTCGTGCGAAAACTTTTCCTTCCCTTGTCCACACGTACTTCCAACCAACACGTTTTGCTTCAAAACGCGCCTTATAAAACAGCTGGCGGTTGTATTTTGTCAACCTTTCATTAAGGTAAAGTGGACAGGTGCCGGAATCGAGTCCCAGCCCGGCAGTAGTGGAGTTGCGACGAACTCGAGCCGCCGCCAATAGACAGTCCCGTTGCGTGCGTCGTGCTAACCGCGCCACAATCGGGCGTGGCTTGGTATTTTAATATCAGCGGGCTCACGACGTAATGGACCCGCACGCTCTGCGCTGACAATATCACGTTCCTCAAGACTTACGCCCAGCTTTGTTGCTACCGCCAGTACGAGGTGTATAGAACGCTCACTTTTTTCTTCTGGGATACCAGCGATTTCAACATCATTACATAGTAGCTCTTGATCCCGGTCATTTATCTCCATTTTCAGATCAGCAATAGTGTTCTCCAAAAGAGAGACGTCGTTAGACGGTTTGATATGCTGGTTTTTTTCCACCACTTCCATCCTAGCTTCTAGGCAGTCTAGTCGCTTGTTACAAGAGTTAATAGCAACAAAGAGACTCTCAATAGTACCCCTGAAATCCTGCATATCATTACGCATCTCCTTTATATCTTGGCGTAATAACCGTAGTTCATTCGCCAGTTCGGCTGTCGCCATATCCGATGCTGGTACAGATGTTGTTTGTGTTTTCTGTTTTTCATGAGTACGGTTACGAAGAGTCACATTTGTACTACATGTCCTCTCGTCGTTACTTTTGGGAGATTGTTGCAAACCGTATTTTATAGGTGTATTAGTATTGTCGGTCTTCGGTTCCTTACTAATGCATTCCTGACATTTCCATTTCTTTTTATTTTCAGTTGACATAATATTGTGAATTCGTTTTTCTGAGACGCCTGTGCACAAAAGGTCATAATGCTTCGAACAAATATTGCATTTCAAAAACTGTTTGCCAACGATCTCCTGCGAACAGCCGTTACAGTAAATCTTATTTACTACGGGTGGCGCCATCTCCTGCTCGTATTCTCAAAGAGATTCGATGCGATCAATTAGATAATAAACTACGCCAAACTGAGTCACTTAGCGTTTTCACTAAATCCCTCTAGATGTCGTTATCCCAACATTTACTACTTGGATATAGATTTTTAAATTTTTGTAACGGCTTTTGAAAAATAATATTTACTAAACGTTTATCCGTGAGTATAAACCAAACAAAACATTAAAAGTTTAAAAGATATAAATAGTAACTTACACGTTGGTTTATAGTTTTTGTGCAAAAGTACTTAACTTGTAATAATATGTTTCTAAAACAGTACACAAGGAAATCATCAAATATTTGCGATACACACTACAACTTTCACGGATAACACTTTCACTGATGAGTTGCTACCTAAATCACTGAATGTTACAACTTTTACAATATATACTTTCAAAATACAATTTATAAAACGAAATATTATACGGAGACTAATTGTTACTTGAAAGCCGGCGCCATCTATCTTTACTATTTTTTTTAATCGATTCATTGCTATTTTTAAATAAAAAAGGGGTTTCAGTGGCTTATTGTGTGGATTTATCAAGTCCGCAAGGCTTGTAAACACGATAACTTTTGAAAATATCAATTTTTCAACTCAATATATTTTTAAAACTCTTCATCTATCACGTGGGAAGCCATTGAATATTAATGGCAGTTTAATTTTGTTTAGTTTAGTTATAATAATTTTTTCTCGGCTGCCAAATGGCGAAATTTTCGTTGTATTCGGCAGCCTTGTATGAAAGTTATTACTAAATAGAGACCGCGTCACTCAGTTCAGTTAGTTCGGCGTCAGTCGCCGTCGTAAGTGGACATTGTTTCGGTTGTTTGTAGCGGCTCAAAAAGATCGCTGTACAAATTCACAATATTTGAATAACCAAATTTCTTAAATACTTGATTATAATAATAATGAAAGATTTTTTTTATTACACTATTTTAAAAACACAGCATAAATTATAGTAGTACGTGCTAAAAGTAAGGAGTATCAATTTTTTCGTCATGGGTGTCATTTTCATGATTTTCGAGGGTGTTGAAGCCGATAGGGTTGTTGAAATGTAAATCCAAGATGGCGGCTGCAATAGATATTAATTTTTTCATCATGGGTGTAATTTTTTTGGGTTTAGAGGGTGTTGAAGCCGATAGTGCTATCTTAATGTAAATCCAAGATGGCGGGTGAATTAGGTATCAATTTATCATCATGGGTGTCATTTTCATGGTTTTCGAGGGTATTGAAGCCGATAGTGCAGTCGAAATGTATATATGTATTTAAACTACTTTAAAAAATTCCGCATAATCATGTTTTACGTAATTTTTTAATGCGCTTGGTGCATGCCCAATTGGATTTACCAATTTTCTTGTTATTGTAAAGTCGAGAAAATTAAGTGAGCAATCTTATCCTAATTCAAGTTTAAATTTAATTTTGTCGTGGACTATATATTTTTTACTAAGGAAAACATCAAGTTCTATTCTTGTGCCCGTTTAGCAAATAATTATGTCGTTTATATATCGATAGTAATATAAGATATTTTGATTAACAAGTATATGTCGTTTTTCGAAATAATCCATGAAAATGTCCGCCATAAGGGGACACCAGAGCTAACCCTTCTTTTTGTTGTTAGAAACGGTTATTAAAACTGAATTTGTTTTGTTTCATACAGAGAGAGGTTAAGTTTAGAAGATCGTTTGTTTCCCCAAGATGTAGACGACGTTTATCAAAGAGATCTGCGAGTATACGCAAAGATTCAGGGGATGGGACATTTGTGAAAATTCTATCATTGCCCAGAGATAACAACATGGATTTAGGAGGAATAAGATAACTTAAATTTTGAAATTGAGATCTTAACTATTTTTTAGGCTTTAAGTGGGGTTGAATCCAGATTTATCTCGAAGGAGGAGTTTAATTTGTTTAGCAAGGAAATAAGCTGATGCACCTATATATGAGAAAACTTGACGAATAGGATATATGTATACCCATATAAAATTGGTGCTTGAGGATTTATTGCAACAAGACTGCTCCGAGACTAGTAGTGGTCGTTAGAGGCTGTGGCCGTTGACGTGAAGGTGGCCTTTATTATCGAGAAGAAAAATATAATCGTTGAAAGTTTGGTAGTTAATGAATTTCGGGCTGGCCCGCGTCTACTATATTCTCGAACGGATATACGCAAGGTAATTTTTAACAACTTTAATAACTTTATTATTATACAGTTCTATTTCCTGTGGTATCGTACCAAGGACACTGGCTGCGTTGCTTCGCTGGATGGCTTTACTTAGCCTTTGAACGAGAAAACAACCACCCCTTTTACCACCAGCAGCAACAACCAGTTGTTGATAGAGTGCCTTAGGAACTTCACCGGATGTGGATCCCAAAAATGTTGAACAAATATGTAGACATCTATCAGAGACTCATATTTACGCCACATACTCATTTCAGCTGCCTCTAATACCACTCCGGCTCTAAACGAGGTACCCATGAGATAAGAGGTCGCCAAAATGTCTACGTAAGTAGCATTGCATCTTTCTCACAAGGGACCAATTTTATACCGTCGGGTCTCTTGTCATCGTCTCTAAATATTCCACAAGGCTCTTAAACTGAGGGGACATTTATAGAGCCAAGAGCCCTATGGATAATATCGTTTAAAGAAACTTTCCGTGGAAACTGAGCAGCACTTTTCTTACATGATAATTTTTTTTGAATCATAATATTTTTAAAATATATTAAAAACATTATAAATTATAAAAGTTTTGTCTAGGTGCAAATACATATGCATACAGTCTACATGCATCACACCGCTAGGCTCAGGCCTCCTCTTCAGCAATGATTTTTTTTACTTAGGCCTCCTCACCATTAATTAGACTTTTTTACTATTTATATTCATTTTGGAGCAACATGTCCCCAAAATATTTTTATTTCATGTTTAAGGAAGGCAGGTTTGCTCAGCACTTTTTAATTCCCTGCCTAGCACATGTTAAATGATTTATGACATTTTTAAGTGCCGATTTACCACTTGATGCCATTTTATTGCCATTAACAATTTTATTGGCGCCTGCTAGCTTTGAAAACGGGTTGCTCGTGCAACGCAAATTTGTATTATGCCCCTTGGCTATCATGCCTCAGAAGGAAAAGACGATTTTCATTTTTATCCCTCATAAGGATGAAGTTTTAACAAGGATGTGAAAAAAAATTATCTTAGTTTTTTCACGTCGGTTTTTTGTTTAAAGGATTTTTTTACATTTTTAAGTGTACTGTATCCTTATAGTTACATTAAATACTTCAACCCCTATTTAGCCACCCTTGGGGGTGGATTTTTTCTCCAAATTTTTCAGGGACCATCACTGAAGTGGAATCTATTTAAAACAAAGAATTGACAAAATCCGTTAATATTTAACAAAAATATCGAGTAACATATATGAAAAAAAAACATAGAGATGAATTGTTAGTCTTCTCTTCTGTTTGAAGTCGGCTAAATACAATAAAAATATATCGAGTAGTCAGAAAAAACTAAATCAACTTTAAAGATTTCCTTCCAGTATTCCGTAACTTCCACGAAGTTCCAGTATTCTTTGATGCAGTTGAAATTATTTGTGAATATTAGTAAAAAACTATCCTTTTTAAACGTCCTTTACACCTGTTAGCGATACGTTTTTAAATTACATATAATTTTTTTAAGTGTTTAGCAGCTCGCTCTTAAACGCATAATATGTACGGCTGTTTTGTTTGTTGTTTTTAATATGTCTGCATTGTTTCAATCTATGTTAGTCCGCTTTGCATTAAAAGCGCGACGTGCGAAAGTTGAACGTAAATTATTAATATAACAAATAAAAGTAAAGTTCGTGAATCTTGAACAACTTTAAACCTTATAATTGATCTTCAGATAGATCTATGTTCTATATGATTTTCACAAAGGAAAATTCACGAATGTGAAGTGAGAGTAATCCAAGACGAGCTGCTGCAACATAATCCTGTTTCATAACTCCACCTCCTTCGGAGGTTCTTACACAGTCTTTACTTCCCGCATCCTACTTGTTAAAAATAAAATATTTATATTTGTGACATTAGTAATAATACAAAACCATTTAAAAATAATATGAATAATATTTTGTAACCTTATCCTAAATAAAACATTACACAAAAAATAGTAATAGCGTTAACAAACGCACCCAATTTCGTTTCATATGAGACGACTGTAGGAAACGCCAAAAATTCGTTGTTTTTTGAATAAATGGCGGTATAATCATCTCGTTTACGTCGGACATAAAATACCTAATGATAGAGACAGCAGCGTCAAAGCGCCTGCCAAATGTGATAATTGAAACAATTCTTATGTATTGGAAGAGGCTCATTGAAGGCAGTAGTGAAATTTTACGGCCTGATAAAGAAAATACATAGACTATCATTAACATCATCAACTGCCTTTTTAGTATAATTCGGGACATAGACCTAGCTATGAATAAACCAACTGGCAATATAATTGCTCATTATCATTACGCTGTGGGTTAGTGAACGCAAAGTCGTTATGCTTTCCTTGGGAATGCTTAATTAAATAAGAAAGAAATAAAGAAACTTTTTTTTGGCACATATCAGTAACGTACACAACAATATACTATTTTTAACAATAAACGATATCTTAATAAATTACTAAATTCTTGTAAGTCTACCAGTGTGAATACATGTAGATGAGGTAAAAATTTAGAGAACATTTAATATATTTTGTGGGGAAAAGCAATTTTTAAGCATTTTCACGGAAAAATGTAAATGAAATGAAAAAGTGTGCGCAAATGCCTGAAAATTAAAAACAATTCTGACATTTTGTATCTTATTATCTACATTATATGATTTCTTTCCGATATTTCTCAGCAATAATTTTGAAGTTACGGCGGGAGACTGCATTTATTGGGCATTTATTCGTTATATTATATTTAAATTAAATTAGACGAAAATTAATAAACTATACGATATCAATCCTTGTTCAGTTGGGCCGCTTGTTCAAGAATAATCATGGGTTCACTGAAAGTAGCTACGACCAAAAGTTATTAATTTTTTATTAATTTAAAGCCTTCTCTAAAGATCTCGGTTTTTTATTGAAGCACTGTTATGATGCTTAAGTTATAATTATATGTTGTATTTGATGGATGCAAGTAGCTTAAGTCCGTGCATTGTGACATTCCTCAGGGGGAGACCTACGTTAGGCAGTTGACTTATGTGCAGGGCTGTAATAAATAAATGAATTAATTATATGTTATATTTATCTATACGTGTCTTTATGGTGTATGGTTTCAATAGTACCAATAATATCGCGAAATTTCGATATTAATCTTTTACAAGGGTTTCAGCTTCGATCTATCACGTATACAAAATAGACTGGTGTCGTCACTTTGACGTTATCAAGTAATTAGCCTGTCTAAGCCGTCTAGTAACTCAAAGTAGGCTGTTGATGAATCGGTGTATTATAAAGGGATTTAGTTTTATATCTTTGGTTTAAAAATAATACATAAATTAATATTTTCTTGTGTGAATGCGCAAATATAGAGAATAAAGAAATTCATTTCAAAAATGAGGAGGTACTCATTAGACTGTATGTTCTTTTTTATGTGTGTTACCTCATAATTTTTTTCTAGGTGAACTGATTTCGATGATTCTTTTTTATTTAAGAGATATTGCTTCTCATATCGTCTGGGCTCAGGTCTGACCAAAAGATTTGTGTTATTATTATTATTTTAAATTGAAGTCGGTTGTACAAAATTTTTAATTTTAAATTATATTTTGAGTAGTATAAAAGCACATGTATGGCTCTGTTAGTCCATACAATAATGTATGGTGGCGAAAGTTAGGAGTGACAAAACAAGGATGAAGGTTAAATTCATGCTGTAGAAATGAATATACATAAAGATTTATAGCGAGGGAGCGTAAGTGGTGCCACTTACGCTCCCTCGCGGTTGCGTTCTGCAGGTTGTCGCTGTATTTGACATTACATGTCGGCGGATTGGGTCGGACTGCGGTTTTTTTGCATCCTACCCATGTGGGCGGATTTACTTCTCTCCGGATGATCCCAGCGCTGTTGATGACTCTGTCACCGATATGGTGCTACAGGTAATGGAACTATTTATTCCATCACCTGTGGTACCCATCGGAGGCAGATCTCAGCCTTGGTTTGGTCGCTCCTGTAAGACTGCATTACGCAGTAAGCAGGAGTGTTATTAAGCCTGGGCTGCGTCTTCGGCGACTCGGGATGTAAACACCAGCATGCTTAAAAAAAAGTATAACTTCGCCTCCAGGTCCTTCAAAAGAGTTATTGCCACGGCAAAGTCAGATCACATAGGCAGAATTGGCGAGAAACTAGTTCGCTTTCCTTCGGGAATCATCACTACCATATCTGCACAGGGAGGACGACTCACTGGCCCAGGCCGCAAAAGAGAAAACCGACCTTTAAGGCTCCCTTTTTGCGTCCAACTCAAATTTTGATGACGGGGGGAATACACCGCCGACCATCCCGCTGTATGAGTGCTCCATGCCGGATGTGCGGTTTTCACAGCGCTCGGTTTGCAAAGTACTCCTCTCCCTGGACATCCACAAGTCGAGTTGGCCTGATGAAATCGTGCCAATTGTGATGAGGACGTGCGCGCTAGAGTTGGCACCAGTGCAAATGCGTCTTTTCCGGTCCCGAAATTATAGAAGATAGCTTTTGTCCACCCGATCGCTAAAAAGGCGACAACTCAGACCCATCCAACTACAGGCCTATCGCCATCACCTCCTTGTTCTCAAAAGTAATAGAATCCATTATTAACTTCCAGCTCATGCGGTACCTTGAGGATCACCAGCTGATTAGTGACCGCCAATACGGTTTTCGTCGGGGTCGATCAGCTGGTGATCTTCTTCTGACTCATAGATAAGCGGAGGCAATAGAGTCGAAGCGGGAGGCGTTGGCTGTTAGTTTGGACACTGCGAATGCTTTCGATCGGGTTTGGCACAAAGCGCTTCTTTCGAAGCTCCCTTCCTATGAGCTTCCCGAGAAATTGTGCAATTGGATAACCAGCTTCTTTGCAGATCAGAGCATCAAGGTCATTGTAGACGGTGCATGTTCCAACTACAAGCCTATTAACGCTGGCGTTCCACAAGGCTGTGTACTTTCACCAACGCATTGCCGATGATAGCACTGGTGAGGCTCTATACACCGGCCGTACCAATATTTCTCGGGATAAGGTCGCCGAGTAACGGAACAAACTTGTGTCTGTAGTCGAGTCTTTGCTGAACAAAGTGTCTGATTGGGGCGACCAAATCTAGTCCAGTTTAATCCTCAGAAGACACAAGTTTGCGCGTTTACCGCTAAAAAGAACCCCTTTGTCGTATCTCCTCAGTGTCAAGGGACTCTCCTTGTTGCCTCAGCCAGTATCGAAATCCTCGGCGTCGACATATCAAGTGACGTGCAATTTAGTAGTAACTTGGAAAAGAAGGCCAAATTGGCCTCTAAAAAGCTTGGCGTACTCAGCAGAGCGGGACAGTATTTCATGCCGGCACACCGCCTGCAACTTTACAAGGCACAGGTTCGGCCTCACATGGAATACTGTTCCCATCTCTGGGCAGGAGCTCCCCAGTGCCAGCCTCTTCAACTTGATCGCATCCAGTGCATAGCGGCTCGAATCGTCGACGACCAAGTCCTTTTGGATCGGCTCGATTCATTAGCATTGCATCCCTTTACCACGGAAAGTACTCTGAGGAATTATTTGTATTAATCCCAGCCGCTCAATTTCACGAACGCACATCGTGGCAGAACTTCCGATACCATCCACACCATCTGGATGATTGGAGGTCCATCATTGTGCAATTTAGAAGATGTTTTCTCCCTCGCACGACTTCCTTGTGGAATCGATTACCACCAGAGATTTTTCCAGACCGATACGACTTAGGGACCTTCAAAAAAAAGAGCCTTCTCTTTTTTAAAAGGCCAGCAACGCATTTGAAATTCCCCTGGTTCTATAACGGAACTATAGATTCAAGAAGTTTTGATAGAAAAGGTGCGATAGAAATAGATCTATAGTTGTTGAGTTGAGTGGGGTTTGCAATTTTGGGAAGATTTATAATACAAGCTTTACACCATGAAGCAGGATAGACCCTAGATGACATAGAAAAGTTGATTATGTGAGTTATGTTTAAGACAAAGATTTCGAGAACAGAAGAGATCATTAAGGGACTCATTATCACAGCCCATTGCTTTGGATTTAATAGATACAAAAGCTTTACCAACTTCTTCTACAAAAACAAACGAGAATGAATATGGTTCATGGTGAGATGTGGCCAAAGAAGTAATTTCTGAAATTGTAGTGGACTTAATGATTAGAGATAATGTAGCTCCAGCTAAAAATGAGAATTAAGGTAACTGAGAGGAAAATAAATGTTAGGACTTACACATACATTACTTATACATCGGCCGAAGAAGAGTTATAAATATTTTCATGGAAATAGCAACGCTTCGCTGCCCTTACCATGTGGTTACAGCGATTGCGAGTCAACTTTATACAAACGCCAGTTGTCATCTCACCTGTCACTTTTGAACGCTTGAACTTTCTAAAAGCCCCGTCGTGTGGAGTCATTTCTATGCCAACTCCCTTCGTAATACATGGAGCTGGGGGTCGCATAACTCTACTAGCTCGCACCGGTACATGGACATCAAACAATTTCAGAGTTAAATCAGTGAAAATTGAAACTTTATCGTCCACTGAAGACGCACCATACACCGGAGAACAATCTATAGTCGACGCATCATTTACTAAATTAACAGGGTTCAATTAAAAGACTAAAAGACTAAAGACTGTTAACTTTATCAAATCTCGGAGCTTTAATCACAGACAATTCCAGGAATTCTTAAGAGAAACGAATGCTGAATACGGCGACGTAACATATTTCTGTGATGTTCGTTGACTTAGTAGAAGCAAAATGTAGAAATGTGTGTTCTATTTGCAGGAGGAAATTGCAGCATTCATGCAAAGCAAGGAGAAAGCTGTCCCGCAATTCACCAATGAAGCATGGTTATGTGACTTAGGTTTTCTCAATGATATTACTTCACATATCAACGATTTGAATAGAAAACTGCAGGGAAAAGATAATTTAGATCATGAGTTATTTGCCACTTTGTAAGCATTTGATGTAAAGCTGGATCTTTGAATCAACCAGTTCAAAAACAACGTTACCACGCATTTTCCTAATTTATCCCTATATTATTATTTCCAGGTCATAAAACAAAGTCCAATTAACGTTTCGTTGATTTACGAATAAATTAAAAGTGCGTGAATTTATTAGCTCGTCCAATAAATGTTCCTGTCGAAGATGTCCCTGAAGAAATTCAGATGGAATATAATAGAGTTATAATGTAACTATATCTTCAAAGATAAATTTAATTTGGGGCTGCTCAAGTTTTATTCCAAAAACGTCTCCATTACAGAATTTAATTTTACATAAAAACGTCTATATCTTCAAAGATAAATTTAATTTGGGGCTGCTCAAGTTTTATTCCAAAAACATCTCCATTACAGCATTAAGCATATTTTCGTGTATACTTTGGTATGAGTGACCCACTATCTTATATTCTTTTGCATTTTTAATATTATGCGGTGATGACATATGCATTCCTTTAGTTTTTGCTGTGTTAATAATAATTCCATTATCATGAGGCCGCTTAGTTATGTTGTTAAAATCGATTTGTATCTTTTTCTCTATTTCATCTTGATTTTTGTCAGCATAAAGGATGCACATATCATCTGCATACATAAAAAACAGCACAGTGTTCGATTACATTACATATACTGTTGACGTGCATTATATAACCCACTGGTCCATATACGGATCTAGTAGGAACACCTAACTTTACATTTTCCTCTTTTCCAGATGTATTTTTAATAACTGTCACTATTTTCCTATTTTGCAAATAATTACTTAGCCAATTGTTTATTGGACCTCGTATTACCACATTCATCCATTGATTTCAACAAAAGATTATGTTCTAAAGTGTCAAAAGCTTTTTTAAAATCAATAAATATGCCTACTACATGTTTCCTTTCATTTAATCTTTCATTTATATAGTCTGTAAAGTTAGTTATGGCTGTAGCTGTACTCCTATTTCTTCGAAATCCATGCTGATGATCTCCTAATATAAAATTATTCTCCAAGAAATCTGTTATATGTTTAACAATTACTTTTTCAACTATCTTGTTTATGACAGAAAGTATAGCAATAGGCCTGTAATTTTCATAATTTTTATGGCTTCCTTGTTTATAAATAGGTCGAATTTTTGCCTTTTAAAGCATATCTGGATATATACCTTTTGCTACACATAAATTGATGAAATTAGAAATTACAGGACTAATTTGATCTTTAACATATTTTAAATCTTGGACTCTTATTCCATCAACACCAGGAGCTTTTTCACACGACAATTCATTAATTATTTTTTTAATTTCGCATGGAGTTTTTATATATTTTATACATACCAAGCTTTCATTAACATATTTACTTCTATCCAAAAATTTAATTTTACATTTATGCTTAATTGTATCTATTTCTTGTGTAAATGTTTTAGAAAAACCTGCACAAATCGAACTTATATTACTATAACTACTAAAATTTTGTAATACAAAATCATCCACATTTATTTTTTTTACCTATCCATTGATTAATATACATCCATTTATTTATTTTTTATAGTTATCGTTAACTAGGTTAATACGCTTATTTAACTTATTTCTATATCTTTTATATTCTAACCGATAACACATATTTTGTGGAGCAGATTTCGATCTTTTAAAAAGTTCATCCCTTTTTTTAGTCATTAGAATTAGTTTATTTGTAATCCACGGCTTATATCTTTTATTATTGATCACTGTTTTATATTTTATTGCACATTTATATATTTCATCGAAAATATCACATAATCTATTATAGAGTTTTAATGGACAGTTAATAGATAAAATGTTCGACCAAATAACTGATCTCAACTTTTCTTTCACTATTTGGTATCAATAATTGTACTTACATGTTCAGGCCGTCCGCTCTCTCCATAATCACGTGTACACAAAGTAAGTCCCGTTAAATAATGATCCGTTATCTTCTGAGCTGTATAAACAAACGATGCAGGTGGCACCGAGCATCCTCCGTCCCTTACCCACATATGATCGATGCAGGACACGACCAAACGCCCATCAATTATCTCTTCTCTCGTGACGTCATCATAGGCACACTGCAACCCGTACTGAATTAACATGTCTTTATATCTTGATGTTGACGAATTTACTGTACCGTGCAATATGTTAATGTTGACATCACCCGCCATGATAATATCAGTCATCGCTGGGACACCCCGTAATAATTCATACAATTCTTCTACAAATCTCTTTTTATTAGTATGTGGGGGCCTGTACATGACGATAACGTATATAGGTCGTTCATTCTTTATTGTCATAAGGCCGTGCAATACCTCACAAGATATACCGCTATATTCAGTAGGTGTACAAGTTATTGTACCTTTATTAAACATTAAAACTCCTCCCCCTCTTCGATTTTTTCTTGTATATGCATGTGTATTGTAGCCCGGTATATGATACAATGGTATTTCATATTCTTATAAGTTTATTTCAGTTAATACTATAATTTCTAGCTTATTTAAATATCCATCCAACAACAACAATATTTCATTAAAGTTTTTACGCATGGATCTTATATTTAAATGTACAACATTTATTGACGCATTTTGTTCATCCATGAACTGTTGTAGACGGTATTTGTTATGAATTCCTTCATAATAAATGCCATTGTTATCATTTTGCACAATTGTGGCCTTTTTTCTCACCATTAAAGACGCAAATTACTATCACCTAGAAGGTGGTTTTCGATATCCTTCTCACTTTTAATTTGGTAAATTTTATTTTCCGCTTCACTTTTCTTAAAAAGTACTTTAGAGTTTTGTATCCAAATATACTTATATGAGCTTTTTAATTTGTTCTTAGCGAGATAAAATAATTCTCGAGTTTGTGGAGCAATATTTTCATTTATGTATATTGGAACTTCGGTATTATCTCCATAAAGCTGATTATTATTAATACATTGTTTTCTTGCTTTTAGCCACTTATCGCGAGCCGTTCGACTTCTCAATCTCACAACCACCGGGCTTTCCGTTATTTTTTTCTCTTCCCACCCGCCAAGCACTCTCTATTTCATCTTCCATTTCCAACAGATGTGAAATTTTTCGCACAATTTCGCCTATATACTCTTTTTCTTTGTATTGAACACCAATCAACTCGACGTTTTTTTCTCTTTCTCGATTTTCTAACACACATATACGTTCTTCCATCATTTTATTGCACTTCTCTAAGTGAATATTTCGTTGTTGTAAATCCGTAATTTGATTTTCATGCTTCGTGAATTTTTCAATTGCTTCCATCTTAAAATCTAACATTTTTTTTGTACTTCTCTGCATAGTATTTAAATTGTAAGTTAATTTCTTCCAATTTTTGCTCATTCCCTCTATTATAGCCATTCGTTCATTAATTTTTTCAAGTACGACTTCATTGTCTTTAGCCGTCGGTGAACGTGGAGTTCTTACCCCCGCTTTTAATTCTTCACACGAATCACAAATGCCTTTATTACTAAAACAAATTATATCTTTTACACATTTTCTATTAAAGACATGTTTGCACTTTTTACACTCCACATTGTCTTCCTTGTTATTTGGTAAAAACTGTTTGCATTTTTTACATTGAATTTTCAGCATTTTAGTGTTAATTAGTCGAGCCAAAGGTAAAAGTATTAAGCTTATAAATCCTATTACGCAACAGGCGTCCGTTCCCGTAGAGCGCCCGCGCAGACTGGACCTCAAAACTTGAAAACGAGATTGTACAACCTGTGTGTGTTGCCAGTGATGACTTATGGACCTGAAACTTGGTCTTTCACTGCTGACCGGATGAGGAAGCTCAAGGTCACTCAGCAAGCTATGGAGAGGGCTATGCTCGGGGTTTCTATGCATGATAAAATTAGAAATGAGGATATATACAGTAGAACAGAGTAACCAACATAGCCCAACGGATTAGTAAGCTGAAGTTGCCATAGGCTGGCCATATAACTCGAAGAACCGACAACCGGTGGGGAAAAAAAGGTTCTCGTTTGACAGCCTCGTACCGTTAGGCGAAGTGTAGGGCGACCACCTAAGAGATAGAGTGACGACCTGGTAAAACATGCAGGAAGTCGATGGATGCAGGTGGCTTAGGATCGTGCTTTGTGGCAATCCTTAGTGGGAGGCCTATGTTCAGCAGTTGACTTACGAAGGGCTGTAATGATGATGATGATTATCCATTCTTTGTCTTTTGATTTGGACATAGTGAATAATATTTCTTCCTTCATTAATATTTGGGAAAGAATGGGAAAAAGTCACTGACGCTTTATATGCCGGTCGTACGTTTTTCTGAAACCTAGTAACGGGTGCCGGAAGAAAATGGTATTTGAAAACGAAATTATTAAATAAAGTTTTAAATTGACGCCCTGCTGAGGGACCATTTCATTGTGATGTGATTAGTACATTCTACGTGTTACGGCCTACGGTTGCTCCCTTAAAGGATCCAATCCCCTGGGGCCCATCAGCAGAAGACTTCCCGAGCAAACGTAGGTCGGGCCTCCTAAGGCCACGTGGAATCTCTCTAATTACACAAAAATATATGGGGGAGCGTTATACTACGGCCAGTCGACCGGAAGGAATTTGGCGGAGTTCACTTACCTCTATCCAAGGCGACTGGTCCCTCCGGAGTCGGTCAGGTCGCATGTGGTTGTGTAGTGCAAGGGAAAGAATGGTGATGTGGTGTGTATCTGGGTGTGACTGATGGTGATTGAACCTAGACCTTAGCCGTCGGCAGCAGCCCGAGCGTCGACACCGAGTTTTGCGCGAACACTACGTGTTTAACTTAGTTCAGGGCTACAAACTGCGTTTCACCGACATCAAATAAAAGCAATTAAAGCAAAAGGCAGTTCAAATTCTGAACGCCTTATTTTCGACGTTTAGCTCCTTTGAATGCGTTTAGAGTTTTGAAATTATATTTAGTTAGTTTTTGTGATATTGTGTATATTTATATAGCCTATTATCAAAAAAATCTCAAATATAACAGCATTCATACCAACACAACAATAATACAGATAATATTATTGTTATATGTTGCCCGAATGGTTGGCACCAGCCTTTGACAAAAGTGATGATGAGGATATTGTTCTATATCTAAGATAGATAAATTCTAACTAGAAAATAAAAAAACAAAAAACTAACTAGGCAACAATCATTCATAACAAGTACAATATAAGCAAATAATTACGAAACACATCGACTTTTCTTTTTAACTGTGTGACATTTCATATAAAAATAATTTTCGTAAACGCGATCAAAATCTAGCTGGTGACATCAGTTTGACGAAAACCGAGACCAAATTTTACATTTTGACTCGGTTAAATAAAACGTGGTTTTATTAAACTTGGTTTCCAAAGTGAACCGTGAAATCAGCACTTAATCTAGTCTAATTCAATGTTCAGTGAAATCCGGAATGCCCGTGTATCCCTTGTTTGAAACTACTTTATATCTCTTAATTCTAACATTTCCCTTCTAGTTTCAGTTATTTTAGTTTTGTTACTTTCAGAACATTCGGCGTCGACATATCAGATGAAATTTACTTCTGCGGTTACCATTATTTCTTGCAGTGCCCACCATTTCAACTTTACATACCGCAAGTTCGGCCACATATGAAATATTGTTCTCGTCTCTATGACCAGAAGGTAAGTGGGACTGTTCAAAATGGAGTAAACGAGTAGTGGACTTCCGAGTATTAGCTCCTTCCACTTGATCACTCAAATCATCGATGCCCAAATTCTCTCTGATCGGCTTTATCTTTTTGCCTTGCTTAAAGATTTTCATCTATTTTTTTCATCTTCTATAAAGAAAAATTCTAAAAGCAATTGCATTCACACAATGCGATATAATTCTAATAGATCATTAACGGATTAACTAGAACTTATGATTTCCTTAGAATCGTCTGCCACTATATACCACTTTGTAATATTTGTTCACGCGAGCGTTTTCGACCAAAAAGAATGGGGGGGGGGGTCTTAAAATAGAGCCAACACATGTCATAAAGGCTTTTTCAATTAAACTTACTTTTACGGTTTTTTTAGTTGATCATAAACATATAGGTAAAGAAAAAGAGAAAAGAGAAATAATAAAAAAAAGAAAGAGAACACTTATTTCTTCCAAAATGATGGCGAAACACGTTCTTTGTATAAAAAAATACTGTCCATTTGAATATATATATATATGTGTGTCAAACGTGGCTGGAAATGTGCTTCAAAAAAAAAATCTCAATTCAGTATTCATGAAATAAATATACGGTTCGTAATTCGAACAATAATTTTTTAGGTATAAGAATATTACCAAAAGACGTTAGGTGAAATTTTATACTTTGATGTTTGTGTCATACTATAATTGAATGCCATCTGACAGGAAATTGTATTCGCTGTTATATTTATTTTCAAACCGAGAGCAGCTTACGTAATTCTTGTTTTTCTATACAATATAAAAAAGTTGAATAAAGTAACCGCCAAGAGACATTTATTTTGGAGGCGGAAAGATTTCACCGCGCTCTTCCATTGCGTGTATATGGAGATCAAAGAGCCAGAAATGAAGAACTATATGGTTTCGCTGCAGACCCACTGTACTTGGTCTGCAGGGAAACCATACTTAAGACTCAAGTCTTTTGATTCAAGTGGCACATTGCAATTGCCACGTATTTTATGAAATAAGACTTTTTCGATATATCGGTATGTATCGTACAATTCCTCGTATACACTAAATAAGAAATAAAAAGAAGCCATTTATATTTTCAGCTATTAGTCAAGCTAATTCAAAAAGGATAGTTATATTACTAAAGAATTTCATAGGTGTCTGAACTCAAAATAAAAAAAATTGCCGCCTACCAAACCCCTGCTAAGCCCGTTTAATGCAATCTATGGTAGACGCCTACCTGCCACCTACTACGATATGTTTTAAAAAAAATATAAAACTGACTATTTACGATAAAAAAGTACAAATTTGTGGCACTATGTAAAGAAGTTGACGGTGTGTCGCCTCACAAGAAGTCAACAGATAGACTGTTTATTCGTTTGTCACCCCAATTTCTTAGTTGTCCTTGCACAACGTAACGCTAACGTATTTAGAGCATAAGGCGTGGATACCAGTATAGTACGAAAAAAAAACAACGTATTTAGATGTAGCCTATAGTATTATCTTAATAATACTATGGGCTTGTGTAAGTATTGTCTTCGCTTGAGAATCAAACCTAGTATCACAATGGTCACGGAAATCTTTGTGTATTTTATAGGAGAGGGGGCAAAAGAGCAAGCCGCTCACCTGATGGTAAGTGACTACCGCCGCCCATGAACAACCGTAACACCAGGGGAATTGCAGATGCGTTAGGCTCTTTTCTTGAAGGTCCCTAAGTCGTATCGATCCGGAAAAATCGCTGGTGTTAATCGATTCCACAAGGAAGTGGTGCGAGGAATAAAACATCTTCTAAATCGCACAGTGGTGGAACGCTAATCATCCAGATGGTATGGATGGTATCGCGAGTTTTGTCGCGATGTGCGATGGTGAAATTGAGCGGCTGGAATTAATCCAAACAATTTCTCAGAGCAATCCCCGTGATAAATGCGATAAAATACGCAAAGAGATGCAACATCTCTACTCAGTGCCAGTGCATCGAGCCGATCAGAAAGAACTCGGTCGTTGACGATTTGAACCGCTCTGCGCTGAATACGATCAAGTGGAAGGAGCTGGCACTGGGGTGCCCCGGGCCAGAGATGAGAACAGTATTCCATGTGAGGCCGGATACGCGCTTTGTAAAGTTGCAAGCGATGTGCCGGCAAGAAATACTGTCTCACTCTGCTGAGCACGCCAACCTTTTTAGAGGCCAGTTTGGCCTTCACTTGGAAGCGACCACGAAACTACTCACTGTTCGATATGTCGACGTCAAAGATTCTGTTTCTAGCTGAGGCAGCAAGAGGAGTACCTTGAAACTGTGTGCATACAAAAAGGGGTTCTTTTTTGTGGTAAACGCGCAAATTTGTGTCTTCTGGGGATTGAACTGAACTAGATGTAGTCGCCCCCAATCCGAGACTTTGTTCAGCAAAGACTCGACTTCAGACACAAGTTTGTCCCGGTACTCGGCGACGTTTTCCCGAGAAATATTGGCACGGCCGGTATATAAGGCATCACTAGTGCTGTCGTTCGCATAGCAATGAATGTTACTAATTTGCAACATATCATTCGTCTACAACGACCTTGATGCTCCGATCTGCAAGGAAGTTGGTGATCCATTTGCACAATTTCTCGGGAAGGCCATACGAAGGAAGCTTCGAAAGAAGCGCCTTGGGCCAGACCCGATCGAAGGCCTTCACTATATCCAAACTAACGGCCAATGCCTCCCCCTTGCACTCTACTGCCTCCGTTCATCTATGAGTCAGGTAAACCAGAAGATCACCAGCTGTTCCACCCCGACAAAAACCGTACTGGCGGTCACTAATCAGCTGGTGATCCTCAAGGTACCTCATGAGCTGGCTGTTTATAATGAATTCCATTATTTTGGAGAACAAGGAGGTTATGGTGATAGGCCTGTATCATTATACGTGGCAAAGCCACTGAGCAACCATGTTATAGTTTTAGTACGAGTGGGTCGGCATGACCGGAGGAAGCCCTCTCACAGATACCAGTGTTAAATAGCAGCTTAATTATTCATAATAATTTCTTATGCTGAGTGTAGAGTAACGGATACTCTTTCATTCCATCTTAGTCCTCAAAGATGACAACGCCACTGCATTTTAATTCTTAATTGAAGAAAGATATAGATGTCTATGGACCAATGCATATGCTTACCATCAGGGCTGTGTGCTCGCTTGTCACCCTTATTGTTTGAAAAATACAGTCTAATATTTATAAATAAAATTGTAAAGAAAATGCTTGAACACAATACAATACAATACTCATTTTTGTACACCAAAAAGTATATGAGTATTCCGACGAATCCGGATTTGGAGCCACTTGAGCTTAGTACGGTATACAGAGATATTAGAGTCGCTCAAGTGTGTTAAGTTGCTCCTCGGAGATATCAAGGTAACAAATGTCAGCATAATCGAAGGTAGGGAGTAGTAAAGATTGTGCAAGCGTTATTTTGGTGACAATGAGTAAAAAGTAGTTAAGCCTCTGGAGTGAAGCATATGCTGCAAACATTTTACGGCTCACTGCATTAATTTGTCCAAGAAAGACTGGAATCCAAAAGGATACCAAAATTTTTGACAACGTCATTATAAGTTATAGGAACTCCATTAAATATAACGGGTTGTGTTGACATTTTTTTAGTTTGAAAATCATTCTCGAACTTCCATTAATTATGGCATTTTAAAGGGTTCACCGTAAACTTAAAAGAACGACACCAGAATCGAGAATACACATTAGATTCTTATTGATACATTCCACTGCTTTGGGAAAATCTTAAATGTTTGTTTGTAAGTATATTTGGAGATCATCTGCATACAAATGGTTGAGAGAGCATATTTGGGATGTATGCGTATTAATATAGATTGCGAATAAAAGAGGAAATAAGACGCCATCTTTTGGAATGCCAGATACTGTATCAAGCCACGAGAACGTCTATCTTAAACACGAATACGTTGCCGGCGCCCATAAAAATAATTATGCAACAAGGAAATTGCAGTTGGAGATATGTTAAGAAAACACAGAACTCCTAAAAATATGTCATGATCAACAATATTGAAGACATTTTTCTAGGTAATTTTCTGGGTATAGATATGATTTGGGCGTTCTTCCATTGGTAAGGGAAAGAAGATGAGGATATGGAAAAGTTTAAGAGGATTGAGGATATGGATAATAGGTGTTAAAAAACATTACAAGGGAATGATCATTTTCGGACTGACGTCATTACTTCCGACAGCGTCAGAATGGATAAAGAGAATGTATTTCCTAACATAAAAATCTGCAAATTGCTCTGCATTTGCATCCAACGACTTCCTGCATGTCTTACCAGGTCGTCGCTCCACCTTTCCCTACACTTCGCCTACCGGTACGAGGCTGCCACTCAAGAACCTTTCTTCCCCATCGGTTGTCGGTTCTTCGAGATATATGGCCGGCCTACTGCATTTCAGCTTACTAATCCGGTGGGTTTTGTCGGTTACTCTGGTTCTACTGCGAATATACTCATTTCTAAGTTTATCACGCAGAGAAATCCCGAGCATAGCCCTATCCATGGCTCGCTGAACGACCTTGAGCTTCCTCATTTGGCCAGCAGTAAATCATCACTGGCAACACGCACTGGTTGTACAATTTCGTTTTAAGGTGTTGAGGTATGTCTGACGAGAAGATGTGTCGTAGTTTCCCGAAAGCTGCCCAGCCGAGTTGAATCCGTCGATTGACCTCTCGGTCGAAGTTGGACTTACCTACTCGGACTGTCTGTCCCAGGTAAACATACCCGTCAAAAACTTCGAGCTTAGTGCTCCCATCAACTACCGGCATAGGTGTGACATGGACATTAAACATGATGTTTGTTTTGTCCATGTTCATCCTAGGATCTATTCGTTGGGAGACACTATTGAGGTCATTGAGCATGCTGCTTAGGTCCTCCAGCGATTCTGCCATAAGGACTATATCGTCGGTAAATCGAAAGTGAATGATGTACTCGCCATTGATGTTAATACCGTATCCTTTCCAGTCCAGAAGCTTTAAAACGTCTTCCAATGCAGCGGTGAAGAGTTTCGGGAATATGACATCACCCTGTTTTACACCTCTCTGCAATTGGATAGGTTTCGTACTCTGGTTCTGTACTCGGATAGCCATCGTAGCTCTACTGTACAAACACTTCAGCACTTCGATATACCGAAAGTCAACTTGGCACCGCTGAAAGGACTGCAGCACCGCCCAAATTTCGACGGAAACAAAGGCTTTCTTATAGTCCACATACGCCAGACATTTAAATAAGGATTATGGCAGGTATGAACTGTTAGATTAAAATTAGAATCAGGTTGTGTATTTTTCCGTATAGAAAAAGGAATGAATTTAGTTTTATTAATATTTAGGGTCAGAAGGTTTGATCTTAGCCAGTTAGATATGTGGTGGATTCCGGAGTCAGCGATAACCCTTAGATTTTCCCATGATTTTGCATTAAAAATAAGAGCGGTGTCATCTGCGTAGGTATATATTTGACAATTTTGTAGGTTTAAATTGCATAAATCGTTGACATAGATTAGAAATAAAGTAGGCCCGAGGACGCTACCTTGAGGAATACCATAGGAGATATTTGATGGACGGCTAAGATATTCACCAAGTTTGAGTTGTTGCTGACGTTCAGTGAGATAATCCGATAGAAGCGCATGAGGCAGACCTCTTATACCATATTTATTTAGTTTGTCTAACAGGATAGGAATAGAAACGGTGTCGAACGCCTTGGCCAAATCCAAAAAAACTCCAAGACATTTGTTACCAGAGTCCAGGTGCTTACTTATCTCTTCAGTCAAAGCCAACACCGCGTCCTGAGTAGAAATTCCATTTCTAAAACCAAATTGATTTTTAGAGAGCAGGTCGTTATCTATGAGATATTTTTTCAATCTATTATTTATTAGCTTCTCCAGAATTTTGGATAGTACTGTTAACACAGAAATTGGCCTGTAGTTGTCGACATCATCTTTACTTCCACTTTTATGTATGGGGGTTACTAATGCCTTCTTAAATGTTATGGGAAATCGGCCACTATTAAAGCAAAGATTGTAGATATGGCAAATTATAGGTGTAAGGGTATGTCTGGCCATTTTAATAAATAATGTAGAAATGTTATCCCATCCTGGGGCAGAATTATTGGAGAGGTTGTTTATGATTGAATTTACTTCCAATGGATCCGTATCTAAGAGAGCAAAAGAATTTATTGGGGTTGGTATTTTATTTATGTAATTGTTTACTATAGGAGGGGAAGAGTTTTTTAGGTTTTCAGCCAAGTTTTTGCCTATACTAGAAAAATGTTCGTTAATAAGATTAGCAGATTCTACAGGGGAAGACGCAATAGTTGTAAGTTTATGTGTGTCGTCAGTTTTATCTTTATTAACATAGCAAATTGATTTAATATTTTTCCATAGAACTTTCGGGTTATTTTTTGCATTATCCAATATTTTCCTTTCATAATTATTTTTAAGATTCCGGACGAGTTTATGACAGTAATTTCTGTAGCGTGTATAAGTTATTTTTAAAATTTGATTATCAGGATACTTTTTAACTTTATAATGTAATTTATCTCGATTTCGAAGACATCGCAATACTCCAGGTGTTATCCATGGCTGGATACAGCGTTTTCTAACAGGAATTGTGGTTATCGATTGATTATTCTTCATTGCCACCGAGATTGTACTAACCAAAGCATCAGCAGTCAGTGTTGGGTCTTGTATGTCTAATATTTTTATAAGCTTGGGCTTTATTTCATCAAGAGTTGTTACATAGTTTACGGAAACCCTAGTTTTCGAAACATTGCGGCGTACAGGCTTATACATTAGGTTTAAGAGAACAGTAGAATGATCAGTAGGGGCATTAGTTAGTACGAGAGCTTTCGTTGGGTGAACTGTTTTTAACATCATATGATCATAGCACATTTTGTCGCGAGTTGGAAGCCTATGTGCAGGAAGTAATCCATGGTAAGCAAGTGAGGTTAAATAATTGGGGCAGTTTGTGTCTATGGAACCGAATTTGATATCTATGTTTATGTCACCGGTTATAATGATGTTTTGATAACTTTTATAACAATGTAGTAAGTTTTGAAGAGATGATGTGAAGTCGTCACTGTTTCGTATTGAAGGTGTACGATATATACCTATTAGAACTGTATCTATAAGGGTAAGTACAAGACAAGAAGCATTTCTAATGCAAGGTTCTGATATTTTGTAGTTAAGATTCTTATGTACATAAAATACCACACCGTCACACTGATTTAAAATATTTTGTGTAAAATATGTATTATAGTTATTATTAAGTGTTGGAATGGGTTTATTTTTCGAAATGTGACACTCTGTCATGACTAGTATGTCGCAATGAATGTTAAGTGAGTCCAAAGTTACTTGAAAATTGTCTAAATTTTTATAAATACTCCTTATGTTTTGAGTGAGAATGGTTAAATGGTTAAATGTCGTAATGTGTGAATGGCAATCCTCAGGCCTGCACATAAAGGCCTGGGCAACTTCAGTATTGTCTATATCTGTATTGGTTTGAAACAAACTATCCATTATTAGTCAGAGAACGGCTTTCGTTCCTACTTGTCCGGTAACGAACAGTTTTACGAGTATTACTCAGGCTTGCATAAGAAGAGTATTCACTAAAGTTACTACGATGTGAAACAATATGGAAAATATTTTCTTTATGTTCGTTCAGGAGTGAACTTAAATTACTAACCTTTATTATTAATTTTCGATGAAAGAACAGCAATTTTTTTAATATAGGATATGATGTGTATAAAAGGGTACGATGATTAATTTTTATGTTTCTGAGTGTTATGTGCAAAGTGTGAACTTGTGTAAATGGCATTGTTCGTAATGAGTATAGATAGTTATATACAATATGAAAAACGTAAACAACGCAAAATGTAAAATAAAAGTAGACATAGAGGTAAAAAATATCAAACCAAGAACATGTTTTAGCTATAAATAAAAATAGTCATTTGTTGAGCATGTTTTTGATTTGATATTCGTTCTCTATTTTTATGATCGGTGAGCTCTCATCCTTCCTCACCAAAACGTTTCCAAGCGATGTCCAGCAAAACTTATATTTCTGAGTTCTGGTTAATTCTCTAGCCAAGTAGTAAAGTCTATTTGCTTTTTGTGTTAAATGGTCGGATAGAAAAATTGGAGTGTTGTTGCACTTTAATCCCAAATGCTGCGTGTTTAGTTTATTGTTTTTATTTTGGAAATTATATTTTTTTGCAGCGTGCAATATATTCGTCTTCTGTATGTAGGAGGACAATTCGACTACTATAGGCTTTCTGTCACCTTTGTTAGAGAATCTATAAATGTCTTTTATATCGTTAGTTTGGAGTTCAACGTTGAGCGTTGTAGATAATTGAGTAACCATATTTATAAGTGATAATTTTGATTCATTTTCCATTTTCGGCACATTTTTTAGTTCAATTGAGCATTTCCGATACGATTTTTGCAAGTCCTCGATTTTATTTTCTAATATGAGTATGTATTCTTTATCCTTCTGTCTTTCGCGTTCCATTTCTTCCATTTTTTTCCTCATATCTTCAAATTGTGCAGACATAAATGCCATCGAGTCTTCAATAGTTTTTAGAGAAGACGTAATTTGTATTCGTTCACTATTATGTTGAGACATCCATGAGGATAACATATCTTTTATTTCATTTTTGAATTCGCAGAGGTCTATGGGGGCCTCCTCCAAGCGTTTCCGCTTAGTACGCGTAGTAAAGCTTGCTGATGGCGAAGATTCCGTATTACTTGAAATTTGTCGTAAATTGGATTCGGAGTTTGATTTTTCAGGTGTACGATACATTTCTTATCGGTTTGAGCGCTTACGATACTAGGGTAGCAGCAATACGTAGTGATTGGTCCGAAGGGAGGAACTAGTATATTGTCACTGATGCGTATATATTGCAAGGTAGTGTGGGTGGGATGCTAAAGTGACATCATTCGTCGTAAAAATTAATTTCAAACACAATGCAATAGTTTTTATGCACTTACGGTACCAGGAATGCAGAAGTACGTAGTGATTGGTCTATAGGGCGGAGCTAGTTGTCCCTGCTTCGTATATACTGGGCGGAGCTTCGGGGCTTTAGTGTCGATGGCCGTAATATGTTCCAGTTATGCACTCCTATTTTTTTCCTATGGATTTTTGTCACAAGTGAATTAAATTACGATATTGAATTTATTATTATAATATAAGTTAGCACGTCTGCACTTGACTGCGGTCCGGGGGGAAGAGGAAAAATATTTGTATTTTTTAAGATACAAATACATATATTTTGAATATACAAACATTTATACATAGACATAACCGGGTGACAACGTAATGCATATCACTTGTAATGCACAAACATGTGGTATCATATGTCTCAACACTGGGAATTACATTTGAAGCGTCAGCAGTGATCTACGCTCGACCTACATGCAATTAACATTAACAACGTGTTGCAAATGCTAAAAATTAAAACATAGGTATATTACACATTCTACTTACAAGCTAGACAAACCACATAGTACTCTGATATCGCCAAACACTGTTAACGCAACCCGGTAACATATTTCAATTTTAGTCGGAGATTTGGGTGCGTCGTGAGCTATTCGGAAGCTGGCTCTGGCAACTTGAGTCATTTGCAAGGTTTGTTCCTGCATGAATCCCATTTGCTTCCGCACCCATTTTTTAACTTGGGCTGTCCCGTAACGGCAGAAGAAATACAGGATCATAACGATCATCACGGAAATCGCAACAGCCCAACCAATATATCATCGCACTATTGTCTCCTTCATCACCGCTTCGGACTGGGCGACAACGACCTCATCTTTGTTCACCGTGTTACTCATTACTTATATTAAAATAATAGTTTATTTAATCAGAGTAAGTATGCATGTACTACACGAAAGTCAACGCTGACACGAAGTATTTTGCCTAAAAATGCTAAATAATATTCATTTATTCGACTTAACCACATTTATAAATTGAAGCGTATGGGCTTCTTCGAAATACGGCCGCTACGCGTGGTGTAGCTGAGCGGGCGATCTACTTTTTCCGCTCCGCTTATATTAATATTACTATCATTTAATGAAATATCCTTATCACTAGTATTGTCGACATTAGTTACGTTTTGGCTGTCGCTAATATAAGCGGGTTTAAGCCTATCTACAATATATAAATATATTTCTACCGGGCATTTGTATTAGGAAATCTTTTCCCTTTCGTTCTAAAATTTTGAATGGTCCGTCGTATGGAGGTTGTAATGACTTCCGTATAAGGTCACTCCTAACAAAAACGTGTGTGCAGCTATTTAAATCGCTATGCATGAAAACTGTGCGAGCGTCCTTATGTGCCGTAGGCTTAGGTTTCAGCTCGCTTATAATTTTTCGTAACCGTTCGACATATTCACTTTGATTTAAAATTTTAGAATTATAATTATTACCGAAATAATCTCCGGGCAGCCTTAAAGATTGACCGTATGTTAATTTGGCGGCACTAACGCCAGTGTCTGATCCCGGGCTGCTCGCAGGCCTAACAAAACTATAGGTAGTTCCTCAACCCAGGTCTTAGAATCCAACCTGGCCATAAGCGCGGCCTTGAGGGATCTATGACACCTCTCAATTAGCCCATTGCTGTGCGAGTGGTAAGAAGTAGTTTTGGTTATATAAACATTTAAATATTTCATTAAATTTTGAAAAACATTGCTTTCAAACTGTCTGCCCTGGTCGCTAGTAAGCTGAACGGGGCAGCCAAAACGCGAAATCCACCCTTCGAAAATTACCTTAGAAACCATTTCTGCTGATATATCCCTTACTAAAAACGCCTCTGGCCAACCGGTCTGTCGATCTATTATTGTGACGAGATACCTATAGTCTTGCAAGGAAATATTAAGTGGACCAACTATGTCGACGTGAATGTGTAAAAATCTTTCCGCCAACGGAAAATGCCCTAGTTCCGAAGTATTATGCCTATAAACTTTGGCACGTTGACATGCAATGCATGACTTGGCCCATTTACCTACGTCCTTATTCATATTAACCCAGAAAAATCTGTTAACCCAGAAAACTCTTTAGCTTACGCGAGGTACGGATTCCGGGGTGGCTAAGACTATGAATAGAGTCGAAAGCTAAGCGCCTAAATTGTTCCGATAAATATGGTTTCGCCCGATTTGTAGACATTTCACACCAAACGGGAAAGTTGCTGCCAGGAATAAATATCTGTTTAAAATTCCACTTATAAGAATTGCGTAGACTAACTAGCTGCTCGTCGTTACTTTGTGCACTGCTGATTGCTGCATAATCTAATACGGTGGGACAAGTTACAGTCTCTATCCTTGATAACGCGTCCGCTTCTACATTCTTATCACCTTCAATGTGCTTAATGTTCGTAGTGAACTTGCTAATAAAAAGTAGTTGTCTCACGCGCCTAGGTAATTCATTGTTGCTATTGATTTTTGAAAACGCAAAAATTGAGGGTTTATGGTCTGTAAAAATTACCAAATCTTGACCCTCAACCATATTTCTTAAATACTTCACTGCAAGATAAATATCTACAAGTTCTTTATCGTAAGTGCTGTATTTCTGCTGAGTTGGCGATAATTTTTTCGAAAAATATCCTAGCGGTCTTGCAGCGGTAGGACATTAGTCTCTATATGGTGGTATGCGGAATGTTTCGGCGGCTGTTTAAAAGAAACCGGCTTGGTGATAAGGGTGACACTTATCTATAGTTTGAACCGACTCTTCTTGACAGAAAACAATAGGAGCCAAAACATAATTTGTTACCTCGTCATTTAGTTTGCGCGACGCTACGTTGACCAACAATTTATAATGCGCTAAAAAATCTGCACCTATTATTGGTTGATGCACGTCCGCGATAACAAATGTCCACCGATACGCTCTGCGCAACCCTAAATCTAAATTTAAAGTTTTAGGCTTATATTTAAGTAGATCACGTCATTAAAATGCTAGAATTATTCACGCTTCCATATTATAAAGTTGTTTTATTAACAAAAAAAACTCTACCATGCATATAAATGAGAAGGATGGCAACGTGGCAACTATGGAAATGAAAAAAATACCCCTTATCAAGCAATTTTAGGGAAAAATTGCTTGATAAGGGGTATTTTTATCCATAGTTGCCACGTTCGGCAGGCGGTTTTGCAACCGCAGTTTTTTTATTTTATTTTGAGTTGTTATGAGGACGATGCTATTGCAATGTCCCTCTATACGTTCTCGTTTTCCTTTAGGATATTCTTACACCATCCTTCTCATTTATATGCATGGTGGAGTTTTTTTTTTTAATAAAATAACTTTATAATATGGAAACGTGAATAATTCTAGCTTTTTAATGACGTAATCTACTTAAAATTAAGCCTTACTCATCAGTCTTTAGGTGACTGTTTAGTAAAAACTGCTTCATTGTTTTTCTACCGCTTTGCAGCGCGCTGTGATTGATTTCAAATCAATTAATAACCAAAAAATTGCATAAATTTGAGATAGGATACACAATGCAAATAATGAATTTATCATTTAATATTAATGCAAGAGCAACAAAAATTTTATTATGGTATTGTTCCATTTTCTTCTCTTCCACCAAAAAGTGGTTAGTCCCTTTTTGGAACATTATTTACGATCATATTTCATCATATAGGAGTTGTAAAAGGCGACATAGGGAAATTAAATAAGGGTACCTTCAGCTTTTTTATATTATACTCCGGATTAACTCTGACATCGGGACGTCAATCACCTCAGTGCCCCGTGACCATGGGTGCCGTAAAGCACCCGAAAAGCCGGGAATTAATAAAAATAAGTTAATTAAACGCGATAACATCCGTAAAAGTAGTTTTTTCAAGAGATTGTAGTCGGAGTACGACTTTTTTGCTGTATCAAAGATGACCAGTGGTCGCCTGGTGTTTAAAATTAGACCGTAATTCATAAAACTTTTAAGTTTGTATTTTAAACAAGCTGTATTTCAATTTTAAATCTCAGTATATCTAAATTTTATATATTTAACTAGATATTATATAATAAACGCTTTTTTGCGGTTGACATATACATTGAAAATCGCACAATGTTCACAGCTCATTCAATCGATCTGTCAGTAATTGCATTATTGGTACCATTTTAAAATTCTTTGGTGACAATATCTACTCACGTAGTAATTCAAAAAAAAAAATCGTTTAAAATTAAATTTTAGCAGGCTAAAGAATTAATTATGTACACTTTGCTCTAATCTGTGCGATTGTTAGACCATAGACTAATGTGTTTGACAATTAACATTGGCGATTTAAATGTAAACAATGATGTGTAAATATATACTTTATAATGTATAATAATGTATTTGTAGCACATATTATGTATAAACTATAGCTTTCTACACTCACTCTTCGTATAAAATTAAGCTGTATCAAATCTTACACTTATATTTTATGCTTAAAAAAAGGGTACAAAGTTGTCGTTCACATTATAATATATAGATGTAATATACGTGTGAGGTAAATATATGTAAATTATGTAGTTTCAAATAAAGATGTTTATTTATTTATTTATTCTTTATAGAACCAAATATTTTACAAAAGGCGAGCTTAATGCTGTATGGTATTCTCTACCAACTACCAACCTTGGGTAGAACAGAGAGTGAGTTTGGGCAGTTAAGTAGTCATGAAATAATACAGTTCAAATATATACATGCAACACATACATGAAATATATATATATATATATATATATATATATATATATATATATATATAATTCATATACATATATAAATAAATACACACATTAATACATATATATCTCAATAAATGTATATATAAATAACTATAAACATATAAAATAAATTGACTCAACTTTGTAGGCTACGGATATGCTCATATAGTTTTCTTTCAAAAATATTTTTGGCAGGTATTGGAATTGAAAGGAATTGAAATCTTTCTTTTAGATAAAAAAAGATAGGATTCGGAAATCTCTGCGCTGGCGTGTAGTCAACCACTTTAACTGAGAGCGAAATTCTGAAACGTGATCATATTTGCGCAGGCTAAAGAATTAGAGATTGGACGAGAAGACGTTTAGTTGAAGGAGGCAGAAAGAACTTAAGGCGATAGAAAGAACGAAGTATGCCTGTGACTCTACGACAGACCTCGGACACCTGTGATATCCAACTAAGAGACGGGTCGATAATTAAACCTAGATCCTTAACACTATTTCTGAAGGGTACAACGCAGTTTTGACAGTAAATGGATGGTAGTTCAGATATGTTAAGTTGTGACACCAATCGACGACTACCAATGACGATAGCCTGGCATTTATTGGGATTTACCGATATACCGAAGCACTGTGACCAGTGTGATATACGTTGTAAGTCACGATTAATAGCTGCGATAGCAGAATCAATTTTAGCCAAGGATGCTTGTGAGTATAATTGGAGATCGTCAGCATAGAGGTGGTAAGAACATTGAAGGTGGGTAGTTAGAAGATTGATAAACACTGAAAACAAGAGAGGAGAAAAAATGCCGCATTGCGGTACACCTAGAGACAGGTCGCACCAGTCGGAAAATTTCTGACCAGACCAAACAGTCTGCTGGCGACCGCGAAGATAAGAGGAAAACTAGTTGAGAGCTGACGAAGCGAAAATTTGTCGTGAAAGTAATTCAAGGAGTAAGTCATGATCGACACAATTGAATGCTTCTTGAATGTTTCTTTCTTTTTTTTTTCATTTTCTACTAGTTAAACTCAAACATATATCTATTCAAAATATGTATGAAGGTAAAACTGCAAAAGTTTAGAAAGTAAATTTTTATGAGCCACTTAAATTCTTAGCCGTGGTAGATCAAGGGACAGGGGGCTAAGTTAACTCACCAAGTGCTTGGCGTTGAAGGACAACTTCGTGCATGTCTAAGAATTAAAAAAAAAAATTCGAGACATGTGAACGCCAATTCATATGCACTGAGGTAGTTCTTACCTAAGCCACAGTTAAATATAAAAAGAGGCCCGTACTCTGGGCCCAGTACTTTTACTTTACACAGTTACTTTAACTTTTTTTTAACTTCAATCGTTTTTGCAACTCACTAGAAATATTGAATGACATTTTTATTTTTGAATTACATTTCCAAGTACATATAATAAATAAATAATTTAAGAGCAGTCACTTAGAAAAATATTTTTAATCAATGAGAAACAATTTCATCGTATAAAGATGATATACTAATATTTTTATATTTGGAATTACTTAATCGTTAAATGAATTAACTTACTCGAAACGAGCTAAATACGAGTTTGTTTTATTTAGGCAGAAAACGTCTCCGTTGGGTCGCATTCCATTAGTTAAGTTTTCCTTATCTTTATTCAATGGCCATTGTCATGAATTATATTAATTTGATTTGAATAAATTTACATTGAAAATCAAAAATATTTTCTTAAACGGACCATTTTGGAATTTGGTTGAATCATTACTTTACTTTAACATTAAATTCTGTGTCCTTATACTAATAGGTAAACAGAAAACTTGTACGGAGTAGTGTGAGATTTGGCATACTCGTATTTACAAGTACATAATATAATGTAGCAGGAGTGCAAGAAGTAATATGTATTACCTTACTTTACAGCAAGAAATAATATGTACATTAAATAAAATTATTTTTTCCGTTCATTTTAGTAATTACAATTGTAAAACACGTAAAAGTCTATGGTCAATCAAGTCACACAGTGTAAAGATTGTTGCCAATGAAATTTAAAATGTTGTCTACAAAATAACGCACCAGTCCCTGGAGTGTAAAGAAATAACGTTTATTTCATATTTTGTATATTAGATAATATCTGTTTTACAAATTTTTTAATGTGCATTCAAATTTTTATATACAATTTAATGAATTACGTTTGAATTTGGACCAATGGGTGACGCCATTTATTCTCACTTCTGCACGTCGTATTTCTAAATAACTTTGTCTCCCACATGTGTTTTAGGATTTTACAGCCTGATTGACAATTCATGGACAAAAAGATATCTTTCCGTAACGAAGACATCTTTCTGTACATATATGGTTGTATGAATATAAAGTAAAAATGGTAAGTGACTACCGCCGCCCATGAACAACCGCAACACCAGGGGAATTGCAGATGCGTTGCCGGCCTTTTAGACAGGTGTAAGCTTTTTTCTTGAAGGTTCCTAAGTCGTATCGGTTCGGAAAATTCGCTGGTGGTAATTGATTCCACAAAGAAGTTGTGCGAGGGAGAAAACTTCTTCTAAATCGCACAGTGGTGGACCGCCAATCATCCAGATGGTATGGATGGTAACGCGAGTTTTGTCGCGAAGTGCGATGGTGACATTGAGCGGCTGGAATTAGTCCCAACAATTCCTCAGAGCACTCCCCGTGATAGATGCGATAAAATACGCAAAGAGATGCAACATCTCTACGCAGTGCCAGTGTATCAAGCCGATCGGAAAGAACTCGGTCGTCGACGATTCGAATCGCTCTGCGCTGGATGCGGTCAAGTGGAAGGAGCTGGCACTGGGGTGCCCCGGCCCAGAGATGAGAACAGTATTCCATGTGGGGCCGAACTTGCGCTTTGTAAAGTTGCAAGCGATGTGCCGGCATGAAATACTGTCTCGCTCTGCTGAGCACACCAAGCTTTTTAGAGGCCAATTTGGCCTTCCCTTCCAAGTGACCACGAAACTGCTCGCTATTCGATATCGATATCGACGCCAAGGATTCCGATACTGGCTGAGGCAGCAAGGAGAGTGCCTTGAAACTGAGGAGATACGACAAAGGGGTTCTTTTTAGCGGTAATCGTGCAAACTTGTGTCTTCTGGGGATTGAACTGGACTAGATTTAGTCGGCCCCAATCCGAGACTTTGTTAAGCAAAGACTCGACTTCAGACACAAGTTTGTCCCGGTACTCGGTGACGTTTTCCCGAGAAATATTGACACGGCCGGTATATTAGGCATCCCCAGTGCTGTCGTCTGCATAGCAATAAATGCTACCAGTTAGCAATATATCATTGATATGCAGGAGAAACAGCGTTGGTGATAGCACGCAGCCTTGTGGAACACCAGCGTTGATAGGCTTGAAATCAGAGCATGCACCGTCTACTACGACCTTGATGCTCCGATCAGCAAGGAAACTGGTGATCCATTTGCACAATTTCTCGGGAAGCCCATAGGAAGGAAGCTTCGAAAGAAGCGCCTTGTGCCAGACCCGATCGAAGGCCTTCGCTATGTCCAAACTAACGGCCAATACCTCCCCCTTGGACTCTACTGCCTCCGCCCATCTATGAGTCAGATAGACTAGAAGATCACCAGCTGATCGACCTCGACGAAAACCGTACTGACGGTCACTGATTAGCTGGTGATCCTCAAGGTACCTCATGAGCTGGCAGTTTATAATGGATTCCATTATTTTAGAGAACAAGGAGGTGATGGCGATAGGTCTATAGTTGGACGGGTCTGAGCGGTCCCCTTTTTTAGGGATCGGGTGGACCAAAGCTGTCTTTCATGAATTCGGGACTACGCCTTGGGAGTAGGAGTACCGGAAAAGGCGCGTTAAAACCGGTGCCAACTCCGGAGCACACGTCTTCAGCACAATGGGAGGGACTCCATTAGGCCCACTCGACTTGCTGACGTCCAGGGAGAAGAGTGCTTTGCGAACCGAGCGCTGTGTAAATCGCAAATCTGGCATGAAGCACTCACATCGCGGGATGGTCGGCGGTGTGTTCCCCCCGTCATCTAGAGTCGAGTTAGACGCAAAAAGAGAGCACAACAGAGCGGCTTTCTCTATTGCGGCATGGGCCTGTGAGTCGTCCTTTCTGTGCAGAGATGGAAGGGATGGCTGACAGAAGATCCTTTGGACAGCTTTGGCGAGAGACCAGAATGCACGGGTTCCCGAAGGAAGGCGAACTAGCCTCTGGCCAATTCTGCCGATGTGCTCAGACCTTGCCTTGGCAATGACGCTTTTGAAGGACCTGGAGGCGGAATTATACTTCTTTTTAAGTGCGCTTGTGTTTGAATCCCGAGATGTTGATGCGTCAGCCCAGGCCCGGTAGCACTCCTGCTTATAGCGTGATGCTATTTTACAGGAGCGACCAAACCATGGCTGGGATCTGCCTCCGATGGGCACCACAGAGGATGGAATAAAAAGTTCCATACCCTGAAGTACCACATCAGCAACAGAATCGGCAACAACGCTGGGATCTTCCGGCGAGAAGCAAACCCGCCCCCAAGGGTAGGATGCAAAAAAAGACCGCATCCCGTCCCAATCAGCTGACCTATAGTGCCAAACACGGCGGCAAGATGCAGATCGCAACTGCGATTGGAGCGTGAGTGGCACCGTGCTCCGGATCAGACAATGGTCCGAAGAGCCCAGAGGGGCATCGACGAAGACCTGATATCCGTCCGGATGAGAGGTCAGCAGAAGTTCCAACAGGGAAGGTACATGGTCTTCCACATCTGGGATCCGCGTAGGCAAAGTAACCAGTTGTGTTAGACCATATGCCAAGGCAGAGACAGGTGGGCGTTGAAATCACCGAGTATCACGATCTCTGCGGATGGGACCTGTTGTAGCACACAGACCATCCAAATGGCTGCAGACTCCGTAGTCTGCAGCCATTTGGACGTGGTCGATGAGTCGGTCTGTGTCGGCATTACCGCTATGGGACCTATAGAGGCACCCGTAGACGCGGGGATGGTCGTCGCTGTCTACGCGCAGCCTTAAGATGGACAGGTCCGTACCTTCAAGGCTGCCGAGGCGTCGAAAACAGATGTCCTCTCTGACGTATACACAAACTCCAGCCCGGGGCACAAAGGAGTATTTCAATTTGTATCCCGGGTAGGAGAGATATGAAGTATCAGCCGGAGAGGACACCTGAGTCTCGGTTAAAAAGAGCAAGGCCGGCTTCGCCGTCTCTAGATGGTAATGGACAGCGTTAAGGTTGGAATGAGGTCCCCTGATGTTGCAAAAATTCACGGATAACGTGACAGGGGTCGCCTTGGTTGTATTGCTCCGCTTGCCCCGAGCAGCATTAGTCGCGAGCGGAATTTTGCCACCCCCCCAGAATACGCGGGGCAGCCCGAGCACCCACGCTCAGGAGTGAAGTAGTTTGGTCGTGGATGCTCAGCGAGGGATTCTCCAGGAGTGCTGGTACCCTCCTGGGGTCCTCTTTTATTTAATTTCACTACCATGTTGATGGGGGGGGGGGGGGGGGGGGAATTGGGCCTCCGGCCACCTGAACTCACCAAGCGCAACGCAAAGGTAAACCTCTACTTCACACTGGTATTCTGTGAGGTCGTGGTACCTCCCCGGTTCGAGCTGGCCCATCCGTGCGACAGCAAAAGCTACCGCTTGGCTCTACCACTGAATGCACATTTGTCAGCACCGTACATTATTTCAGATCGCATGCCGAATACTACAAATACAACTATTGATATGAAGGTGTGAAGCAAAAATCTGTAATAATGCTTACGCATAGCGATTATTCAATAATTTGTAATTAAATGTAAGTTTTTCTTGTTGTTTTCCGGGTTTCTCTGCACGATAGACATAAAAATGAGGATATATGTAGTAGAAACAAAGTAACTGACATATCCCTACGGATTAGTAAGCTGAAGTAGCAATGGACCGGTCATATATAACTGTCATTGGATACACCACACACGATGGAATATACGGGTAAATAAAAACATCCTCGTGGTGCCTGTATGGGAGGTACCCACAATAAAAGTGTTTTTCAAGATGTTATTTCACAATTTTGTAGGCTTTTTTAATATGTATAATATACATATATGTATTAACATAAACCTATGCCAAATTACAGATTTGTAGCACCTAGGGTCTCTGAGTAAAACAGCGGACGGACGGACGGAG
This sequence comes from Parnassius mnemosyne, assembly GCA_963668995.1. NCBI lineage: Eukaryota > Metazoa > Arthropoda > Insecta > Lepidoptera > Papilionidae > Parnassius > Parnassius mnemosyne. The sequence continues at coordinate 7,852,104 of CAVLGL010000046.1, read as the reverse complement.
GGACATACATATAGAAACTATCAGGGTTCCTTGTTGTTTAACTATGGAACCCTAAAATTGATGGTAAAAAAGATGATACATGCGGAGTTTCTCGCAACGTTTCTTCTCCGAGAAGAGGACCTTTTTCGATTTTGAAATGTTGATTTCGAAATGGTAATAGATTTAGTAATAACGAAATTTTATTTTCTTTTTGTCGAAGAGATAATTATATTTCATTTTATTTCGTTACATTTCATAATCAAATTATAACGAGGTCATTTCTCTACATTGAATAGAATATTAAAACATATAGCTGTGCTATAATAAATGATACAAATGCCATTTTTTGATATTACAGCTTCGCATAGCACTTAAACTTAATGATAAATAATTTAATGGACACTGAGTTGTGTAAGTAATGAGTAGATTCTTTGGGAATATAGTATTTTTACATTTTTTTTTTTTGTTAGATTTGCCAATAATAATATAGTTATTTTGGCAGAATCGCGGGAGAACCTTAATACTATCCTTAATATATACTATGCTTAATATCCTTAATAGTGTCTCCCAATAGATAGGTCTTAAAACTAACATGAACAAGACAAATATTCTGTGGAACATCCATATCACCAATGTCGGTAGTTGTTGGAAATGATGCTCAAAATTGTTGACGAGGACATAGTACAAACTATCCAAATAGGTAAGTCCAACTTCAACCGAGTTCAAACAAGGGAGGTTCTACCGCTGCTACCTTCACGTTGACGTATGTCACTTATATTCTAAATGTTTTAAATTTGTCAGCCGTGTAAAACCCAACGAAGTTCTCTTTAATCGGTAAACACGTATCAAATTAGCACTTAAGTAAAATAGCTCCTGAACTATTCCGGAATGATTCTAAAAAGTTAGGTAACCCTCAATGCGCTTATATGCTTGTGTAGGGAGGGCTCTCACTAAATAGAGTCCTGGTAAGAGACACAGGAAGTCGATGGATGCAGGTGGCTCAGGACCGTGCTTTGAAGTATTCCTTGGGTAAAGCCTATGTTCAGCAGTGGGCATGTGATGGGATTTAATGATGATAATGATGAAAGAAAATCAACATTGTTATTTTTTTTAAAGTAAAGTGTCTTTATGCGTCTTGCTGTTTGTACAGGCCTCCTCTAATTTATAAGAGCACCATGGAATCTCCACTGGTCTGACGCGTGTTGGCTGACTTCAATTGACCTAGAATTCTTTTTTGTTTCTTCCGCAAACTACCTCAAACAAAAAAACTTCCACCAAACACGTAATAAATAGGGACTTTAAAATTGCAATCGACAATTTCATTGCTCCCGGGTTACTCGGGCACTATGAAAATAACAGGGAGCGTTTAGCTTCTGAGCTACCACGGCTCTCTATTTTATAATAATGATAATAATTGTCAGATATCTGATCATAAGATATAATTGTTGCGTTAGGTTCATATAGTTTTCATACTCGTATTTATCATTTGTTTTATGTATATATATATATATATATATATATATATATATATATATATATATATATATATATATATAATACATATTGTTCATATGTTTTAGCAACATGCATATTTGACCACTTATCGAATGATGAATTTATCCGTTTAACTACATAAATTAGACTAAACACATTTTATTTATGACTGCATCAGCTTGACCTATTGAATTAATTAACTAAGAGCACTTGCAAACAACATATTATGCTTCTTTAATGAATTAATCAGGTCTTTTCACAACCTAAGAATCAATAATGTATCGTCATCATTAATAAGCATAGCTCGAAAAACTGAGAACTGATTGATAATTCGGTTCTCCAATGGCTTGTTTATACTGGCAAGCTCACTTACTCAATTTTTAAATGTTATATATAAGTTAGCATGAGCTGTATGTAATTATGTTGTATGTAATAGATTCTTTTAAAATTTAATTATAAGCCAATTCCAAGCGTGTGAGTAGTTTAGAATTTTGATGATATATTAAGAACCCATAGCCCCATGTAGGTCTAGGACTTATACTTACGTGCATTACGTGTAAGTCTAGTACTTATTTTTGAGATTTGGGTAAACATCTGTACTTGTTTCACAATATTTAATATAAAAAAATATTGTGAAAGAAGCACAAGTGTTTATCCAAATCACAAAACTGAAGCTCACCAAGTGACAACAATCGCAAGTATAAATTATGCAGTGCTTATCTTCAGGTGGACTATAAATAGCGCTTTGATAATAACAAAAACAATAAAATCATTTATTTCGATTTAAATCTCAGTAAAAGTATATTTTGATCAATTTCATTTCGAGTTTATAAATTTATAAATTTGATGAATAAATAAATTAGATAAATAAATTAGATACCTTATGCAATATAAGAGAAACTAAAGCGAATAATATACTCGATATTCGCTTCAGTTTCTCAGATCGAAACATTGCTGTTAACCATAGTATCGTCGTACCGTTTTATCAGATACGACTGAGGTAAGATTTCACCTCGATATAAGCAAAGTACAAAGAGCGTGGGAAGGGATTCCAAGATTTACGAGATACTCCATGTATTGTCTGCTATCTTCTCTAATCACAGTAGTGTAACACAGGCTCGGCACGCACTTAACTAAACACGTCCACTCTCGCCCGAGGCTCTCGTGTAACTGACGCGGTGCGCTCGAGACAGTGACTTATATATATATGCAAACACTACATCTCTTTCTTATCAAGATTTTTTCTTTTTTTTATTATAACTCATAACGATCACAAAGCAGCTTGTATTGTCTGTATTAATTATTACATATTTTCGTCTTCTTTATCCTGTTCTAGATTTTGTTCTTTTTCATTCTGATCGGGTGGAATAGCCGTCCAATCGCCTCCTACTTTCTTCAAATGTATCACATTTCTCCTAAACCTTTGGTTCGTTTAACTATTGCGTACTGTGCAGTCACCGTCTCGTGCACTCTCTACGACGTGTGGCGTCGGTTTAAAATTTGTTGTAAGATTATTCGATTTTTCCACTGCTTTTACGTAAACCTTATCTCCATGTATTATATCCGAGTGAGTTGCTCTGCGTTTCCTATCTACATACTCTTTTGCTTTTTCTTTTTGTATTTTGTCTCTATTCCTGATATCTGAATCTAAATGATTGTCTGTAATTTATTTCACCTATTGATGGAATTTTATCCCTACTTCTTAGTTGAAAAAACAAATCAGACGGTAACCTCCCGGTAACTGTAAGGAGGGGTGCTGTTATACATTAGAAGATACTCCCACAAACATTCTTTTACTTTCTTCTTTTACAGTACTAAATAACTTAATGTTACATTCTTAGAAGAAAGATCGAAACACTTCACTAACGAACTGCTTGCCATTGTCTGCGGTGATAGAAATAGGATAACCAAGTCTACTGAACATTTCTTTTACCATTTTAATAATCTGTAAGCCTGTGAAGTTTTTGTAATTTTTACTTCTTTGTATCGACTATAGTAGTCGACCGCTACTAACAGATACTTGTTACTTGACAATGGTCCCATTAGATCCCTTCTGACATCTATCCATGGAGCTGCAGGTAACTCTCGTCTCTTCATTGGTGCAGGTGGTTTTGGCAAACCCACTAACGTTTAAACTTTACAGGCCTTTACTAATTGTTCTACGTCTTTATCGATACGGGGCCACCATACCTTTGATCTCAAGCGTCCTTTCAATTCTACGATACCTGGATGAACCTTGTATGCGGCATCTAATACACTCTTGCAGAGTTGCTGTGGTATTACAATTTTACTTCCACGAAGTAGAATGCTATCATGGAAACAACTCGTTTTCAAAAAATTTGTAACTCTTAATCGAATCGTCCCAGTCGTTCTGATAGACACCTTTTTTCACTTTGTAAATCTCTTGGTCTTTTTCTGCATAGGCTAAAATGGTACTCATAGGTATAGCAACTGATCTAGAATTTTTCACTATTTGGTACACATGCTAGTCTTTTCCTTTTGGTGGGTTATCAGGATAGTTACATAATCGTGACAAGGGATCAGCTATATTTGTTTTTCCTGGCTTGTATACAACCTTGAATGAATAAGACTGTAGCCTCAGTAACCCATCGTTCAATCCTCGCACATGGTTTTGACTTAGACCCGAACAATATCTCTAGCAGCTTGTGGTCAGCGATTAAATCAAAAGGCTTTCCAAATAAAAAAAAATTAAATGATCGATCCCCCAAACTAATGCTAGTGCCTCTTTTTCCGTTTGACTATACCTGCGCTCGCAGTCTGTCAAAGTTCGATTACCATAGGCAATAATTCTAGGGCCATTTGTATCATTTTGTACAAGGATAGCACCAAGTCCTACAGGGCTAGCATCTGCTATCACCTGTCTTGCATCTCTGACGTCATAATATCCTAAAATCTGTATTTCCTTGAGCAACCGTTTGAGTTTTTGGAATGCTTTATCTTGTTCCCCAGACCATTGTTTTTCCAAGCTCTTCCTTTTGCTCGTCTTCTGTCTTAGCAGGTGCTTCAGAAATTCTGTCATGGCGGCCAAGTTAGGTATCCATTTGTTTATGTAGTTTAAGAGTCCTAAAAAACTTTGGAGTTCTTCTGTGGTCTTTGGGACACTAAATTTCATAATGGTCTCAACGTACTTGTTGAAGGGTTTGCTCCTTCATGTGTAAGCCTGTGTCCCAGAAAATTCACATCCTGCGTTTTATGTATGCATTTATTGCTATTCAGCACGGCGTTGTTTTTACTAAGTACCTGTAGAACTTTCTTTAGTCATGCGTCATGTTCTTCTTCACTGTTTCCGAAAACCAGGATATCATCAATAAAATTGACGGCCCCTTCACAGTTTATCAGCATCCTTTCAATTATCTTCTGAAAAATCTCGGATGCGCAGGTAATTCCAAGCATTATTCTTTTATATCTATATAATCTTTTGGGGGTTATAAAAGTCGTTATGTGTCTGGATTCAGAGTGAATTTCCACTTGATGGAAGGCATTTTTTTATGTCTAATTTGTTAAAATATTTAGCTTTCTTAATTTTAGGCAAAAATGGACCATAGTAGGCAGGGGGTGGTTTTCTCGCAATATAGCGGCGTTCGTACCTCTCATATCTACGCACAAACGTAATTCACCATTTTATTGCATGATTGGAACATTGGTGAAATCCATTTAGACGGGCCTTGCACTTCTTCAATTATATCACTGTTTAGTGATTGCTTAATTTTGATTGCAACCTTCTCTTTAATGGGGATCGGTACTCTCCACTTGATTTATCCCGATACCAAGTTTTAAGACACCCTGACGGACTGCTGTGTTCTTACTCAACAGGTCTCTAGTACTCCCCGAAATCACGTAAATGGTTGTATGTTCCTTTCGTCCATCGACTTCGAGTATAGTTTCAAATGAACCGTCTATTGCCAAAGGAGAGTTACTACCATATGATAATAATGTCTTGTCTGGTCTTTACATTTGATTAAAAGCATATACTTTTTTGCTTTTTTAACTCTTCCCACATTTTGTAAGATATAAGGTTCTTGCGCAATTTCGAATTACACTTTTCCGCAATTTGATCTATGAGATGATCATCTTGCTTTTCGAATGCACACTTTTCGGCCTGTTGACGCAATCTTATCAAAAACTTCTCAAATTTTTCTCCTTTTTTCTGTTTTATCAATCGAAAAACATGCCGCTCATAAACTTTGCTCCGTTTAGGTTGAAAGTACTCGTCGAGTTTTTTTTATGACTACTTTAAATACATCAACGGTTTCTGATGATTCGACATTGGCACCCGGTAAATTGTAGAATATTTCTTATATCCCAGAGCCAGCAAATTGCAATAGCGTAGCTCGTTTCTTGAGTGCTGATATAACTTCAGCTGCGTCCAGATAGATTAGTAGAGACATTTTCTATTTTTCACACCTTATAGCCATAGATGTGCACATTAAAGTTGATAACGGTATCATTATTATTATTATTTTAGGGGAAAACTGAAACAGTTTCTTATATATTTATTTCCAATTTAATGCTGGTATTTTAATACCCAAAGTCCAATTTAAAGGTAGTACTTAGCACCCAAAGTCCAATTTAATGGTAGTACTTAACACCCAAAGTCCAATTTAATGGTAGTCACTTAGTACCCAAAGTCCAATTTAATGGTGGTACCTACCTTAGTACCCAAACTCCAATTTAATGGTAGTACCTTAGTACCCAAACTCTAATTTAATGCTGGTATCTTAGTACCCAAACTCCAATTTAATGGTGGTATCTTAATACCCAAACTCGATTTCATGATAGTAATATGTTCCATAACACTCGCCCTTCTCTTTCGGTTTATTTGTTATACCGACTACTTCCATTTCTGTGCCATTTAGGCTTTGGGTGAATTCAATACCTATAATGAGTATTTACAGTATTACTTACTATGCAATTTACAGAAATCGTGAAGTGTCCACGATTTTTTGTAAGACTTATATATGCCATGAAAGCGGTAAAATTGTATTTTCATTAAAGGCGATAAATATCACACCTACATGTAAAATGCCACTAAAATTTAGCTAACGACATTGTATTTCGGTTCGAATCGAGAGGAGTGATTTGTTACATCTACTATTTTTCCATCAAAAATATTTTCAAATAAAAGTTGTGCTAATAGACATATGTTAAAATAAATCATTATTTTATCATTGCTACATAAAGAAAATAAATTTTGCACACCATAAGCGTGGATTCATATGCGAACAGGATTAAAAACAATAAATCATAATCTACAGTTTTTTTCCGCGGGTACTCTAGGAATTAATTTACAATTGTAATGCTAATAGTTGCATATTGCTTACCTATTTTTGATTATATCTTTATACTAAATAGGTATTTACCTTTTTTCTCGTCGCCACTTGTATTGTCTGCTATCTTCTCTAATCACAGTAGTGTAACACAGGCTCGGCACGCACTTAACAAAACACGTCCACTCTCGCCCGAGGCTCTCGTGTAACTGACGCTGTGCGCTCGAGACAGTGACTTATATATATATGCAAACACTACACTCCATAAACATATACAACATAACATCGGTCTATGACTCCAACAAGTGAGTTCAGTTAAACTTAACATGCCCTCGCCGAAATGAGGCTAGCATTGCAAAATCTTGCTTCTCCAACGAGATTTACTATCTACTTTCGTTGCCAGTTGCATGTTGCCACAAATTGCTTGTTCACTAATTCGTCGGTATGTTGTCATATTACCATGGGTATGTTTGTTGCTTTAATTCTACTGAAGATATCTTGTTTATAAACAAAAAATCTAAGCATTACCTGATATTAGCTTTTTATGTTTTAAAGTTTTATATTTTAACAGTCTACAATGTTTAATGTTTTTGAAGTGCTATTAATTAATACAAGTTTTTTACTATAAAGTTTCAGTTTTTATTAAACATTTCGTTGATTTCATAATAATCGATTACACAAAGCGATTGTAATTATTTTGAAGTTAATAAGCAAGCTTCAAATGATTATACAGTTAAATTCTTTGTTGTCTTTTTAAAATCAACCTTTGGTGTCGTTTCGAAAACTAATTGACCTCATCTTATTTAGTTTTGACTTACTATGAAAGTTAAAAAATCAATGAAATTCAAAACTGTGTGCTTTTTAGGTTAAAGCAAATTAATTGTAACTTTTTTGATTCACAAAACTCGATGTCTAAAAATTTACTAGTTGGTAGGACTCCTTTTCTGTCTCATACATCATCTTTTTATAAGATAGGGTGACAAACGAGCTCACAGTCCACATGATGGTAAGTGGTTGCTGTGGCCCATAGACATCTGAATTTATCCTCGTTTGCGAATCAAAATGCAGATGCGTTGTCACCTGTGAGGACTAAGATAGAATGCCTCTTTTCCAGTAAAAAGGGTCTCCGGTTCTCTACACTCACCATATGAAACACGGCAGCATTAAGCTGCTATTTTACGCTGGTATTCTGTGAGAGCGTGGTCCTTCCCCGTTCGAGCCGACCCATTTGTGCTACAACTATACTACTAATATATCTGCAGCATGGCTCCACCACGTAAAATCATCGGTAAATACTGTTATTTGTAATCTATGGTTCTATAAAAATAATACCTTGTGTACAGCGCCACTCTTCTATTGTAACTTACCGTTTTTCAAATAAAGAGTAAGTACGTTCCAAACCGCTACACGAGCACGCGTTTTATTTAACAGGTTATGGACCCAGTTCCGCTATAGTAAAAGTATTTTTTTTCACACAGTAATGGCAGCAAATTATTCCTTGAATGTCCCAAAATTTAGGAGCGGGGATAATTACGAAGATTGGGCATTCGCCGTTGAAAATTTTTTGATCCTGGAGTGAATCGATATCCAGAACAGCGACGCGTTAAGTGAATAAGATAATAGGAAGGCGAAAGCAAAAATGGTGATGACGATTGACCTATCACATATTATGTACATATTAAAATTGAAACTACAATGCATAGCTTGTGGACCAAGTTGATGGCGATTATTTAACAACTCTGGTTTCACCCGCCGCATCAAACTCCTCAGAAAATTAATCGCCATTCTTCTCAAAAATTGTGACTCAATGACAGCTTACGTGACAAAGTTAGTGGGTACAGCACAACAGTTAAAAGGTACAAGATTCAAGATTAATAACGAGTGGGTTGGCTTGTTTTTGTTGGCGGGATTGCGAGAAAAGTTCTCAGCAATAATTATGGCGATAGATCACTCCGGGATTAACATTAGTGCAGACGCTATTAAGATGAAATTATTGGATATGAGTGCAGATCACAGAAATCACTAAGTCTGAGAGCGCAAGGTCGTGGCGATGTTCACTATGTCAGTCCTTGATTGAGTCTTTTATGTCGGAGTTTGGTTAAGGCAAGGTCCTTAGTATGATTTTTTTAAGAATGTAGGCATAACCAAGCCATCTACCATATAATCATTTACTCAATTGTGCGGCAGCTGATTTCAATCTGGTAATCTCCCAACTAGCTAGCCTTTTAGACAAGTAGTCCTTTGCTCATATTTCAACCAAGTTTCAAAAGCATCAATGTTCTACTACAGAATTAATTAAAACAAATTAATTTACCGATGCGCATAGATCAAAACAGACTAATTAAACAAACGATAAACGTAAGAGACATCCCTATTTCTCTTTCCAAATAAATATCTTCGACAGTGCCAACAAAAATGTAAAAACAAAGAGAGGAATTATTCTTATTCCATTCGGCACAAATAGGGTTATTAAATTTCAATTTTCTTTTCGACAAAGAAAACACAATGATCAAACTCATTTACAAAAAAATATGCACACGCATTCAAAGAGCACATCATTAAATTTCAATTTTCTTTTCAACAAAGCAAACACACTGATCAAACACATTTACAAAAACATATGCATACGCATTCAAAGAGCACATCATTCAATTTAAATTTTCTTTTCAACAAAGCAAACACAATGATCAAATACAATTACAAAAACATAAGTACACGTATTCAACGAGTAAATCAAATTCTATATATAGTATGGAAACCTCCTGTTTTTTCTTTGGAGCGTCTGTTATTATTTTCTCTTGCTTGAACTGGTGACATCCCATTTACAAGTGCAATAGTAATAAGTATGTACATAATGCCAGCAATACTTCCCTCCATTTTTGTTTAATCTTTATTATAAAAAAAATATTTCATTTTAATAAATTATTTTGTTTCTATAAAAGTAATTTAGTTATTAACAAAAATTGAAATATAAACGAATTCTGGAAAGTCATATTGATATATTTAAATGAAACTTATGTAATATACCGGTAGTATAAGCAAAACAATGTCTTTATTTTCAGTGAATTATTATTAAGTCCCAGAATAATTGTCTCAAATATAATATGAAACACTTGCAGCAAAATTAAATTCAAACAGTAAAAAAGGAAACCTTATTGCGATTTTCTTGCAATTCTCTAGAGATTTCAAGTAGTATTAATCTATCTTGTATCTTAAGTTTCAATGCTTTTATCAAGATTTGGCTGTAAAGTGAACGTAGGAAAAACGTTTTGATGTGTTCCATTTTTTCTGCTTCAGCTATTATGTCTCCTATGGAACATTTAAAATCTAGTAATACATTTTTTTTTAATTTTGAAGGGTCACACAATTAACGATTTGTAATCTTCATTCTAAATTATTTTAATTATAAGAATTGCTTGAAAGTACCTCTACTGTCTCATTTTTTAATTAAAATTATTAAAACTGTTTCCAAATTCAGTGTCAAGTAATTATACTCCTGTTGAAGCAGATTGCTGCCTAGCCCAATCCTTAGCTGAGTTAAATGAAAAATTTGTTAAAAATTTAACAGTTCTTATAAAGTATTAAATTTTTAACGTAAAGAAAATGGAATAAAATCAGCAAGAACTACTTGCCGTGAGCGCTGATTCTGAAATTCAAATTAACAGATGCATGTTTCATAATGCCGTACTTCTCCAAACTCTCTTTGCATAATATCTTTCCGGATCTGTTCGTAATACTACCGTGAGCTTTTGCGTCCGTCCGTGTTAACTTAATTTTGTTTAATATTCATGTCCATCACTAATAAAAGAATATAACTGACGAATTTATTTAAGACTGTGATGTTTATAAATTGTCTATTTAATATTATTGTTCATTTTCCAAATTTTTACAAACATAGTGAATTAAAATTATGTCAAGTCACATCTTACATCTTTAATTAAAAACAATAAAATAGGACAACATTGTAAGCTGATCTGGTAACGGCCTAGGGGAATCACCCATATTCTTTCCATGGGTAACTTAAGAGATGATGAAAGTCCAGAAAGATTTTAAAAACCTGATATATAATGGTTAAGCCATCTCGATTAAGGTTACTTTAAATATTCTAACGACGAGAAATAGCTTCAAACTCAGGAGGAATCTGGTACTGCTTTTGCGCGATGAAGAAGAGACACTCCATAAGATTGTCGATTGGTAGACACGGCTGGATGCACCAAATGCTGACTATACCCCGTCGATATTATTAAACAATGCTTGACGTGACGCCACAACAGTACGTTGCGTAAAACAAAACATGTAGCACAGAAAGCAAAATAGTCTATTCATCTTTACTGCGTAGCAAAAAACAAAAAAGAACTTTGCTGCTATCACAGCTACTATTTTGTTATAAGAAATAATATTTCTCTTGCTTTTGTCCCTTTCTTTTCTTATATTAAAATTTTGGACAATCTTTATACATTCATATTAATAACAATAAGAGTTTCTTAACGTTATGAGCTAAGTAGCGTTAGCACTTACGTGGTAATAGTAGTCTTGCGATGCACTATCCATGTCCATAATAGAACTGGTTTTGGAAGTAGCTGAGCTGCTACATGATATGCCAATTCAAAAAACAATCATGCGTACATATCAGTTATACCGTGTATAATGAAAAATTAAAAGAATTTTTAATCAACTGCGTGGAAGTAGTTTGCACATTATTTCCAAAATTAATACAATTAAACGGTCATGCAACATGACAGCACGTGAAGCATTACAGTCAAAAGCCCACCTAAGAGCATAGCTGTAAGATGCGTTGCGTCGGCGGCGCAACAGTGTATGGTGAACGCCTGAACAGAGTCGTTGCGACACACACACACACACACACACACACACACACACACACACACACACACACACACACACACACACACACACACGCACACGCACACGCACACGCACACGCACACGCACACGCACACGCACACGCACACACACACACACACACACACACACACACACACACACACACACGCACACGCACACGCGCACGCGCACGCGCACGCGCACACGCACACGCACACGCACACGCACACGCACACGCACACGCACACGCACACACACACACACTAATATCTGTGACATGAAACACTATGCGATGTATCACCTCACGGTGTTTCTCATATAATCTGGTTCTTTAACACTTTTACTGTCCGGTTTTCAGACACAATAGTAAGAAAATAGCATGGACCTGCATGCAATAAAGAAAATATTTTATTATTGCTACTTGAGTACTATCAGTATACTTCTAGTCTTTATAAGTCCCACTCATAAAGGAGTAACTGTTGTGGCTAAAAAAGTTGATAAGTATTTTGGTAACTCTCGCTGAAACCTATTAATTACAAAAAGACATTATTTCATCATACACATCGATTAATCTAATTATTTATGTGTGCTGAACATAGATCTCCTCCAAGGAATGCAGCAAAGCACGGTATTGAGCTACCTGCATCCATTCAATTTCTGTATGTCTTGCCAGGTCATCACTCCATCTAGTGGGGAGGCCATGTTCAGCAGTGGACTTGTAAAGTGCTCTTTATTCTGTTTGTGGATAATATTATGTATTATGTGATTAATGATATTATTCTTAATGAATGTTATACACTTTTTAACTATTAATTTTCTCTGTTTAACATAAAGTTACGACATAGGTGAATAAATGTTGTTTGGCATTAAATCCACCACTTATAACTGATTAGAGAGCTGACTAATTAAGTATCATACAATGAACTACTGTTTATAATTTTAAGTACATTTGCGCTTAAAATATAAAAAGTTCGATTCTGCTCATCAGCATAATACTGGTGCACCAAGAATTCGGTTCGGTGCAAATTTCTTTTGTGTGCCGTTGTAATCCAGTTTACAAATTAGTAATTTAAAATCTTTCAAAGCATGATGCTATATAGTGTTTCGTGTTAATGCAGAAATGTATCTCCGGTTTAAGTGAGACAAGTGACTTATTTTTTAATCTGTAGTTTTTCTCTACTTCATTTGAAAATATATAGATAATGAAAACATGAAAATGTATAAAGTTAATTACTAATTTGAGCCCCGCGGCAGATAATTATTATAATTCTATATTTTTTTGTACTGAAAAATAGATCTTTAAAAAATACTCCACTACTGTGAGTAGGTATACATGGGAAACACCATAGTTAATCTATTACACCCATGTCTAAAATTATTCTATTCTAATGATATCAGCAATTTTGTAATGTACTTTAACGTAAGTATATTTTTAATAAAATGCTCAACTTAGATTCTCTTAGCAATAATTAAAACATGAGCTTACATAATGTCCGTAGAAGGTACCGTAACATAGAAGGTAGATGTGATTTCAAATAAAATAGGCATTATACGTTATCAAGCACTAATATTTTCCAAGCAGTCGTTTTAGTATATTGATTTTCTAAATTTGAATAATAATATTAAAAAAAATAATACTCGATGACACTGAGGTCATCAGTATGAAAGAGATTGAACGTGCGATTCGAAGTTTGAAATGTGGTAAGGCTGCGGGACTAGACAGAGTTACTGCTGAAATGGTCAAGTATGGTGGGCCTCGCGTCTGGGACAGCTTTCATCTGCTGTGCAATTTGTGCTGGCGGATGGGGGATGTCCCGGATGATTGGCGATCCGCAGTCATTGTGCCTTTATATAAAGGTAAAGGTTCACATTTTGACTGCGGGTGCTATCGGGCGATCAGCTTGACCAGTTTAGCAAGTAAAGTTTACTCGAAGGTTTTGACACGTAGGATGCAAGAGAAATCGGAAAGATTTCTATGGGAGGCACAATGCGGATTTAGACCTGGAAGAGGATGCACGGATCAAATGTTTTCTCTCCGTATGATCACGGAAAAGCTTCTGGCTGTTAACCAGAAGATTTTCTGTGCTTTTGTGGATCTTGAGAAAGCATTTGATAAGGTTGTAAGGAAGAAAATGTGGGAACTGTTGCCGGGGTATGGTGTGGATGGCCGATTGCTAAGGGCTGTGCAGTCTCTTTACTGTGACTGTAAAGCCTGTGTGCGGGTAGGGCATGACCTGTCACCCATGTTTAGCGTCCAAACGGGCGTAAAACAGTGTTGTGTCATGTCTTCCTGGCTGTTCATACTGTATCTCGACAGCTGTTTACAAAAGCTGAAAGATAGCTGTTTGGGTGTGAAATTGGGTGACATAAAAGTAAATTGTCTGCTGTATGCTGATGATGCAGTGCTTATTGCACCATCAGAGGCAGAACTGCAGGCATTAGTCACGTGTATGAAAGAGGAATGTGAAATTAAAGGTCTCCGTTTGAATGCTAATAAAACTAAGGTTCTGGTATTTGAAAGGGACGAAGAGAGAACGAAGTGTGAAATATGGGTAAATCAGGAATGTCTAGAACAGGTAAATGAAATTGTATACTTGGGGAGTGCTTTTAGCCGGGATGGAAGATGTGATTTAGATGTGGACAGGCGTGTCGCTGCCGGGAACAAAGTCAATGGTGCCCTGACTGCGTTAGTCAAAAGGCAAGGCGTAGCGAAGAGTGCACGCCTTGCAATACATAACGCAGTGTTGGTACCGACTTTGTTATATGGCAGCGAAACCTGGGTATGCCAGAAGAAGCATAAAAGTAAGTTGAATGCAGTGGAGATGCGATCTCTTCGTAAAATGTGCGGCGTTACTATGGCCGACCGAAAGCGAAACGAAGAGATTCGCAATATGGCAGGTTTGAAAGATGACCTTGTCACAAAGATTGATAAGGGCGTGCTTCGGTGGTTTGGGCACGTTGAGCGAATGAGTGAAGACCGAATGGTGAAGAAAATATATAGCGCGAAAGTTAATATTAAAAGGTGTCGAGGTAGACCGAGACTAACTTTCGAAGACCATGTGAGCAAATTGCTCGAAGAGGGTAGGGTCAAGAGTACTCGGATACCTAGACGTGCATGTATGAAGAAGATAATGAATCTGAAAGAAGCGAAAGAGATATGTAAGGATCGTGACACTTGGCGATCTGTTCTCTCTGGCTACCCCGTCAGGGATTGTGCGTGAAGATAAGTAAGTAAGTAAGTAATATTAAAAATCTTGATGTATTTTACTAAATGCAATATTAAAGTCGGTACTTTGGTCAATGTTAATGACTAGGTCACTGCTTTTTACATGACGTTTTAAACCTTACGTAATGATTAACGTAAACCTAATGTAGTAACTCACCCGGCTGAGAGAATTGCGGAAGATTTTAAACACATACATACTTTAATACACATGCTGCTGCGAACAGATATCACCGTAACCAAACATTTATAAACATTCATCAATTCGATTATTCATTATTCATATAGATAGGCTTTACCCAATCATTGGCGTAGATGAAGGCTTACAATATTATATCATCATCATCATCATCGTTATCGTATATATATATATATGTGAAACAATTAATTTAAGAGTAATACTTCTTACACTGTAGTGTTGTAGTTTCCTGATTAATGTTTAATGGTGAACATAGTCGAAGGCTTTGGATAGGTCACAGAATTGGTCACAGAAAGCAACCTGTGAATTCTACCATGCATTGAAAATATATTTATTCTGCTCAGCACTAACATCATTTGTCGAGCGAACCCCTTATGAAACCGAATTGCTTTTTATTAGTAAATTATTTACATTTAAAAAATTGACATTTGATCAAGAATCTTTTTTTCAGAAATCTTACTAAGTGTTGGCAGTACATAAATTGGTTTAAAATTGGCAAGGTCTAATGTTCTATAAGATTTAAATAAAGGTATTGCTTTATTATGCTTCATTAAGTAGAGAACCATACCATATTCGATACTAGTATTAAAAAAAATAGCTAGTTGAGGCGCGATTATATCTATTAGAGACGCAATAACTTTAAAAGAAATCCCACACAGATCTGCAGTTTTCTTAATATAAATAATTTAAAAATATTTTAAAATATCTTTTGATGATATTTTATGAAATAGAAAATTCTTTTTACATGTGTTTACATTTTGTTTTAGTAAAGTGACTAAGTGGTTAAGATCGGAATATCAGTAAAATATTTTTCAAAAACCATTGTAACATCCTGATCTGATTCCGTTATTTTTTTGTTAAAATTTAACCGGTGGTTTGAATTGCGAGAGTTGGGTTTATCAGTTTCACTATTAATTATACTCCACGTCATTTTAATTTTATTAGAAGCCATCGTAACTTTGTTGAAGCACACTCTTTTAAATATATGCGAATATTTTTTTACATATTCCCTAAATTCGACGCAAGGGTTATATGATATTTCATGGTAGAGTTTATAAGCAGACTTCAACGCAAAACTAGGCACAAGAGAAAACAGTGAGCTGAAGGTAGGTAAATTTGAAATAGGGCAACGATGCCCAAGGGGCCAGCAGCAGCAGCACTTCATGGAGAAAGAGGGACTCTTTATGATAAACTATTTTTTTCAGAGCGGCCCCACAGATATTGGACTTTGTCGAGTCCCGACGGTTCGACAAAAAATGAGATTGACTTTATTATGACGACCAAACGACAACTGTTCAGTACTATCTTAGTGATTGCGAGGGTAAAAACCGGCAGCGATCACCGAATCGTTAGAGGCACACTGAACCTAAACGTTAAGTCAGAGAGGTGTCGTCTAATGAAGTCAACGCTCCGTCCCCCTCTTGCTCTAATCCAAAGATCCGACACCTTTCAGGTCGAGTTACAAAACTATTTTCAGTGCCTACAAGATTGCAGTGCAGTGGACGATATAAATGACAAGCTCGTGGAAACTTTCCATGCGGTCGGAGCTAAGTTTTACAAGACTCGTCGCAAAAGAACAAAAAGCCTCTCCGATCACACTCTTAATCTCATGGCTGTTAGACGGGAAATGAAGCTACAGTTTTCAGTAGATTCGACAGCATACATCCAACTGAACAGACATATCTCCCAAAGCATGCGACGGGACTTACGCAACTTTAATAATGCTCGTATTGCAGAAGCGATCGAGTGGAATCAGGGCTCCAATGTCTTTTCTAGATATCTGTCTGCCAGAAAGAGCCAACTTTCGAAGCTAAAGACCAAGTGTGGAAGCGTCGTTTCCGAAACATCTGAGATTTTCAGTGAGATTTAAAGATTCTATGGGCAGCTCTACACATCATCGTTGAAGCCATAGGCATGTGTGAGTAACAATCCAAAAGCAAGTCTTATCCGACATTATTCCAATGATACTTCGGAATCAGTCTGAGCGAGATTAGAATAGCTCTCAGGCACCTTAGAAACGGCAAGGCCCGAGTCCGGGATAGAATTATAGCGGAGCTTCTAAAAGCGGGTCGAAAACTGGCACTTGAAGTCCTTCAGAAGCTCTTCAATTCCGTCCTCCATGGTGGCACTACACCGGAGGCGTGGAGCATAAGTGCGATGGTCTTGTTCTTCACAAAAGGTGACAACGCTTTCTTGAAGAACTACAGACCTATTCTGCTTCTTCGTCATTACAAATCGTCTCGCATGCAGACTCGACGACTTACAGCCTCCCGAACAAGCCGGTTTTTAAAAAGGTTTTGGCACCATAGACCACATACATACCCTTCAGCAAATTGTATAGAAGTCTGAGGAGTACAAGTTTGTACAGTAGGGCTTCGTTGGCTATCCGAGTACAGAACCAAAATACGAAACCTATCCAACTGCAGAGAGGTGTAAGACAGGGTGACGTTATGTCAACAAAACTCTTCACCGCTGCATTGGAAGACGTTTTCAAGCTACTGGACTGGAAATGATACGATAATAATATCACCGGCGAATACATCACTCACCTTCTATTTGCCGACGATATACTCCTTAGGGCATAATCGTTGAAGGACCTAAGCACTATGCTCAAGGACCTCAATAGGATAGACTCCTAACGGATAGGTCTTAAGATGAACATGAACAAAACAAAGATCATGTACAACGTACATGTCACACCTATGCCGGTAGTTGTTGGGAGCACTGAGCTCGAATTTGTTGACGAGTATACCAGAGACAATGAGTCCCCCCACTAGATGAAGTAACGACCTGGTAAGTCATGCTGGAAGTCGATGTATGCAGGTGGCTCTGGACGATGGTTTGTGGCATTTCTTTGGGGAGGTCTATGTTCAGCAGTGGACTTGTGAAGGGCTGTAATGATGATGATGATGACTACTAAGTCGCGGACAAAATCTATTATTTTTCGAATGGTTTTGTTCGCGGACAAAGAAACTAATTTAAAAATACTTATTTCGTCACGCGCCCATACGTGCATGCGTGCGTGCATGAGTACGTATATATCTGTGTCTGTGTTTGTTGTCTCTCTCTGTGTCTGTGTCTGTGCCTGTATCTTTGTAAAGCAAAAGAAAAACAAAACAGATGAGATATGAATGGGTGCCAGCTCCATAGCAGTTGCAAGAACGTTGTCCATTTCTATAGATTTCATGATTTAAGTAACTCCTCGAAAAGTGGCAACTTTGGCCACATAATAAATAATAGTGCCGGCTTACTTTGGAAAGTAATGTTCACATTTTATCATACATTATACAAAATGATCGTATGACGTTGCTATGATGTGATAGTTCATAATATGATATTGTAAACCACTGCTTGATACAAAAGTACTGCAAGTAAGCAATGCACTATTCAATAGTCAATGCGCTAAGCGCTATCGCTATGGAAGTAAAAGTACTGAGTTAATAAATGAAATATTATATTATCGTATAAAAACTTATCATTTTCCAAGATGCTAAGTTACTATGGACAGACATAATATTATAATGGACCTTCCATTGGATCACTGATAGGAAATTTAATCGAAAATAATGCGGAATTTTCTTTACTGTCTGTTTTCTTTTAAATTTATTATTTATTCAACCTTCAGTTATTTGTAAATCATTTTGAAAAGTAAATTTTTATAACTGATGTCCTGTTGTACAGGAATATATTTTATATTCAAATAATTACAACCATTCATTACTTTGAATAAATTTGGATTACATTAACATTATGTACGCTTGTCAGTGCTTTCATTTACATATTAAATTACGTTTGCGGTCTGAACCATGGAAATATAAAAAAAAGCCCTCAGAAGGATTTGTGTATGTTTGGAAAAGACGTATTTACACTTTTTATTGCTACTTAAATTATAAAATTATTTTATTAATTTATTTGAAACAAAGGCTCTCTTCTCGCCCCCACTAGATGGAGTGATGACACAATTAGACGCAGTGACAGCCTATTGTTCAAAAGTGGACTTGTTGATTGGCTACCAGACGTGAACATTAAGGTATTTAGCCTTGGTATCTCATGCACACCAGTGAAATGTTACAGGTATAACAAAAAAAAAAATAACTACGTTTCTTAATCAAAGTGGACAAAGCTTAAAAGTTTAAACTCTTGATAGAGGCGTACTGCAACCATGTTATAACAAACTGCATTTATTATACATATAATGTTTTACTTGTTAATATTTCAATAATTCTGTCTAAAGCCTATTAAGAGTGCTAGAAAATCTGCAAAACAACTAGTTGCTACGCTTGACAGGTGGTTTGAAAATTGCATTTTTTAATATTTTGTGATGTTGTCCCCCAGTTTCATTTCTTAAAAATCCTATATCCTATTACATTACGTATAGGATTCGATAGGTCGATTACATAACCACTCTTTAAATAAAATAAATTAATAGGTGTTATAAAACTTCATACAATGTAATTAGTTTCTCAGCTTTGCTTTTGACGCTTAAAGCAGTCCCCTACTTTGGCATCGTATAATAAATAAAAATCAGAGGCAGTCATAAGGACTGTCGACAGAAGCGAAAACTCAATGATATATGCGTATACATGTACACAGATCGCTATACTCTATAGACGCATGTTGAGGTCATCGGTGGTGTGAACCCATAAGTTTTTCCCTTACAAAATCGCTCAACGCGGCTAAAGAAGTTTTTACTTCAAAAATTGTTTTGTTTTATGTGTCGGTATTTTGCAATCACGTTCTTACATGATAAATTTATATAAGTAATTTTTGTTTATTTATATTTATTTAAGAAAGTAATGATTTTACCTATACTATACTCTTAATTATAGACATAAAATATTTAAGCAAATAAAATTCAAGCGCTTTCAACTCACATGAATCAGTTTACAAAAGCGGTGCCTGCGAACACCACCACTGTGACTGTAATACTCTATTGTTGAAGCTTGTGCTCAGTGCTGAGTCTTTTGTGTCATAAATTTACACTTATTCAATATTATTTTGGATATATCATAGAGAGAATTAACGTTGTTGTTTAAGTAAATTTATTTCTAAAATGCATAAGTTACTTCTATGTAATTGCCGCGTAGCTTTGAAGTAATTGTTAATATTAAGAGAATCCGAATAATAATAATAATGTTCTCCAGACTGAATTTCGGTCACAGCGGCGAGCCGCAATGGAGACTAGCCATCGGCGCAAGACACGATAATAGTGCCCAAGTGTATGCACAAGCACAGGTGCACTCGCTATTCACTCTCACCGACTTCACGTAAACCGACTTTACGTGCTTTTGTGGTTTGTCTGTTGCGCTCCGAATCTACAATATGAAAGACGTTTCACTTTAAAAATAAAAATAAGGAAAGTTTTCCGGTGACCCGCGTTGTATAGCGTTCTATAAAATTTTCATTATACTTTTGTTGCTAGAATGTTAAAGTATTATTGCTTATGGATGGATTATGGATTAGGATATATTCAAACAGGAAACACAAGTAAGTGGCTAATCATAACAAATATTATTTCAACTAATTAGGCGTACGTACGAATTTTATTTCTTACTTTCATTATTAAAGAGTGTAGAACTATCAACTTCAGTAAAAGTTTTGTTACTGTACGTCATCATCATCATCATCATTACAGCCCTTCACAAGTCCACTGCTGAACATAGGCCTCCCCCAAAGAATGCCACAAATCACGGTCCTGAGCCACCTGCATCCATTGACTTCCTGCATATCTTACCAGGTCGTCACTCCATCTAGTGGGGGGACGCCCTACACTTCGCCTGCCGGTACGAGGCTGCCACTGGAGAACCTTTCTTCCCCACCGGTTGTCGGTTCTTCGAGCTATATGGCCGGCCCATTGCCACTTCAGCTTACTAATCCGTTGGGCTATCCTTACTGTACGTATATTCAGGTAATGTAATTATAACATTGCGTTTCAGCAAAAATTAATAACTTTTTCCTTTTATTACTTGTAACACAAATCATTCTTAATAAAGTTTCAGTGAAGTTTTCTCCAACTAAAGATCCGTTAACTTTCTTATAACTATAATGACAAAAGCGTTAAATATTTTACAGGTGGTTATTAGAATGCATCACTATAATTATTATCTTTTCTACTCCTTTTTTTCTCAAGATTTTCTAAGATCTTAGTTTTTAAGAAATGCTCACGGGCCTAAGCCAAGTGCGCGTCCCTTTGGGAATCAAAATTTGAGGTGTCTTCTTGCAAAAATTTTCGGACTATACGACAAGTGTTGAGGATGGCTGCTTTTTGCATGGTAATATAACTATTTTCAGGAAGATCTAATAGTTTAAGGGAGTGGGGCAAACATTTCGGGATCACACCAGTACTGGAGAGCACCAGCAGCACAATGTATACTTTGTTCATTTTCCAGATTCTAGTTACTTCTTCTTTTAGTTCTGTGTATTTAAGAATTTTTTCAGTAATGGTTTTTTGTAGATTATGGGTATTTGGGATTGCTATATCAATTAGGTATACTATTTTATTTAATTTTTCAATTAAAGTTATATCCGGTCTATTGTAATGAATCGTTTTATCGGTAAGAATAGCTCTATCAAAGTACATTCTGTGACTGTCGCTCTCCAGAACAGGTTTAGGGATATATTGATAGTATGGCAATAGTAGTTGGTTCGGGATTAAATTGTATTTATTTGCAAGCTTTTGATGAACGTAATTAGCAACCTGGTTATGCCGGTGGGTGTAATCAGTTTGTGCTAGGCTAGAACAAGCACTGGTGATATGTTGTATAGTTTCGGGTTGGCGGTGACATTTTCTACAGCTATCGTTCTGCATGTTTGGGTCTTTTAATATATATTTTTTATAGTTTCTTGTATTGATTACTTGATCCTGAATAGCAATAAGAAACCTTCAGTTTCAGGAAAAGGAGAACCTAGTTTTAACCATTTATTTGAAGCCAGTAAGTCGACGTGGGGTTGTTCTAAATCGTGTGCATGTCTATCATGTAATTCTTTACTACGCCACTTTGATAGCTTTTCTTTTTCATGGTCAATTACTGTAGTAGATCTATTGTCTTGTTTACTTAAATTAAGAGGGGTATAATTGATATCGGATTCAATAACTGCTTTATGTAACGGGCTGTTAGCTGATTTTTCATAATAGAAAGTTTGCAAGTTTTTGATTTGCCCTTTCCATAGCCTTTTAAGATCGATCAGACTCCTACCCCCTATGGCTCTCTTTATCGTAAGTCGTTCAATTGCTGATTTAGGATGCAAATATTTGTGTTTAGTAATTTAGTCCTAGTTTTGATTTCCAGATTTCGTATATCTGTGGATGACCATTTAATAACTCCGAAAGAATAGGTAAGTATTGGGATGGCAAAAGTGTTAATAGCTTTGAATAAATTTCTAGAATTAAGTTGCTTTTTACAAATTAGATTCAACCTGCGGAAATATTCATTACTGAGGTCCTTTTTAATAGCAGTATGGTCTATACATCTTCCTTCACGTAAACCTAGATATTTATATGTATCATTTTAGTCCATCAATGTAAACATAATTATTATTATTATTATTATGGGGTATTTGTATAGTTTTCTCATCTGGTTGGGCTGTTTAAATATATAATTGTAAATGAAAATTATAAACTAACATAAATATCAATAAAATAAAATAAATACATAAAAATTACATAAATATATAAAAACCCAACCAGATGGAAGCCCTCGGCAGGGGAGACCAAACGGCCGAGGGTTAGGGAGAAAGGGAAAGAAACCGGCGGACGATGCGGGCGGTATTGAGGAGCACCGCCTTCTGCATGTGAGCTTGGAGCGATCCGTCACGGAGTCCCAGTCGCCTCAGATGACCCGAGAGGCTGACTGGGATTAACCCGTTCGCAGAGACGACCACAGGAATAATTTCGGCCGGCAGACCACCCCACATGTGGGTCACCTCGTGAGCCAGGTCCAGATATTTTGTCAACTTATCTGTTTCGGCTTTTACGAGGTTCTCGTCATAAGGAATGGTAATGTCGACCAAAAATATCCTTGACTGTGCCCGGTCCATCAGCACAATATCAGGCTTATTCGCAAGAATAGTCCTGTCCGTGATGATGGCCCGGTCCCAGTAGAGCCTGGCGCGGTCATTTTCGAGCACAGCTTCCGGCAAGTAATTATAATATGGCAGTTTCCGATCCACGAGACCGTATTTCAGAGCGAGCTCCTGGTGTAGAATCCTGGCTACTAGGTTGTGTCTGTGCAAATACTCAGAGTTAGAAAGCGCCGAACAACCGGAGATGACATGCCTAAGTGACTCACCGGGATGGCGACAAGCTCGACAGATGTCGACGGCGCCATCCTTTAGGATGTATTTCCGATAGTTGTTGGTCTTAATAACCTGATCCTGTATCACACAGACAAAACCCACGGTTTCCCCAAAGAGGTCACCGAAACGTAGCCAGTGGAGGGAGGCGACTGTGTCTACGCAAGGCTCATGTAGAGCCTTGTAGAACCTCCCATGGAGCTCCTTCTCCTTCCATACGGTCTCCCGGTCGGAAATGCTCTGTACTGCCGGGTCTTGCCATTGCTCGTTGGCTAAGGATAAAGGGGTAAGTCCTTTATCACAAGAAATAACGTCCCTATAGAATGGATCATCCGCTCTCGTCAGAAAGTAATTACGGAGGCTGCACACTTCGCGATTATGCATGGTAAGCGCGCTTAAAAAGCCGCGCCCACCATGCTTCCGCCGCAAGTACAGCCTCATTACTGACGATCTCGGATGATGCAACCTGTGGGACGTCATATAGTATCAATCACAAGTGATGTATAGTGCGGACTTTTCTGTCCAGAGCGTTCAGTTCGGTCAGAGTCCACCTGAGCATGCCAAAGGTATACATGAGAACAGGCATGATCCAACCGTTATATGCATGTGTCTTATTAACGCCCGACAAAAGACTGTTAAGCACTTTTGTCAAGCGTGCATAAAACACACCGCAAACTGACCGTTTCATGTCCGCCTCATCGATACCTATGTTCTGTGACATACCCAGGTATCGGTATGTTTCAGCCTCGGATAGGGTCTTTATGTTGACGGGCATAGATAAGTCTATGCCCTCAGAGTTAGCAACCCTACCCCTTTCGACATGGAGGACCGCACACTTATCCGTCCCCAGCTCCATTCTAATAGAATTGCTAAAATCACAAGTGATGTTTAGCAATTCCATAAGATAAGAGCGACTGGAGGCGAATAACTTGAGATCATCCATATAGAAAAGGTGGGTCACTTTTGTACCTCCTCTCCGAAGCTGAAATCCCCTCCCGGAACCCTCCAGTAAGGTACTAAGAGGGTTCAGAGAGAGGCAGAACCAGATTGGACTCAGACAATCGCCCTGGAAGATACCTCTTCTTATCCTTATTTGGTTCTCCGCAGCCGTCATCCGCTCGCCTACATGACAAAGGATCGTACTCCACTGCCCCATACACTGCCCAAGGAAGTCTCGAACTGTACAGTCAACCTTGTACAGCTCGAGGACCCTCTTCAGCCATGTATGAGGCACCGAGTCGAATGCCTTTTTGTAGTCTATCCAGGCGGCGGAGAGGTTCCGACGGTTGCGTTTAACCACCTTGCCAATGACCGCAAAAAAGAGGAGTGGTTCCTTGGTTCCACGACCGTCGCCCCGACATCCATTTTGAGCGCGCGACATCATCTGATTTGAGTTCAGGTGACGAGTGATTCTCGCGCTCAAAATGGATGTCAGTGTCTTGTATATGGTAGGTAGACACGTTATGGGGCGGTATTTGCTCGGGTCTGTGGAATCTCGGTCTTTAGGAACCAAATGAGTGATCCCAGTAGTGAAGAGGCTCGGGAGCGACTTTTGGTCGAGAGCCTCTTGAAACTGTCGGGCGAGAACAGCGTGACACACCATGAACCCCTTCAGCCAGTAGTGATGCAGTCCGTCGAGTCCCGGAGTTTTCCAGTTCGGAGCCCTACGGACCGCCTCAGCTACGTCATCCGGCGTAATGATGACGGGGTCCATGGGCGTAACATTCGTACACTGACTCGCCACATCTTCCGTCCAAGGGCCCTCACTGTGGTTTACGGGCTCTGACCACAGGCCACGCCAGAATGCGATAGTGTCGGCCTGATTCGGTGCTGGGCCCGTTCCACGTACCATTGGTCGCTCCAATGATTCATAGAGCCTCTTCTAATCACTCTGGAAGAGACGATTCTGGTTGAACGGTGTCGACCTCTCGGTATATCGCCGAATCCGCTTCCCCCAAGCAGCGATTCTCTGCTTCAGGTCGTCTATGCGCTCCGTCAGTTTTTGCGTTATATCCGGCTGGGACAAACTGATATTTGTCCCAGCAAACGTCATCCTGACGGTGCGCACAATTCTCGGCCTATTATTGCCCGACCTGAAGCTTATCAGCCTGCCGATGAGGGCCCTTGCCTTTGCAAAACGGTCCTCAATCCTTCTTCTCCAGGCTGGGATGGCGCTACTTTGTCTAGTAGCGCGTCCAGCCTTGGGAAGTTTGGCGCCAATAATACGGCAAACTGCCAGTGCGGCGCCAAAAAGAGTTGAGTCCGTCTCGCAAAGGTCCCGGCTGGCTTCCAAATAGGTCACCAGCATTGGGTTGAGAGCCCTCACGACAGCCCGATTCCGCTTGCTTAGGGGTATACGGGGAAGTCGCGGTCGATTCTCGATAGGCGTACTGCGCGTTTCCCTAATCGCCTCTTCCACTATGCTCCTCATTTGCTCTAGTTCTGTGGCGACTATTCCATCGTCGCCTGAGTCAACTACAAGGAGATCTACGGCGGCATCTACATGTGCGTGTTGCTCTGCAACTCGTAGAGCCGCATCTCCGGTCGTAGCATTTTCATTCGACAAAGGAATAGCCTCACGTCGTAGCCGTTCGAATTCGGCGTCATCAAATATTTTTGAGCGCATGATGTACCGAACTCGGTCTGCCAGGTTTTGCTCAGTAACAGTAATAGATGGCTCCAGCTCAGCAAATAGTCGGTGCATCCTAGCCCGATACCCAAAACCTCCAATTTCTCTCCCTTTCGCCCCAAATTACGCCCGCAATGCATTTTTATTCATTTGCATTGACCAACGCATGCGGCGTACTCCACCAGTGGCGGATGCTGATTGCTGGGCCAACGAAGACCCTGCCAACACCAAGCCAGCTGGTGGGGATGATGGATGCGAGGGGCTGCTGGGTGATCGTGCAGCACCTCGCGGTCGACTGGCGATTCGCATGCTGCCGCGTCCAGCACCAGCTCCAGACGCGCCCTGGCGACCTCCAGGCAGCGGCCCTTTGCGCGTATTTCTTAAATCCATCATCCATGAATTGGGCGTCAGTTAACGGGAGACGCCCAGACCCGGCACCGTTTCATGGTGAGGCCATGTGCACAATCGGGCCTTTGCACCTCCAATTTTGCCGAGGCACGGCGCTAACACCTCTTAGCAAGGTGCTGACTGACTGCGCTGACGTAGCAGTTTTGTCACATAACCGTTACGTCAGCGGGCGATGGGGTCGTCACTTCCCTACGCCATATTATTATTATTTGGGGCATCTATATAGTTTACTCATCTAGTTGGGCTGTATAAATATATAATTGTAAATGAAAATGACAAACATACATAAATATCAACAAAATAAAATAAATGCATAAAAAATACATAAATAAATAAAAACCCAACCAGATGGAAGCCCTCGGCAGGGGAGACCAAACGGCCGAGGGTTAGGGGGAAAGGGAAAGAAACCGGCGGACGATGCGGGCGGTATCGAGGAGCACCGCCTTCTGCATTTGAGCTTGGAGCGGTCCGTCACGGAGTCCCAGTCGCCTCAGATGACCCGAGAGGCTGACTGGGATTAACCCGTTCGCAGAAACGACTACAGGTATAATTTAGGCCGGCAGTCCACCCCACATGTCGGTCACCTCGTGAGCCAGGTCCAGATATTTTGTTCGCTTATCTGTTTCGGCTTTCACGAGGTTCTCGTCATACGGAATGGTAATGTCGACCAAAAATATCCTTGACTGTGCCCGGTCCATCAGCACAATATCAGGCTTATTCGCAAGAATGGTCCTGTCTGTGATGATGGCCCGGTCCCAGTAGAGCCTGGCGCGGTCATTTTCGAGCACGGCTTCCGGCATGTACTTATAATAAGGCAGTTTCCGATCCACGAGACCGTATTTCAGAGCGAGCTCCTGGTGTAGAATCCTGGCTACTAGGTTGTGCCTATGCAAGTACTCAGAGTTACGAGTAGAAAGCGCCAAACAACCGGAGATGACATGCCTAAGTGATTCACCAGGATGGCGACAAGCTGGACAAATGGCGACGGTGCCATCCCTTAGGATGTTGTATCTCCGATAGTTGTTGGTCTTAATAACCTGATCCTGTATTGCACAGACAAAACCCTCGGTTTCCCCGAAGAGGTTACCAAAACGTAGCCAGTGGAGGGAGGCAACTGTATCTACGAAAGGCTCATGTAGCGTTCCGTAGATACAGTTACGTACGTACAGGCAGTACAGAGCATTTTCGATCGGTCTCCCGGTCGAAAATGCTCTGTACTGCCGGGTCTTGCCATTGCTCGTTGGCTAAGGATAGAGGGTAAGTCCTTTATCACAAAAAATAACGTCCCTATAGAATGGATCATCCGCTCTCGACAGAAAATAATTACGGAGGCTGCACACTTCGCGATAATGCAGGGTAAGCGCGCTTAAAAAGCCGCGCCCACCATGCTTCCGCGGCAAGTACAGCCTCATTACCGACGATCGTTATTATTATTATTTTTCTTTTTTTTCTCCTTTTGGGTTTACAACTCTTAGATCGGCTTTTAGCAAGATGCAAAGAGGTTGTGTTTTGTAGGGCAAGATGCTTTATTATTATTATTATTATTTTTTTCTTTTCTCTTTTTTTTCTCCATGTAGGGTATTATGATGATACGGGCTTTAAGCCAAGTAGTCATCATTTGCTGGTATTATTAATGTATTATCCAGAGCAGTTTCTGGGATTTGTAAAAATTTTCGCACTAAGCGACATGTATTTAAAATAACTGCTTTTTGCATTTTAATATATAAATTTGAGGGTAAATCTAATAACTTAAGGCAGTGATGCAAATATTTTGGTATTAATCCTGTAGCTGAGAGTACAATTGGGACGATGAAAACTTTATTTAATTTCCATATTCTTTTTATTTCTTCGCTCAGTTCGTTATATTTACTAATCTTTTCGGCTATTGTTTTTTGAATATTATGCGTATTTGGTACAGCTATGTCAATTAGAAAGTAAGTAGTAATAAGAAAAATTATTATTATTATTATTATCACTTTCATTAGCGCTCCTTTTCGGGGTTTTAGATGCGGCATCGGCTGATCGCAAGATCCCGCCCTTTATTCCTTAAATTGAGAGGTGGCGACGTACGATCGCTGTCGTATCCAAGATTACGGCTTTTTGTATTTTGTTCCTCACCCTCACTGAGATACCTAGCTTCGCTAAGTTCTCAGTAAGGGATTTAGGAACAATTCCCGTGGTGGAGAGAATCAGCGGGATAATATGGACCTGCTGCTGCCGCCTTAACTGTCGTATTTCTTCAGCCAGCCGCTGGTATTTAACCATCTTTTCAGTGGTGTATTTCTGCACATTGTGCGAATTTGGAATACCAATATCCAACAACCATGTCCGCTTCTCCTCTTTTTCTACTAATATTAATTATTATTATTGTGATAGGGAAAACATTTCTGTTTCTTAGCTCTTTGGCTAGTTTTTACTGCACATACGGGCCGAAGCCAAGTAAATGCAGCATGGAGTGAGTATTTATGTAGGTTATGTGTTCTGGGTAACTATTTCATTTTCTTCCAATTGCATGAATTTTCTTACAATTCGACAGGTATTTAAAATTGCGGCTTTTTGGAGTATAATATATGTTGAGTCTTTCAGGTCTATTAATTTGAGGCTATGGTGGAGATGGTTGGGTATAACGCCCGTGGTGGAGACGACTATGGGTACTATATAAACTTTATTTTGTCTCCAAATTCTGGTCACTTCTTCTTTAAGCTCTGCATATTTGCTTATCTTCTCGCCTATTGTTTTTGTAAGTTATGTGTGTTGGGTATTGCAATATCTATTAGGTAGGTTATTTTACTTACTTTATCGTGTAGTGTTATGTCTGGTCTATTATAGTGAATGGTCCTATAGGTAAGTATTGCGCGGTCGTAGTAGAGTTTGTGTGTAGGATTTTCTAAAACTGTGTGTGGCGTATATTTGTAGTAGGGTGTGTTTGTGTCTTGTATAAGTTTATGTTTGAGTGCTAGTTTTTGATGAATGATGTTTGCTACTTGGTTGTGTTTGTGAGTGTAGTCTGTCTGTGTGAGAGTTGTACATGCCCCTGTTATGTGTTGTATTGTCTCTGGTTGGGTGAAGCACTTACGGCATTTGTCGTTGGTTACTGTGGGGTCTTTAATGACATATTTCCTGTAGTTTTTAGTGTTGATGATCTGGTCTTGTATAGCGATGATAAACCCTTCAGTTTCCGGGAATAGGTTGCCAATTTTAAGCCATTTATTTGATGCTACTGAATCTACATGTGGTTGTTCCAGGTCATGTGGGTGTCGTCCGTGTAGGACTTTCTTTTTCCAGTCCTCTAACTTTTGTTTTTGTGGGTCATTAGTGTTATTGTGTTGTGTATCTGTTTGTTCATTTAGGTTAAGTGGAGTGTAGTTAAAATCATTTAGGGCTACGGCTTTATGGATATCACTAGTGTGAGATTTATTGTGAAAGAATGTTTTGAGGCTATTAATTTGTTTCTGCCAAAGGTGATGAATGTCTATTAGGCCTCTCCCTCCATTTTGTCGTTTTATTGTGAGTCTTTCTATTGCGGATTTAGGGTGTAAATTATTGTGTTTTGTAAGTGTGGTGCGTGTGGTTCTTTCTATTTGCTGGATGTCAGTTTTAGACCATTTAATCACTCCAAACGAGTAGGTTAATATTGGGATCACGTAGCTATTTAATGCTTTAATTAGATGTTTTCCAGCGAGATGTGTTTTGCATACTGCGGTTACTCTCCGTTTATATTCCGTATTCAGTGTGTGTTTAATTGCTGTATGGTCTAGTCCTTTGAGTTGTTTGTATCCTAAATATTTATATAGATCTTTCGGTTCCATAGCAGTGATTGTATCAGTAGTGTTAATTGTATAGTCGCCTGGTTTTATTTTGCCTCTTATTATGTGTAGTGTTTTGCATTTATCTAGTCCAAACTGCATGTTGATGTCTTTACTAAATTCTGTTATAGTGTCTATTAATTTTTTCATTTCTTTTTCTGTTTTTGAGTATAATTTAATGTCATCCATATATATGAGGTGTGAGATAGTGATATCTTCTGTGGTGTTGTGTTTGAGTCTATATCCGGCTTCGCACTGATGCAGTAGGTGAGATAGAGGGTTCAGTGCGAGGCAGAACCATAGAGGACTCAGGGAGTCACCTTGATAAATACCTTTCCTAATAAATATCTGCCGAGTTCTTACGATATTGTCGTGGTAATTCAATTGGAGTGTAGTTTTCCAGCGGGACATGATATGATGTAAGAAGTCTATTATTTTTGGGTTTATTTTGTATATTCGTAATACTTGAATTAACCAAGAGTGTGGAATACTATCAAAAGCTTTTTTGTAATCTATGTAGGTACAATGAAGGTTTCTATTTTTTGTGGCAGCATGTTTGTGGACTATTGAATCTATAACTTCTTAACTTCTCAACGCCCATATATCGAACAAGACATACCAAATTGTTCTCCAACTGCCACTTTCATACAAAATATAGCAAAAACTCACCAATAAATCGGATGTGTTGTACTTATAACCAATTTTTTGCAAACATTGATATTTTTACGAAAAAGAGAGAAACCTTTAAAACTGAAGTATGCAAAAAACTTTTTAATAGTTATTTATAATTAAGGTATTGAACACACACACACACACACACACACACACACCGATAAGCGTCGCTCTTTCTTTTTAATTATGTATAGATAACATAGGAAAACCTGTAATAAGGCTTATGTTAAGCTAATTCAATCGGATGTAATCTTTTTTTTTTAAAGCTGTTGGTTTTCTAAATAAATAAATAAAAAAAAAAAAAAAAAAAAATAAATAAAAATAAATAATTAATTGTTCCTTGCACCCCATGTGGCCTCGTCTGCACCCTTTTTGTTCTTCCGCTATTATGTTGTGGTTTTCTATGTGTTTATTGATTTTAGCAGTGATTACTGAGGTTAGGATCTTGTATATTGTCGGTAGGCAAGTAATTGGTCTGTATTGGGACGGTTGTGGAGAGTATTGAGACTTCGGTAACATGTAAGTTATTCCTGTTGCAATAAATTCAGGTACATTTTGTTGTCCTAAAATTATGTCTGTTAAGTTTTTAGCGATAATTTTGTGTAATGAGTCTAGTTTTTTGTACCAGTAATTATGAACTTTATCAATGCCAGGGGATTTCCAGTTGTGTAGTTTTGCTGTAATACTATTTATATCAGATTCAGATATCTCTATGAATTCCATTTCTTCTAGTGCGCTCCACTTAGATTCTTCATCTGCTATCCAACCAGCTTTATCATTATGCTGCACTTGTTCTTCCCATACACTTGACCAGAATGTTTCCAATTGTTCTGATGTTGGTAGTTCGGTGTTGGTGTCAGTTGTTACGTCTATTTGTGGTTTCTGTAAATTTCTATAAAAGTGCTTTTCGTTAGTAGCAAACATGGCGTTATCATTTTTGCGTTCTTGTGCCTTCTTGTATCTTCTCATCCTATGGACTTTTAGCGCGAGCTTCTGTTTTAAAGTATCTAAGAATTCTTCGGGTTTTCTATTGTCGTTTTCATGTCTCGTGTGGGTGGCCATGTTTTTAAATATTGCCTCGACTCTTTTGACTACTTTGTTAGATCTGTTATTGTTGATATATTGTGTTAGTCTACCGCAATCAGCTCGCAATTTTTCTATATCTCTTTCGAGTCTCTGTTGCCAAGCTGGTTTGCTTATGACTTTTGATCTTGTGCTACCTGTGTATTCTGTTATTTTATAATTAAGTTCTTCAGAAATGACTAACGCTGTGCAATATATCAATGTGTGTACATCTAGAAGTTGTGTGTCTTCGGATATATATTGGTTTAGTATGATACGATTAAATAAATGTACAAGGTAAGAGAGTTTTGGGGTGTATTTAAGCTTGGGTAGTTTTGGGCGAGCTGCTGGATCCATACCTGAATATTGAATTAGAGCGGTTTTCAGTTTGTCGTGTATTTCTTGGATGTACGTTTCTGATAACTGATTTTGATCGAGATTTCCTAAAGTCTCAATATCATTTTCTATCATTAGGGTTATGCTCTCGGTTTGTGTGGATATGTTCGATCTATGTATACTTTGTGAGTATGCTTGTGATTGATTGTAAGATTGAGATTGTGTGTTATGTTGCATTTGAGAGAGTGATTGTGTTGGTATTTGTAGAGCATTTTCATTTGGTGTATGCGTTTCTGGAATAGGATTTTGGTTTAAATCTTGCAACTGTGCACGTACTTCTTCTTTTAGCTGATCTATTACTTCTTGAGGTAAAAGTTTATTTCTTACTATTGTCCTTCTTTGATCGGAAATACGTTGTTCTGTAACACTTATTTCTGGGTATTGTCTTGTAAAACGTTCATGCAATTGCTGTCTGTATGTGGTCATGTCAGTCTCTAATTTGGTGATGTGGAAGTAGGTTCGCATGATAAATATGTTTACTTCCTTACTCCATCTCATGCGAACTCTTGCTTTTCCAGCCTTGGTGGACGCGGGTAAGAAGGTAGATACCCCCCGTGCAGCATTCAAGGTCGAAGTGGGTGGAACTGTATTTAAACTAATGATGGAGGATGATGAAAGTGTTGGTGACGATGGTATGGATGGTCTTGAGGGTGTGTATGATACTGTGCTTGTACTATACTGTTCTACAGGAGTGTCCGTCCTGTCCGTCAGTCTGTCACCATCGTCAATGATTTCGGCTGTAGCATCTTTGTCGGTGGGAGCCCGCCTGTTCAACTCCTCACCGCTGACGGTTCGCATGCTGAGACACCCAGCGTCAGCTCCAGGTGCGCCCCGGCGATCGCCCCCGGGCAGCGGCCCTATACGTTTACTTTTAGAACGAGTCTCCATTTTTTTATGGGTTTCCAGAGCCACGTTAGCCACGCCAGTAATTTCTCATTCGTGTGTCCGCCCCCCACGTGATTAGATGGTCAATCAGGACGTGTGGTTGTTTAGGGGGCAAGTTAGTTATTATTATTATTATAATTATTATTATTAGTATTATAATTATTATTAATTATTATTATTTATTATTATTATTAATTTTATTATTCTAGGAGCTAGACGATAAAATATTAATTTCTTTCACATGATGTTATATGAAAGCTTTGGCCCATAGAAACACATCTATCATTGATTAAGAATCAATATATAGATGCGTTGTTACCTTATTGACTAAGATACTTTGGCCTTTAAAAGAGTCTTTGATTCTCTACACTCAAAATACGGAACAGCAATATAAAGCTGTTGGAACAAAGTTCTTTATCGGATGGTACGGGTTTGGCGGATGGGAGCTAGGCGACAAATAGTGTAAGATTTTTTCGTCACTACCCCTTGTGTCATAGTGTAGACGGGCTTGGTGGCGAAATAAGGAAGTGAGATGGAATAATATCCATCTCCCTCATACTTTTTCTTATCATGCCATGTAAGAAATATTATTTTATTTCAAATGAAGCTTCATTTTAATAGACACTAGTAATTCATATATTTGACTTTGTTATTCAATAATATAATACCTACGTTTATCAATAATAAATAATAATAACTTCGTTCCAACTGAGTGTTCCACGACACTCTAGATTTTGTTTCTCATTTTACACTATTGTTATGTAAGAGTGTGGTTCTTCCCTGGTCGAGCCGACCCACTGAAGACAATAAAACAGTGTGACTATATAATAAATAACACGCTAAATTATGCCCTCCAATATGTAGTAGTGAAATCCATCCTAAATGAAGCTAGGTCAGGTACTAGTAAGTCTACCAGGCTGGATATGAACTCTTCCCTTTTTGTCGTAACTGTTACTTTACTCTTCGTAGCTGGACATGGAAATCTGGCATAAACAAGCCGCAAACATTCGCTAAATTAAAATAAAATTTAAAAAAATGTTTTCACTATACAAATAATTCACTCATTACAGCATTATTTTAACAAGAATTACCACATAATATATTATATACTTTATAAAATTGAAGTTATAAACGAACCAACTATCCCCCTGATGTTAAATGGCTACTAACAGCCCTAAGACATCTGCAACCAACTTCAAACGAAGAACTTAGATGGAACACCTCGTATACTCTTATTATACTGGCTTTCTATATTCCCTTCAGATCGGATCAAACAACTGAATTAAGTAAGAGGGTGGCCGACCTACCCACCTAGTCTGAAAAGCAGTCCTACTACTAGTATAAAATTATAAATAGTGGTATGAAATTATTAATAATAGTAGGTATAAAGTTGTAAGCATAGTATTATAAATTTCACAGATGTTAGATAATAAATGCAATTCATACCGAATTGCATTTATTATCAATTGCTTATTCAAAACGGACTTCATTTTTAGGGCACATAGTTATTTAAGGGCTTTCCACATATTTGATAAATCATACTCGTACGTGTCAATATTACCACATGTTGATAATCAATTGGATACATTTTCATTTGAAATACATTTCCCAGAAATTAAATACTGTCATTACCCCGTGCAGTGGCGGGTAAGAATACTCACTACCCCATATCTTCCCGTGGGTGTCGTAAAAGGCCACATAGGGAAACTGAGGCAGAGGATGGGCAGCAGCATCTTTCTGATAACAGCAAAACAACAATAAAAAAAGGCGGTTGCCAACCCGCTCGACAAGCGTGGCAAATATGGCAATATAACTCCTATGAATGTAATAAAGAGGCGGCCCCGCTATTCCTGGCTACGGTGGCGACCATAGTAACGGAGGGGCAGGGATGCTAAGAATCTCCGGTGGAGGTTCGGTTGCCACCTACGACGACTCGATCGGGCAACTTATAAGGCACGCACCCTGAGGACTGACGAGAAGATCCTGGAGCTGGAAGAAGAGTTAGACAATGATATCTCAAGGATATCTCTAAAACCATGCTCCAAAACCCACTATACGGTGTTAACACTAGAGTACACGCGCGGCCTACTATAGTAGACCAGGGTAACTCTTTTTGCAATAACTTTTTAGTTTACAGAGCTAGAAGCTAGTGATTCCAGGTAAGCCTCGTCTGGTATATTTGTCACAACCTCAGTACCCCGCCCAAACCCAGCGCGTACGTATGCACAAGCAATTTGGCGCCAAAAGCGTGGGCCTACTAAAGTAGTCCGCGCGTGTATTGGTGTACCAAATTCAGGTATGTAACTTTTGGTATATTATTGATTTATAACGCTATTATAATATTCTTTACTTATTAATAATGTATTTATGTGTATGTATATTAAATTATTATTATTTATATATTGGCTACAATTTGTAAAATGTATATTTTTTCTTATTTTAGCATTTTTTACAGATTTATATATTGGATTACATCATGAATAATTCACAAGTGGACAGGTGTCTCCATGAGTTAGATAATGAAGATGAAAAAGTGATTGAGAGTGAAGATGATGAAGTTCAGCCAGAACCAGACTTGCAGGCCCTAGTTCGCGAGTCAGAACTCCGTGAATATGACGAGGAAAGATTGAGTCAATCTGACGAAATATCAGGTTCAGATGACGTTTCACTCTCACAACTAGCAACCAGAAGGCGCGGTCCAGTCTATAAGTCAACGAACGGAACTATTTGGCACAAAGATATTCGCGAAATGGACGGCGTAACATAAAGGATTTTTGGGATAAGACTCTTGTGGCATATACAATTTCCAAACCAGTACGTTTAGAATAGACCCGAAATTCCTAAGGAGTTAAAGCTTCGAAGTCTAGGACTAGCAAAAGTTTTCTTTTTGGATTTAAAAAAGACGCTACACTTGTGTCCTACATTCCTAAAATAAACAAGGTAGTCAACTTACTGTCTACAACGCATTATTACTTTTTATAATCGTACTCAACCTACCCTCTCTCGTAATATATCTGTACTCGTAATGTCTACATCACATTTGGTGTAGACATTCTAGACAAAATGTGCAAACAGTTAGTGTTCAGCGTAATTGCCGTCGATCGCCGCTAGTAATATTTTTTGATTTGATAAACATTGTTGGAATCAACGCTTTGGTAATCAACCAAATGAACACCTCTGTCGAAAAAAATGTCAGGCGTAACTTTTTGCACGAATTTTCCTTCATTTTGATATAACCGCTTTTGATTCGCCGTGCATCAATTGAAACACTTCCACTACAACTTAAATTCGGGATAGAAGCACTTTTGGGCAGCACAGTTCAAGAAACACAAAGAGTCTCAACATGATTTGACTTCAAAGATAGGACTAGTTGGTTGATGTGCACTCTGCTCGAGAGCCCGAAATCGGTCGACAAAAAAGTCGTGCAATACTTGCAATAAATAGATTTGTCCCGATCACCGAGGAGTGGTGTGTCCTGAACGCTACGAAAACAAATAAAATAGTAATAAAGTTTAGTTTTAAATTAAAACAAAATTGTGTTGATCTCAGAAGTGCCATTTTTTGCCTTTTCTTATATAGCTACTAAATTGTTGATTCTTAATAGTTTCTTAATCATTTATCTAAAAAGTAAGGTTATAAAACTAAGTAAAATAAAAACCTTTTCCATTCCATTTGTTGTTTTAATAAGATAATTAGGAATATACAAGTTATTGACATTTTAATATGGCCTACTATAGTAGGCCACGCGTGTACTCAACTAAAAAAAAGGGGCGCGTGTACTGTAGTGTTAATGGGTCACTACAACGCAAAACTAGGCACAAGAGAGAAGGGTGAGCTAAAAGTAGGGAATTTCGGAATAGGGCAACCAACGGGGCTCGACAAGGTTCACCTCCTGTGGGGCCGATTTCATGGAGAAAGAGGGACTCTTTATGATGAACTCTTTCTTCCAGAAGCGGCTCCACAAGAAGTGAACCTGGTCGAGCTCCGACGCTTCGACAAAAAATGAGATTGACTTCATCATGACGACCAGATGACAACTGTTCAGTGATGTCTCAATGATCGCGAGGGAGAAAACCGGCAGCTATCACCGCATGATAAGAGGCACACTGAACCTAAAAGTTAAGTTGGAGAGGTCACGTCTAATGAAGTCAACGCTCCGTCCCCTTTGTGCTCTAATCCAAAATCCCGAAACCTTTCAGCTCGAGCTACAATACCGGTTTCAGTGCCTAGAAGATTGCAATGCAGTAGACGATATAAATGACAAGCTCGTGGAAACTGTCCATGCGGTCGGAGCTAAGTTTTGCAAGACCCGCCGCAGAAGAACACAAGTACTCGCCGATCACACTCTTAATCTCATGGCTGTTACATGGTATATGAAGCTGCAGTCTTTAGTAGATTTGACAGCATAAAGGCAAATTAACAGACAGATCTTTAAATGCATGCGGACTCAAGCAGCTTTAATACTGCTTGAATAAAAGAAGCGATCAAGCGGAACCAGGGCTCCAATGTCTTTGCTAGAGGTCTGTCTGCCAGAAAGAGCCAACTCTCGAAGCTGAAGACCAAGTGTGGCAGCGTCCTTTCCGGGACACCTGTGATTTTGAGTGAGATTGAGAGGTTCTATGGGCAGCTGTACACATCATCGTTGGAGCCACACGCAAGTGTGAGTAACGATCCAAGAGCGAGTCTCATCCGACACTATTCCGAAGATATCCCGGATGTCAGTCTGAGCGAGACTAGGATGGCTCTCCAGCACCTTAAAAACGGTAAGGCCCCAGGCGAGGATGGAATTACAGCGGAGCTTCTGAAAGCGGGTGGAAGACCGGTACTTGAAGTCCTTCAGAAGCTCTTTAATTCTGTCCTCCATGGTGGCATTACACCGGAGGCGTGGAGCAGAAGTGCGGTGGTCTTATTCTTCAAGAAAGGTGACAACGCTCTCTTGAATAACTACAGACCGATTTCCCTTCTGAGCCGCGTCTACGTGCTGTTTTCGAGAGTCATTACGAATCGTCTCGCGCGCAGACTTGACGACTTCCAGTCTCCCGAAAATGCCGGTTTCCAAAAAGGCTTAAGCACCATAGACCATATAAAAACCCTTCGGTAAATGGTACAAAAGTCCGAGGAGTACAGTTTGCCACTATGTCTGGCGTATGTGGACTATGAGAAAACCTTTGATTCCGAAATTCGGGCGGTGCTGCAGTCCCTTCTGCGGTGCCAAGTTGACTGTCGGTATATCGAAGTGCTGAAAAGCTTGTACAGTAGGGCTACGATAGCTATCCGAGTACAGAACCAGAGTACGAAACCTATCCAATTGCAGAGAGGTGTAAGACAGGGTGACGTTATATCCCCGAAACTCTTCACTGCTGCACTGAAAGACGTTTTCAAGCTTCTGGACTGGAAAGGATACGGTATTGACATCAATGGCAGGTACATCACTCACCTTCGATTTGCCGACAATATAGTTCTTATAGCAGAATCCCTGGAGGACCTAAGCGCTATGCTCAATGACCTCAATAGTGTTTCTCAACGGATAGGTCTTAAGGTGAACATGGACAAAACAAAGATCATGTTTAATGTCCATGTCACACCTATGCCGGTGGTAGTTGGGAGCACTAAGCTCGAAGTTGTTGACGAGTATGTTTACCTGAGACAAATAGTCCGACTAGGTAAGTCCAACTTCGACCGAGAGGTCAATCGACGGATTCAACTTGGTTGGGCAACGTTCGGGAAATTACGGCACATCTTCTCGTCAGGTATACCTCAAAACTTTAGAACAAGACTGTACAACCAGTGCGTGTTGCCAGTGATGATCTTTGGTACTGAGACGTGGTCCTTCACTGCTGACCGATTGAGAAAGCTCAAGGTCGCTCAGCGAGCTATGTAGAGGGCTATGCTCGGAGTTTTTTTGCGTGATAAACTTAGAAATGAGGATGTCCGCAGTAGAACCAGAGTGACCGACATAGCCCAACGGATTAGTAACGTGAAGTGGCAGTGGGCCGGCCATATAGCTCGAAGAACCGACAACCGATGGGGACATAAGGTTCTCGATTGGCAGCCTCGTACCGGCGGATGAAGTGTAAGGCTTCACCCCACTGGATGGAGTGACGACCTGCAGGCCTATGTTCAGCAGTGGACTTGTGAAGGGCTGTAGTGATGATGATTATTTCTCGTAATATATATAAATATGTAAAAAATCTTCAAAATTTAGTTGATGGTTGTAATTATTATAATTGCTAGAAGAAACAATTTCAGGAGGTTTTATATTAAAGGTAAATGATTTAAGGATCTTTGTCTGTGTATCGAAATCGGTCCTCTTTTGCGACGACTTGTGAGTGTTCTTTGCGAGGATCAAAAGAAAGAACCAAAATAATTGAAATCAAAAAATATCCTCATTTCAATAGAGAAGATCGCTGAGTGTTAATATCCTTTTGCGATTCTTTTATTAATAAAAATAAATCCTAACCCAAGCTACTATAACAGATTGTTACGGCCTACGGTTGCTCCCTTATAGGATCCAATCCTCTGGGGCCCATGAGCAGAAGACTTCCCGAGCAAACGTAGGTCGGGCCTCAATGTGGTTACGTGGAAATTCCTATTTACAATAAACCAGATGGGAGGACGTTAGAAGGACATAGTACTTACCATTATCCGAAGCTAACTTCGCACCAAGGCTTGGGCAGGCCGTGAGTGTGTGTAATAGTGGATGGAGAGTAGTGTACAGTGAGGGGTGAATGTGTGGGGCCTTGTCAAGCATAGGCGACCAGCTGCTGCCGAGTTCCAGGCTGCTCCAAAATGCTGCCACACTGCTTCAGACTGCTTCGGCGCCGGACCACAGTCACTTTCTTCTTGTTCGTCACGATGACAGTCACTTAACTCTATCGTACGATTAACTAGCTGACAGAAGCCACTAACTATCGCGGGGTATAAGGTTACCTCACAAAACACGCACGGAGTTTCTGGATCAAAGGTCACTACCGTTTCGCGTTGCAACAGTTAGTTCTAGAATACAGAGGCCGCACTAGCTAATATTGTCGAATGCACTTATAAAGATTCTGAGTCGGACCCAATAAGTCCCGGGTAAGCTCTCCAGTAGGGATACGCGCCACAAAATTCCTAGACCGTATTTTTACTGTCAGCACTTAATTATTCCGAGTTCCCATGCTTAATTGGCAGCGTGCCAATCGTGAGCACAGCCTAAGGACGACTGACTGCCCTTGGGCGTTTTTCGCATGACCGAAAAGTCAAACCGGTATGAATGCACCGCGCCGAGCGCCCTCTCGCGTCGATCCTTGAAAGTGTTTGGCGCGAACAAACCCTCGTCCCGGACATAAGGATTTAGGTCCGCGAGCAAACCGGTCAGCGGGACAAGGTCGCGAAGGCAAGTTGCAAGACCGAATCTACAACCAAACTAGGCCACTTTAGACACCCCATCAGATCTTGCAACCCTAACCAGCGCCTCAAAAAATAGCCCTAATGTGGCAAGCCGGAGGGTCAGCCTCCACTGGATGTTCCTCCTGGGCATCGCAGCACTTTAACAAGTCCTGAACTGGACAGAAGTCCGACGACCTCCTTCAAACACCTATCTGTGCCCCTATGATTAGTTCCGCAATCCGACCGTATCAGCTCTGCAAACAGCGACGGGAAACGAAGCGGCCCCGAGCGGCCTCCTAAGCTTCAGTGCAGAGAGCACCCACAAATTCCACATGAACGTCGTCTGTGGAGAGCCGAACGAAACGCACAGATAGTCCCTAGTATGAATTTTCAACAAGTAGGCCTAGCCAGGCCACCCACCATATGATCATTTACTAAAATAGTGCGGCAGCGGATTTCAATCTGATAATCTCCAATACTAGCTAGCCTGTTAGGCAAGTAGTCCTATGCTCATATTTCAACTAATTTTTCAAAAGCATCAATGTTCAACTACAGAATTAATTCAACCAAATTAATCACCGATG
Organism: Parnassius mnemosyne; assembly: GCA_963668995.1. NCBI lineage: Eukaryota > Metazoa > Arthropoda > Insecta > Lepidoptera > Papilionidae > Parnassius > Parnassius mnemosyne. The sequence continues at coordinate 7,810,974 of CAVLGL010000046.1, read as the reverse complement.
CGCATAGGTCAACTTGCAAATTAAACAAAACAATAACGTAAGAGACAGCCCTACTTCTTCGCAAAGCAAAATGATTAAACACTGTCTATGTATATGTTACATCATTTTTCAAATAGCTCGCCATTCAATTTCCTTTCAGCAAACAGACGCAACAATCAAATACAGTGATTAAATATATGTACAAAACACATGCAGTAGCATTTAAAGGAGTAGATTAAATCCAATTCTTTTAATTTAAACCGCTACAAATAGGAAAATTTCGCGGAAAGCCCAAAGCAATTTTTAATTTTAACTCAAGTATTTTTTTACTAAGTGCTTGACCAAACCAAATCTAATACCCCTTGACAGCGTGATTCAACGCTCCAGAGGGGCCCTAATCTTCCCACCACCAAGGGGAGGCCACATGGCGTGAACCCGAGATCGCTAACAGTCGCCACTCGGGTTGTACGCCTTCACTGAGGCCGTCGGCAACAGAACATTTTGACAAGTGGACTGTTGACGGCTTAAGGCTCAGTGGAGGTGGCCGTGGTGGGAGCTAAGGCGGCAGCTAGCCAGGACCGCCTCCATCAAATGGGGAACAGTGGTACACCAGTCGCGGCCACTCAGCTAACGGGAGTGAGAAGGGTCCAGCGGACCGATGAGTCGCCGTGAAGTTCCTCTCCACACGCTTAAGGGGGGGTGATGACACCCCCGCCCGTGGGGGAATTACCCCCCGACTGGTCGGGGGAGGGACCCCTTTCAAACTTAGGGGCCTGATGGCTGGCCGGCGGGCGCCGTAGAGACGCCCGGCAGAGGGCGTGGCTGAGCGCCCCCGCCCGTGGGGGTCGAGGTCCTGGCAGAATCCCGAGAGGAGACGCCGTTCGCACTCAGGCACAAAACGGCATGATGATTGCCCTGGCAATGCAGACAGGGCCGCCGATGCGGACAGTCTCGCTGGAGGTGTCCTCCCAAACATGAGCAGCACCAGCGGCGCTCCTTTGTGATAGTTCGCCTCGCTGGAACCGGCTTACCTAAAAATTTCGGGCACGACGTTACCCGGTGGGTAGATGCTCGACAATAGGAGCAGGGGGGGGGGGGTTGACGACGACTTGCCTGGCGAATTCAGCCTCTCACTGGGCACGGCTCGTAAGTCGTCATCGGTGCCCGTCGCGTTCTCGATCTGCCGGCACTGCTCCTCCAAAAAACGCAGCAGGTCATAGAAGGGCGGAATATAGGAGGCCTCGTCCCCGCCGTACCTCTCCTCATAATGGATTCGAAGGTCGAGAGGTAGACGGGACAGCACGATGCGGAGCAACAAAAAAGCCCATTCGCCCACTGGTAAACCGAGCCGCTTCAACGTATTACAGGCCACCAAGACTGGATCCAACAGGTCCCGACGCAGTCTGGCCCGGTCACTAAGCAGCGGGAGGCTTAGAAGCTGCTTAACATGTTCGTCCGCAATTCGCCGGAAGTTGGCGTATATTCTGGCTAGTAGGTCCCGAGCAGTCTGGTAGGCGTCGTCCGACAATCTCACGTAGCCGACGACGCCCAGGGCCTCCCCCTCCAGTGAGGCCAGGAGGTACACCATCTTTTGGCTCCGGGTCAAGTCACTCCGGGCGTCCACTAGGCTGTCGAAAAGACCAACGAATGTCAGCCATTCGGAAAGGACCCCGGAGAACTTTGGCAGGTCCAGAGTTGGGAGTCGTCCCAATAGCTCCGGCTGAAGCTGCTTCAGATAGGACTCGGACGGGTCACTCATCGGAGCTTCACGCGCCTCCTCGGCATACCTGCCTTCAGCCTCGATTAGCCTGCCAAAGTTCTCTGTGTCACCTGCCTTCAGCTATCGATATGTAGACGACATAATTATTTGCTGGACTGGCACAAGGAGACAACTGGATGTTTTCCTCAATAAAATAAATAGAGTCCATGACAAAATTAAATTTAAACTTGAATTGGAACAAGATTGTTCCCTTAATTTTCTTGACTTAACAATAACAAGAAAAGAATCGTCACATGTTTTCCAAATTTATCGAAAGCCAACTCACACCGACACGGTCATCCCCGCGTCATCATGTCATCCATGGCAACATAAAGTAGCCGCTTTTTATTGTTACATTAACCGTTTGTTCACTGTCCCATTAAGTAAAGAAAATTATTTAAAAGAACTTAATATAATTTATCAAATAGCGGTCTCTAACGGTTTTTCAAAAAATCTCATTAACAATTTAATTAAAAAGAAACAAAAGCATGTTATTCGCAACTCTCTGTACGCGGTTCAACCTCAAAGTGTTCATCGATATGTGAGCAGTTTGACCTACTTAGGCCCCATATCTGAAAAAGTAGCTAATACTCTTCGACAAAACGGCGTTCATGTGGCGTTGAAAACAAACAATTCTCTTAGAAATATCTGTAATAGTAAAGATAAGTTGGATATTCGTCAAAAGTCAGGTGTTTACAAACTTGTTTGTGACGAATGCCACGCCGTTTACGTGGGTCAGACTGGTCGCAATTTCGAGACACGTTATAAAGAGCATTTAGCCGCGTACAGGAATTGCAATCCCGATAAATCCCATTTTGCCAAACATCTTTTGGACACTGGACACAACCTAGCCAACGACCACTCCTTTAAAGTCTTACATACGTGTAATAAAGGGCTGCGGCTGTATGTGCTGGAACAGTTAGAGATATTAAAAAGTAATAATAATACCGTTGCATTGCTGAATGAACAAACAAATGTTACTAACTCACCTCTCTTAAATATCTTCAAGCCTGCTCTCTAATAATGTGGGCGTTGCGCGGCGGTTTGTTTTTTAATTTTACAAACGGCTGCGTAAGTCCAGCGGTGATTGGTCGCATGTTTTATCGCATGACGCAGTCGCTCGCTACTTAGGTGGAGAGCGGTTGCATCATCGGTTTGTATAAAAGGCACTTGTTTTGGCTCGCCGCTCACTTAGCGGTTAGCCACCGTAGAGTCTATATCACCTGAGGATGCCTCGTGTAGAGGCGAAACACGTGTCGTATTATCGTCAATGGTGTGTCTTGCCTAGTGTAGTGGTGTTGGAAGTAGCGGTGCTGGGATTAGTGGTGACGGGGATAGTGCACGCAATTGAGGGAGGGCGGGAGGTGCTTCTTCATACTAGGCAAGACACATCATTTTATTTTATAACGCGGATATTTGCGAAGTAAATTTTTGTAAAAGCTTTTACAAATTACAGTATAAACGAAGATACACATCACGGTCGATCAACAAAAAATGCCTAGCTCGGAAATCGACCCTTCGATTAGTAATCCACTACAACTATCCAACTACGATAATTAACCGATTACGTAAAAATAACCATCTACCTACATGACGTATATCTCTAGAAAAACTCCCGCTTGCGCAACCTAGGGCGCGGCTTTTCAAACTACCCACTAACCAAAAAAAAAGCAAGCAACAAAGTAACACAGGAAAATAATTTTATTATTACGTACAAACAAATATTTTTACGTATTACGGACGGGCGTGATTTTAGATACAAATTAAACCAATCAGACCAACGCTCCCTGCCACCAGAATTGTTTAATTTTTATCAAACACTATGGTCGGGATCGACCGGGGAATCGAACCCGAAACCACGCTCTGCTACCAGTTTGTTACGGCCTACGGCTGCTCCCTTAAAGGGTCAAATCCTCCGGGGCCCATGAGCAGAAGACTTCCCGAGCAGACGTAGGTCGGGCCTCAATGTGGCCACGTGGAATTTCTCTAATTACACTAAAATATATGGGGGAGCGTTCTATACTACGGCCAGTCGACCGGGAGGAATTAGACGGAGCTTACTTACCTATATTCAAGGCGCCTGGTCCCTCCGGGGTCGGTCTGGTCGCATGTGTTTGTGTAGTGCAAGGGAAATAAGGTCATGTGATGTGTATCTGGGTGTGACTGATGGTGATTGAACCGAGACCTTGGCCGTCGGTAGCAGCCCGAGCGTCGACACCGCTCCAACTTGAGGGGGCCTTCCGAGGCGTTGTCCACAGTCACTTTCCTCGTTCGTCACGATAACAGTCAATTAACTCTATCGTACGGTTCATAACTTATAGAAGCCACTAACTATCGCTGGGTATAAGGTTAACGCACAAAACGCACACGGAGTTTACAGATCAAAGGTCACTACCGTTTCGCGTAGCAACAGTTAGTTCAAGAATATCAGGCCGCATTAGCTAATATTGCCGAATGTACTTATAATAATAATAATAATAATAAATATTTATTGCCACACAATAATAAGTTTACAAATGAAAAGTTTACAAAGTAAGTATACACATAAAAATGATTAGACTTAAAATTTTTATAAAAAAATGAACATTCACAATTAACAGATTAACTAATATTACTCAGTTTACGATTATAAGGTGAGGCAACGGGCACAGGCTCAGTATTCGCTGGGCATTATGCTCAGCACTGTTTTTCAGCCAGTCCCTGCTGTTGTGGGTATATTTTGGTCGCACGCACATCTTATTTAATTATGTATTGTTGGTAAACCTCTTTACAGTCAATGTGTTAGATGAAAAAAAAAAAAACTTTATTACAGAATAAACATACACTTATTCGGCCTAAAAAGACTTCTGTTTATGTAATAACTCCTTTTTAACCTTTTTTTAAATGTTTCAAATGTAATAATAAAATTTTCTTTTAAGGGTGGTGGCAAATCATTCCATATTTTTGCGGCCGAATATTTAAAACATCCCCTAAAGTTTTTAGTCTTATGGCATGGAATATTCAGCATGTTTGAGAGTCTATTACGTGTATTTACTTCATGAGCATTTTTACTCCAATCTAATTTATTGTATAAATACAGTGGACTTTTGTTACTAATAATTTTGTGGACTAAGCAAACCAAGTGGAGTTTCCTACGTGCGTCCATTTTTAAAATATTATTTTCATTAATATATGGAGTAATGTGAGCTCTCTTTGGGACGTTATAGCAAAAACGAGTACATGCGTTTTGCACGCGTTGAATTGCCTTTTTTGTTTTTGCATACAGTCGTGGGCCATAGACGGTATCGCAGTAATTAAAATGTGATAACACTAACGACTCAACTAAGGTCTTCCTGATCGTTACTGTTAAGTATTTTCTTATGCTATATAAAACCTTTAAACGATAAAAAGCATTACGTATTTTAATATTTACATGTTCATTAAAGCGTAGTTGGCTATCGAGGGTAAGACCAAGGTTATTAGTATGATCCACTCTTAGTACCTTTTTATTGTTGATGAGTATTTCCGGTTTCTTACTTAATATTTTTTTACATTGTGTTTTACTTCCTAGCACCATATATTTTGATTTTAAGGGATTAAGTGTTAGACCATTTTTTTTGCCCATTGGAGGATTGCCGACAAATCTTCATTTAACTTCATGACTGCATTTTCCGTCTGTTCTGGCTTGAACGAATGATAAATTTGAGTATCGTCGGCATACAGATGTATTTTAGAATGTTTTAATACTTTGCTAATATCCGCTGTAAACAGTATGAATAGAATAGGACTTAAGATAGATCCTTGCGGAGTGCCTCTGGACGTTCTTCTTATACTTGATTGCATTACTTCCCCTTGGTCAGTGTTAATTTCAACATATTGACTTCTATTTGATAAAAATGAGTAAAACCATTTACATGTTGCCTCCGATACTCCGTAGTATGACAGTTTTGCCAGAAGTATATCATGGTTTATGCAGTCGAAAGCTCTAGTAAACTCCAATAGCACCAATATACTACCCTTACCTTTATCAGAAGCTGTAGTTATATCATCCGTGACGTGCAGCAAAGCTGTTTCCGTACCATACCCTCGACGAAACCCGGATTGTGTTTCTGGTAAAATATGATTATCTTCTAGATATCTCGTTAGTTGTGAACATACTACCCTCTCCAATATCTTGGAAAGTGTAGGTAAAATGCTGGTTGGAATGCTTATCCCGATTCTGAGTCAGACACAACGTGTCCCTGGGAAGCTCTCCAGTAGGATGCACGTCACCAATCCTAGACCGTATATTTACTGTCCGCGCCCAATTATTCCGAGTTCCCGACAAAAATGACAGCGTGGTAACGTCAGCACCGCTTACGTTACCACGCTGTTATTTTTATTTACGAATCTGCCTTTTTCGCTCGCGACCCGCGCGCCATTGCCACTTGATTTGATCGCACTAGTATTTGTTATTTGTTAATTTGATTTGTGTCTTTTCTTTGTGCTATTTGGTTGATACGTAGTAATTCGTATTTGTGTAATTTCTATTCAACTCGAATTGATAGGAACTGCATTTATTAACCGTTAATTTTTCGTTGTATTTTTTATTTGTTATCTTTGTAATTTATGCTCGAGCCGCGTCGTAATTTGTATTTAGTAGTGATGTCATCGCCCAAGCTACTAATCCGTTGCCTGCGGACTGAGCTACGCGGGGCCGCAAGCGCCCATGCTTTGATAGGTCGACCGGATAGGGTCCATAACTTGATGAAGCGGTTCGAGCAGGTGGATGCTCGTAGAGCCGCAGTGGAGGAGGCTTACGCTGAGCTCGAGGATTCGGATGTGGAGAAGGGAGTCCTGGACTCCTGCTTCGCGGACTATGAGCAGTTCTTTTTGCTCACGGACGAGTTGATCGAGGCCGAAGGCAGGTATGACGAGGAGGCGCGTGAAGCTCGGATGAGTGGCCTGACCGAGTCCTCTCGGAAGCAGCTTCAGCCGGAGCTGTTGGGACGACTCCCAACTCTGGACCTGCCAAAGTTCTCCGGGGTCCTTTCCGAATGGCTGACCTTCGTTGGTCTTTTCGACAACCTGGTAGACGCCCGGAGTGACTTGACCCCGAGCCAAAAGATGGCGTACCTCCTGGCCTTACTGGAAGGGGAGGCCATGGGCGTCGTCGGCCACTTAAGATTGTCAGACGACGTCTACCAGACTGCTCGGGACCTCCTAGCCAGAAGATACGCCAACGTGCGGCGAATTGCGGACGAACATGTAAAGCAGCTTCTAAGCCTCCCGCTGCTTAGTGACCGGGCCAGACTACGTCCGGACCTGTTGTATCCAGTCTTGGTGGCCTGTAATACGTTGAGGCGGCTGGGTTTACCAGTGGGCGAATGGGCTTTTTTGTTGCTCCGCATCGTGCTGTCCCGTCTACTTGTCGACCTTCGAATCCATTTTGAGGAGAGGTACGGCGGGGACGAGGCCTCCTATATTCCGCCCTTCTATGACCTGCTGCGTTTTTTGGAGGAGCAGTGCCGGCAGATCGAGAACGCGACGGGCACCGATGACGACTTACGAGCCGTGCCCAGTGAGAGGCTGAATTCGCCAGGCAAGTCGTCGTCAACCCCCCCCCCCCCTGCTCCTATTGTCGAGCATCTACCCACCGGGTAACGTCGTGCCCGAAATTTTTAGGTAAGCCGGTTCCGGCGAGGCGAACTATCGCCAAGGAGCGCCGCTGGTGCTGCTCATGTTTGGGAGGACACCTCCAGCGAGACTGTCCGCATCGGCGGCCCTGTCTGCATTGCCAGGGCAATCACCATGCAGTTATGTGCCTGGGTGCGAACGGCGTCTCCTCTCGGGGCTCTGCCAGGCCCTCGACCCCCACGGGCGAAGGCGCTCAGCCACGCCCTCTGACGGGCGACTCTCGGCGCCCACCGGCCAGCCACCGGGCCCCTAGGTTTGGAAGGGGTCCCTCCCCCGACCAGTCGGGGGGTAATTCCCCCAGAGGCGGGGGTGTCATCACCCCCCCTCAGCGTGTGGAGAGGAACTTCACGGCCACTCATCGGTCCGCTGGACCCTTCTCACTCCCGTTAGCGGAGTGGCCGTGACTGGTGTACCACTGTTCTCCATTTGATGGAGGTGGCCCTGGCTAGCTGCCGCCTTAGCTCCCACCACGGCTCTCTCCACTGAGCCTTAAGCCGTCAACAGTCCACTTGTCAAAATGTTCTGTTGCCGAGGGCCTCAGAGAAGGCGTACACCCCGAGCGACTGTTAGCGGTTGCGCTCTATCGATCTCGGGTTCACGCCGTGTGGCCTCCACTTGGTGGTGGGAAGATTAGGGCCCCCCTGGAGCGTTTAATCACGCTGTCAAGGAGTATTGGATTTGGTTTGGTCGAGCACTTAGTTAAAAAATTCTTTGAATTACAATTAAAAAATGCTTTGGGATTTCCACGAAATTTTCCTATTTGTAGCGGTTGTGATTAAAAGAATTGAATTTAATCTACTCCTTTAAATGCTACTGCATGTGTTTTGTAAATATATTTAATCATTGTGTTTGATTTTTGCGCCTGGTTGCTGAAAAGAAAGTTTGAATTCATTTGAATTGAATGTCGCGCTATTTGAAAAATTATGTATATATTTTATGATAGTGTTTAATCATTTTGCTTTGTGAAGAAGTAGGGCTGTCCCTTGCGTTATTGTTTTGTTTAATTTGTCAAGTTGACCGATGTGCGTCGGTGATTAATTTAGTTGAATTGATTCTGTAGTTGAACATTGATGCTTTGAAAAATTAGTTGAAATATGAGCATAGGACTGCTTGTCTAACAGGCTAGCTAGTTTTGGAGATTATCAGATTGAAATCAGCTGCCGCACTATTTTAGTAAGAAAGAAAGAAAGAACTATTTATTTGATATACACATTTTACACACATTAAAAAAAATATTATAATCAAAAGCAAGGGGGAAAAGAATGCATGTACTAGTCTAACACTGTTTACGCATTTACAATTGAGGAGCAGTACATACACAATAATAAAACAAATAAACAAAAAGGTAAAACCGAAAAAAAAATCAATATGACAATGTGACATCAAATAGGTCTCCAACTCAGCATAATGCTGCAAATACAGCGCTGGTTTTCAGTTGGAGCCTTGTGACTTCACAGACAAGTCGGTGTGTGATCTTCCAACTAAGAGTTATATACAAGTTCATAGTTATCTATTAACAATTACGAGTTAAAATGTAGTGCTAACATATTATATAACGTATATATATAGTAAATGATAATATGGTGGATGGCTTGGCTATGCCTACTTGTTTAAAAATTCATACTCGGGACTATCTGTGCGTTCGTTCGGCTCTCCACAGACGAAGTTTATGGGGAATTTGGTGTGCTCCATGCACTGAAGCTTAGGAGGTCCCTCTGAGCCGCTTCTTGTCGCGTCGCTGTTTGCAGACCTGATCCGGTCGGATTGCGGAACTAATCATAGGAGCACAGACAGGTGTTTGAAGGAGGTCGTCGGACTTCTGTCCAGTACAGGACTTGTTAAGGTGCTGCGATGCCCAGGAGGGGCATCCAGAGGAGGCTGACCCTCCGGCTTGCCACATTAGGGCTATCTTTTGAGGCGTTGGTTAGGGTTGCAAGATCTGATGGGTTGCCTAAGGTGGCCTAGTTTGGTTGTAGATTCGGTCTTGCAACTTGCAGTCTCGACCTTGTCCCGCTGACCAGTTTGCTCGCGGACCTAAATCCTTATGTCCGGGACGGGGGTTTGTTCGCGCCAAATGCTGTCAAGAATCGACGCCAGATGTCACTCGGCTCGGCGCGATACCGGTTGAAGTTCGGCCGAGCGTGCCAATGGCGCGCGGGTCGCGAGCAAAAAAGGCAGATTCGTCTGTAAGCGGTGCTGACGTTAGCACGCTGTCATTTTTGTCGGGAACTCGGAATAATTAGGCGCGGACAGTAAATATACGGTCTAGGATTGGTGACGCGCATCCCTACTGGAGAACTTCCCAGGGACACATTGTGTCTGACTCAGAATCGGCATAAGTGCATTCGGCAATATTAGCTAGTGCGGCCTGATATTCTAGAACTAGCTGTTGCTACGCGAAACGGTAGTGACCTTAGATCCGTAAACTCCGTGTGCGTTTTGTGCGTTAACCTTATACCCAGCGATAGTTAGTGGCTTCTATAAGTTAGTGAATTGTACGATAGAGTTAATTGACTGTTATAGTGACGAACGAGGAAAGTGACTGTGGACAACGCCTCGGAAGGCCCCCTCAAGTTGGAGCGGTGTCGACGCTCGGGCTGCTGCCGACGGCCAAGGTCTCGGTTCAATCACCATCAGTCACACCCAGATACACATCACATGACCTTATTTCCCTTGCACTACACAAACACATGCGACCAGACCGACCCCGGAGGGACCAGGCGCCTTGAATATAGGTAAGTAAGCTCCGTCTAATTCCTCCTGGTCGAGTGGCCGTAGTATAGAACGCTCCCCCATATATTTTAGTGTAATTAGAGAAATTCCACGTGGCCACATTGAGGCCCGACCTACGTCTGCTCGGGAAGTCTTCTGTTCATGGGCCCCGGAGGATTTGACCCTTTAAGGGAGCAGCCGTAGGCCGTAACAAATATAGTTATAAATTTGGAATGCTAAGTTGCGGGAAGTAGCCCTTAGTTAAAAACAATATTACTCAACTTTATAATAATATTTTTGTCGCTAAAACCCTACATTGGATCTCATTATTTCAATAAGCTACCCACGATCTCTTTCACGTAGAGTTTAAATTTCTTATGACATGAAACTTTTAATATATCTTAAAAAGAGTTTGCCTTAACATGGTGCAGTTGCTATTGCCGTCGCCAATACTGTTTTCACCAGATATTACAAATACAACTATGGCTTGCCGACTACCGCGTCTTAAATATTATATTATTTTCATTTATTTTATTAACAGATTCATTTTTTGACAACTACACTGCCCTTTCAAACAACAATTTTTCATGAATATCATCCATTAAATTTAGGAAAACGTGTGTTCACTATATTTAAATTGTGGTAGTACTGATTTCACATAGCAAATTAATGTATTGGACGTGACGTTTACGACAAAATATATCAATAAATAAGTCCGATAATATTATGTGGCTACATCATACCGCTCAAATATTTTGTAGCATTCAATTTCATTATGCCGGATACAATGAAATATTTTATTCGACTCGGATATCAGAACTGTAATCATTAATTTTAACCGATATAGGACATATTTTTATTTTAATACGTCGTATAAGTGGGTGAGAAACAAAAATGTTTTTTTTTATTACTTTTCTTAGTTTTGTAAAATTTAAATTTTACTCTTAAAAAAAATTGAAAATATCTAGGCTTCAACCTTGTTTACTGAGTACAAAAATTTTTTCCTCACGGTTAAAGAAGTCAGCCGGTATATAACATACCGAAAAATATTATAAATCCATGCACAAGTTCTTAAGGACTTATTGAATGGATATAAATGTTAATCAATATCGTTCTTGTACTTGTAAATTTCTAACATAACTACTAATTGGTTGGTTTGCGCTTCTATGTTTGTGCTTCTTTTGCGCTGAGAGGGAGCAACTGACGTAGGCTACTTAGAAGCATGCAAGGTACACGTGCATTTTTATAATGAACAAAAATCAGATGACCATGCAAGTAAGCTGCTACAAATCTTAGAGTGGCTATTAGTGGTCGAATGGAAACGGACGCAGATGCCAAAATTTCATTTTCACACAAATTTTGACATCCAGTAGCGACAGAAGACGAATTTATTGCACACGTTTTCCAAAATAAAAAATTGTTGTATAAAAGGGCAGTGTAATTGCCAAAAAATGAATCTGTTAATAAAATAAATGAGAATAATATAATATATAAGACGCGGTAGTCGGCAAGCCATAGTTGTATTTGTAATATCTGGTGAAAACAGTATTGCCGACGGCAATAGCAACTGCACCATGTTAAGGCAAGCCATTTTACGATATAATAAAAGTATCATGTCATAAGCAATTTAGACTCTACGTGAAAGAGATTGTAGGTAGCTTATTGAAATGATGAGATCTAATGTTGTAGCAACAAAAATATTATTTTGATACACTTTATGTTGCGGGAAATAAAATATAAAGTAATGGACATGGGCTGTGATTTTTCGAAATGATTTAGTTTTACGACCACTTCCACGCGGACGAAGCCGCGGACTAAAGCTACTTGTATTATATTATTATAAAGTTGAGTAATATTGTTTTTAACCTATTATTAGCCTTTCCCGCAACTTAGCATATCAAATTTATAACTATATTTATAAATAAATTACATAATTTAAGGAGATTTACATTATCCTCCGCATGATTAAAAGAATCGTCGGCAGTTAAAATGAAAATAAAATATATAAAGATAGAAAAATAACATAACCTTAATTTTAAGAGTACTAAATGTTGATAAATGCAGCTTTAATGATATCTAATAATACGCGAATTATTTGAATGAAAGTAGTTCTTAGGGATTTTATCGCGTTATTATATATTCCCCACGTTTCCAGTAGTTTAGAGCACCCATGGTCACTGGAAGCCTAAGTTATTTGACGTCCCAATGTCATAGCTACTCGCTTTTTCTCATTGTTTGAGTGCCTCTCCGGCTAGCGAAGGTTGGAAGTCAGCTTTGAATACTCCATGTTATTCACGAGGCGAAAGAGCTCGGCAGCACTCACGATTCCCGTCCATTCTCGGATGTTGCACAGCCAAGACCTTTCCCATCATAATGAATTGCAAAAGTTCATATCTTTCAAGCCTAAGCACGTGCGCGAGATATGCAATTTTGCAAATGCATGCTTTTATTTTCTTAACAGTCTCCAAAAGTTGCCGTTTCTACGTTCAAAATATTTTGAGTCCAACTAATGGCCAACATACGTCTATATGCCCACTTCTCGAAAGCTGCTATATGTTTATGAGGTCTTCTTTAATTGTACACGCCTCGCATCTACAAAGAAGTATAGGCCAGATATAGCTATGTAGGATTCGTAATCCACGTAGTTACCACGGGCACTTTTAGTTCGAAATTATTAATTTTTGGTCCAATCTACGCAAAAAGAAATTGTACTGTTAGGATCTGTAATTGTAGCTTATGCTGGGATTTATTTTTATTAATAATAGAATCCCAAGCGGATATTAACACTCAGCGGTCTTCTCTATTGAAATAAGGATGTTTTTTGATTTCAATTATTTTGGTTCTTTCTTTTCATTCTCGCAAAGAACATTAACCTCAAGTCGTCGAAAAAGAGCACCGATTTTGACACACAGACAAAGATCCTAAACATCATTTGCTTTTAATATAAAACCCCCTGTATTTGTCTCTTCTAGCAATTATAAGAATTACAACCATCAACTAAATTTTGAAGATTTTTTACATATTTATATATATTACGAGCAATGAGAGTATTTAATTTTTGTAAAATGGATTTCAAATGAAAATGTATCCAAATGATTACCAACGTGTGGTAATATCGACACGTACGAGTATGATTTATCAAATATGTGGAAAGCCAGTCAATAACTATGTGCCCTCAAAGTGAAGTCCGTTTTAAATAAGCAAATCGAATTGCATTTATTATCTAACATCTGTGAAATTTACAATACTATGCTTACAACTTTATACTATTATTTATAATTTCATACTACTATTAATAATTTTATACTAGTAGTAGGACTGCTTTTCTGCCTAGATGGGTAGGTCGGCCACCCTCCTACTTAATTCAGTTGTTTGATCCGATCTGAAAGGAATATAGAAAGCCAGTATAATAAGAGTATGCGAGGTGTTGCATCTAAGTTCTTCGTTTGAAGTTGGTTGCAGGTGTCCTAGGGCTGTTAGTAGCCATTTAACATCAGGGGAATAGTTGGTTCGTTTATAACTTCAATTTTAGTTACACTATCATTATTTCAGAAAATATAAAAAAAAGGTAACAAAATAGTTTTGGAAGACCGTAAAATGAAATCGCAAAAGATAGCCGACGACCTAAATATATAGAAAGGTTGTGCATTCACCATTTTGCTTGAGCATTTGTCTATGAAAAACCTTTTTTCCAAGTGGGTACCGCGTTTGCTCACCCTTGACCAAAAGCATCAACGTGTTGAAACCTCAGAGTTATTTAGGAAGAATGGAAAGGATTTTTTCATGCGGTATGTCACAATGGATGAAACTTGCATCCTCCACTACACTCCAGAATCAAAACGGCAGTCAAGTGAGTGGACAGCAACCAATGAAAGCCGCCCAAAGTGATCAAAAACTCAAATTTCAGAGTTAAAGTTTGAATTGCTTGCTCACCCACCGTATTCACCAGATTTAGCCCCCAGCGACTATTATGATTGTTCGAACCTAAAAAAAATATCCGGAAAGAAATTTGCTTCAAGTGCAGAAGTGATCGCCGAAACGGAAGCCTATTTTGAAGGGTTAGAGAAATCGTATTATAAAAAAGGCAGAGAAATGTTAGAGCGGCGCTGGACTGAGTGTATCACTCTTCAAGAAGACTATCTATACAAATAAATAAAATTGAAGTGTCTGTTTGTAATGTCAAAATAATAGCTTTTTACTAAATGCATATGAAATCATATGCGGTAGTTATAACAAAAACACAATTTTAAAATTTTTTTTTCGTTTGTCTGTCTGTCTGTCTCTTTGTTTGTACCGGCTACTCTCCAAAACGGCTGGACCGATTTTGACGGGATTTTCACTGGCAGATAGCCGATGTTATAAGGAGTATCTTAGGTTACTTATATTTTAGAGAAATAATTAGAGTTCCGCGCAACATAATTTAAATCCTAAATTACACGCGGGGGAAGTCGCGGGGAACAGCTAGTTGATGAATAAAATTGAATTTTGAATAAAAATTATGTTTTCCTTACTTAGGCTCAGGACTTATAGTTATAATAAAAACTTTTATTTAGATACTTAAAATTTAAACACTTGATAACTCGTGATTCCCACCGAGCGAAGCTTCGGCACTACACCGTGTAATGTAATTGAAGATAATTAACCGCGACATAATTCTCAGTGATGCGCAAGCATAATAGGCAGTGTATCACTTATATACTTGTCACCTCTGCAGTCTATTAATCTTTGCACTTTTCTAAGTAATACAGAAAGTAGTCGCCAGACGGTGTTGATGTCGGCTTAAATCTCTTAGGTCACCATTTCGTCAAGGTCATTCAGGCTTTTTAAAGCTTTCAGAATAAACTATAAGAGAACCTCCGCAGGTGTTCTTTTTAATACAGTTTCAACCTACCACTACATAACACTTCGACATTCTTTTACTCTTCAGTACGGTTAGTGCACCAGTAAGTTAAGCGTTCAAATCCATGAACACATATTCATATTAAAAGTTCATTTCGCATTTATTAACAGCTTTCTATTAAATATCCGCACCCTAAATAAGAAATAACTAGAATTATTTAAAAACTAAACACCATACAAAGTAAAATTGTAACATTATTTTTCATGTACCCTGTGACGCACTCGCAACGACGTTTTACGTGCTGAAAGAAGGTATTAAAATAATTTTGTATTGATATTACTTGTGTGTTGATAATGTTGCAGTAAAAGATAAGAGCAAAGATAATTTAATATGACAGTTGCCAAAAACGTGGCGAGAACGGAAAATATATTTAAAAAAATAACTGAAGTGATAAACGAATTGACAGTCCACCTGTTTGTAAATGGCTACGCCAATGCATGGACATCTGCAGTCAACTTTATAAAAAGAGCTACTGATGTGCCGTCGACCACATAGAGTAAGATGAAATGACAGTCTGTAATTATATTAGCTCTGTACTACCTTTCAGGCCGGAACACATCAATACAAGTACTACTATTTGGCGACAGAAATAGTGTGGTATCACAAACGGACTTCTAGGTCGAAAAAAACTTTGTTGCTGTAAAAAAAATGATACTAACACTAGTGTAAATAACTTGAAATATTTACTATCTTTACAGCATCTCGAGTTATTGACGGCTCTATCCGCACTCGAATTTAAGTCGTTTGGGAAAATGGCAATTTATAAATAATTGATTACCAATGACTAAACTATTTATTGATCACATTGTGGCGTCGTATCGTTTCGTGGGAGTCGTAAAAGGATTTGAAGGTAAATTAAAATCCACCTCCAAAATAATAAAAAAAACTACGGATCCCTACTCGCAAATGTAGCAAAATCCTCCCCATGAGGTAATTAATATATGGGAGTAGTCTAATTTCAGCAGTGGACTTTTATAGGCTGTAATGAATCGATGGACTTGAATTTAGTTTTTTCCTTTTAATATAAAGGTAAGGTAAAGCCCCGCTTTTGAATTTTCCTTCGTTTTATTTATTCTTTGGAGGCTAAGTGCAAGCCCCACAGCATTCCTTAGAGGGTTTTTGGGTCCGCCATTTTGCTCAAATACGTATTGAATGGCTTCACATATCCTTGGAATACTTTATCAATTCTTGGACATCTACATTGCTGTATCTGGCACTTAGAAATTCAACAATAAAAATTGTCGCTGTAAACAACTTAGTGACGTCAATGGGAATCAAACTTGGTTTCCTAGCATACTATTATCTTTTTAATGCCTTATGTGGTTTAGTGGTCAAAAACGCGACCGCTGGTAATGTTGCTCTGGGTTCAAATTTCGGGTATGGTCGAAATCACTTGCTGGATTTTTCTGTCAAAATATGCTCAGTAGCAGTCCGGAGTCAGAAAGTTGGCGGTGTTTTAATTACCCTGTGCCACGGACAGCACGTAAAACCGTTGGTAGGATATGTATTCGATCGTGTCGAATTACCTCTACAGCGGACTGAGAGTCAGAGAACAAGAAAAAAAAAAGTGCACCTGTGTTTGCGCATTTACTTGGGCAACATAAGTCTGTCCTGTGCAGATGGTTATTCTTCATTGAGACTGGCCTCCGTGATTAAATTCGGTCTGGAAGACATTATTATAATTATTATTTACAAGGGTGACAAAAGAGCACCACCTGATTGCTGCGGCCCATAGACATCTACATCTAACCTCGACTACAAATCAAAATGTAGATGCGTTGTCACCCGTGAGGACTAAGATGGAATGCCTCGTTTTCAGTAAAAAGTGTCTCCGGTTCTCTACACCCACCATATGAAATTCAGCAGCGTTAAGCTTCTATTTTACGCTGGATTTCTGTGAAAGCGTGGTCCTTCCCCGGTCGAGCCGAACCATTCGTGCTACAACTATACTACTAATATAGCTGAAGCATAGCTCTACCGCGTTTTAAGACAAGCGCTTTTCTCCTGAGCTAAAACAGCTTGTAAAGGTATTCAGCCACTTATAATACTATAACGCTGAACACTATTGGACTAATGGATAATATATTAACTAAAATGCTATTAACCAACATAATAATCTTTTTTGCTTATGATGTGCTTTTTTACTTAAGTCAGTCAAACGAGAAATTAAACTAAATAGACTTTGAGAAAATGTTTAAAACTATTTCCTTAGGAAAGCAAACATAAATGTATGATATAAAATGTTGATAGAACTGAGAGGTAGCTTATCCCTGGTTTATAGATATTTAATTTCGTTAGAGTTTTCTTATTTTATTTATTTTTTATTTATATCTTAGTATATTTTCATAAAATATTAGACTGTATATTACTGTAAAATAGTCATTATTTTTCCAATTTATTTATAAAGCCACAAGATACATTTTGACAGCTAATTTATACAAGGGCACTACTTATTCTATATATACGGAAATTAAGTTTGCCTTTAAAATTAATTTTTTGTGTGCCTTTCTATCACGTAAATACTTTTGATGTGTTATTATTGAAATAGAAAAAATGGAATAATTTTTATTCAATACAGATAGCAAGTTATTTACTACAAAACTTGCATGATTGTAATTAAATCGTATTAGTCAATTCAGTTTTCATCCATTTCCAAACGCCCGAATAATGCGCGAGTATTATAACTATTTTGATATTAACTATCTGATTTGTTGTAAATAAGTGAACGAGATGGCGACGCTAACATATAAAGAAAGTCCGCCTAAATAGTCTAGAACCTGAATATTCCGCCAATACGCATTGAAGAAAAGAAAAGAGTGATGCACCCTGTAACTTTGCTTTATTTACATTAATTTAAATATAATTAAAAATTACATATTTCACTTTATATATTTAATCTAGTGACACAAATCCCATATGAGTTTCGGCCATATGAGTTTTGATTGTATCACAATACAAAAAGAATATCATCAAACTTTAATCAATATAAGGTTATTTTACCTTTTAAAATCGGAAATCCAATTCAATTTAAGCAATCTCAAGACCAGAACCCGCTTCCTTTTTTCATAAGACGGAGCGCATTAAAGTCATTACGAAAGTGCCCCTTAAATTTTTCATCCCCGAAACCTCCCGCCATTTTAATACATAATAACTTGCCACGGACCCCATCAAAACGGAAACATCTCAAAGATACTCGGAATCAAGACTTTCTGTATTAGCAAAAAAGTTCGAAGCTCACCATTCATTGATAATAATGGTATATGTGTTTAATGTTGACTTTTAAGCCGGCTTCGAAAAGAAAGATATTGTTATTTTGAATGTTTATATTTTTTGTTTAGATTTTACGCGATAACTTTGACAAAATATTGAATAGCTTATAATTCAGGAACTCTTGTATAAATTGGAGAAAAATCCAACTAATAATAGTGAAAAAATTGAGAATGCGGTTTTTAAGTGATTTAAAAGTCATTTTTGTTGTTTACCTTCAGCTTATGATACTCCTAAGAATACATACTCAAAATGATCAAAAAATTAAACTTGTAGGAAAATGTAAAGGACTACTAGGAACAATCAAAAATATTAAAATAATCTGCATATAACAGGTTCTGAAGTCTGGCTTAATTACTTTATACAAATAATACAATACATTAGGCTTCAAATTTCAAGTTTCAAATATTACGTTAGCAAGACGCTTCGTAGTCTCACTCCCTCATGGTCTTCACATCGTACCACAAAATATTTTCGTCTAACCACACTATATATACCAGTCTTTTATGTTTTAATCTAAAGTAAAAAAAAATACATCATTTATATGTATCTTAGGTTGGCACAGGTCTTCTTTCATTTCTAAGGGGTTATAGAGCATTATTTTTATTTCTTAGACATGCAGGTTACGTAACGAGGATTTCCTTCACCGTCATGCTCGGTGCATGGAATTGCTAATTGCAATTGTAAGTACTTATGTAAATGAGTAAATCAGTCAGAGATTTACATCAATTCTTAAAATTGCAATTAGATATTTCATCGGCGGGTATCAAACCCACAATGTTTGCGTACTGTAATTTTTACAGCGTGCGATTCGTCTCTGAGCTACCGTGATCCTCCTTTACTGTTTTGAACTATAAATAAAAATTAAAAATACTTTGCCACTAAAATGAAAAATATGTTTCAACTAGAGACCCATCCAGTTTTATTAGATTTTATGGTAACGTTTTCCTGTAATGCTTAATAATAAAGCTGATGTTTTATGAACCTACCAAGGTTTTGAATCCCAAGGGTAACTTGATTGGCAAATACTTTACGTTATGGGAGTTTCAGAAGGAGGGGAAAAATGTGTAGCTGAGTTTCGTTGTATATGTTGGACTATTTCTATTTATTATTGGGTAAATATTTACTACAAAATTATGTTATCTATGTGCCTGCGTGTTTTAAATAGCCGCTATCATACGAGAGCCCTTGTAACAAGAAAGGATTATTAGTGGACGAATGTGTGCTTTCACGGGTGTATGCACATCACATCGACATCACGACAGAAATACAGTACAAGAGTGTGTGTCCTGCATTGCGCAGATACCTATTCTCCGTTGAGATTGACTGCCGTCAACGAATGTCAGCCTGGAGGACATTATAACACATTAGGACACGTACAATGCAACAAAGTTATAATCCTGTACCATGTAAAGCAGTTAGCAAGTTAGTCAAATTGCCGCTACACTGAGGCGTGCCAGTTGAAGCCCAACCTAATCATGTGGTCCCGAGTTTGAATCCCGGTACAGGTCTAAACTTTTTTTAGGTTTTTTTTGTCAAGAAATTTTTAGTGGCAGCTCGGCGTCTGGATGTTGACGGTGTTTCATCGCTGTGCCCAAGAAAGTACGCAATAAAGAACGCAAGAAAGAACTTTGAAAATTTGACACGATGCGGCGCAAGGACGTAGCTACCTAAAGATTATACAGAGATTTGACGTTGCCAGCCGTTGTGCTTAGAAATTAAAATTTTCTTAGGACGTGATTACTGATTAGACTATGTGCGTCATCGCGAAGACATCAGATTGGACGTTCTGTAACGTTGTTAGAACGAATGTGTTAAACATAAATTGAACAAAGCAACTTAAATTTTTACGGCTCAAATTTGTGACTAGCAACGAGATGCAGCGCAGAGAGCCGCGGCTTTGAGACTCGCACGGAACAAGTATTTGTATGAGCTACAAATATTTTTTCCGGGTCTGATTGTTTTTTCTTGTGAAATTTATGTGTATAAACTGCCCCTGCGATAAGTTACCTTTTTTGAAATAAGAGTAAGAATTTTCGCTCTCCGAAACTCGTGTTAAACTAAACATCTTAGAGAAATAACTTCAGAAGATTTACACCGCCTTTAAATTTTCTAAACGTGCCTTGATATATAGTTATTCTAATCCAAGCGACTTGGCGACACACCAAGTAGTTTGATAATAAAACCTTGATAAAATACGGCGTAAAGTTTAATATTCACACCAGGAAATTTGGTTTGGGTAACAATTCCAAGGGTAAATGTTAAAGGTTTAAATGTAAAATGCCGAAGGTAAAGGTTCATTCATGATCCGTGATTCCAAAAATTATACTAAAGTACAATTACATAATATAGTACACTTATATTATAAATTATATTTGTTATATATAATTTCGAGCCCCACAGAGAATTTCTATGGTCTACAAATAATTGCTCTGGGTCTGGATGTCTGTTCTTGTGAAATTATAACTATTATATTACTAAAACCCCCCACGATACAGGATAAAGTACTAATTTGGAGGTAAAATTATAATTAAAAAAAAGAATACATACATACATAGTAACGTAGTAGTTTGCACTTTGCGCTCATAATATCTTTTCTGGTAGACAATGCCTTGTTGAATTAAGTCCGCATTTTCGTACTTGGTGTGCAAATAATTAGCAGTAGACGTATACCTGCTTATTAAAGCAGGTATACGTCAAAACTCAATAACGAGATTGTGCAACAGGTACGTGTTGCTAGTGATGACTTATGGATCTGAGACGTGTTCCTTCACTCCTAGCCGTATGAGGAAGCACAAGGTCCCTCAGCGAGCTATGGAAAAGGCTATGCTCGGAGTTTCTCTGCGTGATAAACTTAGAAATGTGGATATTTGCAGTAGAACCAGAGTAACCGACATAGCCCAACGGATTAGTAAGTTGAAATGGCAAAGGGCCGGCCATATATAGCTCGACGAACCGGCCGTCGATGGGAAAGTAAGGTTCTCGAGTGCAAGCCTCACAACGGTAGGCAATGTGTGGGGCGGCCCTCCTCTAG
Source organism: Parnassius mnemosyne (assembly GCA_963668995.1). Lineage (NCBI taxonomy): Eukaryota > Metazoa > Arthropoda > Insecta > Lepidoptera > Papilionidae > Parnassius > Parnassius mnemosyne. Next base: position 7,789,668 of record CAVLGL010000046.1, on the reverse strand, counting down.
ATGTAGTGACGATCTGGTTAGACATTCAGGTAGTTGATGGATGCAGGAGGCTCAAAACCGTGCATTGAGGCATTCCTTGGGAGGTGTTTATGTTCAGCAGTGGATTTCTAAAGGCTGAAATGATGATCAGGGCGGCAGTAACATCTTAATTTTAGTAATGATTTCTTATATTTACGCGAACACTACACATTGAATAAAACTACTTTTATGGGCGGCCTTCCTCTAGATGTAGTGACGACCTGGTTAGATATTCAGGAAGTCGATGGGTGCAGGAGGCTCAGGACCGTGTTCTCAGCTGGACATGGTCATCTCCTATTGTAGATAATTTTAAACCTATTACCGTTACAGCCCATTAAAGTCCACGGCTGAACATATTATACGTGGTACACGTGATAGAGTCATGCTGCAGCTATATTATTAGTTTAGTTGTAGCACGAATAGGTCGGCTCGTCCATGGAAGGACCACGATTTCACAGAACACCAGCGTAAAATAGCAGCTTAATGCTGTTGTGTTTCGTATGGCGAGTATAGAGAACCGGAGACCACTTTTACTGGAAACGAGGCGTTAAATCTTAGTCCTCACGGGTGACAACGCATTTGAATTTACAACTTGTGAGGCGTTTTACCATTTACAAAAAAAAAACAAATTCCTACTATACAGATAAAGTTTACGTATTTAATTTTACGTATTTAATGGTATTAAAATAATTTATAACAATAAAAAATTAAACGAAATTCCACATACACATGTATTAGAAATGTAATATTAACTTCTCAGGAACTGCCTCAATTTTATTTCAGTTATGCTACTACTGCAGACAGAAAGTGTATGTGAACACAATATTAATTATAACATGATCCTAAATCACGTAGTACATTATAACGACCAGCGATTGAATTGCTTAATGGACTACTTTGTAATTAATTTTCGCTGATCGAGAACGGCAGTAGAATATTGGTTGGATTCCAGTGTGGGTTAACGTTTCAAATACATTTTGTAACGTAGTGCTATTATCATTATTTGATAATATTAAAAAATATTAGTTATTTCAATCATTTCCTTACCGATTTTTTACTGGACGGTCATGACATCTGCAAAATAGGAAAACAAAATTTCAAAATAATCATATAAAGCTAAAAATATAAGTAGATTATGTTTTATAAGTATAGTATAAATAATTCGAATTGCATTACCTATAGGTTTGGTTAGTAGTGGCGGTGTAAGAGAAATTCTTTATCCTATATCTTTCCCTAGGTGTCGTAAAAGGAGACTGTAAACAAAACCCAGAAAAAGGGGTCTTGGATTTATGGCGGCATAACCCTTAGTTCAAGATCTTCTTTTTTACAACCGACTTAAAAAAGGAGTAGGAACTCAGTTCGATTGTTTTTTTTTATGTGTCTTTCCTCATAACTTTTTTTCGGTGAAACGATTTCGATGATTCTTTTTTTAATTTCTTGTGTGATTCCATATACATTTCGTCAAGGTCCGACTAGTAGTTTTTGAGTTATCCTTAATAATTGATATTGAAGTCGGTTGCACAACATTTTAATTTTACCACTTGTTACGAGGTAGCGTTTCTTTTTAGGTAGGTATTTAGTTCAGTAGGTGTATTGCCTCGATGCAGCTATATAATGGTTGTTGCACGAATGGGTCGATTCTACTGGGGTATGACCACGCTTTCACAGAATACCAGCGTGAAATAGCAGCTTAATCCTGCTGTGTTTCGTACGGTGAGTATAGAGAACCCGTCTTACTGGAAACATTTAATCCTTAAAATTCTCTTGGCATTTTAATTCTGATGATAGATGTTGATGCCTTTGAGCCACATAATCCACTTACTATAAGGTGTACTGTGTGTTCGTTTGTCACCCTTATTCTATAAAAAAAATTACGCTAGATGTAAAAGCCTAATCGGCATGGAGCGCGGTATCGACAAGCATGGTAGTTATGGATAATCGTCTCTATACGGCTTACAGCTTAGATACCTATGGCAGCCGTGTGCTGCTAAGGTTGTTAGCTGGGTCAACTTTATGTTTAAACCATCTTTCTTTATCTTTCTTATCATTAAATGGAGTTTTTGGTTTTTTGGAAAAAAGTTTATAATTATAACAATAAGCAAATAAACATTTGTGTTACATGTACCAAGTCAGTAGTCATTTCTCAATTTTCCCTTCTCGGCTTACTCCAAGTAAGTTTTCATCTTGTCAGACCCAGTAAAGCCGAGTAATATATATGTTTATCCACTTGGTCATGTGTTACAGTCATCGTTGCCCTTGTTATTTTTGCCACGAAAAGATTACTTATGTTTTCTTCTCTTATGATATCAAGAGTAAGAAATTTTAGTATGTAACGACATTTATGTGTTAATAATATATTTATCATAGTTTTAGTTAAATCAAGAAATGTTCTAAATGTTATGTTTTTTATTTCTGTTCATCGAACAAAATTTAAATTAGTGGTAGTTTATCAATTATATTCTAGTTTTTAATTAATAAACTACCAGGTGCTTAGTGTTGCATACCCTAAGACAAAAACCTATTTATTCTTGCCTTGGAGACACCTAAATTGAAAGACAGACAGAATATGGCAAATTTTGTCCACTGATTTGCTGTACGCATTAATAAAGGCAAAACAAACTGTCAATTAATCATTTTTATTATATAATTATTGATTGAAAGGAATAGAATAAAATAGAGTAAATATATTCAAAATCTAGCATTATTTGTATGCAATTTTTGTTGTTTACTAACAACCGCGACGATTCATCGTCGAAGCTGTACCCGATCATTTTAAAACAAATCAAATCAAATCAAATCATTCTTAACGCTGTACCCAAAACCTACAGACAGATGATAGGAGTAGTATATACAGTTAGAAGATTCTGGTTCTGCACTCACCCGACTGTCCAGCGTGGTGAATATGAAAAAATATTATTTCTTTCGAAATATAAATTCAATCGACTTTTGATAAGCTGTAATAAATGTGAAAATGATTATTGTAGTTAATATAAAATTAACACTTGTATTATTTTCGGATCAATCGTTTTTCCCTTGCAGCATCTGAGGCTTTATAAATTATGTTTAATATAACTGATACGTTTTAAAATATTGCAATCAGACCAAAAGTAATAATTAAAAAGCTGAAGATACTCCGGGTTAACTCTCAATCTAGTCAATCACCTCAGTCCCCGTGACCATGGGTGCTGCAAGGCACCAGAAACGTTGGGAATGAAAAATAACTAGACTTAAACGCTATAAAATTCGCATTAGTAGTTTGATTCAATGAATGAATATTGTTATGACTTTCTCCAATTTATAAAATTATTGTTAAGATCCAAGACAACAGTATCCGAATTCTGGATTTTTCAAACCTTTAAAAATTCATAACTCCGAAAATATTAAGTTTATCGTAAAAATTCGTAAAGGCTTTTTAATTCGCATTTCATTTAAGAATATAATATATATATATATATATATATATATATATATATATATATATATATATATATATATATATATATTATATATTTGATTATTTTTCTTATATATTTTTAATGAGTCAAATATATCCGAATTTGGGACTTTTCAAACATTTGAAAAATTCATAACTTCGAAAATAGTTTAGTTATCGTAAACAGCCATAAAACTTTTTTTATTCATTTTTCACCAAACGTAAAAATATTTTTTTATTTTATTCCTTTTCGTTATATATTTTTGAGTCAAAAGTATCTACCTTTGGGATTTTTTAAACATTTCAAAATGCGTAACTCCGAAAATATTAAGTTTATCGTAAAAAAATCATACGACCTATTTTATTTGTATTTTATCAAGGAATATAAAAAAATGTTCTATTTTTTATTCGTTTTCTTTATTTATTTTTAATGGATCAAAATTATCCGAATTTGGGATTTTGCAAACAATTATAAATTCTTAACTCTGAAAATATCAACATTATCGTAAAAATTTATAAGATGGGACCTTTTCTATTCGTATTTCATCAAAAAATATTTAAAAATTTCCTAGAAAAAAATCGGTTTAAACAATATGGCACCGAGTTGTCCCATGGGCACATGCATTTATATTATCAGTAGGACAATTTGATGAGAATCGCATAAAAAATTGAGGTTGAATAGTTTTAGGTACTCATGCGCTGATTCCTCCTGTACTATTACGGAAAATTCGTACCAAAATGTAAAGTATGGAATTTGACAACAAATGTCAAAAATTTTGAGAAGACTGGCCCCGTGGCTAACATAAAGAAAACAACATGACTCATATTAAACCATTTTTTACGACCAAGACTATCAATAAATCTCATCTTTAAATAAGCCGGATTGTACTTTACTTCTGACAGTTTAATTAATCTAAAGTGCTTTTCCCCACTTCTTAAATTTGAACGAATTTTAAACACAAATGGTTAATGTGGTGTAATTATTTTGAATAGCTTGTTATGGCGAGCACATCCTTTCTCCTTACACAACAACGTTCTGTCTGACTGTGTACTCGTAAATAAACCTTGAGATCCCCACAACAAGATGAAGGAAGTCTCATTTTGCAGTGAGTGTTTCAATGTGTTCGTCTAAAAGTCCCATTTTTCAGGCCGGGATGTGTTTCCTGAAACACTAATTCGGACAATAACACAATAAACTCTGTATTCATTTTTTTTTATTTCTTCTTTATCGTTAATAAAAAAGGAGTTTCAATTGGATAATTGATATTCCATTCTAGTTAACTAGCAAGCAAGTTATCTTTTGAATTCACTGCTACTAGTAGGTATGGCCCTTTATGAAGATGTATCTATTTCTTTGCTAGAGATAAAAATAGATATAAAACATCTTTTCTATGTTTTCTTGAGTGATATTTTATTTTCAATAGTATACAAGCTTGTGTAATAGTCTACTAGCTTGTTACCGTGGCTTTACTCTTGGACAATTAGCTCATGCATGGAAATAAAGAATTTACGGGCATGACCTCCCTGCCAGTTTTCAAATATTGGATCATTAATTTCTTAGAAGAGGCTTACGTTCTGCCGTGGACTTGTGATGGGCTGTAATGATGATGATGTCGCAAATTACTTTTTGATGTTTAAAATTAAAGAAACAAATTTTGCAAATTATATTTGAGCCAGCTACATTACACGCCTTATGTAAAATAATGTTAGTCAGTATTCTCTTTTAGGTGCCGCGGTTCACGCGTTGGCAATATTTTGCTGTATCACCTCGAGCAACTGGTTCATGTCATTAGTTCATTCTTTACATTCTTTGAGTCGAGTGTCGTAATTTATCAATCGAGTTGAAATTCTTACCACTCTTCCAATTTTTTTCGACTGGAACTTTCACGTCATAACATATTTCTTTATTTTAAATCCCTTGGGTAAAACTTTAAATATAATATTTAATTAAAGAGGTTTGTAGTGGAGGTTTAAATCAATACTTATTCGTACCATGGGTGCCGTAATAGACATCATTGGGAAAGGCCAGAAAGAGCTCATAAGAACTAATAGATGGCAGTATACTATGTCATATGTGCCAGATATATAAAAAAAAATAGACAATTCTTTAGGTGGGTTGAAGGTAAATTATAAATAAGTATGCAACGAATATGTGCTCATATTATATCGGAAATTAGACAGTATGAAGCAAGTCATATAAACGAACTAAAGGTGACCAAGATTACCTGTCACAATTACAATGCGGATAGTTACTTATTTTTAAAAAGGTTGAAATGTTTCTTTTATAAAACTAAATTAACAAACGAACTCACATTCCATCTGATGCTAAGTGGCTACTACCAACTATAAAAAAGGGCTACAGATATGACCATCTGAAGGTTAAAATGGAATTTTTATGTATTACCCTGCTTGAGTAATTATGGCTTTATACCGTACGGACCGGAACACAGCAGTACAGGTTTTGCTATTTGGTACCTACACAGATAGACTTCTATACAGTAAAAGTCTTACTATCTAGTGTTACTACTAAACGATTACTTTGAAACATTTACTGTATACTTTATGTATAAGACTGTATTTTTCAACATAATTTATTTTATATTTAATTACATTTTTACTTTGTCAAATTTGCTTGTAGTTTATTAACTTATATACACACACGCACACATTTAAGCTTTTTTAAATGCTAGCCAAGTTTTGCTATTGACACAAAGCTTTCAGGTGGATCGACGGTAGCAGAACCTTGCCTCTCTCACCTTAGACGCTGCTACATTTTATCACCAGTCTGGATATTTTACACCTCTTGTAACCAGCATAATTATACCTTCATCTATCGGAATCCAAATTATAATATTTCTAGAATATCCCATATTTGCCTCTAACAACACCTCCAGTCGAAATGAGGTGAAAAATTTTATGATTCCACCGCCAAATGGTATTTGTATTGATAACTCCAATATATCCAAATTATGTTTGAATGAAATTTTGTGTTACAAAGAGGTTATTTAAGTTTGTACAAATAAAAAGAGATTTGTTCAATTTCAAAGTCATTTCTTGGCACATTATTTTATTAAAGATAAACCCGTGTCCTCATTTTCATTGTATAACAAGGCCTTAATACAACTTTACGAAAGTTTCATTATTAACTTTGCGCTTTGTTTGAATGCTATCATTTATGTTTGGTAATGTTTATATGTATATCATTGCTAATTTTGTCGCTCCCTCTTGTCGTACGTAAATATAATGGAATATATTCATGCATATTCTATTATATTTATATTTATTTTATTTATAGTAAGTATAAGTTGCATTTTTCTAGATCACACTACAACCATTACAACATTTTGAGAGATGTTGTATTAGCTGCAGCGGTTCTAATTGACGAATATATCGGTTAACATCGGTATATCTATACATCTATACAAATAAATAAAATTAAAATGTCTGTTTGTAACATCAAAATAACAGCTTTTTACTAAATAGATATAAAAGTGTATACGGTATTTATAACAAATACAATTTTTTAAAATATTGTCTTACTGTCTGTTTGCTCCGAATAATCTCCGAAATGGCTGGATCGATTTTGCCGGGACATTCACTAGCGCATAGCTGACGATGTAAGGAGTAACTAAAGTTACTTTTATTATAAAAAACAGAGCTCTCTCTTTGAATTTTCCTATCTTATTATATATTAATCTAATATCTTAATTATAAAACTGCTTCTCCCACGGTCAGTTGTATGTGGAACGCTCTAGAGTAAGCGCACAGAGTAGTCTTGTGATTCTAGCACCCGAAGGAAAAACAAAAATATTTTTTGCAAAGAAATACTGCGGTAGGAGTAGTATTTCGATTTTGTTGTAAAAAGGTAATAACACGGTGTCACTTTCACAAGATCAAAGGCCGAGCTTCGTGTTCGTAAAATATAACAAAATTTTATTTTATTTTCATGTTTCTTTAACATTTAAATACCTACACTATAATAAAATTTGTTATATTTTATAAGAATTCAAACATTTTAACATAATAGTTAATATCTTACAACAAAATTAATAACGTAAAGAACCAATTAAAAATCGTACTTGAATCATTTTCTTTTACGCGAACGAAATCGCAGGCAAACTTTAGTACGAGTATCTTATATGAATATAAGTAAAATTAATTTTCCTTGTATTTATAATAATATTAATTATTATGAATCAATACAAAAACAAGAAATAATACATACCCTTGCCTTTACATAGAGTATCAAAACAATGGGAGAAAATTTCTTCGCAATCATCACGCACTTATGATCGTTGCATAATATTATTGTTGTTCGCGCCAAACACTTTCAAGGAACGAACGCGAGAGGGCGTTCGGCTCAGTGTCATACTGGTTTGACATTCGGTCGTGCGTAAAACGCCCAAGGACTGGCAGTCGTCTTTAATCGGTGCTGACGTGAGCACGCGGTCCATTCTGTTAGGGAACTCGGAATAATTAGGTGCGGCCCGTAAATATACGGTCTAGGATTTGTGACGCGCATTCCTACTGGAGAGCTTCTCGGGACTTATTGTGTCTGACTCAAAACCTGCATAAGTGCATTCGGCAATATTAGATAGTGCGGCCTCTGATATTCTAGAATTAACTATTGCTACGCGAAACGGTAGTGACCTTTGACCCATTAAACTCCGTGTGCGTTTGTGCGGTAACCATTATACCCAGCGAAAGTTAGTGGCTTCTGTAAGTTAGTAAATCGTACGATAGAGTTAAGTGACTGTCATCGTGACGAGAGAAGAAAGTGACTGTGGGCAACCTCGGAAGGCCCCCTCAAGTTGGAGCGGTGTCGACGCTCGGGCTGCTGCCGACGGCCAAGGTCTAGGTTCAATCACCATCAGTCACACCCAGATACACATCACATCACTTATTTCCCTTTCACTACACAACCACATAGGACCTGACCGACTCCGGAGGGACCAGTCGCCTTGGATATAGGTAAGTGAACTCCGCCTAATTCCTCTGCCGGTCGACTGGCCGTAGTATAGAACGCTCCCTCATATATTTTAGTGTAATTCGAGAGATTCCACGTGGCCACATTGAGGCCCGACCTACGTCTGTTCGGGAAGTCTTCAGCTCATGGGCCCCTGAGGATTGGATCCTTTAAGGGAGCAGCCGTAGGCCGTAACAAACTGGTAGCAGAGCGTGGTTCCGGGTTCGATTCCCAGTCGATCCCGACCATAGTGTTTGATAAACATTAAACAATTCTGGTGGCAGGGAGCGTTGGTTTGATTGGTTTAATTTGTATCTACAATCACGCCCGTCCGTAATACGTAAAAATATTTTTTGTACGTAATAATAGAATTATTTCCCTTTGTTTTTTGTTGCTTGCCTTTTTTTGGTTAGTGGGTAGATTTGAAAAGCCGCGCCCTAGGTTGCGCAAGCGGGAGTTTTCTAGAGATATACGTCATGTAGGTAGATGGTTATTTTTCCGTAATCGGTTAATTATCGTTGTCGGATAGTTGTAGTGGATTACTTATCGAAGGGTCGATTTCCGAGCTAGGCATTTTTTGTTGATCGACCGTGATGTGTATCTTCGTTTATACTGTAAGTTGTATTTGAACTAAAGAGTAGTACTTAGTTTGAAAAAGAAAAAAAGAGTAGTACTTACTTTAGTACTTGATTTGATCGCACTATTATTTGTTATTTGTTAATTTGATTTGTGTCTTTTCTTTTGTGCTAACTTGTATTTGGTTGATACGTAGTAATTCGTATTTGTGTAATTTCTATTCAACGCGATTTGATAGGAACTGCATTTATTACCTGTTAATTTTTGTTGTATTTTTTGTTTGTTTTCTTTGTAATCTGTGCTCAAGCCGCGTCGTAATTTGCATTTAATAGTGATGACATCGCCCAAGCTACTGATCCGTTGTTTGCGGACTGAGCTACGCTGGGCCACAAGCGCCCATGCTTTGATAGGTCGACCGGATAGGGTCCATAACTTGATGAAGCGGTTCGAGCAGGTGGATGCTCGAAGGGCCGCAGTGGAGGAGGCTTACGCTGAGCTCGAGGATTCGGATGTGGAGAAGGGAGTCCTGGACTCCTGCTTCGCGGACTATGAGCAGTTGTTGTGGCTCACGGACGAGTTGATCGAGGCTGAAGGCAGGCATGCCGAGGAGGCGCGTGAAGCTCGGATGAGTGACTTGTCCGAGTTCTCTCTGAAGCAGCTTCAGCCGGAGCTGTTGGGACGACTCCTAACTCTGGACCTGCCAAAGTTCTCCGGGGTCCTTTCCGAATGGCTGACCTTCGTTGGTCTTTTCGACAGCCTAGTGGACGCCCGGAGTGACCTGACCCCGAGCCAAAAGATGTCATCGCCCCCCTCAGCGTGTGGAGAGGAACTTCACAGCCACTCATCGGTCCGCTGGACCCTTCTCACTCCCGTTAGCTGAGTGGCCGCGACTGGTGTACCACTGTTCCCCATTTGATGGAGGCGGCCCTTGCCAGCTGCCGCCTTAGCTCCCACCACGGCCGCCTCCACTGAGCCTTGAGCCGTCAACAGTCCACTTGTTTCCCTTTCACTACACAACCACATGTGACCTGACCGACTCCGGAGGGACCAGTCGCCTTGGATATAGGTAAGTGAACTCCGCCTAATTCCTCTGCCGGTCGACTGGCCGTAGTATAGAACGCTCCCCCATATATTTTAGTGTAATTCGAGAGATTCCACGTGGCCACATTGAGGCCCAACCTACGTCTGTTCGGGAAGTCTTCAGCTCATGGGCCCCTGAGGATTGGATCCTTTAAGGGAGCAGCCGTAGGCCGTATCAATTGTCATTTTCCCGCAACTCTTTTACAAATAAATCCCACAAATATCGCAATAACGAATCCCTATGCCAAAAAACCAGACGAATATGTACTCTGCAAACATAATAATAGTACCATAAACAATTTTGAACGTCGCAGAATGAAAAAATATATTTCTTTGTCCTAACAAAGAATAGTAGATAAAAATTGTTGCTTAAAAATAGATAAAAATCACACTAACATTGTGGTTTCGCCGTTTGTTCCATTTGGCGAAGTATTGTCACAGACCGAGCGACGGCATAAAAAATAATGAAGTCATGTCAGTCTCTCATGAATTGTTCGAATTCGTAAAGGGAAGATAGGTGTTTGATTGTGTCATATATTATTATGACAGTCTTTTGTGTTCTATAACACTTTTCGAAAAAATATTTGATAAGCAATTTACCGTACGCCGTTTGTACGCCTCACGTTACATTCTTAGTGTATGAGACATACTAAATATTGCAAACTTTGTATATTTCAGATATTATTTTTGCCGGTTTAAAGGGTAAGTGACTATGTAAATCTGATTCTGGTAGGTGGTAGGACTTTTTTCTATATATATATATAGTTTGGGTGACCTCCTGAACAAAATACTAAGACATTAAAAATATCTCAATGATTATATTTTGCCTGCTATAATAAAACTTCGAGCTTAGTGCTCCCAACATCTTCTGGTACATGTGTGACATGGACATTACACATAATACGTTATACATGATCTTTATTTTGTCTACGTTCAACTTAAGACCTATCCGTTGGGCGGAACTACTGAGGTTATTGAGCATAGTGCTTAGGTCCTCCAGCGATTATGCCATAAGAGCTATATCATCGGCAAATTGAAGGTGAGTAATGTACTCGCCATTGACGTTAATACCGTATCATTTCCTAGACTGAAAACGTCTTCCAATGCAGCAGTGAAGAGTTTCGGGGATAAAATATCATTCCATTACAGCTCTCTGCATTTGGATAAGTTTCGTACTCTGGTTCTGTACACGGATAGCCATCGTAACCCTACTTTACAAACACTTCAGCACTTCGATTTACTGACAGTCAACTTGGCACTGCGGAAGGGACTTCAGCTCCGCCCAAATTTCGACGGAATCGAAGGCTTTCTCATAATCAAGATATGCCAGACATAGTGGCAAATTGTACTCCTTGGACTTCTGTACAATTTGGTTAAGTGTATGTATATGGTCTCTAGTGCTAAAGCCTTTTCAGAAACAGTATTGTTTGGGACACTGGAAGTCGTCGAGTCTGCGTGTGAGACAATTCATAATGACTCTCGAAAACAGCACGTAGACGAGGCTCAGAAACGGAATAGATCTGTAGTTCTTCAAGAAAGCGTTGTCATCTTTGGTGAAAAACAAGAGCACCGCACTCCTGCTCCACGCCTCCGGAATAGTCCCACCATGAAGGATGGAATTAAAAAGCTTCGGAAAGACTTCAAGTAACGGTTTTCCACCCGCTTTCAAAAACTCCGCTGTAATTCCATCCTCGCCCGGGGACTTTCCTTTTTTAAGGTGCTGGAGAGCCATTTTAATCTCGCTCAGACTGACGTCCGAGATATCTTCGGAATAGTGTCGGATTAGACTCGCTCTTGGATCGTTACTCATACTTGCGTGTGGCTCCAACGATGATGTGTACAGCTGCTCATAGAACCTCTCAATCTCACTCAAAATCTCAGGTGTCCCGGAAATGATGCTGCCACACTCGGTCTTCAGCTTTGAGAGTTAGCTTTTTCTGGCAGACAGATCTCTGACAAAGAGTTTGAAGCCCTGATTCCACTTAATCTCTTCTTCAATACGAGCTGTATTGAAGTTGCGTAAGTCCCGCCGCATGCATTTGGAGATCTCTCTGTTCAGTTGCCTTTACGCTGTTAAATCCACTGCTACAGATCGAAAAGTTTTTGCGTTCTTCTGCGGTGAGTCTTACAGAACTAAGCTCCGACCGCATGGAAAGTTTCCACGAGCTTGTCATTCATATCACTGCATTGCAATCTTCTAGGCACTGGAAACAATTTTGTTGCTCGAGTTGAAATGTTTCGGGAATTTGGATAAGCGCACGAGGGGGATGGTTCGTTGACTTCATTTGTCGAGATCACTCAAAATTAACATTTAGGTTCAGTGTGCCTCTAACCATTTGGTGGTTGCTACCAGTTTACACAATCGCCATCACTGAGATATCACTGAACAGTTGCTATCTAGTCGTCACAATGAAATCAATCTCATTGTATGTCAAACGGTCAGGTCTCGATCAGGTCCACTTTATGTGGGGCCGCTTCTGGAAAAAGGATTCATCATAAAGAGTTCCTCTTTATCAATGAAGTCGGCCAGCTGCTTGACCCTTGGGTTCCGTCTGGGTACCCTATTCCAAATTTCCCTCCCCTCAGCTCACCGTTCTCTCTTGTACTTAGTTTTGCGTTGAAGTCCCCCATTAAAACTGTATAATGGGTGTTGGAGGAATGCATGGCTTTAGAGATATCGTCATACATTTTCTCCATCTCCTCATTGGGATGTGCCGAGTTTGGTGCGTAAACCTGTATGACCTTTAGTGAATACCCTTTGATGATTCTAAATATAAGGTACGCAACCCTCGTTGACAATCTCACAATCTTTACAATGTTGTAACGTGAGACTTGTGAACGTTAAATCCGACACCGCTTTGGGATAGGTGGTCGCCCCCCCGGTAATAGAACAAGTTGCCGGATTCGAGGATTATCGTGTCCTCCCCCTCTTTTTCGACCTCAGATAATCCTATAATATCCCAGCGCAACTTGTCTATTTCTTCTTCTAACTCACGGATCTTCTCGCCAGTTCTCAGCGTGCGTGCATTATATATTGCTAGGTCGAGTGGTCTTAGGTGGCAACCGAGCCTCCACTGGAGATTCTCAGCACCCCGTGTCCCGCCGTTACCATAGTCGCCACCGTAGCCAGGAATAGGGGGGACTGGGGGCCGGCTTTTCGTAACTTTCGTGGGTGATGTTAGCCATGGTTGCCACGCTTAACTAGCGGGTTATCAACCGCAGTTTTTTTAATTGTAATATTGTTGTTATCAGAAAGATTCTGCTGACGATCTCCTGCCTGTTTCCCATTGTCGCCTCTTACGACACCCACGGGAAGATATGGGGTAGTGGATATTCTTACACTCCACTACACGGCGTAGTAGTGGTATTAGTTTAGAACAGTATCTTATTTTAATGTAAATTTATCATAATGGAGCGTGCACAGCGCTTTTCGCTAAATAACACATAAGATATAAAAAATAATACATTTCCTTGCGAAGGCTTTTATCATATGTCCAGTAGTGGCATTTAACGGGTTGATAATGATGAAATATAAAAATAAATAAATATTTCTATCTCAAACTGTTTAGCTCATGTTAAAAAAGTGAAAATATAACATCTTGTGATATTACGAGTATCATAGATGGCAGAATAATCGTCTATTTCCTGTCATTTGCTATTTTTTTATAGAACAAGGGTGACAAACGAGCACACAGTTCACCTTATGTTAAGTGGTTGCTGTGGCCCTAAGACATCTACATCTATCCTTGATTATGAATCAAAATGCAGATGCTTTATCACCCGGACTACGGTGAAATGCCTCGTTAAATGTAAAGTTAAGATGTGCAGTCTCATTTGCATCTGCCCTTCAAATCGAAATCTTCATGTTTCTTTTTTTGCATTGTAGCTTCCAAGTATAATGTTCCAATTGCTAGTATCTAGTAAAAAGCAACGTTTTTTCACCTGTGGTAAAATTTCCCAATCTTTCATTCAATAACATACGCTATAATCACTTCAACCAACACCAAATTTAATTACAACCCCAAACCTTTGTAATAGAAACTGACGATAACATTAGACTTGCTCAAAACGAGGCATCTAAGGTAACAAGGTGATTAACCGCTCGGGGTTAACTATTACAAGTAACTGCAGGCTACGAGTCACAACGGTACAACCGAGTTTCATTTGCACTGCAAACGTTATCATCGGACGTCATGTCATAGTCATTCTGCGATTAACCATAAAATGTTACACAATGATCGATATTATATTTGTCGATATAGAACGTAAAATTACAGATTGTGAGGCATTCTATATTAGTCATTAGAGGTAGCAATGCATCTGTAGTTCTTCTATTCATTAAAAGTATAAAGGTTTGTTGATCTGCTTTGCCAATCTGTGTTGTGAGGACGATAAATATTTTAATGTTGGATGACATATGTTACCACGGCTTTAAAAATTCTTCATCTATCAATGGATTTATAGAGTCTGATAAATTCACACGCACCGCAACCAAATAAGCCTAAATTATGCTTTGTATCTTTTCCAATGTCTCTTCTGCATAAAAAATGTACCGTTTTTATAGATTCAAAAGGATTTACAAACGAGCACGTGCTCGTAGTCAGAAAGTAGATTCCACGGTCCATAGACACCTACGTTTACGTGGTAGAGCCATGCTACAGCGTGTATAGTTGTAGCACGAATGGGTCGGCTCGACCGGGGAAGGACCACGCTCTCACAGAATACCAGCGTAAAATAGCAGCTTAACGCTGCTGTGTTTCGTATGGTGAGTGTAGAGAACCGGAGACCCTTTTTACTGGAAACGAGGCATTCCATCTTAGTCCTCACGGGTGACAACGCATCTGCATTTTGATTCGTAATGGAAGATAGATGTAGCCTACAACCTACATCTATCATTAATTAACAATCAAAATGTCGATATGTAAAAACGTGACTACGATTTTCTTCCCTCGCCCTAAAAAAGACAGCAGCATTACCCTGTATTTTATGCTGGTATTCAATGAAAGCTTTATCCTCCCCAGTTGAGCCGACCCATTATTGTTACTACCATAATATAGCTGAAATGTAGTTTTTCCAGGTTTCATCCTAGATGACCGGTTTCTAGATTCAACACATTGTCCTGGCAGCTCCATTTTCGGTTTCGGTTTCAATTAAAAACAATATATGACTAAATATATTCAAGTTATTTTTTAAATAAAGCGGATATATAGATCGCAATTTGTGGTAAATTTTACCCTTCTACGTTTGAGAAAATCAACAGACTAAAATTTAAAACAAGAAAAAGTTTTCCAATAGTTTATAAAGTTTCTAAATTACGTCTAAAAGAAAAACAACATGTATAGTGGGTGGCCTGCTGTGGAGCTTAGATAATACGCTGCAGTCCGTAACAAAAGTCGTTTGTCGCAAATACCACCTGTGGCGACATAATAATTATAGGAACATAAATAACACTTTCTTGGGGCTATTGAAATCTCTAGAACGATTTATAAAAATCATTTTGGATCGGTTGTATAGTAGGTGTATTTAGTTGTTTATTGTGTTACAGTGATTAGTCGCTCCTTGATTGATTGATTAGTTTCTTACCGCGTCGTGACGGGTTACTATGAGGAGGAAGCATTTTATCTATCCTTTGACAAGATGAATCTGCCAGACAGCAGCGGTTACGCTGACTAGCGATAGCATGGCCTTGCCGATATGTGGTGAAAGTGGAACACTATGAGAACTTAGTCGATAAATGGCCGACATAACTTGCCTTTGTGAAGCGGCAGATGGATATGTTAGTCAAGGTGTTGGATGTTTTCTCAAGAAGAAAAATATAATTTCAAAAGGTGGTGTTGCCATTTAATAAACTTATGATCAGGCTACAAAAGAATTATGGAGCCAAAATAATTACATGTTTTGAGAAGTTTCAGCTTCTTTTATCCTTATCAGCTCGAAAAAGTCTATGGCCATTCCATTGTAGGAGAATTGTCATAACTGTTATGCTTGACAGGCGAATTGACGCTGCTACCCATCGCTGATCAATAAACGGTATAAACAGTACTTATAACAAAAACAATTTTTAAATTTTTTGTCTGTCTGTTTGTCCGGCTAATCTCCAAAACGGCTTTAGCAATTTTGACGGGACTTTAACTAACAGGTAGCTGATATTATAAGGAGTAATATAGGCTACTTTTGTTTTAGAAAAATAATTAGGGTTCACCAAAATCCTTTAGACCTATAAGTCTTTCTTTTTTTCTTCTTAAGACTTTGGAATAGGTTATAAATAGATATATTAGGTATGTACCTCCACGAGCCCTAAACACTACAACCAGCATACTTACCGCAGAGGCAAATCTACGGAAACAGCCCTGATTAGTGTTATTGACAGGGTCGAAAAAGTGCTGAACGATAAAGAAATAGCTCTTTGTGCCTTTATAGATATTGAGAGCGCCTTCGACAGTAGCCCTACACCACTGCTGGTTGGCAGCCTTATATCTAAAAATGTTGACCCCACAACCATCAGGTGGGTGAAGTCCATGCTCTCAAACCGAAACGCAAAATTATAGCTGTTTCAAACTTCGATTTATTTTGCAACTACAAGAGGCAGTCCACAAGGTTTTGTCACGTTGCTAGATACAGAACACAGACGTAAAGTAGCCAGCCTTGCGGTTTTTACAGGATGCATTTCGGAGAGTGTGCGCAAAAATTATGCATTTAATTCCCCCCTCTCCCTTCCACCATCGGACAACCAGACGTTCGGCCAGTCTACACCCTTTCGTTGTTGACTTAACACGCATTACAACCAAACGGTTTGCCACGTCGTTTATCATGCGTACAGCAAAGGAGTGGAATAAGTTGCCAGTATCTGTCTCTCCATTCAATTACAGTGTGGGTGTCTTCAAGGCAAGAGTGAATAGGCTTTTGTTAAGTCAGTGCGCATCACCACCTTAGGCTAAATCACCACTTACCATCAGGTGGGATCGTAGATAAGCGCTGGCTTAGTAGAGTATTTAAAAAAAAGATAAATACGCGTACCTTGGTAGGTGTCTTAAATAAAATTAATTTAAGATTAGTATTTGAACGAAAGACCGTTGTAATTTTTTAATTATAATTGCATTACTATATAATTTATGGTGTGTAATGGCCTGCGTTCGCGATTTGAATGATCGACACGAATGACCGAATTCGTATTGTTTACCCCCACTACTTTTCGTCACACAAAAAGCTTGCGGATCAGAATTTCAAAATCCTCCCATAAAAAGTTTCACTTCAAAAATGATACTTTAATTCTATCTTCCGGAAGGGGTCCCATAGGACACCAACCCAGTGCACCGCTGGCGGTTGGACAAAGAATGAGATTAACTGCATTATGATGACTAGGCTACAACTACTACGAAGGTAAATACTGGTAACAGAGATTGATTCATCCTGAACCTCAACGTTAAGGTAATGTCAATGCACCGTCACCTTAAGAAAACCGAAATCTTTCAACGAATTACGAAATAATTTTCATTACTTAGAAGTTTGCAATAAACTGGACGAAATAAATAACGTAATTTCATCCGACTTTATGGCAGTAACATCAGTACGAGTGAGGTCAAAATTGCTCCTCAGTACTTTTAAAGTGGCCCCAGGTGAGGAAACTTCTAAAAGCGGTTTTAAAACCAGTGTTTAAAATACTTCAAATGTTTTCAATTCCGTTCTCAATAACGACACTATTCTGAAAGCGTGCAACAACGTCTATTTTTAAAGAAAGGCGACCATGCTTTACTGAAGAACTACTGTGGATTTTCCTTTTAAATCGCGTTAATGTGCTGTTTTCGAGAGTTATTACAAATCGTTTCGCACGCAAACTTGACAACTTCTAACCTCCCGAATAATCCGAAAAAGATTTCTTACCATAGACCTCACACATACTCTTCGGTAAATTGTAGAGAAGAACGAAGAGTTATTTTAACGGTGCAGCGGGAAGCATCAGTTTTTACAGTAGGGCTACAATAGCTATCCAAGTACAGAATCAGAATACAAAGGTTATCCAAATACAGAGCGATATAAAACAGAGTAACGTTATTAACGTATCCTCGAAAGTCTTCACCACTGCATTTATATAAATATGTAGAGAGTGTTACTTACCAAAACATACTCTTCCGTCTTGGTAGACGGTGGAGTATGTCTGGGAGACTAGTGGTCTAGTTGGTTTAATCGGGAACACTGCTATCAAAGCGTATAATCACTACGTTTTAGCTACGACGCCCATGGAGTTCTTACAATCTTTTAGACTTTTTTTTTATAGGAGAGGGGGCAAACGAGCATGCGGCTCACCTGATGGTAAGTGACTACCGCCGCCCATGAACAACCGCAACACCAGGGGAATTGCAGATGCGTTACCGGCCTTTTAAAAAGGAGTAGGCTCTTTTCTTGAAGGTCCCTAAGTCGTATCGGTCCGGAAAATTCGCTGGTGGTAAACTATTCCACAAGGAAGTTGTGCGAGGAAGAAAACATCTTCTAAATCGCACAGTGGTGGACCGCCAATCATCCAGATGGTGTGGATGGTATCGGGAGTTCTGCCGCGATGTGCGTTCGTGAAATTTGGTGGCTGGGATTGATCCGAACAATTCCTCAGAGCACTCCCCATGGTAAATGCGAAAGAAAATACTAAGAGATGCAACATCTCTTCGCAGTGCCAATGAGTCGAGCCGATCGGAAAGGACTCGGTCATCGACGATTCGAGCCGCTCTGCGCTGGATGCGGTCAAGTGGAAGGAGCTGGCACTGGGGAGCCCCAGCCCAAAGATGGGCTGGGGCTCCCCAGTGCCATGGGATATTCCATGTGAGGCCGAACCTGCGCCTTGTAAAGTTGCAGGCGTTGAGCCGGCATGAAATACTGTCCCGCTCTACTGAGCACGCCAAGCTTTTTAGAGGCCAATTTGGCCTTCTCTTCCAAGTTACCACGAAACTGCACGTTACTCGATATGTCGACGCCGAGGATTCCGATACTGGCTGAGGCAACAAGGGGAGTACCTTGAAACTGAGGAGATACGACAAAGGGGTTCTTTTTAGCGGTAAACGCGCAAACTTGTGTCTTCTGAGGATTAAACTGGACTAGATTTAGTCGCCCCCAATCCGAGACTTTGTCCAGCAAAGACTCGACTTCAGACACAAGTTTGTTCCGGTACTCGGTGACGTTTTCCCGAGAAATATTGGCTACTTAACTATGAAATATAACTACTTTAGTATGTTATTTTAGAATGTGAAATGTTTCTCAATAACAAGATTATTTTTTTCAAGCCATTTTAATTATGATCTCTTAAGCTGTATCGCAAGTAAGATCAGAAGGAGCGCGCAATTTTCAAACTCCCATTTAAAATTAAAAAACCGCATTTCACATTGCAATGTTTCTATTATAAATCTTAATATTACAAACACATCTTACTCTCTTACTATCTTACTATCATTAGTTAAATAGTTAATGACCGTCTTGCGATTACCAAATGAATCCAGAATCTTTTGAATTTCCTTTCAAGATGAACGTAGGACCATTTGTAACAGTATATATAAATAATTCATAGCTGAAAATCTGGTAAGATTTGTCAATTTAGTAGCTGAGTTATTATAGATTAAGTAAAAGTGACATTACCCATTACATACAATATAACAGGTGATTTTTCACTGTTATTTCACTGTTACAGGCTATTTTGCATTATAATTACTCAAAGATATGAAAGCAGCATCAGTATAAAATCACCAAAAAAAGCTGTTACTAATGAAACGAAATGGTGAAACGATTGACGAAAGTTAAAACAACAACAACTAAGTGAAGTGAATATTAGGTATACTAATCTGTCATCGATTACTTTCATTGTTGTTGTAACTGCTACTTGTTGGAATATTGATATTTTGTATTTTTTATTATTATTTTGTAGATATGTATGCAATTATTTTTTATCTCCTTAACACAGAAAAATAATCAAAATTAGATATTAAAATGCTCAATTTAATAGAGAATCGATTAAATTGCGCTCGTTTCAAATCGAATCGAAAATTTGTCTTTTTCTTTTAAGTAAATAGTTTGAAGTTTGAACTGTCAAGACAAGTTTCAAAATAAAAAGATTTCACTAGTGTATTCTTTATGGTGATCGATATATTGCCATAAAGAATACACTACAATCGATTTTCTAATTTATTTCTTATTTTATTGTTTTTTTCGAAATCTAGATTGTAAAAAGAAGTACTTTTTTTGTATTTTACTTTATAAAAATATGACCAATTTTTTAAAGTATAAACCAATTAGTTAACTTCAGGTCCAAAAATCCCATTATCCTTTAGCTACGAATTTAAGCTAACCGGGTGTCGACGTAGCATACCAAACTCGAATTTGTTTCTGACCGGAGAGATCCGTTTGCTCATATAGGAGCCTTACGGTCACATTCGATTTATATTAGTGATTAGCAGAAATAGATACAAGGTAAGGACAGTAGTATAAACTGATAGGACAGTGGCAAGTCATCTTGGCTGGCCACTTGCCTGCCAGTACCTGTTAAGAAATGCCACCCCCCCCCCCCTCCTGCGCGTTATTTGAGATTTTGATTACTTTCTTATTATTTAATTGGTATAAAACTTCTTATTCAAATCCAAGAACTAAAGAAATTTGTCATCGAGGGAAGCGGAAGACATGGGAATAGCGGCTGGTTGGTGAGTAAAACTTTTCACCATCCTTGATACCACTATTATCCTTCATTTTTATTGGCTGGTAATAACTCTCAGGAAACTGATAACGAAATAACTTACGACGAACTTACAGATGGAACTCAACCTCAAACTATTGAAAATTTTTACATGAAAGCCTCCACCGGAGACAAGAAGTCATAGAACTAAATTGTGATCCGAATCTAAAGTTACCCTATATTCATATCCCTGAAATAGATGCAAAATTAATGGTAGATACAGGTAGTTCTAGATATTTTATCAGCCCCCGTAAGGCATACCAACATTTCTATCAATATATAACACATGAACCATTCGAAGTAGTCAGTACTCACGCCTCTAGCAGACACGATGAGATGATACAAAACCTCTACCACCCACTTTTAAGAGTTCAGATTGTCATAATTTCTATCTATACGATGTCGACTCTCGATATGATGATCTCATTGGTAATGACCTATTGAAACAACTAGATACAATTATAGACCTTAAAGACCTTGTACTTAAAACCAAAACAACTTGCATACCAATAGTTAATAATAACTTCAATTATGTTATTACACTACCACCACGATCAGAGCAGCACGTCAAATTGCCAATAGACCAATGTTCTGGAGAGGCAATCATTAATTATAAGGAAGTTGTCAGAGGTGTACGAATGCCTAGTGCATTGGTAAATTGCGTTAACGGTTATGCTGCAACCGTCATACAAAACGTTCCTGACAAAGAAATGATATTGACAGTAACACGACCTTTTACAGTTACTAAGTATGATACGACTACTCAAAGTGACGTAAACTTTACCAATACCTATAGGGACTTAGAGATCGATAAGATACTCGAGGAAAATCGACTTAAACTAAGGCTTAATCACACTAACGATGAGGAACGTGACAAAATTTTTAGAATTTGCCAAGAATTTAAAGACATATTTTACTGTGACAAGCTACCGCTGACTTTCGCTAACGAAATCAAACATAAGATACGCACAATAAATAAAGACCCAATATATGTCAGACCCTACCGTCAAGCACCAATGCATCTGGTGAAATTAAATTTTGTATGGTTATAGACTATCGACGTTTGAATTACATAACCATAGACAACAAATACCCACTACCAAACATAACAGATTTATTTGACAAGTTAGGGAAGAGTTATTATTTCAGTACAATCGACTTAGCAAGTGGTTTTCACCAAATCGAAATAGAAGAACAAGACAGGCAAAACACAGCCTTTAGCACTCAAAACAGCCATTATGAATTTCTTAGGATGCCATTTGGCCTCAAGACAGCTCCTGCAATTTTTCAACGGACCATGTACAGTGTGCTGAGGGGATTACAGGGGATACACTGCATGGTATACTTAGATGATATAATTGTGTTTTCGACAAGTCTGGAAAAACATATACAAAAGTTACGGACGATATTTGATAGAATTAGGGCGACTAATCTAAAAGTTAAATAAGACAAGTCTGAGTTTTTAAGGAAGGAGGTTTTATATTTAGGACACACCATTACAAAATAAGGACTATGTCCGAACACAGACAAGATTAATGCTGTGTTAAATTCTCCTATACTTAAGACAACAACGGAAATTAAAAGTTTCTTAGGACTGGTAGGATACTATCGACGCTTCATAAAAGAATTTGCTAAGATCACACAACCTCTAACTGCATGACTTAAAAAGCGAAATAAAATTATCATCGATGAAAAATATATTACATGGAGTACGGCAGTGATGTATTCTCTCGCCAATTCTCTTCAACATTTACTCAAAGATGATTTTCCGTGAAGCATTGGATCGGGTGGATGTAGGTATCACAGTGAATGGTCAGATTATTAACAATATCCGTTATGCCGATGACTCTGTACTTATTTCATCTACAATGGAAGAACTTCAGATCCTTATAAATAACATTCAATCTGTTAGTTCAGCGTATGGCCTCAGCATCAACAACAGGAAAACCAAATATATGACAGTTTGTAAAACACCACCTGCTAACCCTTCTCTACTATGTAATGGACAGACTCTACCAAAAGTTAGCAAATTCAAATATTTGGGATGTTGGTTTGATGATACGGGAGACCACAATCTTGAAATAAGGTGCCGCATAGAACAAGCCCGTAATGCTTTCTTTAAGCTAAAGTCACTTCTGTGCAATAAAAAGCTGAACATTCAGATACGAGTACGATTAGCACGACTTTATGTTTTCTCCATTCTTTTGTATGGCGTTGAATCATGGACCCTCACAGAATCGAGCTGTAAGAAGATTGAAGCCTTCGAAATGTGGGTATACAGAAGAATGTTAAGGATATCCTGGAGAGACAAAATAAAGAACGTAACTATTCAATCGGTAATAGAACTTACACCTTCGAGGTAGTTTTCGGACATACCGACACGGGTAGCCCGTTTAATACAGAATTTGATAAGCAGTATTTACAACACTTAGTAAGAGATCATGCAAAGCGAACAAAAGTCTTATACAAATATTTAGCATAAATATGGTAGCAATTAAAGAAAAGATCAGGAAAAAGCAAGGCGGTGAAGATGAGACAGTATTTCAGTGTGGTAAAACTATATTTGCTAAGGATACAAACAAAAGAAAGAGCAAGGACAAACCGCGATATGTAGGCAAGGTCAAAAGAAATAGTGCCAATACAAATAGGTGAAAGGAAGACTAAAGCTCGAATTAAAAATATCAAATGCTCTCCACAGGTGGTGCATACTGATAATTGCGAAGCCGATCCTGGCCCATCATCTGCAGTCACTTGAGCAAAACCCAGGGATACTTCCGGTAAAACAAGAAAACGCATATGCCTAAACAGATCAGTGGAGTATAATAAAGATTTTAAATTTAGAGAATATTTATGACGACCTAAATCTAATTATTACTCAATATCATAAGCTTAGTAAACTAATTGAAGTAAAGGAACCATACCCTCGTGAATTTATCAGTGTTAAAACCCATGTAGAGTACATACGCGATATTAGCGTTCAAAAATTCCAACAACTTATGCCGCAACGCTTTAAGAGAGGGATCTTAAATCCATTAGGTTCTGTTCTAAAAATTATTACGGGAAACCTCGATCATGAAGATGCTCTTAAATATGATAAACTTACTTCGGAATTAAGTCACAACCAAATTATCGTATCTAAGAAACTTACCTTGGTCTCCAAAATGTTAGACAGCTTTATTAATGCCACGGAAACCCTAAATAATAATTCCGTTATGCTGGATGCACGCTTGAAAAGTGTAGAGACAATGCTAAATCATTTAACGACTAGAGAAAATAACTGGGTTTTCTCTACGTATATTTTTGGATTATTTAATTTATTTATTCATTTTCGAAATATATTTTATAAATTAAGTGAAATAGAGACTCCTCTAGTTTTTAGTAGACTATCGATATTTTATTAATCTATGGTAAATTCTACAGAACTTTTAGATCATTTAAAACTAATATCGAATACCGAAAATTTTGTGTACCCACCAACAGAAACTAATTTGGTGAAACTAGAATAAACCATAAATGTAAAATCTTATCTTAAGAAAAACCAGATAGCATTTATAATGGAGATTCCGTTAACTGATAATAATACTTACAATTATTTTAAGGTTTATTCCGTACCTATTTTTCGCGAATCTGTAAACGAAACGATTGCCATCTTCCCAAAATATCCTTACCTCCTGGTGAAAGGGATGAAATATTTACCAGTCACGAAACCATGTCGTCCCCTTGATGCTAGTAATGATTTCCTGTGCACCGAAGAAAATAGAACCCTCAACCCGGGACTTACATGCATAGAACAGCTAATGAAATTTGAGAATAATCTTACTTGTTACACGCAACACGTTATTACAATTAAAGACGTTAAGGTGCAGCGAATTAAAGCAGAAAATTGGATTGTTTTCATAAAGCTAAAAACGATGCTGACCAAGCACTGAGGTAACGAAATCACCACACAACCAATTTTTGGAACCTATGTACTAACCAGCGATGAGCCCTGTGACCTGGAGATGCACGGTACTTAAATTCATCACCACCGTCTTTACATGGAATACGAAGCGGCGCCACCAGTTTCAGTCATCAACTTACCTCATTTACGTGCAAATATTAATGTAACAAGTACACGCGTAATTAACATGAATGGTGTCAACTTGGACGAAGTGAAATATATGTCAAATGCTTTAAAACACAGTGAAATTTATTACACAGATTTAAGTGCTCTCAACGGAGAAAAACACTCTAACTTCAGTGTTCTAACATATGTAATTTTCAATTTCATAGCTTTAAGTTTCTTATTGTTCTTTATATACGTGTTAAGAAAAAAATATATACCTTACATCCAAAATTATCGTAAAAACATCAAAAATGATATTACCGATAATTTTGCCCTTAGGGAGGGAGGAGTTATGGATACACCTCGTCCCTCTGTTTTAGACTAAAATATTAAAATATGTAATATAGTATTATTTAGACTAAGCAATAAAACTAATGCATCAACATTTCTATGTAAGTTCCTAGTACTTAGTTGATGAGTCGAATCTCTGCGCACAAACGGACTCTTTAAATATCGTTCATTATTAAAGCCACCTCCAAATCGGTCGCACATAGTAATCTAATTGTATTTTAGTTTTTAAAAAACTTCTTTCGACGTTCTCGAAATTTGACTACGTTCTCCCTTCAATAAACTGATAGGGCACATTGAAACGCATAAGCTAATAAGAATTTATTAAAATAGAATGTCTTTAAAGATACATATAGTTTAATCTCGTTTACCACAAATAAAAAATAAATAAGTTAATTTTTGTACGCATTACTGAAAATTTTGGGAATCAAGGAAGTGACATAACATAACTATTTAAAAATGTATTTATTGCTTTTCGAAGTATTCTCCGCGAAATTTGACACATATTTCCATACGATGGAACCAATCATTGAAGCAAACATTCTATTCGGAAGTTGGGGTCTCCAAAATGGCCGTTTTGTAGGCGTCCACAGCTACTTCAGGTGATGAAAATCTCTGTCCACGCAATTCATTCTTTATTTTAGGGAAAGTATAGAAGTCATTAGGGCTTAGGTCGGGGCTGTACGGCGGATTGTCTAATAATTCTATGTTTTCTTGCTCTGAAAACTCTTTTGTTCTGTGTGTGGTGTGAGAACTCGCATTGTCGTGATGGAGGATGATGCAGCGGTTGCAGTTCTCTTTACGGAGTTCAGAAACGACCTGTGGCAAACAAATGCTAGCATACCATTCTGCATTAACCGTTCTTTGTCCCTCAAGAGGAATAGTCGTAACATGGCCGGTTTTGGAGACAAACGTGGCCACCATTTTTTTTGCAACACTCCGTGAACGAACAATTTTTGTTGGCTTTAACTCATTTTCGAACACCCAAACTCGTGACTCATTTTTGGTTTCGAATTCGTACGCATATATCCAGGATTCGTCACCCGATACGATATCGTATACAACATTTGAGGATCCTGCGTGAAATCTTTAGAGAGTTCTGACGCACCAAGTAACGCGAGCCGCGTTTTGCTCTTCGCAGAGCGAATGCGGTATCCATCGGGAAAACAACTTTTTTACACCTAATTGTTCATGCAAGATTATTTGTATTTGACTCATGCCAATCTCTAAAGTTGCCTGAATTCCGCCGTATGTCACATGTCAATCTTCATTAATCACCTTACGTACAGCATCAACGTTTTCTTGGGCGACTGTTGTTTTTGGACGACCTTGACGGGGATCTTCACTGAGCTTGACAAATCCACGTTGAAATTCAGCAAACCAGCGATAAATTGTGGTTTTGGATGGGGCTTCATAACTAAATGCAGAAATCATACGGTCAACACACTGTTTTTGTGTTAAACCACTTCGAAAGTCATAATAACTAATCGCTCTTGAATTTTCAATTCAATTAATTTCCATTCCCATTCCATTCCGTCAATTCCATTTTCTCAACGACTAAACAACATTGAAAAAACCTTGTGACAAGACCGAGAACCTTTTTTTAAGCAAATAAATGGTATTCGATTTTTAAAACCAATGTGTTTTCAATTAAAAAGATTTTAATATGACAGGAACAGTGGAAATATTCCATTCCCGATACTTTTAGTGCAGCCTATGTATTTCATACATATAAAAGTAGAAGTTAAAGTTATGAAACATAAAAATGTACTGTAATTTAACTTTTATATGCATTTTTTCATTGCACACGACAACAGCGATAGCAAATGCTGTAACCCATATTTTACACAAAAGTGGACTTTCTATAGAGGAACATTAAAACGGCTTTTAAATATGGAGCAGGCACTTGTATGCTCACTTAGCTGCTGCGTTTCTTTACATTAGTAATGAAAAACATTTAAGCTTAATTGCAACAATTTGCCTTAAAAACTTACATATACCCAAAAAGTTGTTACTTCTACAACATAGCTGTACGGCACAGTATCGACTTCAGCTTGCAAGTATAATGAACAATAAGGCTGTATTTAATTTTTACGGCAGGATTTTTTATTTCGAAGCTTATTTAACAGAAAAGCTACGGGCATTGATGCTCAATTATTTGTGCTTGTAAAATAGGTCTAACGTTATCGTTCATTTTTCAGCGTCATACGTGAGTATAGTCAGAATGAGCTGTTCGAAAACTTTGAGATATAGGCGACATAAAACACCATGAAGAGTTTCAACTAGGCGGACTATTTTTATTTCATATTAATTTGAAAATTTTTAATTAAAAAGATGACAATTGTGCAGGAATCCGGTGTGGGAGCGTGATTTAAAACCCTAGATCAAGCGTATATACATTTTTTTTATAGGATAAGGGTTACAAACGAGCACACAGTCCACCTGATGGTAAGTGGTTGCTGCGGCCCATAGACATCTACATCTATCCTTTATTACAAATCAAAATGTAGATGTGTTGTAACCCGTGAGAGCTAAGATGGAATGCCTCATTTCCAGTAAAAAGGGCCTCCGGCCACCTGCACTCACCAAGCGAAACGCAGAGGTAAACCTCTACTTCACGCTGGTTTTCTGTGAGGTCGTGGTACCACCCCGGTTCGAGCCGGCAGACAGCAAAAGCTGCCGCGTGGCTCTACCACTGTTTATAACATATATACATAAACACTCACGCCTTTCACCCAGAGGGGTAGGCAGAGACTATGGACTTCCATTTGGGATGATCATGACACACCTCTCTCGCTTCTTTCACATCCATATACCTATGCATACACACTCATCGGTTAAAGGTACTCTTGATTTGACCCATTTTGAAATATATTGCCAATTTGGTCGATAAACTTTCGCCTAGAGCGTGCCTTCCCGACTCTGCCGTTCACCTCTGTAACATAAATCTGCTTTGTAATTCTTTCCTCTGTATCGTGAATAGGACGGCTTGACCAGGGTAGGACCACGCTCTCACAGAATACCAGCGTAAAATAGCCGCTTAATGCTGCTGTGTTTCGTATATTGAGTGTAGCGAACCCGAGACCCTTTTTACTCGCAACGTGGCATTTATCCTAGTGCTCCGGAACGAAACCCATCTGCATTTAATTCTTAATCGAGGATAAATATAGATGTATGGGCCACTACATCCACTTACCATCACGTGGACTATGTGCTCGTCTATCACCCTGATTCTATATAACAAACCTAGTATTTAAAGTACATGCATATTATACATTCATTCATTCAAACGCTTAGAAACCTCACATTGCAAGTCATGCAATTATTTCCCCGTGTTTACGTCATCGAATTTGTTGCATTCACATCTACTTACATACATTAAACTCTATGTCACAAACTCCGGATGTTGTCGTTACGATCGCGTCAGCGAAAATAAGGCAATGTAAGCAAAATGACTGGTAATCTGGAGCTATGTGACGTCATGCCTACCATGTTTTAAAGTGAAGGAAAATTTTGTTCGCGAAATTAACAGTACTTAAATATTTAAATAAACACGCTACTTAAGATAAGAGTCCATAGTCCTTGATTTTAGATCTGACTTTTTATTTAAACTCCTAAACTAACAGAGTGACTGACAAAGCCCAACGAATTAGTGAGCTGAAGTAGCTATGGGCCGGCCATATAGCTCGAAGAACCGATGGGGAAAAATTATCGATGCAGTGACGAACTAATAAGTCATAAAGTAAGTCGATGGATCCAGGTGGCTCAGGGCCGTACTTTGCGGCATTACTTGCGGAAGCCCTGTGCCCTTATAGCTTGATGCTATTTTACAGGAGCGAGCGAACTATGGCTGAGATCTGCCTCCCATGGGCACCACAGAGGATGGAATAAAAAGTTTCATACCCTCAAATACCACATCAGCAACAGAATCGGCAACAACGCTGGGATCTTCCGGCGAGAAGCAGACCCGCGCCCAAGGGTAGGATGCAAAAAATAACCGCATCCAGTCCCAATCGGTCGACCTATAGTGCCAAACACGGCGGCAAGCTGCAGATCGCAACTGCGATGGGAGCGTGAGTAGCACCGTACTCCGGATCAGACAATGGTCCAAAAAACCCAGATGGGCATCGACGGAGACTTGAAATCCGTCCGGATAAGAGGTCAGCAGAAGGTACAACAGGGAAGGTACATGATCCTCCACATCTGGGATCCGCGTAGGCGAAGTAACCAGTTGCTTTAGACTATATGCCAAGGAAAAGTCATAGACAGATCTACCCGCATGATCGGTTAAACGGGAACCAAGCCATTCAGCGTGGTGGGCATCAAAATCACCGAGTATTACGATCTCCGCGGATGGGACCTGTTGTAGCACGGAGTCTGCAGACAATTGGACGTGGTCAATGAGTCGGTCTGTGTCGGCATTACCGCTATAGGACCTATAGAGGCACCCATAGACGCGGAGATGGTCGTCGCTATCTACGCGCAGCCATAGGATGGACAGGTCCGTAATTTCAAGACTGCCGAGGCGTCGAAAATAGATGTCCTCTCTGACGTATACGCAAACCCCAGCCCGAGGCACAAAAGAGTGTTCTAATTTGTACACCGGGTAGGAGAGATATGAAGTATCAGCCGGAGAGGTCACCTGGCTCTCGGTTAAAAAGAGCAAGGCCAGCTTCGCCGTCTCTATATGGTAATGGACAGCGCTAAGGTTGGAATGAAGTCCCCTGATGTTGTAATAATTCACGGATAGCGTGACAGAGGTCGCCTTGGTCTTATTGCTCCGCTTGCCCCGAGCAGTATTAGTCACGAGCGGAATTTTACGCTCAGGAGTGGAGTAATTTGATCGTGGATGCTCAGCGAAGGATTCTCCAGGTGTGCTGGTACCCTCCTTGGGTAGTTGTATGTATAATTCCGCTACCATGTTGATGGGGGATGGGGGCGAATTGGTCCTCCGGCCACCTGCACTCACCAAGCGCAACGCAGAGTTAAACCTCTACTTCACGTTGGTATTCTGTGAGGTCGTGGCACCACCCCGGTTCGAGCCAGCCTATCTGTGCGACAACAAAAGCTGCCGCGTGGCTCTACCACTGTTAAAGTTAAACTGATAATGATAATGAAACCAAGTTAGAGCAAGCTTTGTGAGATATCTCACAATCTGTAGTTAATTAGGCTCTCTATATCCTTCAAACTGGAACATATCAGTGTAAGCACTGCTTTTTGGACATAAATAGTTAAGAGGCCACTTTCTTACCTATTTTTGCTATCCAGATGAACTTAAGCAGAATAGGTGTCCTACTACCTAAACCTCCTCTTCCCCTTAAAATGCTTCAGGAGACCGAACTGTCATATTTGAAATACTAGTGTAAATATTGATATACTTTATGTAAATAATAATAATTATTATTATATTTAAATATAGTAAATAAAATTATTTATAACTGCAGTGCGGATGCGAAACTCATAACTGGAGAATCGTTTACCGGTGGGAATCACGGCATAATTTATGATTGTTATTATCATAAGATTCTAATCAAGTTTGCTATAAATTAAAAACACTTAGACCTATAATCGAGATTGATACATTTACACAATTCGAAGAAACCAGACGACAAACGTTTAAAAGAAAACAAAAGCGGTTCCCATCAGATTTACACAATCGCACTGCTGGTCCCCTGCGAATAACAATAAGTAATAACAGCTTACTGTCTATTTATATTATGCTACTGTCTAAGAAGTAGAAATAATTAATAGGTAACTGTCTATTCGCATGCAGTGTAACAGCAAACTGCCGTGATAGCTCAGGCGCTATGTGTTAATACTAATACTAGCAGTGCTTACAAATTTACTTGTATTCGAGACCACTCCGACTAAGCTCAAATCGATGTTTTAGAATGGTTTACGATAATTATCGAATGTTGGATTCAAGTCAAACCCATTAGGTCACTGTTAATTTATCGTAATTTCTGTTCATGTATTTTCATATACTATATGTTTGTCAACTATTTGAAGCTAAATAATGGTTCCTTACTATCATTATTATCATCATTATCACAACCGCTAAAGCCCTTAACTAGTTCAACATATTTACTCTACTACAATACTCACGGGATGATTTGGGTTAGTAGTTGTTCTCATGCCGTCGCTAAGTGGCATTTACATTTTTATTTTTACGAACATGTTTCACGAACACATTAATTTATTATGCAGTTGGATATTTGTCGTGTAACATAATAAATAACATACATAAACATTCACACCTGTTACACAGAGGGGTAGGCAGAGACTACGTACTTCCATTTGGCACGATCTTGACACACCTCTCTCGCCTCCTTTACATCCATATATCCACGCATATACGCCCGTCGGTTAAAGGTTACTCCTAATCTTGCCCATTTTTAATATATCGACAATTTGGTCGAAAAATCTTCGTCTAAGGCGTCCCTTCCCAAATCTGCCCTTTTTTTCTGCCATACTCAACTTTCACTGCCATAAATTAAAGAATGGACTAACACAGCACTATGAATTGCCATACGTGCCTTTTTTGATACAATCTGTCTTTTCACGATAGCACGTAGAGGCCCATCCACTCTGTTTTCTGCGTTCATTCGTCGTTCTACATCCTTTTCACATCTACCATCCCTGCTAAATAAACATCCTAAATATACAAACTCATCTTTTTGCTCAATCAATTTCCCTTCTATTCTTATTTCACATAACATTTTACTTTCTTCTTTTTCAAAAACTATCACTTTCTTTTAATGACCAGTTCATTAAAAGCAACAGAGTCCCTATAAAGAGACCTTAATGCCTGTATCCAACAAGCGCTCAACCCAAATGAGTTCAGCGTTTGCCATAACACATTCCTGTCCGCTTTGTCATAAGCATATACCAAGGCCACTAACGCAGAAAAAACTTTCTGGTTTTTGGCCCAAAACTTCTCCGCAACCATGCACATGAAATTGACGTGATCTGTACACTCCATTCCTCCTATCAATCCCGCTTGCATATACCAAATTTTTGCATTGGTTTCTTCCATAACTCTTTCAATTAACATCTTAGCATACAGTTTACCCAAAATGCTAAGCAAGCTGATATCACGGTAGTTTTTACAGTCCTGCTGTGACTTTTCTCTTAAATATTGGGACTATAACATCTATGCACCAGTCTTCCGATAACTGGTTCAGTTCTTAACATAAATTAAATAAGGTGTACAGCAGGTGAGCCACCACTCTATCTCCAACCTTTAGCATTTCGAATGATACTCTATCATATCTCTGCCTGCCTTACTTGCTTTCATGCTTTTCATTGCTTTCATTATTTCATCTACACTTATGTTCCTACCTCTCTCTACTTCTTTTGGAATTTCTGTTTCACTTAATTCAGATGAATCTTCACATATAAACACACTTTCAAAGTATCCCTTCCATCGCTTTAAACTAGAAACTTCGGCATTCAGTATATAACCATTCTCGTCTCGTATAGCATTCATTCTAGGCTGCTTTGAATTTCCCCTGACAGTTATTACGAGTTTCCAGAAAATTAAAATATTTGCCTGGAAGCTATCAGTTATACTTTTATCATTTTATCTGTTCTTTTTTGCTTTTTCCTTTCAAGAACTTCTTTAACTCTCTTATTTATTCGTCTAAAGTCTGCCATTTCTCTTTCAATCTCACCAGAATTAGCAGTTTTGTTAGCTATTAAATGTAGTCATGCTCTTTTATTTGCTTTAATTTCCATCCGTATATCATCATGCTACCACCACGTATTATTTTTCCTTTCAATCGATCTCTTACTCATACCACATATTCGATGGCTGCATCCACCAAAATTTTCTTAACATTATTCCATACGGTCAGCAAGTCTAAATTAATCATTCATACATTATTCATTAAAACCATATATATTTTCCCTCAGTCTACACATAACACATCTATTCCTCTATCATTCGTCATTTCGCATACTTTATCCATATCTTATCATTCATTGCTCCACATACATTCATTGCTACATTCGCAGCCAGACGGGCCTCCGTAATCCACTTTTCGCTCCTCCGGGAGACAGAACGTGAAGGGTGGCGAACCTCGTTGCCGGTTTTTCTCCCGGAGATTCTTCACACCCCTGCCCCATTAAAAAGGCACCTGGAACTCGGTACCATTTCTTTTAATTGTTGGCTCATGGTGCGAACTAAGAGGCGGTAGATTTTACGTCGCTACCATATGGCGAGGAGCCGAGATTATTCTTTCGGCTTTGCTCGTTTAGCACCACTCGGGGGACATGTGCAAAGTGGGCCTAGGGTTCGGTGGTCAAAATCTACGGACGTGAGCAACTCATTCCCCTACACACATGTAACACAATCTATATATTATTACGTGAAGGGAAAACTTTGTACCCCTTGTTACGGATATTGCGCGCAGGAGGGAGTGTGAGATTTGGCATCGTTAAATTTTTTATATAGAATGAATGTAGAAAGCTATAATTTATTTATAATATGTTTAAAATACATTAAATGAAATATAATAAAACATACATTGCTTATGCATATTGCAGTATCAACACTGTCAATGTCAAACACTTAACACTCTGTGGAAAATGTCGCCAAAAAATTAAATATTGCCAACAAATATTTACGGCCAAATTATTGAATAAGCTGTGAATTTTGTATAACTTCAAATGTTCATTTTTCGGAGAGTTTGCTCAGGAATCGCATTACTTATTTCCTCCCTCTCCTTTCTACCATTATAACCATGACAACCAGACGTTGGGCCAGTATGCACCCTTGACTTACCACTATTCGAACCAAACGTTTTGCTACATTATTCGTCATACGTACAGCAAAGGAGTGGAAACATTTGCCAGAATCTTTTCATTCGATTAAAATGTGGGTATTTTCAAGGCAAGAGTGAATTTTAAGGTTTTTATTAAGTCTGAAGCTACATCACCACCGACCATCAGGTTGGAATGTCGTTAAGCGCTGGCTTAGAATAGTAATAAAAACCGTATAGTAAGAATATTTACTACCCCATATCGTGCTGTGGGTGACCTAAGAGTAAACCAAGGGATGGGCAGTAGCATCTTCTATAGAACAACAAAAAAAGTAAAAAAAAATGCGGATACCAGCCAGCCTGCCAAGCGTGGTAACTATGGCAAAATTCCCATAGGCAATCTATAGGGGAGGCCGTTGTTCAGTAGTGGAATTTTAAAAGACTGAAACGGTTACGGATATGATATAAATTTCCCGTAAATATATTGAAAATAATATTAAGGTATTCATATTCTTTAAATTTAATGTCTTGCGATATTTAACTAAAGGGAGGCGTGTAAATCGTGCGTATTTTTGTAAATGTTAATATTTTAATTCTAAATAAGGAACTGTTAATTTGAATAACCTTTAAAGTAAGTTCTGTTCTTTCTATTATGGGATTTTTTTGCAATGTCACAATTCTTGAGATGACGTAAATAAATGATGCTGAAAAAACGCCACTTAGGCAAAAAAGGTTTATTCATGTCAAATATTATTCTGAAAGCTGCTGGCAGACAACACGTCATCCTCGTATTACCAGTTTACTTATCTTACGCAACATTAAAAATAAAACAGATTTTACATAGTAGGTGTGTTATTTGGCTAAATTATTTGGAATAAGAATATATTTTTTTACAAATCTTGTTGCACTTTTAAATTATTTAGATACCTTGAAACTTTCGATGCTCTTTAGCATCCTGGGTCACGATCCCACATGACCATAGATGCCAATTAGAAGTAGTCACGCAAATCGAGTAAAGCTAAAAAAGGCTTATTTTAACGTCAGTGTTTCTTTCGCCGCCTACCGCTTCGAAGTGAGGTTTCTCTAACTGGACATTCCTTCTCCAGTCAGAGAAAGCTCACTTCAAAGCGGTATTTGATTTAAAAAAAATTATATTTAAAAAAAATAGTTTTATATTCTTACGTTGAAGAAATAAATAAATTTCATTTAATCTCTTATCTATTTTTATTTTCATTCTATGTAATAAGTATCTAAATTTTCATATCTTAATTTTTTAATAAATAATAATTTTTAAATAAATATTCTTTTGTCAAATATCTCGAACAATCAGTTTTAAACTTGAAATCTTTTTTTATTCATAATAAATATCAATAAAACAAGCTTGAGTTTTAAAATAAATTGTTTTAACATATATAAAGTTAAATTGTTAATTTATGTTATAAGAAATTTATTATACCTTTATTTCGTTTTTTTCAATATACGGAATACACAGTATATGTATAGCCGTACGGAATACTGGCATGTAGTAGAAGTATTTATTAATTTTACATTTTTTAATGAAGGTGATCCGATCCCCCTTATGACATGACATGTACCAGCACCGATAGCGCCGTGTATTTCCGCTTGGTTAAGACACTCATACCTGTTGTTTATTCCTTTTTTTTAATTTTCAATGCCAACACACACAACAAACTCATCAGCCTAATATAAACGTCTTCAGATTTCGTGTTACAGTGAGCCTCATCATAAAGACCGTGATCCTTGGCAATTTGACTCTCACCACATTGACTCAGCTGGTCTGAATCGGATGGTTACTTCGCGAATATCAAACGCGGACGATCATAAGCACACTATTAGATCTTTTAATCGGCTCCCAGATAGCTATCATCATTTCTATATTTACAGAAGGTAGTTATGAATATTCAATTGTGTGATTTGCGCTCATTCTTGTAGAGCGACAATATTGCCTCTAAATGCCCATTGTAACTTTTTTTGTACTTATTATAAGCCAGTGCTTGACCACAATCCCACCTGGTGGTAAGTGGTGATGCAGCCTCAGATGGTAAATCGCACTGTCTTATCGTAACAAAAGCCTATTCACTCTTGCCTTGAAGACGACCATATTGTATTTGGATGGAAAGATAGACACCGCTAAATTATTCCACTCCTTTGTTGTACGCATTACATAAAATGCACTTATAATGCGTAAATTAAATATGAATTTACAACTCCATTGATTTTAATATAATTATTATTTATTATTGCCTTAATTGCCTACTAAGAGATTTTGTAAAAAATAATATTCAAAACTTTAGGTCTATATTTTTACTATACTAATTGCTCTACGATATAAAATTACAGGAACTGATTGGTAGTTAACATATTAGGGATTAACGCACTAAGTAAGTTAAATGTTGAAAAGGCTTACCGATGACATTGACAAACTACGAATCTATTCTCAAAATATAGGAGAAGATAACTCATTAAACACGTCAGCAGACAGCCTTACTATGGACGACATAGTTAATATTAAACACTTTTCATGGCTAGAAATGTAAATATATGGTAAATTATTAACAAGTCATGAGGCATTAATACCAACAATCATTATCATCATCTCCATCATCATCAACATCATTAAAATCTATTACAAGTCCACGGCTGAACATAGGCCTCTCCCACAGACTACCACAAAGCTCTATCCTCAAGCACCTGCTGTACACCCTTTCTGTGTGGTGGCAAAAGAAAATTTAACAATGAAAAAATTTTTCTTCCGTGGTTGTTGTAAGAAGCGACTATGAAAAATGTCTAAAAGACTATAGCTGCCATAAAATGGCGGCCTATAATATATTTAGTATAATAATATAATATAGTCTTCATTGATTTCGATAACGACGACCCTTGGAATTATGGCATTTGGCTATCATGTGCTCTGATATGGCAGGCTAGATCCAACTTGGTCTTAAATAAATTTAAAAAAAAAAACATAAAGTATCGATTACGAGGCGTAGCGCGAAAGATGCGAGACCTTTGGTATTACAGCCGTCAACCTGCCTGCCAAGTGTGACAATTAAGTTACTATGATTCCTACAACGGGAGGTGTTCGTATCCAGCAGTGAATATGTAAAGACTGATGGAGATGAGAAAGAAGAAGGAGAAACACTCTACTAAGTTAAAGAAAAACTACACTTGGAGTACGACATTAATGGAATGCAATTTAGTTACATATATTCAAAGAAACAACATAAATTATTCTATTTAAAATGATAAAAAATATTAAAGAAAAAAAGTACTTTAAACAATTATACTGTGTCACTACAAAGCTAAACTTAAGTAAAAAAAAAACTTAAAAAGACTTAGATTTACAATATTACCATAACATTAATGCGTAGCAATATTTCCTAATACCTTTTTTATATATTTTATTAGTTTTTAGAGACCGAAATACCTTAAAGACATTTGTTTAGTTTTGGAATAAAATATAATTAAAACCACAAAAATTTTGACCTAAACCAATCTTTGTAGGGTCTACTGTATCTGAAAACATATTTATTACCTCGAATCTTATTACTTTACTACGGATTTTTGTTCAGAAAGGACGAAATTGCAAAAATAAAAGTTATCCCCATTTCGTTTTTCTTCACTATAATAGTTGGAATAAATTTGATAAAACTCCAACACAGAACGAAACTTCTTTATTCGGTAGCCATTGGAGAGCCGACAGTAAACTAATATCTTTGCCCGCGCGATGTTAGGGAACTCCTTAAAAGTTTTTCTATCAGTATCGAAAAAGTGTAATCGGTTGCATAGTTCTAATTTCATCAAATTAAATTTTTATAACGTTTTACTATTTCAGTGTTAGCACTAACAACACAACATAAGTTATTTATCAGCTTCTTCTTCATTAGCTGTCTATTGTTAGACATTGATTTATTTTTAATCATCGCACACGACAAAAACTTCCCAAGCATTTGGCATGCAAATTGATGATCCCAGAACCAGATATTCCGCACCCTTGATACTGTTCTGCATCGCTGTGTTGAAAATATATTTTTACATCTGGTGTGAGTGATACTTATATCAACATCTATGGGGAGAAATTTCTGACATTAATAATAATTCATCATAATAAATTTTATTGTAACAATTGTTAACGTTTTAGAGGCGAACGTTTTGAAATCTTTAATGTATCTTGGATTGATGTTGGTTTATGTACATACTAAATGGAAGTTGAAATTTCACTTCTTTTATGTCAAAGTAAAAATTGAGATGACAGGAGATGTATTTTATTTTTATGAACTTTATAAAAACATTATTACATACACTTATTTTTACACTGATTTACTACATCGAACAACTAATTTTCAATTAGTAATGCTTTGTTTAAAAAAATTGGTTGCCTTATAGTTCCTTGTCTATAAATGGAATTTACAGGCTAAAAAATAACAAGAAAATTATAATTATTTACGATCTATTTTTTTTACAGACTACAGATACTTGTAAAACCTTGAAACAATTTCATAGTTGGGTTTTGAGTGAGTACATAATAAAATATTCGTAAAAATTTATATATTTAGATCTTCTTAAACTTCTTCATCTAGTCTATACAAATAAATAAATTGGAGTGTCTGTTTGTAATGTCAAAATTACAGCTTTTTACTAAATGCATATGAAAGTATATACGGTACTAATAACAAAAATACAATGTTTAAAGTTTTTGTCTGTCTGTCTGTCTGTCTGTTTGTTCCGACTAATCTCCAAAACTGCTAGACGGATTTTGACGGGAGATAGCTGATGTCACAAGGAGTAACTTAGGCTAATTTTATTTTAGAAAAAGAGTTAGGGTACCGCGCAAAAAAATTAAAACCCTAATACGCGAGCGAATTCGCGGGGAACAGCTAGTTGTAAATAATTCACTGCAGAACATGATCCTCTTCCATAGAATAGAGCTTATTATATTAGATATGATGCATTTTGTGTCGCCACTACCACACAGCGTTTGTATATATTTTGTTACTCTACTTCTATATGCCTATATAAATTTATTAACATTTGAAAATACAGTAGCATCAAAAGGCATTGTGTAAGATGGTTTTGCTATGACATCATTATGAAACATTCATCAGTTTCTGAATTTGAATTACAAAGTGGTACATTGTGAATGGACACAAAAGGCTTTGAAATCAAGACAACTGTACGCAGGCTACAATATGTACGTATATATAACTAAAGTTTATCTACATTGGCATTTACAAACAATATTCTACTTAGTAAAGAAAAAATTACCAACTGTGTGTTGCACCACGCTTTAGTACGGTGTCGCTGTGTAAATAATTATTGCTAACATTTTTTTTAAATAAATGTTAATAATATTAGTTAATATAAATATAATGTTTAGGGTTTACTAAGAGGACGTTTGAGTTTTATCCATACTTTTATAATAATAAAAATAATAATGAATATAACTGCAGGTATACAACTTGCTTGGCGGTGAAGGAAAACATCGTGAGGAAACCTGTATGTCTAAAAAATAGAAACATAAAATATTTCGAAGACATGTGAAGTTCGCCAACACGAATTGTAGGGATAAATCTGACAGGGTAAGAAATTGTATGATAGGAGAAGAGTGTGGTTTGCTAGAAGATGTAGTAACCAGGATTAAGAAAGTAATGCTTCGATGGCTTGGTCAGGTAGAAATAATGAACAAGGAAAGACCGATATAGGAAATTTATATTGCAGACTTGCTGTGCTCCGCGGTTTCACCCGCGTATATCTCGCGTCTGATCCGCGTGACATGACATGACACCTCGCTCATAGAAACATTCACTGTTGGTTTCTCGGTTCTCATTTGGCGGCTAGGGTTTATACGTCTTTCACGTGCCAAGCCGAATGTTGAATTATTTTAATTTTTCGTTATATAACATGTTATAAAGAGTAAAGATTATCATCATGAAATTGACTTGATGAAGAAGTAACTTTCGGTCGTAATATTTATTAAGGTCGTAAGATATGTGAAGTTCGCCAACACAAATTGGGGCAGCGCGACAGTCATTTCCTTGCCCTAAAACCCGCTCAGAAATGGGCGGAGGCTTGTGTCCAGCACTGGGACGTATATAGGCTCTAAGTTTACTTTTTAATTTTATCCTACGTCCTATTCCTTGATATACTTGACTTCTGTATCAAATTTAATTAGAGTCCGTGTAGCGTTTCACCAACGGTAAAGCATTCTTCTAAAGAACATTGTTGTAAGTTAGTAATCATAACATGAAAGATATTCTCTTACAGCGCTGAAAGCTATATTCTTTAAATCTTGGTGTTGATCGGTGTGCCTTTAACCTCACACTGGTAAGGACGCTGCGGATAATGAGTGTTTTGCAGTCAAAATGCTACTTATTTATCATTCAGCCATCGCATAATCTGTTTCTCCTGTCTCGTTTAGAGGCGACACGCGTGTCGTATTATCGGTGATGTGTATCTTTCCAGGTGTAGTGGTATTGGAGGTAACGGTTTTGGTATTAATAGAATGGTCATAGTGCACGCAGTAGAAAGAAAAGGAGGTGCTCTGCAAATCGGTAAAGGTACATAACTTCTATTTTACACGCGCAATTTGACTTATTAATTTTAACATCACTAGTATAATACATTGCGCAAAGTAACGACGCCTCACTCTATTGATTGTATTATGCTTTGCCTAATCGAATGGAACCTGAAATTCTTTTATATACTTTTTAATCCCATACGTAACCAGATCACCATCTTTAATATTATCAATGTTAATTCACAAGGTCACTGTTAAATAGGCATTCCCCAAAAGATGCAACAAATCACGGCCCCGAACCTTCTACACCCAGAGACTTTCTGCGCTACACTTAATATATAATTAGTGGTGAGCCGCATTATATTTTGCTTACCAAATGGAATGCCTTGTATCCAGTAAAAAGGGCCTGAAGTTCTCTACACTTACCATAGGGAAAACAGCAGCATTAACCTGTATTTTACACTGGTATTCTTTGAGAGCGTAGTTTTATCCCGGTCGAGCCGACCCATTCGTATTCTATAACCATAATATAATTGCAGCATGGCTCTAACACGTGGTTGTAGGTTTTTCGTGCTATATGGCCAACTATAAGGTTTTCTTGTATCACAAGGTTTTCTCACATAAGTAAAATTATCTCGATAAGCTGGGTGTCCCGATTTGCAGAGACGAGACATTTACGCTCTCATTAATCTCTCAGATGCTCTCTGAACAGGAACTGTACAGATTTAATTCACCGTTATTTACTGTTAATTGATGAGTGATTATGTTTCTAAAATTTTTGTATAAATCGTTCACTGGAATGAGTTGGGAGAAAATTAAAATTTGCTTTGGTACTTGGTGTTAGTATAAAATATAGTATGACAAAGTATAATAATGTCAAAGGTGATGTGGGTAGATGTCTGCCTGTCAAGCATGGCGATCAAGGCATATGTAA
This sequence comes from Parnassius mnemosyne, assembly GCA_963668995.1. NCBI lineage: Eukaryota > Metazoa > Arthropoda > Insecta > Lepidoptera > Papilionidae > Parnassius > Parnassius mnemosyne. The sequence goes on along the minus strand of CAVLGL010000046.1, from coordinate 7,748,263 downwards.
AACATATATATATACATATATATATATATATATATATATATATATATACGTGATATATATATATATATATATATATATATATATATCACGTCTTATGACATCGATGAGGTGATATGATATATATAATTTAATTAATAAAAAAAATTGTGAAAAAGCAAACAACTACAGTATGAATTAATACGTGGTAGAGCCATGCTGTAGCTATATTGGTATTATTAGTATTATAGTTAGTATTAAATAATACAAGTACAAGTTGATTACATTGCAATAATAAAGATAAATAACATTTGTATTATAATTGAAATAAATGGGTCAAAAATTTCCAAAATGAGGGTGTTGTTGAATTACTCAAAAATGTCCAAGTTAATGAGTGTGTTGAAGAGATGAAATTATTGAAATGATTGGTTATATGAAGGGCGTTGCCGAAGAAACATACCCCTGGGTGTGCATAAAATATATGGGGTGGTCGGCTGACCGACTGCTACTTGTACTGTTGAACAATGACTAGTCTTATATTAGGGACTTACAATAGTTAGATCTATGATACAAAAGCCTTAATATTGAAGGTATCTATGATGAATAAGCATTATGATAGCAGAGTTATGACTTGAAGTCCCATATATATAAGTTATATAGTAGTATGGTCTATGAAATAAAGCAAATATATGGAAGGTCTCAAATATGTAAAAGCATTATATTGAAAAATTGGTAAATCTAATTGGGTATGCCCGGAGCGCATTAAAAAAATTACGTATAACATGATTATATGGAATTTTTAAAAGTAGTTTAAATACATTTCGACCTCACTATCGGCTTCAATACCCTCGAAAACCATGAAAATGACACCCACGATAAAAAAATTGATACATAATTCAGCCGCCATCTTGGATTTACATTTCGACAACCCTATCGGCTTCAACACCCTCGAAAACCATGAAAATTACACCCATGACGAAAAAATTGATACTACTAACTTTTAGTACGTATTACTATTATTTATTCTGTGCTTTTAAAATATTGTAATAAAAAAATCTCTCATTATTATTATAATCAAGTATTTAAGAAATTTGGTTATTCGAATATTGTGTGTTTGTACAGCGATCTTTTTGAGCCGCTACAAACAACCCTAACAATGCCCACTTACGACAGCGACTGACGCCGAACTAACTGAACTGAGTGACACAGTCTCTATTTAGTAATAACTTCCATACAAGGCTGCCGAATACAACGAAAATTTCGCCATATGGCAGCTGAAAAAAATTTATTATAACTAAACTAAACAAAATTAAACTGCCTAAATGGCATTTTAATTTTATTTCAATGGCTTTCCACATGATAGATGAAGAGTTTTAAAAATATATTGAGTTGAACAATTGATATTTTCAAAAGTTATCGTGTTTACAAGCCTTGCGAACTTGACACACCATAAGCCACTAAAACCCCTTTTTTATTTCAAAATAGCAATTAATCGACTTAAAACAAATGGTAGTAAGTTCAAAAATCATTTATCTTTCTGACAATGTGCTTTTAATATCACTTATATGTACAATATGGTTGCTAAATACGTTTTTATGCGACAAAACGTTGGAACCTTAATTTTTAGGCCATAGTAGAACATACCGACGTGCTTAGGCGCTTACGGCATGCAATAAGTAAAGAGGGTAGGGGAATGTATTGTAACACTCCCCCCCTTACAAGTATGTTAATTTCTTTTCGCGATAAATACTCATTATCTTTCATTGCTTAAAATGTAATATCGCAACATTTCATAGTTTCATTGTACCCACAGTTTTAATATTTTAGTTCCGTCATTGGTAACGAAGTGTCCGTAATGATGTCACGGTCAACACTGTCAGCTGTCGCCGGGCGAGCAGACGTAGGTACTTAGCAAGTCGCGTGACAAGGTACCTACCCAAGCGACTGTCACGAAAGTGTGCGTGTGTAAAATAAAAGCGTTAGATATTTATGAATGACAACCAGTTAAAATAATGCATTACCAAGCATTCAGAATTTTAATGAGAAGAAAGACAGAATGTTTGAGTTTTATTTAATATATTTTTAATTTGAAATCGCTTATATTACCTATTTTGAAGCTCCTCTGTCAATTTGGCCGGTTATTGCAAAATAACCATGTATAATATGCATAATAGTTCCGAAACTTTTATAGCGTGATTTAAGCTTCGGTTTGTTTACGCTTACGATGCGACGACAGCGACGCGACGCAATACCTGTTTAAATTTAGCTGTATTATATTACTAAGTTGATAAATAAGTTTTTGGAAACGCAATGAAACTTTACATTAAGTATATGTAAATTGTATTTACTATTCAATGTAATCGATTCTTTTAATCTAATATACATTGAATAACGAAAGCACTCTAGCACGTAATTTTCCCCGATGATTATTCTTCAGTTCTTCGCATAGTTTTTAATGAATGATACGTAATAATATCCGGTTATTGTCTCTTCTTTACTTAAATAATCGATCATTATTATACCTTCCATTTTCCAGAAGACCGAGGACATTATTTTTATAGCAGACGCAGACACCTTGAATCTCTTGGCTGAAGCACCCATTTTATATTGGTTACCAAAAACACATTAAGAACATGTTCTTATTCGTCCAGCTGTCTCATATATAGGTGCACCAGCTTATTTCCTTGCTAAAAAATTTAACTTTCTCCTTCGAGAGAAATGTGGATACAGCCCCACTTACAGCCTACAAAATGGCTTAGATCTCATTTCCAAAATTAAAGATATTCGTATTCCTCCTAAATCCATATTGTTATCTTTAGACGTTGATAGTCTTTTCCCAAATGTCCCATCCCCTGAATGTTTGCGCATACTCGCAGATCTCTTTGATAAACGTCGTCTACATCCCGGGGAAACAAATGATCTTCTTAACTTAACCTCTCTCTGTACGAAACAAAACTATTTCCGGTTTACTAACCGTTTCTATCTACAAAAAGAAGGGTTAGCTATGGGGTCACCTCTAAGTCCCCTTATGGCGGACATTTTCATGGATAATTTCGAAAAACAACATATAGTTGTCAATAAAAATATCTTATATTACTATCGATATGTAGACGACATAATTATTTGCTGGACTGGCACAAAGAGACAACTGGATGTTTTCATCAATAAAATAAATAGAGTCCATGACAAAATTAAATTTAAACTTAAATTGGAACAACATTGTTCCCTTAATTTTCTCGAGTCAACAATAACAAGAAAAGAATCGTCACATATTTTCCAAATTTATCGAAAGCCAACTAATACCGACACGGTCATCTCCGCGTCATCGTGTCATCCGTGGCAACATAAAGTAGCCGCTTTTTATTGTTATATTAACCGTTTACTCACTGTCCCATTAAGTCATCATCACAGCCTTTCATAAGTCCACTGCTGAACATAGGCCTCCCCCAAGGAATGCCACAAAGCACGGTCCTGAGTCACCTGCATCCATCGACTTCCTGCATGTCTTACCAGGTCGTCACTCTAACTCGTGGGGGGTCGCTCTACACCTCGCCTACTGCTACGAGGCAAAAAGGGAGCCTAAAAGGTCGGCTTTGTCTTTTGCGTCTTGGGCCAGTGAGTCGTCCTCCCTGTGCAGAGATGGTAGTGATGGCTTACAGAAATTCCCTTGGACAGCCTTGGCGAGAGACAAGAATGCACGGGTTCCCGAAGGAAGGTGAACTAGTTTCTCGCCAATTCTGCCCATGTGCTCTAACTTTGCCTTGGCAATAACTCTTTTGAAGGACCTGGAGGCGAAGTTATACTTCTTTTTAAGTGTGCTGGTGTTTACATCCCGAGTCGCCGAAGCCGCAGCCCAGGCTTGATAACACTGCCTGCCGGGGCTGCGGGCTGTTCGAAAGAGATACCGCAGCTCCGGAACGTAAGGGCACTGAAGGAACACGGATGGTTTTTAGTCAGTAAAAGTCTGACACTCCCTTCCGCTCCACCCAGAGCGAAAGGCGTCATTTGATGATTTTCCATCCGCAAAAAAAAAAACAAAAAAAAAAGGCTTGATAACACTCCTGCTTACTGCGTAATGCAGTCTTACAGAAGCGACCAAACCAAGGCTGAGATCTGCCTCCGATGGGTACCACAGATGATGGAATAAATAGTTCCATTCCCTGAAGCACCACATCAGTAACAAAGTCAGCAACAGCGCTGGGATCATCCGGCGAGAAGCAAACCCGCCCCCATGGGTAGGATGCAAAAAAAGACCGCATTTTAATTGTTATATTAACCGTTTGTTCACTGTCCCATTAAGTCATCATCACAGCCTTCGAAATTCAACGACCACCATTTGGGTATAACCTTTCTCATCATTCATTATTACAACCTTTCATAAGTCCACTGCTGAACATAGGCCTCCCCCAAGGAATGCCACAAAGCACGGTCCTGAGCCACCTGCATCCATCGACTTCCTGCATGTCTTTCCAGGTCGTCACTCCATCTCGTGGGGGGTCGCCCTACACCTCGCCTACTGCTACGAGGCTGCCACTTAAGAACCTTTCTTCCCCATCGGTTGGCGGTTCTTCGAGCTACATGGCCGGCCCACTACCACTTCAGCTTACTAATCCGTTGGGTTATGTCGGTTACTCTGGTTCTACTGCGGATATACTCATTTCTAAGTTAATCACGCAGAGAAACCCCCAGCATAGCCCTCTCTATAGCTCGCTGAGCGACCTTGAGCTTTCTCATACGGCCAGCAATGAAGGACCACGTCTCAGATCCGTAAGTCATCACTGGCAACATGCTCTAGTTGTACAATTTCGTTTTAAGGTTTTGAGGTATGTCTGACGAGAAAATGTGTCGTAGTTTCCCGAACGCTGCCCAGCCGAGTTCAATCCGTCGATTGACCTCTCGGTCGAAGTTGGACTTACCTAGTCGGACTATTTGTCCCATGTAAACATACTCATTGCCGTGTAGTGGCGGTCAAGAATATCCACTACCCCATATCCTCCCGTGGGTGTCGTAAAAGGCGACAAAGGGAAACAGCCAGGAGATGGGCAGCAGCATCTTCCTGATAATAGCCAAATTACAATAAAAAAACTGCGGTTGCCAACCCGCTCGCCAAGCGTGGCAACTATGGCAAATCCCCCCCAATGATGAGAGCAACAAAAAAACGGCCCCCAGTCCCCGGCGGCCCCGCTATTCCTGGCTACGGTGGCGACCATGGTAACGGCGGGGCAGGGGGTGCTAAGAATCTCCGGTGGAGGTTCGGTTGCCACCTTAGACGACTCGACCTGGCAACGTACAACGCACGCACCCTGAGGACTGACGAGAAGATCGTGGAGCTGGAAGAAGAGATAGACAAGTTGCGCTGGCATACTGTCTGGTCTGACGAGAAGATGTGTCGTAGCTTCCCGAACGCTGCCCAGCCGAGTTGAATCCGTCGATTGACCTCTCGGTCGAAGTTGGACTTACCCAGTCGGACTATTTGTCCCAGGTAAACATACTCGTCAACAACTTCGAGCTTAGTGTTCCCAACAACTACCGGCATAGGTGTAACATGGACATTAAACATGATCTTAGTTTTGTCCATGTTCATCTTAAGACCTATCCGTTGGGAAACACTATTGAGGTCATTGAGCATAGTGCTTAGGTCCTCCAGCGAATCTGCCATAAGGACTATATCGTCGGCAAATCGAAGGTGAGTGATGTACTCGCCATTGATGTTGATACCGTATCCTTTCCAGTCCAGAAGCTTGAAAACATCTTCCAATGCAGCGGTAAAGAGTTTCGGGGATATGACGTCACCCTGTCTTACACCTCTCTGCAATTGGATAGGTTTCGTACTCTGGTTCTGTACTCGGATAGCCATCGTAGCCCTACTGTACAAGCACTTCAACACTTCGATATACCGACAGTCAAGTTGGAAACGCTGAAGGGACTGCAGCACCGCCCAAATTTCGACGGAATCAAAGGCTTTCTCATAGTCCACATACGCCAGACATTGAACTTTAGGCAGGTCAAATTTTGTATATTTTCTGGGATTTTAACACTTATCTGTGAAGAAAATTATGACGGAATAGAAATAAATAATAGGCTAAAAAACTATTATCTTAAAAAAAAAATTTCTGAGTCGATAAATGTCCATTTTCATAAACTGTTTGTAATTAAGCTAAGTAGTAATGGTTTTATAAATGATATAATAAAGTAAAGCTTCTGAAGAGCCCGTGCGAATGCCTGCTTCGTTGGTTCCACTTTAATTTTATGCTTTTAAAAGTTTGCTTTTATACGATATGTGGGTTACGGCATTTTAGACAGGCCATTGTAAAATTTTATATAAAAGGAACTTTATATAGCAAAATCTGGTGTTTTTTCTTTATTGCATACACAATTGTTATATTCTTTCTTATTTTTATCACAAAATAACTTATGTCCGCTAATGACCACCTCTTTTTCACAAATATCCGGTGAAAATTGATATTGTTAATTGACGTCTGGTGACGTTGTAAAAGAATCCATCACTTCATTAAGTCTCGTGAGTACTGTAAGGCCCGACTAACGTCATGGGCATAAATCTATTTCCCTTATGATATCATCATCATCATCACCATGACAGCCCTTAACAAGTCTACTGATGAACATAGGCCTCCCCCAAGGAATGCCACAAAGCACGGTCCTGAGCCACCTGCATCCATCGACTTCCTGCATGTCGTCACTCCATCTAGGGAAGGGTCGTCCTACACTTCGCCTACTGGTACGAGGTTGCCACTCGAGAAACTTTCTTTCCCATTGGTTGTCGGTTCTTCGAGCTATACGGCCGGCCCATTGCCACTTCAGCTTACTGATCCGTTGGGCTATGTCGGTTATTCTGGTTGTACTGCGGATATTCTCATTTCTAAATTTATCATGCAGAGAAACTCCGAGCATAGCCCTCTCCATAGCTTGCTGAGCGACGTTGAGCATCCTCATAGCGCCAGCAGTGAAGAACCACGTCTCAGATCCATAAGTCGTCACTGGCAACACGCACTGGTTGTACAATCTCGTTTTCAGGTTTTGAGGTATACCTGACGAGAAGATGAGTCGTAGTTACCCGAACGCTGCCCAGCCGAGTTGAATCCTTTGATTGACCTCTCGGTCGAAGTTGGACTTACCAATTCAGACTATTAGTCCCAGGTAAACATACTCGTCAACAACTTCGAGCTTAGTGCTCACAACAACTACCGGCATAGGTGTGACATGGACATTAAACATGATCTTTTTTTTGTCCATGTTTATCTTAAGACCTATCAGTTGGGAGGCACTATTGAGATCATTGAGCATAGTGCTTAGGTCCTTCAGCGAGTATGACATAAGGACTATATCGTCTACAAATCGAAGGTGAGTGATGTACTCGCCATAGACGTTAATACCGTATCCTTTCCAGTCCAGTAGCATGAAAACGACTCCGACTTTTATTAAATATTTCAAGATGTCATAGCGGCAAACTTATAGCTATCACGTTTTTTTTTTGGTATTTTTTTACACCTTTAACACCTGATTGTCTCTATATCGACCGTCGGTCAAACTAAAGAGTCCCCGTTTCAAGTACCTCAGGTATAGCGGATTAACTGAAAAAAGTGATGCTTATTGAAATACCGTAAGTCTGCCGCTCATTGACTCTTAAGCTATAAGCTATTTCATCCTATTGTTACTTTGATACTAAATCTTCATTTCTACAATGTGCAGTTATGTAAAATGTATGTTGAATGTTACCAAGATACTTAACAATTGCGTTTTTACAATGTATATAATAGTTATCGTGGCTTGGATATCGATGCAAAATGTTGCACAGTTATGCGTTCTGAGTTAGAGTATTTGTATCAAGAAAATTATTATTAACAGCTTAGAGTCCGAAAATGGTCGATGTTTCATCCATGTGTCATAAAAAGCATGAATAGCTGTTGGTCCTGCACCTCATTTCTGGCCTCATATCGCCGTCTCACTGGACTAATGAGAGTAACAGAATAGAGAGTGCACCTGTGCTTGCGCACATATTATTCCACTTTAATCTTCTATTATATAGGTAGTTTGTTTTACATTAAGACTTTCCGCCGAAACCGAGATTCGGTCTGTAAGACATTAAATAAAGTATTTTCAAAAGAGGACTAGATATTATTTTATTAACCACGCTATTTGGGTGGTAGAGTCACGATGTATATTGTGGTTGTAGCATGAATGGGTTAGCTGACCGGGGAAGAACCATGAAAAACCAAAGAATACTAGCGTAAAATGCTGCTTTGTTATGTATGGTACTCGTAATTTTATAGAACCGAAGACCCTTTTTGAAGTGGAAACTTCTTTAGCATCGTTGTGATTTGTAACTAGATGCAAGGAAAAAACGACATTAAAAAGAGATGTGAGAAAAATGAGATAGAATACAGTGTAGTATGCGAAAGGAGCCTAATGTAAGGGTGCGGACCGCGAAATCCAAAGGTTGCGAGTTCAAATCACATGAATATTTTATTTTTCTACTTACCAATAGTGTTAATAACAGTGCTAGTATTTAAAAAAAAGTGTTTCCTATTATTTCGGTCTCGGTTGGGTTAATATGAACTTAAAGTTTTAAAATAAAGAGTAAAAAAAATTAATTAAATAAATAAAATTAACCATATTAAATAAAATTACCATATGATCCAATTTTTTTTATAACAATCCACGATTTTATTTACTGTTTTAAATTAAATTATACGTCTTTATGCCATCTAGTGCATATCTTACAACGTGCCACTTTGAGAATCAATAAAATTTGTTCGATAAAATGACTTTATCTATAGAATTAAGTAGATGGCGCTATTACAATGCAATTTTAATAACACTAAAATTAAGTCCCTAAGAATAAGGATTGTAACATTTACTTGCTACAAAATTAAACTTTTATTTTATACTTATTTTATGCCGCACTTGTGGTTGAAAATTATCATAATAAATAAATTATTTACCATGAAATACTTTTATTTTATATTTCATTTCATTTGAAGCTTCACTTCTACCGCGTGTAAATTGCACACATGTTGTTTTTTTACTATAAAAGAGGAATTCCGTCATAGTATCGTGAATTTAGAGAACCGGAGGCTCTATTTACTTGAGACGAGGCATTTAATCTTAGTCCTCAGAGGAACGCATACGTATTTTGATTCTTAATCGATTAGGAATTAAGAAATTGGCCACAGTATCCACTTTCCATGACATGAACTGTGTGTCGATTGTCGATTGTTACTCTTATTTTATATAAAAAAAGATTTCTTTTAACAACCAATCCCTCAAATAATAAACAACGTTAATCAATCAATAGTACGTTTAAATATTAATAGATTGTTGTTATTCAGTTAATAGATAAGACCAGACCTCGCGGCATGTTCGGTAGCTCGAATTAGAGTCCGCTGTACGTTACTTCCATTTTCAGGAAAAAAAAAATATTGGAATAAAAAATATTTTTTAAGAACCAAAAAATAAATTAAAAAAGTACGTTTATATATTTACCCTCATCTTATCTTTTTGCTAGCCTACAAGCCAATGTAATATGAAGTTTGTAGGAATCTGAAATAAAATTTTCAGTTAAAACATTTAAGCTGAAAATTTTAGTTTAACCTTTGTGATATTAAACACTAGCTCAAGTATTGGCCGTGGTTACATGCTTCAGTGGTAACTCTTCTAAAGTTTTCCCTCTGTGAAACTAAATATTCGCAGGACATACGTTCTTACTGTTAAACTAATTTAGTAGTCCAAATTAGTTACATTTTTGACGTGCCCGAATTTAGATATTATAATTGCAAGCTGACTTGCGCATGCTCACATAGAAATAGTTATCCGCTTTATTTTATATATTATAACTATACTTGATACTGGCTCATACCAACAAAGTAAGAAAGACGGAGCACTGCACTGCGTACATTTTAAGTGAAGCTGAAACTATGCTCAACTTTTTTAGGTGCATACATGTTAATGGTTGCAAATGATTTTAAATGCATACATGTATGTGAGTGTGTGGTCATGCAATAATGTGAGCGTGGTTTTGGCTTGGTGTATGCATCCCCTAGAATGTACGTGGCGCTCCATTTTTCCTTCTTTGTTGGTATGAGGATACTTGAAGTATTATTAATTTTACAAGTATTAATAAATATAATTAATAGAATCAGGCGTTACTTTGCGGAAATCCATTATATAAAAGCTTTTAGAAAAAAATTACTTTGCAAAATATCCGCGTTATAAAATAAAATGATGTGTCTTACCTAGTATAAAGAGCACCTCCCGCCCTCCCTCAATTGCGTGCACTATCCCCGTCATGCTCTTTATACTAGGTAAGACACAACATTTTATTTTATAACGCGGATATTTGCGAAGTAATTTTTTTCTAATAGCTTTTATATAATGGATTTCCGCAAAGTAACTCCTGATTCTATTAATTATATTAAAAAGGCTTGCACGGCCGACCAGGCAAGACTCTATGTCAAATTAACAAAACTTCATCGTATTGCTGCCCAAAATGTTTCGTTCAATCAGCAGTGCCAACAACTTCATGTTATTCCTAATGATATTCAAATACGTTCCGGCATAAATAGTCGAGCGGCCAGTATAGCTATTTCTAAAGCTCAGAATATTTGGCTTAATGAGGAGTGTCGTCGTTGGTTTTCCAATAGAGATAATTTAAAAATCCACGTTAAAGTATTATACTCTGAACTTTCATATAAATTACATAATATTGAATTTGATATTTTGGATGGAAAAGCCAGAGAACTTGCTTCAATGGCTGTTTATGAGAAATATCAAATTCAGTCCCGTAAATTACAACGACTTGTATCCTCTTCATCCCGTAATCGTAATAACGACATACATACAGAATATCACCAATTTTATCCCCGAGTTAAAAATCTTTCCGATGTCCAGTTTCCAACAGATGAATTGTCCCTTTTACATAAAGGCCTAAAATATAATTTAACACCTTCGGTCTCCCAAAAATCGTTAGAGACTATGGCTGTTGACGCGGAGATGGCTGTTGTGATCGGGAAGAAAGATAACATCGTTAAAAGTTTGGTAGCTAATGAAATTCGGGCTATGCCTGCGTTTTCCCATTTCAATCCTGAGTTCCCTGTTTTTAAGTCTTTAAAGCAGAGAATAAGGGAAAACGACCTTATTGTTACTGAAGCCGATAAAGGCAATACTGTTGTTACTATGGAGAGTAGTGGGTACAGCCAGAAAGTTAACGATGTTATCCAAGATGATGACTTTGAGCTATTGGAGTCTGACCCAACCAAAAAGCTTACTTCGGATATTAAGTTATGTATACAACAGTCATCATATGTTTTTCTCGATCACAACTTGTCTCGGAGCAATCTTGTTCCAATGAATCCTCAAGCACCCATTTTATATAGGTTACCAAAAATACATAAAGAACATGTTCCTATTTGTCCAGTTGTCTCATATATTGGTGCACCAGCTTATTTCCTTGCTAAAAAATTAAACTTCCTCCTTCGAGAGAAATCTGGATTCAACCCCACTTACAGCCTAAAAATGGCTTAGATCTCATTTCCAAAATTAAAGATGATCGTTACCTCCTAAATCCATATTGATATCTTTAGACGTTGATAGTCTTTTCACAAATGTCCCATCCCCTGACTGTTTGCGTATACTCGGAGATTTCTTTGAAAAACGTCGTCTACATCCCGGGGAAAGAAATGATCTTCTTAACTTAACCTCTCTCTGTATGAAAAAAAACTATTTCCGGTTTAATAACCGTTTCTATCTACAAAAAGAAGGGTTAGCTATGGGGTCCCCTCTAAATCCCCTTATGGCGGATATTTTCATGGATAATTTCGAAAAACAATATATAGTTGTCAATCAAAATATCTTATATTACTATCGATATATAGACGACATAATTATTTGCTGGACTGGCACAAGGAGACAACTGGATGTTTTTCTCAATAAAATAAATAGAGTCCATGACAAAATTAAATTTAATCTTGAATTGGAACAAGATTGTTCCCTTAATTTTCTCGATTTAACAATAACAAGAAAAGAATCGTCACATTTTTTCCAAATATATCGAAAGCCAACTCACACCGACACGGTCATCCCCGCGTCATCATGTCATCCGTGGCAACATAAAGTAGCCGCTTTTTATTGTTACATTAACCGTTTGTTCACTGTCCCATTAAGTAAAGAAAATTATTTAAAAGAACTTAATATAATTTATCAAATAGCGGTCTCTAACGGTTTTTCAAAAAATCTCATTAACAATTTAATTAAAAAGAAACAAAAGCATGTTGTTCGCAACTCTCTGTACGCGGTTCAACCTCAAAGTGTTCATCGATATGTGAGCAGTTTGACCTACTTAGGCCCAATATCTTTTAGAATAGAATAGAATAGAATATTTTTTTATTCAATATACATTACATGTGTAATTCTTATTGAAAGTCATTTTTTACTTTACCACTGGTTCGAAAAAAAACCCTCTGTCCTGGGAAGAACCAGCAAGAAACCCAGCGGGACTTTTTTTTAAAATAAATTTTACAATATAAATGATTACGAACTATTTACAAAATTCATTTTAGAAACTGCTTGGAAGCGATCACCTCATTCCCAGGGGTTATTATCAACCATGTATTCATTTATACTATAATAACCCTTTTTATACAGTTTCAGCTTAATAAAACATTTAAACTTGGTAATAGAGAGAACCTGTACACTTTACGGGACCTTGTTGTAATAGCGTATACATTGCCCCAAGAATGAATTACTGACTCTGTGGAGTCGAGAAACTGGTATCACTAGCTTGTGTTTGTTCCTAGTGTTTACAGAATGTATATCGCTTCTTTTACTAAAACTATCTTTGTTTTTGTGAACATACATTAAATTTTCGTAAATATACTGAGAGGCCAAAGTTAATATATTAATTTCTTTAAATTTATCTCTAAGAGACTCTCTTGGTTCTAGATTGTAAATAGCTCTAATGGCCCTCTTCTGTAAACAAAAATAGTTTCTGAATCAGCCGCATTTCCCCATAGCAAAATCCCATAAGACATTATGCTATGAAAATAACTAAAATAAACTAATCTAGCTGTCTCGACACTAGTGAGACCTCTAATCTTTTTTACAGCATAGGCTGCAGAACTTAGTCTGCATGCTAATTTGGATATATGGGGGCCCCACTGGAGCTTTGCGTCAAGAGTGATGCCAAGAAAAACAGTGGATACAACAGGGCTCAATTCCTCCCCATTTAAAAACACATTGGTATTCAGATTTTGAACATTCGTTGTTGTAAATTTAACACAATTAGTTTTATTTCCGTTCAAATGCAGATTATTAACGTTAAACCAATGCACTAATTTTGATATAGCATTATTCACTTCGTCACATTTAAATGATTGACGTTTAAGTTTAAAAATCATGGAAGTATCATCAGCAAATAATACTATATCATGACTATCCCCTACAAGGTGAGGTAAGTCATTAATATACACCAGAAACAGGAATGGGCCGAGAATCGAGCCCTGAGGTACACCCATTAGTACAGGTGACCCGGAAGAACTTTTACCATTGATAATAACCTTCTGTTTTCTATTACTTAAATATGAAATAATGAGTTTAAGCGCTGTGTTCTTGACACCATAGTACTATAGCTTCCTGATTAATGTCTCATGGTGAACACAGTCGAAGGCTTTGGAAAGGTCACAAAATATACCCAAAGCATCCTCTGAATTCTCCCATGCACAAAAAATATGTTTAATAAGCTCAACTCCAGCGTCAGTTGTCGAGCGACCCCTTGTAAAACCGAATTGATTATTATGTAGCAATTTATTAATATTAAAGAAACTTAACATCTGATCTAAAATAATTTTTTCAAAAATTTTACTTAATGTTGGTAGTACAGAAATTGGTCTAAAATTGGCGGGGTCTAATGTACTACCAGATTTAAATATAGGTATGACTTTACTATGTTTCATTAAATCAGGAAACACACCAGATTCGACGCTTATATTAAATATAGTGGCTAGATAAGGTGCTAATGTATCTATTATAGATAAAATAACTTTAACGGAAATCCCCCATAAGTCTGCCGTTTTCTTAACATCAATAGTTTTAAAATATTTAACGATATCTTTTGGCAGTACCCTATAGAATTTAAAAGTATTTGAACAAGCCTTTACATTTTGTTTGAGCAATGATTCGGCGACAGTAGGAGAAGAATTTAATGATTTTGTTGTCAAAAAAGGAACATCAGTAAAATGTTTCTCAAAAGCCATAGCAACTTCTTTATCAGATCGGGTTAAATTATTGTTAATATTCAATAGAAAATCCGAGTTGCGCGGTTTGACCTTGCCCGTTTCACTATTTATTATTCTCCAGGTCATTTTAATTTTGTCGGATGCAGTTTTAATTTTGTTGCTTAAATGTAAAGCCTTAGCAGTGTAGCACACTTTTTTAAATATTTTATAATATGTTTTTACATAATCTCTAAATATAACACTACTATTATATGATCTTTCATCATAAAGCTCGTATAACCTTCGCCTACTTTTATAAATTCCTACTGTCGCCCATTCATTAAATGATTTGCGACTGTTAAAAGAGAAAGTTTTAGAAGTAAATATTCTACTAAATTCACAACGTATAATTTCAAATAATGTAGCATACAAATAATTAGCACTATTTTTAAACGAAAGTGATGGAAGTCTTTTTATTACATTACTTCTAAACCTCTCCAAGCGATGTTCATTTATTGGAACAAACACAACTTTCTTATTTTTCTGTTTTTTGTGTATGTAAGGTAGTGATACTAACTGTCCACAGTGATCTGAACTCAAATTTTGAATAATTGATTTATGCAAGGGCTTAACATCTGTAAAAATGTTATCTATACAGGTCGCACTAGGCCGAGCAATACGTGTGGGTTCTAAGAATAAATTTACAAGATTATACGATTTAAACAATGAGCTAAACTTAATACTAATGGAAGAAGTTTCAAGGAGATTGATATTAAAGTCTCCACACATTACAACAGACTTGTTCTGTTTACTAAGTTTGAGTAAAACTTCTTCCACAATCCTTTCAAAATGGTCATAAGTAGCACATGGGGGTCTGTAAACACTTACAACAATGAGGTGCTCGAGCTCGACACAAGCCATTTCTACAGTTCGTTCAACAGAGAGGCTCACAATATCCTTACGTTCTTTATATAATAATGATTTATCTGCTAATATTAAGGAGCCACCACGTAAACTTCTATTGAAGGAACTGACCACCTGGTGATTTCTGAAATTAAACATGAAATTATAATCTTTTAGCCAATGTTCAGTAATACAAAGTATGTGTATATTGTTACTATTTAAAAACAATTCAACTTCCAATTCTTTGCCCAACATGCCTTGTATATTTTGATGCACCAGGTGTAAACAATTTTTATTACTTATTTGTGGGCTGTATTCAAAATTAATTAAACTCTTATTATTGCTAGAGATTGCCTCTATTGTCACATTCACTAATTTAAATTAGTTGGAACTGATTCCAAATTAAATGTCAAATGATTTTGCTCAATAAAAGCAGTCTTGGTAGCCAAAAACTTGGCTGAGTTAAAAAGTAAATAATAAGATAGCACATTTGCTATCAGTCTTAAATTATATTTGGATAGGTAATACCTATCTTTTGTCCAAAACTTTTTAATTAAATTATTTATGTCAATTACATGAAATTTATGATTATTATCATTAGAATTATATGTCAAATTTAAATTATTATTAGATATTAAATTATGCATTTGTATATTTAAATTATGTCTTAAATTATTTTCTTGTGGCAATCTCTGTATATAAGGCAGTGTGAACAAGACAATTTTGTATACACTTAAGTTATTAAGTTGTTCAATATATCTTAATAACTGTTTGTTGTTGACACTGCCTCTTCTACCAACAAAAATTATTATTGTACTATTTGGGCAAAATTTAGTAACAATAATTTTATTTAGGATGTCACTAAAAGATGCTCCAGGCATGCAGCAATTTGTAACTTTTTGTCCCTTTAAAGAGTTATTTAAAGTTATGCCTAGATTTTTTCCCATGTCATCGCTATAAACAATTATATTATTTTTAGTAATATTTGAGTTATTTATTATTTTAATATCCTCTGCTATGGCACTGTCATAGAGTTTTTGCGGTGGTATAATATTATCAGCACACACTGACTTTGAAGAATCTGGCATTGAGCGCTGACACTCACATTGATATTTAATTAAGGAGTCAAACCGCTCCTCATTATATTTACAAGTCTTTACCAGATTATCCATAGCCAATATGTGTTCTTTTATTTCATTTTGGGCTGATTTATATTCATTGGACACAGTTTGAAGGGAGTTCATAAGTGACAATATTTCTGATTTAAGGCACTCTATTTCAGTCTCATAACATTTTTTTATGTTATCCACCTCAATTGAATACAACTTAAGTTCATATAACAATGCTTGCTTTTCTTTACATACATTAACATAATTTTTGGTATTAATCTTATTTCTTATTAATTTTTGTACTTTCGTTATGTATTTATTAACTTTTATATACTTCTTCAATTTGGTTTTACTGCAATTAATCCTTACTGTATTTCCTGAAGTGGAAGAGTCGTCACCAGTCAAGTCTATTGTTGCAGATTGCTGTAACATTCTTGAAGTATCACATTGCACAAGCTCAGAGAACAGGCTTTGAGTCTGGGAGGCTTTAAGGTTATCTATATATGTTTTAAATTGTGTTATTTGCTCATTAGCCTCATTCAACTGTAACTTCAATGCAGCAATTAACCTGAGAGCTTCCTCATATTCCTTGCTGCATTGATCAAACTCATTAACCGTTCCCTGTAGCTGATCTCTTTCTTTTATAACACTTGTGTATTCTGTATGTAGCTTAACCATATCACATTTCAATTGTGTATTTTTGGCAATTATGCTAACTATTTCCCTTTCATTATCATCCCTTTCCTTAAGCAACAGTTCACACTGCTCCCTGGACGCCTTAAGTTCTTGGAGCGCAAGCTGGAGTTGGTTCTCCATCTGGCGCGTCTTGGCGTTGCGAGTATTCATTTTACTATTTATTATAAATAATAAAAGAAAACAAAGATCGAAAATAGAAGGAGCAGAGTAAGCTAATGTAAAGTTGTTGTTTTTTTTTCTATTTACAAGTCTCAAATCAAATTATCGTTAAAACAATTCGAAAAGAAACCCGCAAAGAATGTAATAACCCGAGTAATAGAATAAATCTTTAATTTATAAAAGGAATGATATGAAATAAGGATTACAATAATTTTTAAAACAATGTTCGTTACCTGTCACTTTTTGTTCCAACACCAAATTGTTGTTATAATATTTATGTACCTACTTTCTTAAACATTAAATACAAAGCGGCAGTAATTATTAGCTATAACATAAAATTGAGGTGGATATGGTGAATTTACAATATTTAAATTATTAAAATTTATCGGGACCAATTACTTTTACAACTTATAACCAGGGTTGCCACAACAAAAAAAAAAAAGTAGCTAATACTCTTCGACAAAACGGCGTTCATGTGGCGTTCAAAACAAACAATTCTCTTAGAAATATCTGTAATAATAAAGATAAGTTGGATATTCGTCAAAAGTCAGGTGTTTACAAACCTGTTTGTGACGAATGCCACGCCGTTTACGTGGGTCAGACAGGTCGCAATTTCGAGACACGTTACAGGAATTGCAATCCCGGTAAATCCCATTTTGCCAAACATCTTTTGGACACTGGACACAACCTAGCCAACGACCACTCCTTTAAAGTCTTACATACGTGTAATAAAGGGCTGCGGCTGTGTGTGCTGGAACAGTTAGAGATATTAAAAAGTAATAATAATACCGTTGCATTGCTGAATGAACAAACAAATGTTACTAACTCACCTCTCTTAAATATCTTCAAGCTTGCTCTCTAATAATAGAGAGCCTCGCAATATGGTCGTTTGTCACCATCACGGTGATCAGCGATTGGTCGCGTGGTTGGAGGGTGGGCGTTGCGCGGTGGTTTGTTTTTAATTTTACAAACGGCTGCGTAAGTCCAGCGGTGATTGATCGCATGTTTTATCGCATGACGCAGTTGCTCGCTCCTTAGGTAGAGAGCGGTTGCATCATCGGTTTGTATGAAAGGCACTTGTTTTGGCTCGCCGCTTACTTAGCGGTTAGTCACCGTAGAGTCTATATCACCTGAGGATGCCTCGTGTAGAGGTGAAACACGTGTCGTATTATCGTCAGTGGTGTGTCTTGCCTAGTGTAGTGGTGTTGGGAGTAGCGGTGCTGGGATTAGTGGTGACGGGGATAGTGCACGCAATTGAGGGAGGGCGGGAGGTGCTCTTTATACTAGGTAAGACACATCATTTTATTTTATAACGCGAATATTTACGAATTAAATTTTTGCTAAAAGCTTTTAAGTATTAATAAAAGTTATTCGCGAATCTTTGCATTCGCATTTGATATCTGGCATGATAATAATGTTTATAATATTTGTAAATTGGAGAGTGGGTTATGGGTTCAGCATTATTAAAAATAATTTTGTAAAGGACGCCACGAGCATGAGCTGGCTTGTAGCTGTTTTACCATACATGTACCGATTGTATGTGAGTGAGGTATATGTTTTAAAAAAATCAAAAATAAAACATAAAAATGTTTGCTTTTACATGTTATTTCATCGATATATTTTTATTTGTATGTGGGCTATGAATAGAATAGAATAGATATCTTAGATTCATATATCTCGCGTATCAACTTGCTCTGGATGTAAGCAGTTGTTGTAGAATTTTACTTAAAGCCCCTCCACGTTTTCCCTACTAGAACTGTTCGTCTCTTTTTATGAATTCAAAATTTAAGTTTGGCGTCGCCTATTACACATTTTAACTAGTTCGTAATTGGCCTTGAACTTGGTAGCCACCATTTGCTGTCTCTGTTGACTGTGAAAACGTCAGATTTATACAACCAAAAGTCAATTTTCTTTTGTTTGATTGCTTTTTCGGGTTCCATATTATAATAGAATCATGGGAATTTCACTTCTAAAGAATCAGGTTCAAATTTGGACTGGACGGACTGCATCAAGAAATTAAAATTTGTGGTTCTGAGCCGCGTCTACGTGCTGTTTTCGAAAGTTATGAATCATCTCGCACGCAATCTCGACGAATTTCAACCTCCGGAACTAACCAGTTTCCGAAAAGGTTTTAGTGCCATATACCACATACATATACTTCGGCAAATTGTACAGAATACCGAAGAATACAGTCTGCCACTTTGCCTTGCGTATGAGAAAGTTTTTAATGCCGTTGGAATTTTTGCTACAGTCCATTCAGTGGTGCCAAACCCATCCAACTGCAGAGAGATGTAAGACAGGGTGACGTAATATCCCCGAAACTCTTTACCGCTGCATTGGAAGATATTTTCAAGCTACTGGACTGGAAAAGATACGATAATAACATCACCGGCGAAACATCACTCAACTTTGAATTGCCAACGATATAGTTCTTAAGGCAAAATCGCTGGAGGACCTAAGCACTATGCTCAATGACCTCAGTAGTGTCTCCCAACGGATAGGTCTTAAGATTAACATGGACAAAACAGTAATCATGTTTAACGTCCATGTCAGGCCTATAGTAATACACCCATAGTAATTGTTGGGAGTACTAAACTCGAAGTTGACGAATATGTTTACCGGAGAAAAATAGACCGACTAGGTAAGTCCAACTTCAACCGGGAGGTCAATCAACGTATTCAACTCCGCTGGGCAGCGTTTGGCAAATTACGACACACCTTCTCGTCAGGTATAACCTAGAAACATGGAAACGAGATTATACAAGCAGTGCATGTTTCCAGTGATGACGTATGGATCTGGGACGTGGTCCTTCACTGCTGGCCGTATGAGGAAGTTTAAGGTGCTTTGCGGTGTTGGCTCTGCGAGCTGTAGAGAGTATTATGCTCAGAGATTCACTTAACGAGAGAGAAATTTAGAAATGAGGATATCCGCAGTAGAACCAGAGTTCCACCACGTTCTGGAGTGGTAGCCTCGTACTGGTAGGTGAAGTGTAATTCGACCCCCCCCCCCCCCTCCACTAGATGGAGTGACGACCTGGTAAAACCTGCAGGAAGTCGATGAATGCAGGTGGCTCAGGACCGTCATTTGTAGCATTCCTTCGGGAGGTCTATGTTCAGCGGCATACCTGTGAAGGGCTGTGATGATGATGATGATGATGGTAATGATAATAAGTCATGTTATATTTGTAAATATTAACTAAATATGTACTTAAACATTTATTCGATAATGAACAACTCAATAAGTAAAAATAGTAACGTTTAAATTAACTGCTACGGTAAATCAAATTCACTTCTACAACTGATAAGGTCTAGGTTCAATCACCATCAGTCACACTCAGATACACATCACATCACCTTCTTTCCCTTCCACTATACAACCACATGCGACCTGACCGACTCCGGAGGGACCAGTCGCCTTGGATATAGGTAAGTAAGCTACGTCCAAATTCCTTCCGGTCGACTGGCCGTAGTATAACGGTCCCCCATATATTTTAGTGTAATTAGAGAGATTCCACGTGGCCACATTGAGGCCCGACCTACGTCTGCTCGGGAAATCTTCTGCTCATGGGCCCCAAAGGATTGGACCCTTTAAGGGAGCAGCCGTAGGCTGTAACAGTAGGTTTCCTTAAGATCTTTGACTTTACCACCAAGAACATGGTAAATCAGCAGATAAAATTACAATTGCCAATGTCATTATTATGAGTGGGAAATGAATTCAAAATGTTCGTGTACCCGTGTAATTTGTGAGCTTAGCCTTTGGTTATCATGGCTCGTTATAAGTAACTGTAAAACAAGATGGGTAGCAGCATTTTTCCGATTACAAATTAAAATAACAAAAACTGCAATTGCCAATCCACCTGGCAAGCGTGGCAACTATGGCAAATATAGCCTATGAGGTAATTTATGTGATGGATGAATATTGACGAAAACGTTTCAAATTTGTATATCACTACTATACGGCAGTTATTTATTACTTTTATGTTTATGAAAACATGTTTACGTTGTAACTTTTGGTACGTGTCCGTGAAATACGTATTTCCCTAAAAAGTTTTTGTGGTTGTAAAACAACTTGTTTGTAGGTTGTAGTTGTCACAAAACGTAACAATAGAACCCATGTCAACATATTATTTTATGTATTGAATATTTTAGGGTTTCTTTAGATGTGGATAAGATTTCAACAGGGAGAAAAAAATTATTGTGAAGAGTGAATATCATATTACTGATAAACGGGATGTTATAAAACTATATGAATTCTACAATCTTTTTATTAACGTTCTAAGCCAGTTTTGTTTAGGATATAAATAAAATGACTATAGTAAAATTATTAAAACAATAGATTTAATGTTTAAATAATATTCTTAATCAGCGCCTAACGTCCCATGCTAGACAGAACCACTTACATTGTAGGATGGGTTTACCATTATCGCCATGTTTGGCAGACAGATTGGTAATCGTAATACCAGATGTTTGTCAAGTTTGACGTTACTCCCTTTTATTTAGATAGCACGCTATAATAATGAATAATATTTTGTCTACCTATGTGTAAAGATGACGGACTGACTGCTCCGTGGTGCAGTGGCTTAGCAATGAGTTGAGCCGCGGGTTCGAATCCCGCACGGAACAAGTAATTGTATAGCCTACAAATAATTGTTACGGGTCTGGATGTTTGTCCTTGTGCAATTTATGTTTGTAAACTGCCTCCACGACACAGGAGAATATCCTAGTGTGGAGGTAATGTTATTTTTTTTAAAAAAAGTTAGAAAAGAAAAGATTCAATAATACTTAAACATTGGTATTTCATGAATTTTAAGCCTAGTAGCTCTTCAGTGCTTTATAGAGATTATTTTTTTAAATTAAATGAAATGGGGCTCAATTAATAATTAACTTAAAATACAACATTATGCGCACGTATGTAAATGTACTTCTCACTGCCAGTTTAACGTGAGGAAAAATAATAATTTTAGTGCTTAATTATGAAATGTGGGTTGCACTATTTTCCATTACGTTCTGATAATTTACTGAGGTAAAAACAATATTGAGCAAAGTTAGTTTTTGCATATTTTACTATAGCCTATAGGAATATAATGTTAGTAATAATGACTTAATAAGTAGTAAATAATAATAACTCCCTTAACTCCCTTACCGCGCGTAATCTTAACAAAGTACCGGTATCGTCAACAGGTCATCAATTTTGGTGTGCGCCTATTTATATTTATTATTAATTTAACAGTGTATTAAGCGTTATCAAATAAATTAATTGGTTACTAAACTCGTCTGCGCTCACTTTCTCACAACTTATCCTATAATTATACTCAATATTTGAAAACATTTTTATACCACCTAATATGGATGTCCAACTGGCTAATAATCTTAGTGAACTTGAAAAGATGTTCGAGTCCCGAATGCGGAATTATGAAGAGAAGCTACTAAAAGTCAATACTGAGAGCAGTTCATCAAATCCTGACATATATCTTTTTTAACAGTGGTATAGCCACGCGGCAGCTTTTGCTGTCGCACGGATGGGCCGGCTCGAACCGGGGTGGTACCACGACCTCACAGAAAACCAGCGTGAAGTAGAGGTTTACCTCTGCGTTTCGCTTGGTGAGTGCAGGTGGCCGGAGGCCCAATCCCCCCCCCCCCCCCCCATCAACATGGTAGCGGAATTAGACAATAGACTACCCCAGGAGGGTACCAGTACCCCTGGAGAATACCTCGCTGAGCATCCACTATATATATATATATATATATTTGTGTGTGTGTGTGTGTGTGTGTATATAAGTATGTATTTATTTTACTTATCTTGTATGTAATAACAAAGTACACACCTTATTATCTTTTATTTATCACATACCTTTTTTGTAGTAGTTGTCCGTGAACTTGGCGTAATGATCGATAAAAAATTAAATTTCAACATCCATATTGATAATATTGCATCCAAGGCATGGAAGATGGCAGGATTCGTAAAGCGAATATGTAAGGATTTGCGGAACCCTATATCTATTCTCACTATATACAAAGCTCTTATTTGTAGTACACTAGAATATGCATTACCTGTTTGGAACCCGTCATTACCAAATTCACAGTGATCGAATAGAGCGTATCCAGCGCAATTTTACCCGCCTTTAAAGATTAAACTTGTCCTTACCGTGCTGGCTATAATACTAGGCTATCTCACTTCAAATTAGAGTCTCTCGAAAAAAGACGTCGACTTAGCGATCTTAAAACACTTTATAAGCTAATTCACGGCCTCCTACTATCACCGGCACTGTTAAATCAAATAAGTATCAGAGTTCCAAGATCTATACTAAGACATCCGATTACCAAAATCTTCTGTTTATCTAACCATAGAACAAATTTAGGTAAACGAGCCCCAATAAATAGGTTAATGCAAACGTTTAACGACATAAATACCAACGGCGATTTCGACATTTTCCATACGGATAACGTATCACAATTTGCTAAATTATGTAATAAGTATTTATAACTCTTTTTATCTTCTTCAAGTTTAGCATTAGTTTTTTTGTAAGCAAATTACTTGTAAATTTATTAATAATATTGTTCTAGTTAAGTAAGTTAACAACTGTCTTATTGTAGCTGCACTATTTATGCGAATGTTGTATATACCTTTAAAGGCAAATCACTTTGAACAAAACCAATTGTGTTATACTTAACAATGTCTAGTGATAAGCCAATGTGTATCTGTAAAATAAATAAATAAATAAAACGTGTGTATCTGTTAAAATAAATAAATAAATAAAAATCTTTTTAACCGGCCTACTGGAAGAAATTTCATAATGAGATAAGTAGCGCCCTTGTACAAACTCTTCATCATGTTGTGTCCTTTCC
Source organism: Parnassius mnemosyne (assembly GCA_963668995.1). Taxonomy (NCBI): domain Eukaryota; kingdom Metazoa; phylum Arthropoda; class Insecta; order Lepidoptera; family Papilionidae; genus Parnassius; species Parnassius mnemosyne. Next base: position 7,724,347 of record CAVLGL010000046.1, on the reverse strand, counting down.
ATTGTTTGTGTGTACATAAATTGTTAAATAAATAATAAATTACTTTTCTTTTTGTGGTGGCGCGTAAGAGGTTTAGCCATTTTGTCTCGTGTGAGTCTTAAGAGTCAATTATGGAAACGGTCAGAAAAACTTCATGACCTCTGACTGATCGTATCATAAAGTTTCGTTTATGTCAGCGTTATCCGCGGTTTCGCTCGCATTTAATATAAATACGACCAGTTTTGTATTTCACCATAGATTAAAAAAATACTGTAATTTGGGATAGACTATAATTTTTTATTCCAAAAATGTAGCTTATGTCCTCCTTAAAATCCATTCAGTGATTTTTACCTGATTCAGCCTCAAATATACAAACATGCAAACAAATTTTTACATTTATAATATTAGAACATGTCTAGCAGTGAACTGTTTAGAATGATAAAAATGAAGAAAAAATGATTCATTAAGTATCATAAGTGCATTTGCCTAGCTCTATATTCCTTGACCATCCTTGATTATACCTATAACCATCACTCTATATTCCTTGGGTGTGATAAGAGACGAATATGGGATAAGCCAAAAAAAAACTTTCAGCTCCCAACAGATTGTGGTGTAAGCGTAAATAGAAGCGACGGGAACCAGCGTCGAAGTAGCGAAAAGTCTAGTTCTGAGTCGTTCCGCTGCCTTGCTGCCAAGCGTGACTTTTAAGGCCAATGTTACGGTTATTGAGACAGGCCCATGTCTAGCAGTGGAGTCCGGTAGTAGACTTTTAAGGGTTGATGTATTTAATCAGTACATAAATGTCTACTACCGTATTTTAAAAACTCTTTCAAAGTAAAAAAAAATATATATCCTGATATACGAATATTATCAGAATTTTTCAAATTATAACTATTTTCCATTACTTAATTTTAAAACTGTGTTTTATTAAAAATATGTTAACTAGTTTTATTTTTAAGTCTATTAAGTGAAACATTCATTTATCGCGTGATCACTATTACGATGATAAGCGTCTAATGGTGCTTTATGACGTGATTGAATGTTACCGTAACTGTAACCGATAACTACTAGAAACTCCGCTTTTATTGTGTATGTACATAACTGTGACATTTGGTAAGATTAATTGGTAAAGCAAAGAGAGATTTCGCAAAGATAGTCGACAGTATGGCTAGTACTTAATTTCGTTCAACCAGTTTATGTTTTCTAGATTAGTTTTGAGGATATCCGCAGTAGAACCAGAGTGACCGACATAGCCCAACGGATTAGTAAGCTGAAGTGGCAGTGGGCCGGCCATATAGCTCGAAGAACCGACAACCGATGGGGAAGAAAGGTTCTCGAGTGGCAGCCTCGTACCGGTAGGCGAAGTGTAGGGCGTCCCCCCACGAGATGGACTGACGACCTGGTAAGACATGCAGGAAGTCGATGGATGCAGGTGGCTCAGGACCGTGTTTTGTGGCATTCTTTGGGGGAGGCCTATGTTCAGCAGTGGACTTGTGAAGGGCTGTAATGAATGAATGAATGATGAATGAGTTTATGTTTTCTAGTAACATACGGATAAACTACGTTCTTTTCTTTTAAAATTGTAAACTTTAGTTAGTAAAATCAAAACCTATTTAAGTTATTGCTATAGCGCATATTGTGTTTACAAGTATGTAGTCATTACACTTAGCTTATAAACCTTTCTGTTCTTTAAGATTGTCATTGTGTAAGTTAACTGTTAGTAAGCCATATGAATTATAATGTATATTTATTGCCCTTCCTGTAGGTTACAGTTAGCTTACGATTTATTTGATGAAGCTTCTTGTGTATATGCCACTAAAATGAACAAGTTCTCTTCATTTTTGACTTTGGCTCTGTAACTGCACGGAAGTAGAAGTAATAGCATTATACGTCCCACTACTGGGTTTCAGGAGTAAGAGAAAGTCCGAAGCGCTGTTTTAAATTTCTAAAATATTTCGAATTTAACAAATGCTTGTCTCCTCAAGATATTTTCCTTTGCGGCCTAGTACGTGTATAATGAGTACTTAAAATTACGATTAGCAAAATACTATAAAATACTTGATTCCATTCCCACCCCATGCAAATTTTTTGACCTCATTCTTGAAAATATGATCATTCTGTACGCTATACACGGTGTTCGAGTTGCTTTCGTGCTTAAAATGGTTGAGATATGAACAGGTGTCATGCAATTACAGCTTATAAAACTCCACAGTTGGACATAGACCTCCCCCATAGATTGCCTCACGCTTGGCTGGCTGGGTAGCAACCACAGCTTTTTATTATTATAAGTTGTTATGGAATATGCTGCTACCCACCTCATGTTCCACTTTCCCTCTGTCGCCTCGTACGACACCCACGAGTTAATATGGGGTAGTGGATATTCTTGCACCGTCACTTCGCGATTCTGACACTAAGCCACACAGAAATTGCTTAAGTGATAGGATTGATAATAATAATAAATAATAATAATAATGAAATATTTATTTGCATAAAACATGGTACATTTTTAGGTCTTTTAATATAGTGTGAACATGCATGTTTTACCGATTTATCAGTGTGCAAATATTAAGTCGACATGCAATAATTGAATAATTAAAATTACAAAATTACAATAACGTTTCATATCAAAATTTAATAAAGCAATATAATGTCAATAAATTTATTATTTAAAAAGAGAAAAAAAAAACAATAAAAAATATACAGTCATGGTCATGTCATAATGCATAATGTCAAACTAGTATAATGTCAATCTTACAAATTCTAATTCATTTGTCAATTTAAAATTTCAAGTAACAACATTCGCTTGAGGTGACCGTAACGGCAGAATTTAATAAATTCATATACGTCATAAAAACAGTTTTCAATGAGAGTCCCGAAAATAACTTAAACTTAAATTAAATAATCGAACGCATATGCTATAACTATTTCTAGTAAAACAAGTTGTGGCTGCCTGAGGTACAGATAACTTCCACGGGTACCTTCTCATAGACAAGAATGTGGAAAGTTCTTGGAACTGCTTTGGATCTTGGAAGCCGTTCTGACTTCAAATATTTAATATTATTTTATATGATAATATTTTATCGATGAACCGGACAAGTAGAACGTCGTTTATCAAATATATCCTACTTTTCACATTTTTTTTTGATGAAATAACATTAATTTTGAAAACATAAGTTTATTCTTTTATTGACATGATTAAACGTGTTTTTTTTTTGCTTTACGCTGTACTGTTTTCCATTTTTTATTTAAATATAAGAATAAAATGTCTTCTAATTTATTGGTGCGGTAAGTTTAGAGCGCTTATTATTTATGCTAATCACTCTAATAAAAAAATTAATGTGTTATGAAGTTTTTGAGTAACGCAGGGTTCGAAAGTGGCTCGAAGTGGTTCGGGTAAATATACACAGCTGCTAGTGCATCGCACTTATCTTTTACTAGCTTGGTTGACACAACGCCGTATCTCTTTATACATGGGGTAAATGTATAGGCACACCACCACGTGGGGTCAAGGACGGGTTACGTCGAACTTTTACTGACTGAAACCCCATGGTCTTTGCCGCATATTGGAAAGACCACGGGAAAGCTTTCACAAACAGCCGGGGCCCCACCAGCGCCGGCCCCTTCATGGTGGCCCTTCCTCGCGAGAGAACAACTCCTGTCAATTCTCCTCCCAGTTAAGGCGCATCGAAACACTAGGCGCGCCTTAATCAACAGTCTCTAAATCGACCCTGCGCAACGGTCTTTAAGGTTTGTAAAGTTTTTAAAACCTTTGCTGTAAAAGACGACAAAATCCAAAAAAGTGATGTAATTTAATTTTCCATATTTCTACCACTGAGTAAAGGTCTTAGCCTTAGTTATTTTTAAGTAGTTCTAAGAGCTAACAAACTACCCAACTGTGCGAACTTTCAAGTTGCTTACAAGTTATTAGATTTGACTTAATAATCAAAGGGTTACTATCATCTTGAAACAAACGAACGTACTCAAGTGAAATTAAATCAATCCAAAGCTATGAATAATTATTTAGATATGTTTGTTAAGCAATGTATTAGTAGCAATACTTATCAACACAAATATAAGTTAAGAGATGAATAATAATGAAGGAATTTTATAATATGAGTAGCACAGAATATCTTCGATTAAGTAATATGCGTGGAAATGTTCAAAATGCATTTTTCTCCCTTCGAGTGAAATTCTGAAATTTTCTTCGTTTGCACAAGGATAATTCTTATTCGCAGCGTGCAAACATTTTGTACGTGTGCTCGCAGGCATCCATGACTCAAATTATTATATACTAATTGAAAGATTTTTAAACCTGGCAGACAGTTTTCTTTATATTATACTTGCTGGTACCCGGCGCGTTGCTGCTGCTGATAAATAATTATGGAACTATCATTTTAAATTTGGAAGAGTTACATTGATTAAATAGGAATGATAATAAATTCGTTGAAGTTGAATTATATATAACTTTCAAATAAATTTGTCGGTACGATACGCTCACCACCTATGCAAGTTAATTGTACTATACCTTTGTGCAAGTGCAATCAATAAGTTAACAAAGTTTTTGCGCAATCTGATGAACGGTATGGCAGCGCATATAATACCAATAACAAAAATTATTTTTATATATTATTTAATTGTAAATATTGTATCTTAGCAATTTATTACAGAAAATATAAACTCCATCATTACAGCCTTCCTACAAGTCCACTGCTGAAATTGTTCAGCAATGGTGTCCCTCTGGTAATACACACACACACAAACGCGCGCGCGAGCGCGCTCACGCACGCACGCACGCACGCACGCACGCACGCACGCACGCACGCACGCACGCACGCACGCACGCACGCACGCACGCACGCACGCACGCACGCACACACGCACGCACGCTCGCACACGCGCACGCACACGCACACGCAAACGCACACGCACACGCAAACGCACACGCACACGCACACGCACACGCATACGCACACGCACCCGCACCCGCACACGCACACGCACACGCACACGCACACGCACACGCACTCGCACACGCACACGCACACGCACACGCACACGCACACGCACCCGCACCCGCACACGCACATGCACACGCACACGCACACGCACACGCACACCACACACACACGCGCACACACACACACACACACACACGCACACACGCATACACGCACGCATGGATGCTCACGCCTGATTTCGTAAGTCGAGCTGAAAGTTTCAGGGTTTTGTATCACGACACGAGGAAGACGGAATTTATTTGTAGTGACCTCCAACTTCACATAAAGTTTCGGTGTGCTTTTCACTATTTGATGATCTATTCCAATTTTCACAATCGATATCACTGAGATTTAATAAGATAGATTAATTACTAAACTTAAATTTTCTACTTGAATGGTTACTGCAAAATTTTGTCGTAATCACACTTACCATTAATAAAGATATTTGTAACAACGATAATCTACGTTTTTTTTAACCTGTTATAAGCCAGTACTTGATCACAATCGCACCTGGTAGTAAGTGGTGATGCAGCCCTAGATAGTAAATCGCACTCTCTAAATGTAATAAGAGCCTATTCACTCTTGCCTTCAAGACGCCCAGATTGTATTCGGAAAGATAGACGCCGGCAAATTAACACAACTCAAACACTCACGCCTGTCACTCAGAGGGATAGGCAGGGACTACGGACTTCCATTTAGCGCGATCCTTACACACCTCGCTCGCCTCCTGTACATCCATATATCTAAGCGTACACGCTCGTCGGTTAAGGGTACTCCTAATATAGCCCATTTTCAATGTATCGCCGAGTTGGTCGATAAATCTTCGTCTCAGGCGTCCCTTCCCGACTTTGCCGTTAACTTCTGATACATAAATTTGCTTTGTCTCTCTTTCCTCGTTTATTCTTCCTAGATGACCAAACCACTGAAACATTCCTTTTTAATTCTGGTCACAACGTCATCTTGCAAACCACACTTTTCTCTTATCACACTATTTCTCACCCTATCATTCAGGTTCAGCCCTGACATACTCCTTATTGCCAGCAAATTATTCCACTCCTTTGCTGTACGCATCACAAAAGACAAAGCAAACCTTTTGGTTCTAATGCATGGAATATCGAATACAAAGGGATGAGGACCCGCCGACCGCCTGGTTGTCCAATGGTGGAAAGGAGAGGGAGGAATTAAAGCGTGTAATTCCTGCGCACACTCACCGAAATGCATTCTTTTAATACACCGAGAGACTGGTTAACCTGCGCCTGTGCTTGAGTCTGACAAGATTGGTTTCAACCAAATCAAGGGCACCAATAAGCCTCTTAGTACATCTCTACTGAGTCCAACGCTGCCAGGTGGCACTTTTCAGCACCAACCCATATGTGACAGCAGTACTCCATGCACAATCGGACTGGCGCTTTTTATAAGGTAAGAAGCAGCCCCGGATTGTAGTACCGCCGCATCCTTTTAAGGAAACCAAGTTTCCTTGCGGCTGCTGTGGCTTTGGACTCAATGAACCGCCTATAGTTGAGGTTGGGAAAAAATTCAACCCCTGAAAACTTAAGGCGGTCAGTGTACTCCAAGGATACATTCCGGAAAGTAGGAGCTAAGGTGAGCGGGCTCCTTTTAGAGGTGAAAAGACACGACTGTGTTTTGGGGGCGTTAAGTCTAACGAGATTGGCATCACACCATTCAGAGACTACCTGTACTGTGAGATTCGCACGCTCAAAAATAGCTTCTCTTTCTGACTGAATTTGATCCTTACTGGCTCGGGCACTTGGTTGGTATCTATTCACAACTATGCTGTCGTCTGCATACCCATAGATACCGAGAATGAGCAGATCATTTATATGCTGCAGAAAGCGAGTTGCGGAGAGAACGGACCCCTGAGGAACACCGACGTTTATCGCCAGAATATCGGATGAGCAGCCAACGACGACGACCCGGAGAGTCCGTTCACTAAGAAAGTCCTTCACTCATACAATCAGGCCAGGGGATAAGCCGTACGCTGAAAGCTTGGCCAAAAGACGAGCGTGCCTAACCCTGTCGAAGGCCTTCGAAATATCGAGGGAAACATCGAGTGCTTCACCACTGTTCTCGAGGGCTTCGCCCCATATTTGAGTGGCATACGCTAGAAGGTCCCCAGTTCATTGATTTTGGCAAAACACGTACTGGCTATCACTGAGGAGATCATTTTGCTCTAGGTATACCATGAGGTGGGCGTTCAATACACGCTCCATAATCGTGCAGAGTATGGAGGTAATTGAAATTGGCCGATATTTGGCAGGGTCGTTACGACTACCTTTTTTAGGCACAGGCTGCACATTGGCCAACTTCCAAGCTATGGGCACTATTTCAGTCCTGAATGAGAGGCAAAAAAGTTTGTCAACGCTGAAGACAACTCAGGTGCACAGACATTTAAAACTATAGCTGGTATACCATCAAGTCCACTAGCTTTATATACCTCTAGAATTCGCAATATTTTCAGAAGCTCCTTGTTGATGATACGGACCTCTAATATAGAGGTAACGCAGTGAGGTAATTGAGATGGTACGCTGTTGCTTCTGTCCAGACGCGAATTGCAAGCAAAAAGAGAAGTAAATAAGTCCTCTTTCTCATTAGGCGCATGCGCCTTTGAGCCATTTGGTATTACCAGCAGAGGCAGTGTAGATCGACAGAAGTTTGTCTCGGCCGCTTTGGTGAAAGACCAAACAGCTCTACTGTCAAATGATTTAACAGAGAGCTTTGTACCGATGCGTTTAAAGCTAGCGAATCTGGCTTGGCGTAATGCCTTTTTGCAGACTTATTGGCTTGGTTAAAGGCTCCCGGCTTAAGGTTATCATCCGGAGCTTTGCCGTTTCGAGCATCAACCCAGGATAACTACGCCATATGCTTGCGCGTTTCTGTACGAGCGCACTCAGCGTTGACCCATCGGCAAGCTTTACCTCCAATGAGCACGTTAGCAAAGGGGATGAAAAAATCCATCGCATGACGTATCACATCGGTTATGGCATCCGCGCAGCTAGATGAGAAGCAGACCTGCCGCCATGTATAAGATGAAAAGAAATGCCGCATCTCATCACAATCTGCTGACTTCTATCGCCACACTCGCCGCACACCGTGGAAATCGTAGTTAGGTGGGGAACATAACGACTCAGATTTCACTAGATGGTGGTCAGAAGTTGCCAAGGGTGTGGTAACCTAAACATAGTAACCGTCTGGTTTGGTTGTCAACAAAAGGTAAAGGCAGTTGGCTGTGTGCTCATGCACATCAGGTACCCTATTCGTTTGTTTTACCAACTGAGAGAGCCCGCAGCGTCAATCCACGCAAGCGGAATTCCACGCCTCTCTCCCAGCGTTGTTTGACTTCTTATATTTAAACAGCCAGTCCTGATGATAGGCATTAAAGTCCCACAAAAAAACCCAACTATGCATTGAGTACCGATTTATAGCCACATCAGAGGCTTCACTTAGCGGTTCAAACAGCTTAGTTGTCTCCTGGTCACCGCTGTGTGATGGATAGACACAAAAATAAATAATTTTATCTATTCCTGTATCCATCAATATGCAGATTACAGCAGAACGTTGTCGTTGCGGACGTAAACATAGACTCCAGCGCGCTGATGGAAATTATGCTCCAATTTTTACCCAGGGTAGCCAAGGTACGCCGCATCTAGAGGACATCTGATCTGCGTTTCAGTCAAGAAGAGTAAATGCGGCTTATCTGTCTCGAGGTAGTAATGAACTGCATTGGGATTACAGTGCAGACCTGGGAAGTTTGTGAGATACACTTTGATGGAGAGGCTGTGCAACCGCTGTACAAATTTACCCTTCTTTTGCCTTATTTATAAACGGTGGGTGAATAGGATGACAGCGGAGCTTCTGAAAGCGGGTGGAAAACCAGTACTGTCCTTCAGAGGCTCTTTAATTTCGTCTACCAAGGTGGCATTACATCGAAGGCGTGGACTAGAATTGCGGTGGTCTTGTTCTTCAAGAAAGGTGACAATGCTCTCTTGAAGAACTACAGACGGATTTCCCTTCTCAGCCACGTCTACGTGCTGTTTTCGAGAGTCATTACGAATCGTCTCGTGCGCAGACTTGACGACTTCCAGTCTCCCGAACAAGCCGATTTCCGATAGGGCTTTAGCAGCACCATATACCACATGCATACCCTGCGGCAGATTGTACAGAAGAGACAGGAGTATAATCTGCCACTTTGCCTTGCGTGTGTGGACTATGAAAAAGCCTTTGATTCAGTCGAAATTTGGGCGGAGCTGCAGTCCCTTCAGTGGTGCCAAGTTGATTGTCAGTATATCGAAGTGCTGTAGTGCTAGTACAGTAGGGCTACGTTGGCTATCCGAGTACAGAACCAGAGTACGAAACCTACCCAATTGCAGAGAGGTGTAAGACAGGGTGACGTTATATCCCCGAAACTCGTCACCGCTGCATTGGAAGACGTTTTCAAGCTTCTGGACTGGAAAGGATACGGTATTAACATTAATAGCGAGTACATCACTTACCTTCAATTTGCCGACGATATAGTCCTTATGGCAGAATCGCTGGAGGACCTAAGCACTATGCTCAATGACCTCAATAGTGTTTCCCAACGGATAGGTCTTAAGATGATCATGGACAAAACAAAGATTATGTTTAATGTCCATATCACACCTATGCTGGTAGTTGTTGGGAGCACTAAGCTCGAAGTTTTTGATGAGTATGTTTACCTGGGACAAATAGTCCGTCTAGGTAAGTCCAACTTCGACCGAGAGGTCAATTGACGGATTAAACTCGACTGGGCAGCGTTCGGGAAGCTACGACACATCTTCTCGTCAGACATACCTCAAAACCTTAAAACGAAATTGTACAACCAGTGTATGTGACCAGTGATGACGTACGGATCTGAGACGTGGTCCTACACTGCTGGCCGTATGAGGAAACTCAAGGTTGCTCAGCGAGTTATAGAGAGGGCTATGCTCGGATTTTCTCTGAGTGATAAACTTAGGAATGAGGATATCCGCAGTAGAATCAGAGTAACCGTCATAGCCCAACGGATTAGTAAGCTGAAGTGGCAGTGGGCCGGCCATATAGCTCGAAGAACCGACAACCGATGGAGAGGAAAGGTTCTTGAGTGGCAGCCTCGTACCGGTAGGCGAAGTGTAGGGCGACCCGCAACGAGATGGAGTGACGACCTGGTAAGACATGCAGGAAGTCGATGGATGCAGGTGGCTCAGGACCGTGCTTTGTGGCATTCCTTGGGGGAGGCCTATGTTCAGTAATCGTTTTATGAAAGGCTGTAATGATGAATAGGTTGAGAGAACGGCAGTTAGACGAGACGTCACACATATAATCTAGGGACGCAAACAGAGTCACAGCATCGACAGTACCTAGCATGGATATCGCGGGAACGCCCGAACCCCCCTGGAGATCGCTACCAGGCCCTCTCCTCCAGTCGCCAACCGGTATTGTGGAACCATCCCAGGTTTTTTCGTAAGATGGCGGGGCAGGTTTTCATGAGTGGCTTTCTCATTAATTAGGCCCCCAACTATCTATGGTCGGCCAGCGGTGCAAACGTGCTTCAGATCTCGCTAACCTCCATAACTAGGCACCTGACAATAAGAAACAGCCGCGTCGCAACCGGTTCGTATGCGCAGCGCAACTGTCCAGACCAATTCTCCGTAAGAAATGGCTTTCACCTAACATCATACCGGAACAGGATTTTCTTCATTTGGCGGTATGTCTTTGTCAGGTGTGTGGTAACTAACCCTCGGCCGGGCCTCTCACTAGTAGATGACCTACCTACCACCAGTATGTAGTGCTGCTCGTTTAGCTTTACCCAGGGGATACGTGTAGCGAATCAGGATTCAAGTAATTTCTACGGACGCGAGCAACTTCATCCCCCAAAGTAGTGTGATATTATTCTAGTAACTTTTATTGTTTCTTAACTTTATCATTACTTTAGATCGTTATAATTTTATCTTATATCATTTTTGTTCTTTACTATCTTACTTATCACTCTCGCCCGGCAGCATTTACAGTGCAAATGTACATTTTTGTTAGTAAGCAATTTATTTAGGTCAACATCATTTGCGTCTTTTACTTTATTTTTCAAGTAGTCATGTTTTCATTCCGAATACGGCGACCGCGTTCTAAATCTTTATCAATTTTGTATCAATATCATTATTACGTTTAAAAACATAAAAAAACATTTTTCTTATATTATATATCATTTAAAGGTATATTATATAATTGGTCTGTCCGTGTGTATGTGACTGAAATCCTCCTAACGGCTGTACCGATTTTCGTTGAAATTTTGTGTGTGCGATTAAGTTGGTTCGAGAATGGTTTAGGTACGCAATTGGAGCCGGTAGGTGACGCGGTTATAGAGATCTAGAAATCACTCGTGTGGAGCCGTATAAACTACATATTTCCCATAAACCCTGCCCCCTAACTATGTACCTACGTCACAACCACTATATATAAGTCTCCTCCAAACCAATAAAGAGAGAGTTATTAAACTGCATCAGTGAGTTTAATTTATTGCATTGTTCAAACATTACAATATCCTCTACCCTTTTTTAGATTTTTATCCGTGGGTGGTTTTTTCTCCGCTCCTCGGAGGCTGGTTGCTCGGATAGTACCCTTTGCAAGAATGCCACGTTCATTGCGTTAATATTTTATCAGCTCAAGAGATATTAAAAATTAAAAAGTTATCCAAACACAAGATTTTACTCTGCATTTTACTGTGACAAGTTTCGGCCTCTTTAAACGAGTAGCTGTTGAAGAAGAAGGTGTAAACAATGGCGACGGCGGCGGTAACTGATTACGCCGCTTGAAGTAACTAACTCTTGGTGAGGATACTTGTGAGGAAGTAGCCATTATACATGATGACAATGATAACGGTACCGGAGACTAAGAACTAGTTTCAGTTGCTGATGGATGCGGTGGGCGATAAAATTGATGGCGAACAAGGGTTGATTGATGGTGATGACATTAATGAGAGTTGACGCATTACTAGAGATGTTGAAGCAACCACTTGATTTACCTCAATATCGTCATCTCAGAGAAGATTTAGGTTTCCTATTGACTATGGCAGTGAATGAGGTGGTGAAATGCTGTCAGAGTGCGTTGGGCGGGTGTAGTACTGAAATTCATCCTCAGATGATTCACTTTGGTCAAAATCCGGACAAAATCGGAACAAGAGTTATTAGTTGCCGAGCTCTTTTTTGTTGATGAATAATAAAGTGAGGAAGTACCTGCGGAAGAAAACAAAAAAATACTTGTAAAAAAAATATCATCTTGACCACATTTTGGCCACAATAGCTAATCTAATCGAAGTCTAGTTATAGCCGCGGTCTTGGAATCAAACCCGAGTAGTATCTATACAAATCAGGGAAATGTCACATATTTGATATGTAGCAAAAATATCTAGAATATTCACCATCTGACAATATATCATATTTGCTACACTCGAAAAACGCAAAAGATACCATGCACTTACAATTCATTTAGGTACTGGAAAATAACGCTTATGACTAGAATATATAATAAGTTATGTGAATTACACTACTTTGAAAACAATTTGAACAAAATATAATAAATAATGATTATTCTTACATTGCGATACGTAGAAGCATTCGATCGGTCCGCCATCTTGCGTTCTACAGCTCTTTTTGGTACTGAAAGCACTTAAATTGTATTTTTGGTAAAAATATAAGTATATTATCTAATATATTAGAAAATAAAGATTGAAAAATTCGTTTGAGAATGTCTCGAGATTTTCTAAAAGTTAAACGTATCAAATTGTACACAGTACCAAGAATAGGTTTAAATAAACTGTCACATCAAAATATTTTACCTCCACATCATTATATTTCACCACAATATATAAATGAAATGTGTGGGAGAACCACACATTTCATTTATTTTTAATTCAGCTAGCCTCCTAATGTCCTAATACGGTTAAGTAACACTGATAAGAATTACTTCGCGTGTGTTTCTTTTATTAATAATATTTTACTTAATATAAGTAACAATTATCAATACAACTAAACCAACTTACGACAAACTAAACAAATTCCAAATTGAGTAACTAAATTATAATGCAGGCTGTCTAGGCAGGAAAATTTGCAATAAAAACGCAGGATTTAACGCGCGCTTTTGGCCTCGATATCAAGGACACCTTCCCTCTCCCCCGCCCCCCCGGCCGCCCAACGAGTCGGTGTGGCTCTTCTCGCGAGGTAGTAGGATTTTTCTTGCGAACTATACGGACGTATTTTTTCGCGCCTAAACTTGCTAAAGAAACAATCCGCGTAAATCGTTGCAATAACGGTATCGTTATTAGAACGTACTAACTCGGTGAAATTCGCGCGCAACTATCAAAGTGATTTACATCTGAAGGACTACCAGAGTAGCCGTCCCATTTGGTGACAACCCCTTACGAGTGCCTCCAGAAGGGTGAAGTTCCGGGGATACCAGCGCGTGCCTTCTCCCGGACGTCGTCGAGTCATCCAGATCGGTTCCCGTCAACATACCAGCTCACACAATTACACCTACACTCACAACACCGCATACACCAAGCACAACTTCCATCAGCCGGGCCGGTCTAGGAGAACCGTCTGCGCTCCTGAGGCAGGTAAGTGCATTTCTTCTAGTGACCTTTCCCCTCGCGTGTTCATTAGAAACCTTTGACCCTCGGCGTAGGAACGCCCGACCTGCATCTGCCCGTGGCTCCTTCGTCTATGGGCCGCGAAGGATCCAACTCCTGTTTAGGCAGGGCAGCTGTTGGCCGTAACAATTGGTAGCAGAGCGTGGTTCTGGGATCGATTCCCGGTCGATCCACCGACCATAGTATTGGATAAAAATTAAATAATTTGGTGGCAGGAGCGTTGGGTGGATTTGTGGCTACAATCACGCCCGTCCGTAATACGTAAAATACCTTTTTATTATTATACGTAATAATAAAATTCCTTCCTTTGTTAGCTTGCTTTACTGTTAGCGGGTAAAATTGAAAGGTCACACCCGGTTCGCGCGCAAGCGGGAGATTGCGTCATGTAGGTAGATGGTTATTTTTACGTAATCGGTTAATTGTCGTTGTCGGATGGTAGTGTGTTACTTATCGAAGGGTTGATTTCCGAGCAAGGCATTTTTGTTGATGTGTATCTTCGTTACATATCTTTCGTATTGTAAATTGTATTTGAACTAAAGAGTGGTAATTTGTATTTACGTAATTTAAATGAACTTGATTTGATCGTACTAGTATTTGTTATTGTTGATTTGATTTACCTTTTCCTTTGTACTAACTTGTGTTTGATTTAATAATAGCTGTTCTTATTTGTGTACATTCTATCCAACTCGATTTGATAGGAACTGCATTAGTTAGCTGTTAATTTTTTTGTATTTTTTATTTGTTATTGTTGTAATTGTGCTCGAGCCGCGTCGTAATTTGAATTTAGTAGTGATGTCCTCGCCCAAGATGCTAATCCGTTGCCTGCGGACTGAGCTGCGCTGGGCTACCAGCGCACACGCGTTGATAGGCCGACCGGACAGGGTCTACAATCTGAGGAAGAGGCTTGAGCAGGTCGATGCTCGAAGGGCGGCCGTGGAGGAGGCTTACTCTGAGCTCGAGGACTTGGAGGTGGAAAAGGGAGTCCTGGAATCTTGCCGCGCGGACTACGAGCAGTTCCTCGCGCTGACGGACGACCTGATCGAGGCGGGGGCCAAGGATGCGGAGAGGGAGCGCGAAGCTCGGCTGAGTAGCCTTCTCGAGTCCCCGCGGAAGCCGTCTGCCCAGCCAGAGCTGCTAGGACGACTTCCGACGCTGGACCTGCCAAGGTTCTCCGGGGTCCTCTCGGAGTGGATGACCTTCGTCGGCCTGTTTGACAGCCTGGTGGACGCCCGGAGGGACCTGACCCCCTGCCAAAAAATGGGGTACCTCCTGGCTTCACTAGAGGGGGAGGCCCTGAGCGTCGTCGGCCACCTTAAGTTGTCGGACGACGCCTACCAAAACGCCAGGGACCTCCTCGCTGGAAGGTACGCCAACGTCCGGCGGATTGCGGACGATCATGTTCGGAGGCTGCTGAACCTCCCGCTGCTGAAGGACCGGACTAGACTACGTGAAGACATAGTGAATCCAGTCGTCGTAGCGTGCAACTCGTTGCGGCGGCTGGATTTACCTGTGGACGAGTGGTCTTTTCTGCTCCTTCATATAGTGCTGTCCCGCCTGCCCCTCGACCTTCGGCTCCATTTTGAGGAGAGGTTCGGAGGGGATGGCGCCTCTTATATGCCCCCCTTTAGGGACCTGCTGCGGTTCCTGGAAGAGCAGTGCAGGCTGCTGGAGAACGCAGCAGGCGCCGTCGAGGGCCCCCCGGCCTCCTCCCGAGCGGTGCCCAGGGAAAGGCGGAGTCAGCCGGCCAAGGCGGCGCCCACCCCCCTGAGGCCGAGTGTAGCCCCCGCGGGAGGGCGCCCCCCCGTACCCTCCTATAGTGGCCTAGCGGCCCGGGAGGCGCCTCCCTGCTCCTATTGTCGAGCATCCGACCACCGGACGGCGTCGTGCCCGAAGTTGTTGCGCAAGCCGGCTAAGGCGAGGCGAACCATCGCCAGGGAGCGCCGCTGGTGCTTCTCGTGCCTGGAGAGGCATTTACAACGAGACTGCCCGCACCAGCGGCCCTGCACGCACTGCCAGGGCAACCACAACGTCCTCTTGTGCCTGGGTGCGCGCGGCTCGTCCTCGCAGGGCCCTGCCAGCCCCCCGACTCCCACGGGCGGGGGCGCCCAGCCACGCCCACTGTCGGGCGACGCTCGGCGCTCACCGGCGGACCGCAGCGCCCCTCCTTCTGAAGGGAGCCCCTCCCCCGATCGGTCGGGGAGTCGTTCCCCCAGGGGCGGGGGGGTCTTCACCCCCCCTCCCCGAGTTGATAGTGGATTCGCGGCCACTCAGCGGTCAGCTAGACCTTTCTCACCCCCGTTGGCTGAGTGGCCGCGACTGGAACGCCGCCCGCCCCCCTTTGGCCGGTGCCGGTACTACCGGGTTCCGGAGACTGCGTATCGGCCCCGAGCCTTGGAGCCGAGGATCCCCGAGTTTCCCTCGGTCGGCCCGTTCGGGGAATTCCAGTCGGGGGTCATCGAGACGCCGTCGGAGTGCCGCGCTCGGGCCCCCCGGTTCGGGTGCCGGCCTAACAGAGGCAGCTCCAGATAGGAGGCTGCCGCCCTAGCTCCCGCCATGGCCGCCTCCACTGAGCCTATAAGTCGTCAGCAGTCCACCTGTCAAACTGTTCTATTGCCGACAGCCTCAGTGAAGGTTTACAACCCGAGCGGCGACCACTTAACGGTTCGAGCTCTATTGGACTCGGGTTCCCAGCGTAGTGTGGCCTCTACTCGGTTGGTGGGAAGACTGGGGCTCCCCTGGAGCTCTGAATCACGTCCGATGGTAGGTATCGGAGGTGCCGAGCCTCCTGCTCCTAGGGGACAATCGGAGTTGGTGTTCAGCCCTGACAGCGAACACCTTCGTATTTTAGTCAAGGTAAATGTCCTCGACGACATTGTAGGGTTCCTCCCTAACGTTCGTATAAATGACAGCGCTGTGCGCTGTGCGTCGGCTTTGAGACCGGCAGACCCTCGGTGGGCCCAACCGGGGCCGATAGATTTGTTACTGGGGGCCGACACGCTGGGTGCCCTCTTGTTAGGTGAGATACGAGCTCTGCAGCCCAATGGCCTGGCAGCCATTTCCACGATATTTGGGCACAGCTTTTTTGGACCGGTTATGTGGTCTCCTCCCTCTCCGACGGCCGACCCTCTCTCCGTCGTGGGCGTGTCCCTATCGGACGCTGTCCAGCGATTCTGGGACATTGAGGAACCACCCCATGCAGCTCGAGTCGACCCTCTGGACCGTGAGTGTGAGTTGTTCTACCAGAACAATACCGGCCGGCGGGTTGACGGTCGGTTCGTCACTCGCTTACCCTTTCTGGACTCCCGCCCCTCTTTGGGTCAATCCCGTGCTCTGGCCGAGAAGAGGTTGCTTTCCATGGAGCGCCGCATGCGGCGTGACCCAGCCTTTCGCGACAAATATGTCAAGTTCATGCGCGAGTATCAGGAGCTGGGTCACATGTCACCGTCCAATTTCGAATGGCGTTCACATGAGCACTACTTCCTCCCTCACCATGCGGTCTTGAGGACCCCTGAGAGTAAGATTCGGGTAGTCTTTGACGGTTCCGCCCCCACATCAAACGGTGTGTCCCTGAATCAGTGTCTTCACTCGGGTCCTAAACTGATCAAGGACATATCCGACATCCTGACCCAATTCCGTCGACACCAAGTGGTTTTTGTCGCGGACATTCGGATGATGTTTCGCCAATCGGTGGTACATCGTGATGACCGCCGATATCAGCTGATATTGTGGCGCGAGAAGCCCAGCGATCCCATACAGGTATTTGAGTTGAACACCACCACTTATGGACTCCGGTCCAGCCCGTATATCGCCATGCGAACCCTCCTTGAACTCGCTGAGAGAGAGCGCCTGAGATACGCTCGGGGAGCTTCTATCTTAGAGACTTCGGTCTACATGGACGACATTTGTACGGGCGCTTCCACCGTCGAGGAGGCTCTGGTCTTGCGAGACGAATTAATTGCCATCCTGAAGTCTGGAGGCTATGAGTTGCGCAAGTGGCTGTCGAACTCCCCACACATTTTGAGGGACCTCCCAGGAGAGGATCAACAAGATCCTCATCTGTTCGAGCACCCTGAGAATCCTAATTTGCTGACTGTGCTGGGCATTCAATATCAGCCTGTTCAGGACACCTTCACGTATAGAGTAAAACTTGACCCACCTCCCAAAGCATGGACCAAGCGCTCCGTGCTGTCTACAGTAGCTCGCACCTTCGACCCAAATGGATGGATCACCCCGGTCATCTTTTTGGCTAAGTGCTTTCTTCAAAAGCTCTGGATGTCGGGGTTGGGTTGGGACGAGCCTATTAGCGGGGTCCTCTTGCGAGAGTGGCTCTCCATGCTCTCCTCCCTTCCGGACATCAACCGGGTTTCCATGCCAAGGTGCTTCCTACCTCCAGGGAAATGCAGGGCTACCCTACATGGGTTTTGCGACGCCTCTGAGAAGGGCTATGCTGCTGTCGTATATTTGCGGACTGTGAGTTCCTCTGGGCATACTGCAGTTCATCTCGTACTCGCCAAAAGCAAGGTTGCTCCCATTAGATCCCGTTTAACTATCCCTAAATTGGAACTGTCCGGAGCCGCTCTTCTCACGCGGCTCCTCAACCACGTTCACTCGTCCTTGAAGCCTGTAATCGACATTACGGACGTCTACGCATGGTCGGACAGTGAGATAGTACTTTGTTGGCTCCGAGCCGCACCTCACAATCTTGAGGTCTTTGTGGCGAACCGCGTGTCTCAAATCCAGAGTTCTGAGACTTCTCTCCACTGGAGACATGTCCCCGGGGAGTTGAATCCCGCCGACTGCGCTTCCCGCGGCTGTGAGGCCCCCGCGCTGGTTGCCCACTCATTGTGGTGGGGTCCCAGTTGGTTATCTGATCCTCAATCCTTCTGGCCCCAGGGTAATTACTCCGAACCTACTGAGTTGCCGGGCCTACGGGCCCGAGTAGGAGTGGGCAAGGATAAGCCCACTCGGGATCTCTCCCTTCTGGAACGGTACAGCTCTCTCGATAAGCTCTTAGGAGTGACTGCTTGGCTGCGCCGCTTTGTCCACAATTCGAGAGATCCGTCCAACCGACTCTCTGATTGCGTTTTGTCCCCTAGCGAGCGTCGGGAAGCCCTGATGCATTGGATCCGTATGGTCCAGACGGAGCATTTTGAGCCCGTTATCGAACACTTGAAGCGTGGCTCCGTTATCAAGGGCGCTCTGGCCCGCCTGAACCTCTTTCTGGACGACGCTGGGATGCTGCGCGTGGGCGGACGTTTGAAAAACTCTCAACTGCCGTGCGGGGCTCGACACCCGTTGCTGCTCCCTAAGGACGGCGCCCTTGTCCGGTTGCTGGTAACCCACCACCATGTTAGGAATGCCCACGCTGGGTGTAACGCCCTGTCGGCTATTTTGCAGCGGGAGTTTTGGATTTTGTCTGGTCGTCGCACCATTCGGAGCGTCATCTTTAAGTGCATCCCCTGTTATAAACTGAAGGCCCCCATATCGCAGCCTCTTATGGGTGACTTGCCGCCCGACCGCGTCAGGGCCATCCGACCATTCGCTGGGGTCGGAACAGACTTCGCTGGCCCCTTCCTCGTCAAGTCCTCTAACCTTCGTAACGCGCGTTCATGTAAGGCCTATCTTTGCGTCTTCGTGTGCCTCTCCACTAAAGCCGTTCACTTGGAACTGGTGAGCGCCCTCAGCACGGAAGCCTTCTTGGCCACGCTTGGCCGTTTCGTGTCGCGGCGCGGCTTGCCGGACTTGATCCGGTCTGACTGCGGGACGAATTATAAGGGCACGGATAGGTATCTCAAGGAGGTTGTCGAATTTCTGTCCAGCCACCGGACTTATTTAGGAAATGCTATGTCGAAAAGGGGCATCCAGTGGAAATTCGACCCTCCGGCGTGTCCCCACTGGGGCGGTATTTTCGAGGCGGTGGTTAAGGTTGCCAAAACGCATCTCCGTCGCGTTATTGGTGAAGCCATTTTGACGTTTGAGGAGCTCGCCACTGTATTCTGTAAAATTGAGGCGGTACTCAACTCTCGGCCCCTCTGTCCCCTCTCCTCTGACCCGAATGATTTGGAGGTTCTAACCCCGGGACACTTCCTGATTGGCCAGCCTCTTAACGCTCTGCCCGAGTATCCCTTCAGGGAAACGAGTGCTTCACGGCTTAGCAGGTTTGCCCTGCTGCAACAGATGACTCAACGCTTTTGGCACCGATGGTCTCTGGAGTACCTACATCTTTTGCAGCAGCGCGTTAAGTGGTCTGACAAGACGGAGCCTCCACGGGTGGGAGACCTCGTGTTGATTAAAGAACCAAACGCGCTACCTTTGTATTGGCGCCGTGGGCGCATTGTTAAATTGTCGTATGGAACGGATGGGGTGCCTAGAGTGGCCGAGGTTTTGGTCGGAGATTCGGTCTTGCAACGGGCCGTCGCGACCTTGTCCCGTTTGCCAATCTACTCGCGGACTTAATGCCTTATGTCCGGGGCGGGGGGTTGTCTAGGCAGGAAAATTTGCAATAAAAACGCAGGATTTAACGCGCGCTTTTGGCCTCGATATCAAGGACACCTTCCCTCTCCCCCGCCCCCCCGGCCGCCCAACGAGTCGGTGTGGCTCTTCTCGCGAGGTAGTAGGATTTTTCTTGCGAACTATACGGACGTATTTTTTCGCGCCTAAACTTGCTAAAGAAACAATCCGCGTAAATCGTTGCAATAACGGTATCGTTATTAGAACGTACTAACTCGGTGAAATTCGCGCGCAACTATCAAAGTGATTTACATCTGAAGGACTACCAGAGTAGCCGTCCCATTTGGTGACAACCCCTTACGAGTGCCTCCAGAAGGGTGAAGTTCCGGGGATACCAGCGCGTGCCTTCTCCCGGACGTCGTCGAGTCATCCAGATCGGTTCCCGTCAACATACCAGCTCACACAATTACACCTACACTCACAACACCGCATACACCAAGCACAACTTCCATCAGCCGGGCCGGTCTAGGAGAACCGTCTGCGCTCCTGAGGCAGGTAAGTGCATTTCTTCTAGTGACCTTTCCCCTCGCGTGTTCATTAGAAACCTTTGACCCTCGGCGTAGGAACGCCCGACCTGCATCTGCCCGTGGCTCCTTCGTCTATGGGCCGCGAAGGATCCAACTCCTGTTTAGGCAGGGCAGCTGTTGGCCGTAACACAGGCTCTTTAGAAAACATTAACCGTTTTTGGGTTTATAGAATTATAAAGAAGAGAAACGTTTTAATAAGCATATCCTAAGTTAGGATCGCTGAAATTACTACTAATATTTCTAATACTTATTTATCTATCACATGTCCAGAGGAGAAAAATAAATCTAGCCTTTCTTCGTAGTATCTGCCATATTATATAATATTTAATCCATCACTCTGCAGTAGATCAGTCAGGCGTACTATCCTATATACTCCATTACCCTCTGAAAGGGAGGCAGCCTTTGCTTCGCAATGGGACACTTACAGGCTTTTTCTTTACTTAATTAATATTTATAGCTTGTTTTTCTTATATACTAGCCATCTTTTCTTTTTTTCCACGCATAAAACCATTAACAAATTTGATTGTTAATAGTTTTATACGTGGTAGGGGCATGGGCATGCTGCAGTTATATTATAGTTGTAGCACGCATGGATCGGCTGTACCGGGAGAGAACTACGTTTACACAGAATACCAACCTAAAATAGCAGCTTAGTACTGCTGAATTTCGTATGGTGAGTGTAGAGAACCGGAGACCTTTTTTACTGGGAACAAAGCATTCTTCCCTTCTACTCGTAGTTGATAACACATTTGCGTATTCATGATCAATCGGGGATAGATGTAGAGGTCTATGGGCCTAGGCATCTTCTTACCATCAGGTGGATTGCCAATGGGCGGACATTTAAGGACCACTGTTTAGAGATAATTTTATTTTCCTTCAGCAACTTTCAAAGACAGTCAAACAGTCAATCTTTTGACTGTTTGACTGTCTTTGGTTAATTACTAACAAAAACCAAAAAAATAACTATTGGTAAATCCAATTGTGCATGCCCTAAGCGCATTAAGAAAATTGCGTATAATATGATTATATGTAAATTTCTTAAATAATTTTTAAAATACACAAGTTTTCACTTATAACCTTATTATTATACTTCTAATTTTATGTAAAACTTCAATTTTAAAAAAGTTTGGAAAATCCAAAAGTGCACGACTCATAATGCTCATATGATCATCATATCATCCATAATTCAGGTCACTCAATAAAGTCCAAGACGTATTTAATTATAAGTTTACTTAACTATTTACATCCTTCTTACTTTTAGTACGTTCTACTATTATTTATTATGTGTATTATTATAATAATGAAGTATGTATGAAATTTGGTGTTTCGAATATTTTGTATTTGTACAGCGATCTTTTTGAGCCGCTGCAAACAACCGATGCAGTATCCACTCACTACGGCAGTTGACGCCAAAGTGAGTGAGTGAGGCAGCCTATTTAGTAAAATAAATGATTACAGGGCTGATAAAACACTTAAAATTTCCGGATTTCTAAGCCGAAAAAAATTAATTATAACTGAACGAAAGAAAACAACCTGCCATTTTCATCCCATGGCTTCCCACATGATAGATGAAGAGACAAAAAAAAAAGAATTAAATTTAAAATTAAAATTCAATTACATTGGAAGTCACTAAAACCACTTTTTATGTTAAAACGATTAAGGTTTAAAAAAATGAATAAGTTCAACAAGCATATATTTTTCTGAGAATGTGCTTTTCATATCACTTATATGTTCAGTATGATTGTTAGATATGATTTTATGCGACAAATATTGGAATCTTGATTTTTAGGCGCTACATTCGCAAATGGGCATCGTACAGTGCAGACGTGTGTTACTTTTCTATAAAATATTAATCTTAACTACCAGGCTACATACAAACGTATTACTAGTAGCAATATTGCTCTAATCGATTTATAAAAGCTTTTACAAAAATTTACTTCGGAAATATCCGCGTTATAAAATAAAATGATGTGTCTTACCTAGTATGAAGAAGCACCTCCCGCCCTCCCTCAATTGCGTGCACTATCCCCGTCACCACTAATCCCAGCACCGGTACTCCCAACACGGTGGTGTTTTTTGGCGGATATTTGCGAAGTAAATTTTTGTAAAAGCTTTTATATAATGGATTTCCGCAAAGTAACGCCTGATTCTATTAATTATACTAATCGATTTAATCACTGTGACAATACTTGCGACGGAGCATGTTGAAGAAGCCAGCTACTACCACGTGAGTCATTTATACCTTACCGTGTGGATATACAAATATAAGATGAATATACTACGCTCGCCTACAAGAAGTGACTTGAGAGATACACTTAGCGACTCACAACTTAATCAGTCTAATATAATCACTTTTCGTTATAAAAGAAAATTACCAGAAGATAACGACGATATAACAGTAATAAAAAAGGAAGTATGTGATTTGCATTAATCAAAAGGAATTCATGGATAAAATATCTTCAGATATAGCAGATTCGAAAAAACAAATCAATGATATGAAATTATCATAAAACATGTTAATGCAGAAACCATATAATAAAAACTGATATTTCAAATTTATTAGAGAAAAACAAAAACAGTGAACAGAAGATATGCCATCTTGAATCCGAAATTAAATCTTTAAAATAACTACAGGAACATCTTCCCTATCTTACGGAACCGAAAAAATCGTGGCAGAAATAAGTGAGTGCGAACATAGAAGCAGAAATATCGTTATCACTGGGATCTCTGAAAATGCAGCATTGGATAAAAAACATAGAATAGAGTTTGACAAAGGTGAGGTTATTAAAAAATTAAAAACAATAGATGCAACTTGTCCTTTACTGAATAAAATCCTACGACTTGGTAAGTATACATCTGGTAAACATCGCCCAATCAAAATTTTCTTTGAATCTCAAGATGTCGTTAAATACTTATTGAATAATAAGACAAAGCTGAATGATGATAAAATAAGGCTATATTCAGACCAAACACTGGAACAAAAATTATACGTAAAGGAGCTTACTCAAGAGTTAAATGATAGAATAAAAAAGGGAGAAGAAAATATTTCAATTAAATATTCGAAACATAGTTAAAAGCACCTCAAAAAACTCAAAACAATAGGAAATTGTAGTAATAATAAAGGAGAAGATAACAAATTGAACACTTACCAACTAGTTGACGACTATGAACACATTTTATGTTAATTTTTATACATAAGTAGAAGCACAAAATAATAATGTTTTATTTTTTTTTGTTATATCACTGAAAATATTGACATTTTAGGTTTTGTTGTGTAACAATTATATTTAAAACTCACTTATTAACTTCATTCAAAGACTGGCAGTGTAGCAAATTAGATACGTTGATTTTATATCGTTGATTGTTTCCGGCCTGGCAATGTATATCTAAGTTTTTTAAGATTTTTTTTTAAAAAACGTTACCACCACACTAGGAATTTCTCCTGTATCGTGGAGGCAGTTTATAAACATAAATTGCACGAGAACAAACATCCAGACCCGGAACAATTATTTTTAGGCCATACAAATACTTGTTCCGTGCGGGATTTGAACCCGCAGCCCCCAGCGCAACAACTCATTGCTAAGCCACTGCACCACAGAGCCGTCAAAAATGATATAATATGATACGCTCAATAAACGTTGAATAACTTATATTATATTTCCTTTTTATTATTTTTTATCTCTTCAATAACCACCCAAGAACATATTTAAGATTATTTTTTTCAATATTTCTAAAATATTTTTTCCTGCCAAGTATAGGGTTAATAAGTTTCACTTGCTTGATGTACTCGTAACAATTACCGGATAAATGCGAAAGTACGTGGAATGCAGGGCGGCAGCATGGTGGTAATTAATATCTTATTTTAGGTAGAAAGTTTTATCATAATGAGAACATTTGACGCAGTTGCGGAGTTCTACCCATGGGAAAACCTTTTCCACTATTTCCATTCATGTTACTGCAGCATTTGGTCTGAAATTGAAGACATGGGCAAACCGTGTTGAACATTATTCATATTTACGGAAATTTAATGTATGTTCAAAAAACAATAGTAGTTTTAATATGAAGTTATATACACTATGCTGGTTCATCAAAAGATAAAGGTTTTTTCAAAGTAAAAAAATAACGCTTTCATAAACAATTACGTAAAATTTATATTGAATTTAAAAAAATCTATAATATTCTATTCTATTTTATTCTTACCCTATTACTGATTGGCGGGTTAATTGTAACAGTTTAATTGTTAGCCTCTGCGGCCCAAATCTTCTGTTTTATTCGATTATTGTTTCTGTACCTTCAGTGAAAAGTAATTTAACTCGAAAATTATAGTTTTGAGAAAATTTAGTTTCAAAGTTTAAAAAAAATTCTCACTGTATTTTTTCTAAATTTTCATCAGAGTAAGTTTTTTTGGTAGATGGATTTTAAGTCAAAAATATTGAACTGTATGAAAAAAGAAATTATTGTAAATAGTTTACAAAAAAAATATGCGTATAAATTTACTTGACTTTATATAAATCATTTTACACAATGCTTAGTGGTTCACAGTTGAGAGATAAACAGGCGTGTATTTCAATTTTTTCTTTTAAGAATTTAATAAAATGAAAAATGTGTGCAATAAAACTAATAAATGCATGCTAATTTGTGTGCCAAAAAATATTGTGTGGAATACAGGAATAACGTTATAAATTTTACTTAGAACGAGTAAACTCTTACTTAAAAACATAGTGAATAGTGATACAAAAATAACTTAATTATGATACATTATAACTTAAAAATATTATAGCACTATTCATGTAGGCAAAAACAATAATGTAAATAAATATTAGTAATACTGCAATGAGAGCTATTTCACACGAATAGTTTTAAAAAATTAAAGCAGTAAATATGTATAAAATGTAAAGTAAACCTCTTTATTTAAGTACTCATTCATGTAATGTAAAGAAGGCCAGCCTCTATTGATATTCTATATGATACATTCTAGAGGGTGTGCGCCGGAATCACATGATTCAATCCCCCTTTCACCTTTACATCATCGAAAAACCAGACGCTCCGCAGTTCTCTACCCTTTCGTTGTTGACGTTTCACTTATTTAAAACAAACAGTTTGTTTTATTGTTCACAATGCCTACAGGAAATGAATTTAAAATCCAGCTAACGTCTGCCATCCGATTATAACGTGGGTGTTTTAGAGTCAAGAATGAATACGCTTTTGTTACGCTAAGACAATGCATTTAACCACCAGGTGGACTTGTATTCAAGCATTGGTTTGATAATAAGTAAAAATATTAAATCTTACTGAAAGCTATTAACTACTTTATATTACCTTTTTACTGGAAAAGAGGCATTCCATCTTAGTCCTCAGGGATGACAATGCATCTGCATTTTGAAAAAAAGAAAGAAAGAAAGAAAATAAACTTTATTGACACATCTGTGCATGCACATTTACAAATAGTTTACAGTAAATTACATATATATATATATATATATATATATATATATATATATATATATATATATATATATATATTAATGAACAGGTAATTAAAAGAAAAGGGAATGAAAGTGAACGCAAGTAAGACGAAAGTTATGGTTTTTGAAAGAGAAGAAAGTAAAACGATATGTGAAATAAGAATAGAAGGGGAGTTGGTAGAGCAAGTAGATGAGTTTGTATATTTGGGATGTGTGTTTAGCAGGGATGGTAGATATGATAAGGATATAGAACGACGAGTGAATGCAGGAAATAGAGTGAATGGGGCTCTACACTCTATTGTGAAAAGTCAGAATGTGTCCAAAAAGGCACGTATGGCAATTCACAATGCTGTGTTAGTACCTACTTTAATGTATGGTAGTGAAAGTTGGGTATGGCAGAAGAAGCATGAGAATAGAATAAATGCTGTAGAAATGCGGTCATTAAGGAGTATGTTACGGATGATGCTGGATGACAGAGTGAGAAATTGTTTAATAAGAGAAGAGTGTGGTTTGCAAGATGATATTGTGACCAGGATTAAGAAAGGAATGCTTCGGTGGTTTGACCATGTAGAAAGAATGAATGAGGAAAGAGTGACAAAGCAAATTTATGTTGCAGAAGTGAACGGCATAGTCGGCGAGGGTCGCCCTAGGCGAAAGTTTATCGACCAAATTGGTGATATATTAAAAATGGGCCAAATCAAGAGTACCTTTAACCGACGAGCGTGTATGCGTAGGTATATGGATGTGGAGGAAGCGAGAGAGGTGTGTCAGGATCGTGCCAAATGGAAGTCCATAATCTCTGCATACCCCTTTGGGTGACAGGCGTGAGTGTTTATGTATGTATGTATATATATATATATATATATATATATTAATACTATACCAAAACAGGCTTCCGCTCAGCATTTGTCATGATATGATCGCAAGGAGCATGTCAAGATGCTGGTATTCCACGGGCACCTATTGTTGGCATTGCGCATACTTTCCAGACTGCCTCGTTGGTCTAGTGGCCGTAGTAGTGCGACTGCTGATCATGAGGTCCCGGGTTCGAATCCCGGGTCGGGCCAAAAAAATCAGTTATTGAGTTTTTCTATCAAGAAATTCTCAGTAGCTGCCCGGAGTCAGGAAGTTGGCGGTGTCTCACCCCCGTGCCTCGGAAAGCACGTTAAGCCGTTGGTCCTGCGCCTGATCTCTCTCCGGTCGTGTCGGTTTACCGTCCCATCGGACTATGAGAGTGAGGGAATAGAGAGTGCACCTGTGCTTGCGCATACACTTGGGCACTATAATCCTGTCCTGCGCAGATGGCTAGTCTCCGTTGAAACTGGCCGCCGTGACCGAAATTCGGTCTGGAGGACATTACTTTCCAGAAGACACTAACTTAAAATTCAGTAATAATTATGTGAATGTGTTTATGTGACTTAGGTGTCTCTCGATGGGTGCACAATACGGGGACGCTTTAATGGTTGTCATCATGGTTGTCAAAGAAGCAATGCTAAAAAAACAAAAGAGATAATACAAGGTTAACCCTTTCGCTGTCCCGTGCACTACATATAGGTCATTGCTATTGTCTTACTATTGTGTCTCAAAACCGGACAGTGAAAGTGTTAAAAAATATTTATAATAGTGATCGAAATTATACGGAGTTTTGAAATAAACAAACAACAATATTCCCTTAAATTATATTACATTACATTATAGACTATTAAATAACTACTAAAAACGAAATTAGTGGCTACTCCAACAAATATATATAAAAAGCAAATAAATTGTTCCAAGTCCCGACCAAACGAAGGAATCCGAAAAAAAAAAAACAGTCAAACAAATACCATGTGACCATACTTCTTGTATTATTTGAAACTTTAATATTACGAAATGCTAAACGCGCGCGATTCCGCTCCGAGCCGATCGCGCCAACCTCAGCCTGCGAGTCGCGTAATTACTCCTGGTAAGCATTGACCTATTACTTAATTTTGTTCTCTGTCCAAAACGTCATTGAATAGGTTATTTTAGAGTGCACCATGCCGACGTTACACGGAGAGGGAACGCGCGTCAGTTGGAACTCATCCGGATGCTTGAACTATTTACGGTGGGACGGGTCCGCCAACGCTGGTGCGCGACGTGAGCACCCCATGGTAAGTGTATCAGCCCCACCCGTCTTTTGCAGTGAGATAAGATATTTTTTACGTGAACTTTAAACGTATTTCTCACTTGTAGGGCACTCAAAGGCGGAGGCAGGTCGTTCCAACACCGTGACGCAGCGAATCTGAAGGAGCCCCGAAACGCCATGGTGCGATGTTTTGGAGTGGCAAAAACGTGGATACACTCCCTCCTGGGGTATCTGCTGTAATCACGGGCCCACTCCAGCTTTAGGAAGAGGTTTTCTTGTAGTGATGACTCCGAACATCATAGTAGTCAAATGCAATCTTCTGCGTGCCTCCATCCTCAGCATGTTTGCGTCATTGAGATATGGGGTAACATGTGACCGAGGTGGAACTGTATAAAAGAAACGCCCACATTCATTTTGCACTCTCTGAATAAGTCTGGACGTTCTTGATAAGAGGCATGGATCATATACTGCGTCACAGTAATTAAACCTGCTGAGGACCAAGGACTCGCAGAGGGTAATTCTCAATCTCTCACTCAGGTAGGGTCTCAACTTGTAAAGGAGTTTCAGCTGGTAAAAACTATTTATAACACATTATGCTACATATTTTTCGAATTTCAAGTTGCAATCGATGACAAGTCCTAGATTTCTGTATCAACCCTTGTAATAGGTTCTCCATTTATATGAATATTCAAAGTTATATCTTTAAGTTTAGAAATATACTTGGGCGAATCTATGATCATGAATTGGGACTTCTTGGGGCTTATTGTCAGTTTGAATTGCACCAGGCAGAGATGCTGTCTAGGTCCTAGTTTTGATTCGTAAACGAGGATGAATGTAGATGTCTTTGGGCCACAGCAACCACTTACCATCAGGTGGACTGTGTGCTCGTTTGTCACCCTAACCTATAAAAAATAAATAGTAGTAGTACCTATAAGAAATATAGTATTACGGTGAAATAAATAGACGTGTAAAAACACAGAGGAACTCTTGTCTTAAGCAATGGATATGAAAAACATCGAAGATAGACTTCTTATCGCAGTTTCAGAGAGACGGGAACAATAACACATCTAACCAGAAAGTCAAAGTTTTTAACAAATGTGTCGTCGTCATTGCCGCCGTCTGGCATGTGAATCAACACCTTCAAAGTAGTAGCCCTTTACTATGAAATTTAAGTCAAATAGCCTTTTATTTATCACATTTTGATGCCCTCATTATAATGTAATAAATGAGGACAAAAGAGATTAATTGAAGTTAATTAAATTAAATTTATTAGAACAACAAGCACAAAATATAAATAAAAATTTTGAGCACATTGACCTATTTCATGAAAAGAATTTTTAGTTTGGGTCTAAAATTATATGGAATGAGATATTATATTTACTAGTTATTTTCGTATCTGTCCTTGATTTCATAACAAAGACGTATAGTGTCTACTCTATTAAACACGGATGTAAAGAAATCTGCTAACCACAAGTCCTCACATGTTGCTTGGTCGAGTCGTCTTAGGTGGCAACCGAACCTCCACCAGAGATTATTGGCACCCCGTGCCCCGCCGTTACTGGGACTGAGCCGCCAGGGACTGGGAGCCGTCTCTTCTTTACTTTATTCATGAGGGTATGTTGCCATAGTTGCCACTCTTCGCGTGCGGGTTGGCAACCACAGTTTATTTTACTGTTGTTATGCTTTCATCAAAAAGATGCTGATGCCCATCTTCTGTCTCATTTCCCTTCTGTCGCCTCTTACGACACCCACGGAAAGATATAGGGTGGTGGGTATTCTTACCCGCTAATACATTCATTCATTTAAGCTAACACATTCATACAGTTAAGTGACCTCAGACTCACTTAACTGTAACTGCAATGTAGCAATTAATCTGATGGTTCCTCATACTACTTGCTGTATTGGTTAAACTTAAAAGGTTGTCTGAAGTTGATCCATTTCTCTTAAATCAAAAGTATATTTTTTATGAAACTTAATCATATAACTTTTTAGCTCTGTATTTTTAGCAATTGTATTTGTTATTTCCTTTTGGCGTTGCGTGTTATCATTTTATTATTAAGTGTAAGTAGCAAAAGAAAAAAAAACCGAAGAGCAGAATAAGCAAATGTCTAGATCTATGGGCTTATTTACAAATGTCATAATAAATGATCATGTAAATATTTGAAAATAAAATCTAGATCAACACTTACTTAAAAGGTAAATCTTAAAATGTAAAAGATAACAAGACAACACTTATAGTAAGTTTAAATGATGTTCTTTACAGCTGTCACTTTTGGTTGGAACACTAAACACAATTTAATTAAAATAATAAATAATAAATGTTTTTAGCCTTTGGAACTCCTTGCCTGACGACATCAGAAAAGCTCCCAATAAGTTTGCTTTTAAAAAGTTGGTGCGTAATCATCTGTTAAAGACAACGCTTCTTAGATGAATCATCGATGTCATTTATATTTTAGACATATACTTATATTTATAGTTATTTATGTGTATTATTTGTATAGGTATCTCGTATGAATATATGTATGCTTATGTATGTACGTATATATTTGTATACATGTATAAATAGGATATATTTTTATAGTTTATTTATTGTATATATTAGTAAAATGTATATATAACGTAATTAATTATAAATTTCTATTTCGTTTTTATTCTATATTGCTACACCTACTTCAAATTTTCACCACTCCATGGGTTGACTGGTAGAGTATGCCACAAGGCAATAAGTCCGCCCTTTGTATTCTTTTAGATTAAGGAATGCAATAAAGAATAAATAAAAATAAATAAATAAATGTTTTATTGACATGTAGATTTAACAAATACGAGTATTAGTAAGACAGCGAGTTAAACATTTAAACAATGTTCAAGATAAGATAAACATAATACCTATGACTGTTACTTATTTTACACATACAAATAATTCATGTTTAACAACTATAACTCAAAATTGAGGTCGATAATAATAATTGATAACAATTCACAGTATTTGATTTTTAAAAATAGTTTAGAGCAAGTATTTTACAACTTGTCACTCGAAACTCAACTACAACTATTCAGGTGGACTCTTAGGTAGAAAACGAGTCATCATTTGTTAAATACTATTCAATGCTGCAGTGGAGAAATAGCCTATAATTAAATAAAAAAAAACCTAAAACTTTTCGTTCCTTTATATCTAAATGTTAACCATTTATAAAAGTCTATATAAAAGAATATATATCTAAAAAATCGTGCATTTTGAAAGGTTTTGTCTTCTTATTTTAGCTGCACCACTTTGGCATGTAGACGCCAATTCAGTGATACTGCAAATTGAAATGTCCTTATGAAATATGTTGCACTGAGTTTGGATTTTAGAGCGATATATTATGTCACAAGTCATAATGGAAACGGAAGTCGGAAATAATGATCATGGTAAGTGTTTCTTTACGTTTATCAAGGCTAGACTGAGTTGTTAAAGTTGAAGGTATCAATTAAAGAAGGAACAAAATAATCTCCATCTTACTATTAATCTCCATGTTACATATAAAGCCAAAAAAACTTATTTCTATATGAATTAACTTAACTCTTATAGAAATAACAGTGTAAAATGCAGTTTCCGTAAACAATGTGATGATATTAGAATTTTCCAAATTGCAGAAAACGCCACCACAGATCAGTTAAAGGACGAGATTGGCACAAACAGTTGACTGCTTAATCTAGCTTTATTTCGACATAATAATATGGTTGTCTTTTAAAAGTTGCCATCTTTAGTCGTCTCTGAGACTCCAAGCCATTCGGTTAACGAGAATATATTATCTTAAATCATTTCTGAGTTCTGAGTGGAAGTTACATAACTTACTACAGTTAGTTTCGGTTTGGATTAATTTGACGATTCCAGTATGGTTAAAAAAAGTAACTTGACTATAATCAAGTATAAATGCTGTTTGATAGTTTTAGTTTTTATATTCCCGCTGGGTTTCTTGTCGATTTTTCCCAGGGTAGAGGGTTTTCCGAATAAGTGGTATTAAGCATAGATAAAATAAAAAGCGATACATTAATTTTCTTTCAGTTTATGATTTGCAATTGGGTCCCTCCTGCTACTAAACTTAATGCTGTTTTAATGAACTTAGGTTAAAGGTTATAGGTAGGCGACATACATGGTGACAAGTTGTAAAATACTTGCTCTCAATTATTTAAAAAAAATTTTAACTTGATAATATCCACTTCAGGTTTGAGTTATAGTTGTTAAGCATGACTTATTTGTATGTGTAAAATAAGTAACAGTCATAAGTATTACGATTATTTTATCTTGAAAATTGTTTAGATTTTTAACTCGCTATTCTTACTTACATTTTTTAAATCTATATGTCAATAAAAACATTTATTATTTTAAGAGAACATCATGCTTTTTTCCACCACGGCGCACGAATCGGTTTTACTGCCAAAGCGCGCCAATAGATTTTTCACCTCACTATGGAAAAAATCTTGCCTATGAGAAAATCTATAGGGGATTTATATGTTGTAGAGCCATGCTGCAGCTATATTATAGTTGTAGCACGAATGGGTCGGCTCGACCGGGGAAGGACCACGCTCTCACAGAATACCAGCGTAAAATAGCAGCTTAACGCTGCTGTGTTTCGTTTGGTGACTGTAGAGAACCGGAGACCCTTTTACTGGAAACGAGGCATTCCATCTTAGTCCTCAAGGGTGACAACGCATCTGCATTTTGATTCTTAATCGAAGATAGATGTAGATGTCTATGGGCCACAGCAACCACTTACCATCAGGTGGACTGTGTGCTCGTTTGTCACCCATATCCTGTAAAAAAGAAATGTCTTTGATTAGCAGTAGAATTTTATAGGCTGTAATAGATAATGGAGTATATATACTTACCATTTAGTGACAGTGCCAGTATAAGAGAATCCATTACCCCATTTGCCCTGTGTGAGGCGACTGTGAGATGTCAGAAAGAATTCTTGACTCCGATAAAAGTGTCTAAGGCGTGAAACGTCTCCTTTTACAAGTTAGTAATTTAAAAAAATATACATAGGTAATAAAATACTAACACATACTATTTTCTATATATGAACACTTTTTCGAATGACTATCGCGTTTGTTTTGCAGCGAAACACATTGCTTTTAAATTCAAATTCACTTCTGTATATTTCAAAATCACATCTCGAATTGCAGTGTCACTACATGTTGTCAATGGGACACATTTCAACATACATACAAGAAGCAAATAATTGTGTACATACGTTAAGTAAATCACATTGTTTTACTTAATTTATGAAAGGGTAATAAACGAGACTAAAACAAAATGCGTAGTTACCATTAAAAAAGGGTCTCCAGTTCACTCACCTACAAAACAAAGTACAAAAGCATTATACTGCGATTTTTTTTTATTTTAAAACATATTTTTATTAAGTTATTAGGAGCATCGCATGCAGATGAATTTGACACTTCGAAAAAAACTTACATTATAACTAATACTCAACATGGATGCAGGTAGCTCAGGGTTGTAGTGATGATGATTATGACATTTCTGAGAGAATTATAGAGTCATTAGTCCAGAACATATTTTATTCCTTAGACAAGCAGGTTTACTCACGATGTATTCCTGTTTCTGGCGTACGTAACACTAGTATTCATATTCAACTGTATATTTTACTAACACACGTGTGATATTTAATTTCTCTCCACTCAGTGAAATAAACTTACAGATGGAGGAATTTATCAAATAAAGGCTACAGGAAAATTTTCCCAGCCCGTCATATTTACATAATTTCACACTGAAATAAACAGCAGAAAAGATTTTTGTCTTTATTTTATGGTAATAGCAGGTCAGTTTTTTATGGAAGGGTTCTTATTTACACAACAAGAAAAATATTCACTTTTATCAAAAACATTGGTTTTAGAAACAAAACTTTTGTTTTATTTATATGCCAAAATATTTCATACATTTTATTTTCCTTACCTTTTTAAAGTCCGTTTTTACTTTTTATTGAAAGTTTGACTCTTTCAACACTTTTAAGTAGACTAAGATAAATCTTATCCCTCCTATAAGGAACTCTATGGCGAAGGCCTATGTTCAGCCGTGAACTTGCAATAGGCTGTAACGATAACGGTAATAACTACCTATCACAATCCCTATATTGTCTAATCTCATAGTTACATTTATTTCATAGCTAATTTTGCTAACTTAGGTGCGAGTTCTTTTCTTTTTTTTTATATAGGACCACCTTTTACGTATATATATATTATAGGATAATTGTGACAAACGAGCACACAGTCCACTTGATGGTAAGTGGTTGCTGCGGCCCATAGACATCTACATTAATCCTCTATTACAAATCAAAATGTAGATGCGTTGTCACCCGTGAGGACTAAGATGGAATGCCTCATTTCCAGTAAAAAGGGCCTCCGGCCACCTACACTCACCAAGCGAAACGCAGAGGTAAACCTCGTCTTCACGCTGGTTTTCTGTGAGGTCGTGGTACCACCCCGGTTCGAGCCGGCCCATCCGTGCGACAGCAAAAGCTGCCGCGTGGCTCTACCACTGTTGAAAATAATATAATATTTAACAAAATAAGAATCGGTGTTGGACATTTGATTTGGTTATTACTTTTTGGTATTTATCTATATTTTTTTAGTGCATAAATAAACATATAGATAAAAATAAGTACCATCAAAATCGGTTCATAACCAATCTAGTGGTGCGTATGCTTAGGCCTTAACTACAGATTGCCTCTTTGGGGGAGAGAAGCGCAGTTTTTGATTAATTTTATTTGAATAAAACTATTTTTCGGGTACTTTGTAGCTTCATATGTTTGCTTAAAGGCACTAATCTAGTCAACAAGTTCAAAAACTTGTTAATTCTTATTTCCGCCCTTGAAAATATGTACGTAAAACCTGGCAGCTTTCAGTTCAGGTTGTTTAAACGGAAGAATACATCCCGTACGCATGAATGACGTCTTTGCGCTCTTTTAATGGGATTTTTTCAAGAGACTAAATCATTCCTTCATACATGACATATTTACGCATGAAGATGTAAATTCATTCAAGCATATTTTTTACCACTAAACCCTAATAATTTCGTTATCAGGGAAGGCATCGAAGGCATGCTCGCATTTTAGCGCTATATAAGATCCTTTCACTTATTTTTGTCATTTTCTTCCATTGTCCTTACTTTTCCTTTTAAATTCAAATTATTGATTGGTTATGGCTGCATTTTGTGTTTTTTTTTTACTTGTTATAAGCCAGTGCCTGTCCACAATCTCACCTGGTGGTAAGGGGTGATGAAGGCCTAGATGGTAAATCGCACTGTCTTAGCGCAACAAAATCCTATTAACTCTTGCCTTGAAGATGCCCAGATTGTATTCGGACGGAAAGACAGACGAAAATAAGTTATTCCACTTCTTTGCTGTACGCGTTATAAAAGATGAAGCAAACCACTTAGTTCTAATGCGTGGAATATCGAATTTAATATTTTGTTACGATAGAAATGCAACAGGTGTATAGTGTTATAAGAGATAAGGCTGACATTTGAAGATGCAGTTATTGCAGATGACCAAAAAAATATTGAAATATATCTCTCGTCTTTGAAATAATTATTAAAAGATTTATGTAAATAGTAGTAAGTACTGACAGTGTATTAGCAGTGTAAGAACATACACTACCCCATATCGTTTCGCGGGTGTCGTAAGAATTGACAGAGGAAAGTCAAATTCAAATTCAAATCATTTATTGCGAATATAGGTTGATAGAGTGTTACGTAGAATATAGGTGATAAGGTAGTTTATCACTTATGGAACAAACATTTACTACAGTTACGAGTATATTCCGCCATTTGACATGCAATATAATCACATTTTATTACTTTTATATTTATTTACTTAAACATGCTCTAGTTATAATTGGAGTTCACATGATACAAAATCAAAAATAATAGCGATAAGTCAATTTAGATATTGTTTATCGCTATTATTTTATTTAAGTCAAGTCAATTTAGTTATTCTGAATATTGTAACAGTCAATTATTGCATTTCATATTTGTCTTCGAGATATTCTTTCACACTGTAGTATGCCGTATTAACAAAAAATTGCTTCAATAGTATTTTAAACTTATCTATACAGGAGCATCTCAAAATGTGTAATGGAAAGGATATGCTCATATCCTAGTTTAACAGCGTCGTTCTAATAACAACAAAAAAATAAAAAACTGCAGTGTCCAACACACCTGCCGAGCTAGGCAAGTATGGCAAGTATTCCCTCTATGAGCCAAAATATTCAGCAGTAAATTTTTGATAAGCTGTAACATTTTAAATGCTATTAATTTTTTTTTTCTTGAAATGCAGCATGCATAATAATAAACGTAACATTAAGTAAGTTTTAAATACAGCAGAATTTTCCGCAACGAACGAACCACACAGCGGAACCTTACACGTACTTGGAAAATTTCCTCTGTATTATTTTTATTACTATAAAGGATTATTATTATTATTAAAACTCGTTGGGAGAAATTTTAAATTGAAAAAAGTTTGAAAGTAGTTACGTAGGGAGGCAGTTTCTCCCCCGCCAACGTACTCTAGGTTTGCCTTCTGAGGGTGGCGTAGGAGAATCCATCACTATCATTTCAAAAATAATTTTTGAAATAATATACCAAACTGATTATTAGAAAATGAAAAAGAGCTAATTGATTTTCAGCAACAAATACAAAATTTATTGCAGGTTATTGGCGAATAATTTGGATGTCCCAAGGCATTAAGTAAAGGGAAAGGGACGGAAGACAGTCAGAAATGGAATTACTGGGTCGCCCGCCCTATAGCCTCGACCTTGCGATTTTTATTTATATCCGAAAATTAAAAAAAAACCTCGAGGAAAATGTTTTATGGACGCCGAGAAAGCAGTGGCTGCATTTCAAAATGCCGTCGAAGAGACTCATAAGGACGAGTAGGCAAAGTGTTTTTCGCAGTGGTTCCATCGGATGCAGCGATGTATTGATGTAAATGGACACTATTTTGAAAAGATATAATAAAAGTAATAACTTGCTAGTTTGTTAAGTTTTTGTTTTTCTCAGAACTTTCAGTGTCACCCTGGTATGTATTATACATTAGTTTTAAATTCAAGTTTTGCTTTGGACGTGGTTCACACTTAGCGAAAAATTAAAAACATAACGCACTATAGGTTAAAAGCCGGCAGTGCATCTGCGATTCCTTTGGTGTTGCAGTTTTTTCATCTGCAAAAACTGCAACACCAAAGGAATCGCAGATGCACTGCAATGCATATTCTACAAAAAAAAGAAGTTATAATCGCAATGCATATTCTACAAAAAAAAGAAGTTATTAAAATTTATATGACCTTTAATTTAAACAGATTATGAAGAATAAATATAAAATCATTTTAATAGTACCATATTTTGTAGGCACGTTCATGCAAACAAAATTGATGCGAAGGGAGCTTGGAGCGCAGTCTGTTTAACTTATAAAACTTGGAGGTTAACGAGATATTAATTTTTTAAATGATAATAACTTTTAATTAATATATCCTGATGGATCATCCATTCATTACAACCCATAAAAGTCCTGCACACAATTTAACAATGTAAATTTAACGGTATTTGACGCTATCTAATAGGAGGACCCAAATATACTCGTAAGTACAGTTTTTCGAGAAGGTTACTCTGCTATGTGGTGCCTGGTAAACATTGCTTTTAAGCAATAAGAACGAAAATGTACCTGTAAATAACAGTCTAGATTAAAGACATTATTAATATGAATAATATACTTTTAATACAATCTATGTAGTTATTTAAGTTTTAGTCGCGTAAGCTTACAATTGTCTAGTACGTAAGCTTATTAATGTTTTATTGCCTTTTATTTGAAGAATTTAATCCTTGCAACAAGCCTGCAGTCAAGAAGTTTCCAGTTTTCTACGTCAAGAAAGCAAGAGTCAAGAAAGCAAGAAAGAAACAAGAATATTAGCTGTTGGTTATACTTAACCATTGCTAATTACTTGGAAGCAATCATCACAATTACGTGGCCGCCTTGCGGTGTTAACAGCCATCAAGATCGTACTTCCAGGAAATATAAACCCCACCGGCAAGGTGCGGGTACGTTCTGGGGCCACAGGTTGACACGCAACGATAAGTGTGGAATATTCCCACCACACTTTGATACACCCGTAACCGCCCGCGCCTTCTACCGGGAGGTATCCACCTTCCTTTTCTCATTAGTTTCCATCCTTGGTCCGGCATCACTACGGTAGGAGTCCGGCCGGACCGTTAAGTAGGTAGAACACCACACCGGCTTCGGGGCAGACGAATTTAGCAGAAAGAAATACGTGGAGTAAGGGCACAAGCACAGAGCATACAAATGGCCACAGTGGCATGCGTAGTAACGGTAGTGTGACGGGAGCAGAAATCGAAAATAGGTTCTTATAAGTCGATGAGTTAAATACGCAGGATAGGAGTACGCCGGGCACAGTAGTAAATGTCCCCGAGGACAGGGCAAATAGTCGATTATCTATTTTAAAAGCCGAATTGGAGTTAAATAATTTCACATTAACACATGCTAGGGCAGCAGCCGCAGCTGCCTTAAGTCGTTTTTGCCAGAATAGAGCTAGAAAACTCCAACGACGCGGAACCGCCGTTCAGAGTAGAAGAGTCGCGTGTTGAAGATTAGATTTCGGGGCAGTATGTAAACGATAGACCGGCAATATTAGGTAAAGCACGGCCCTCGGAGAAACGCACGGCCACCTAGCACGAACAACCATGAATCGCGCATTGGTAAAGACATGACGTATACAAATAATAATAGTAGCGACATGGCGATGCTGGCCAACGCAATTGTTCAAGCGGTAAATTCGAGCAAATCGGACTCTACGGCACCGAAATACATCCACGAGCTACCTTATTTCGACGGGGCGATTTCAGAGTGGATGGCTTTTAAATCCATCTTCTACGACACGGTACGCATGTTTACTGACGTACAAAATGTAGCCAGGTTACGAAAAACGTTTATAGGCGCGGCTTGCGAAACGGTTACAGCGTTATTATTCACAGTATCGGGCGCATATGAAGTCATGGATACGTTAGAAAAGCGTTACAGAAAAACGGAATTATTAATATTTTCCGAATTAGAAAATATAAAACGCATGCGTCAAGAGTCATGACGGAAGACGTGCACAATATAGGTAGATTCGCGTGCAAAGTATCTGTAATGTCCTTGCTATTTAAGGAATATGGGAAGGGCTTATTTAAACACACCGAAGCCGTAAACGATCATTTATTCACACAATACAGGGTAGCCGTAGAAACCGTTATTATTATCTACCGACATAATATGCTACAGTATCTAATACAGTAGCGGCAATAAAATCACTCGATCAGCCGCAATATCTCTACTCGCCTGAGATAGTATGCCGAGTTGTAGAAAAGCTAAGTATTATTTTAAAATATAAATGGTACGAATTTAAATCGAGACGGATCAAAGCGCCGGAGCCAGAATTGCTATTTAGATTTTTAAACGATATGGCCTACCAGTGCAGCGCGATGTTTGAAACAGTACGAAACAAACGCAAGGTTAGTAAAATAAAGACACGCGTGGTGAACACGGTCCGCAATCGAAACCGACGTCACATACGGCGCCATGACGAAAGCAGCGACAGCTCGTGTGATCGGTCGGAAACCGTTAACAACTCGGCGCGTAAAACGTCCAAAAAAGGCAGACATCGAAACCACGCCCATCACGTCCGATAGTCAAGTTATCGGTTGAATTAAACAAAGCATGCACCACGTGTTTTGGTAATCACAACGTCATAGAATGTACGGACTTTGCTAAATTAACCGTGAGCGAAAGATGGGACGCAGCCAAGCGCAATAGGCTGTGTTTTCGATGTTTGGGAAAGTCGCATGGGCGACCGGTCAAGTGCAAATACGTACCATGTGGGGTAAACGGGTGCCGAAGCGTCACATCATAAAATATTACACGGTAGCGATAACAAACCGCCAATCAACCACGGCAACGTTAGCTCGATAAATCACGTACATGCGTCTAACACCTACCTAAAAATAGTGGCGGTCGAAATAAGCGTTCCAATAGGAACAACTACTACATACGCCTTGTTAGACGAAGGCTCAACTATGACGCTGATTGAAAGGGGCGTGGCAGATTCGATTATTCCTAGGATACGCGGCCGGCTCTTGACGTTAGAAGGGGTAGGGGGAAACCAAATAAACGACACAGAATCATGTCACGTAATATTATCTATTCACGGTTTATATAACAGAAACTTAGAAATTATAAGCGCAAGCACAATAGAGAATTTAAACCTATCCCCACAATAGGTAAGCAGAGATTTTGTGCAACAGTGCAGCCACCTAATGGAAATAGAAGAGGAATTATATTACTAACAGAGCAAATCGATCATATTGATAGGCCAAGACAATTGGCACTTAGTAACGTCCAGGCGGTCGGTAATAAAAATCAGCCCGTAGCATCTTTAACTAAGTTAGGGTGGATATCACACGAACGAAACGATCGGCCTCGTAATACTGTCGCGATATAATTATCACGTACGACCCACACATGCCGACGACCCCGCATTAGAGCTTATTAGATTTTTTTAGCATAGAATCTCTAGGAATATTGCCACACCGACCGAAATTTGACCCACATCAGCGTGCCCTAGCTATCCTAGATACGACTTGTAAAAAATAGACAATAGCAATAGGTACGAAGCGGGCTTACTCTGGCAGACTGACGCTGAGGAGATTCCAAATAATAAAAAGCAAGCCTTCAGTCGTCTATATAGCTTAGAAAATAAATAAGATAAAAATAAAAACCTTAAAACCGAATATAGTAAATAGGTAAACAACTTTCTTCTCTCTGTGCAATAACAAGTATGATTGCACAGATATAATTAATCGTATTAGTTACTCCGTACCACCTCGCGCACGTATGCGTTCTTTGCGTCCTCACTCACTCTTTGCTGTGTCAAGATCTCGGACAAACGCCGGTATCCGATCGCCCCTTCATCGTATGGTTGACACATACAACAAAAATTTTAATTCAGTAGATTTATTTTCTTGCAGTACCAGATCATACAATAGACAGATAGTTAACTTGCTGTTAAACACTTAATGTCTCTTTTAAAGTCTTGAACACATTAACTACTAACACTAACTATAAATTATCTAACCAATGACTATATATGTACATGCACAGACACATAAATATGCGCGCACACACATCCTAACTCACAAACACACAAAACTTTAACCTCTAATACATGTTAAACAATATTTTAGAAATTAAGGTACTTTATTTTTACAAAAATTAGGTCCCTCACATAATTATTATATGTTTTATACTCTATATGTGACCATCGTCGTTGAGTTTATGATAAGTAATAAATTGTAATAGAAAGCTTTAGCATAAGATATATTGTAAACTTGTTTGTGGTTCTCTCTAAATAAATTTAAAAAAAAACTTTATAAAAGCAGGCTATACGTCAGCCACGTTGCCACGCAGCTGGTACCTATCCCATTTTGCAGTCGTGCACCCTCAGAAGGGTAAAATACGGTTAGTGTTCGACGCGGCGGCCAAATGCTGAGGGAAAAGCCTCAATGACGCGTTATTAACAGGCCCTGACTTACTACAGTCGTTATTCGGCGTAATAGTTAGATTTAGAGAAGGTTGAATTGCAGTAGTAGCCGACATAAAAAAAAAATTTTTACAAGTAAATCTGGTATCTACGTATATGAAATGACGTGGTAATATTTTTTAATTTTTCTGACATAGAGTTTTACCGCTAAGCACGTACTTATTTTTTTTGGCATTCTCTCCCAGTCATCCATTGACTTCTGACTTAGCATATCAGCACTTATGTTTCAATAACTAATTTCATTAGTGCAGGCAGAGAATTGCTCTCGCTGTGTATCAATGAAAAGGAAAGTTCTTACCCTCTGAGTTACTATTGCTTGGGAATAAGTATTTTAATATTTAAATAGATATGATAATTTTTTCCAACAA
Source organism: Parnassius mnemosyne (assembly GCA_963668995.1). Taxonomy (NCBI): domain Eukaryota; kingdom Metazoa; phylum Arthropoda; class Insecta; order Lepidoptera; family Papilionidae; genus Parnassius; species Parnassius mnemosyne. The sequence goes on along the minus strand of CAVLGL010000046.1, from coordinate 7,682,097 downwards.
CGCAAAATGTACAAATATATGTAGGTTTACTTGAGTGTAGTCACTGAGGTCGAAAACCAGTCAGTAAAACATGATCATTAGTAGTAGTAAGTGAAAAGATAATAAATGTCCTACTCCTTGGCACAATCCTTCACTCTTTTCTGAGATGGTTTTAAGGTAGAGAGGTGTCCGCCATGTTGTTCCAATACGTGTTGACGCATTTTGCATACCTTCGAAACATTTTCTTTGATTTATCACATATGCAGGCTTAGAAATTTTGTACCATACGATTGTATGGTACAAAAGTCCGTTCTTCAATTGCGTTCTCTCCTGTGGCATTTCTGTAAAGGTGTGGAGTAAAACTACAGACCGATTTTTCTTCGCAGACGCTTCTGCGTGCTGTGTTTCAGAGTCATTACGAATCTTCTCACACGCAGGTTTGATTACTTTTATTCTAATAAGCAAGTCGGTTTACGAAAAGACTTTAGTCTCTGTTAATCTGTATTTTCGATGACTATATTAGGCATCTTCAAGGCAAGTGTGAATAGGCTTTTGGTGCGCTAAGACATGGCGATCAACTAACTAGGGCTTCATCACCACTTACTACCAGGTGAGATTGTAGTCAAGCACTAGAAAAACAATAAGTTAAAAAAGTACGACAGTTTTGTGCCCAGCTATGGGACGAATTAAAGCGGAATGTTTACTTTTACATAACATATTTACATGGTAGAACCACCTATATGTGGCTATGCGGCTAATGCTGCAGTGTTTCGTATGGTGCAAGAAGAAAACTGGAAATCCTCTTTTTAAGTTAACTCCTTAAGAATCAATTTTGATATATAGCGCGTGGTATATAAATAATATGGGGAGTGAAATAGAAGTGTGATGAAAAAGTGAAATCGTTACGTTGCCACTCTGCGCATAACAAAGGCATTTTCAGCGGCTAAACTTTGGTACTGTGGTGAGAGCTATGGTTTGAAACCCAACAGAAAAAAACTAGCTTACTTAAACAAATTTAAAATGCATTATTTAATATAAATATGTTACTTTAAATATAATATTTATGTAAAATTAGCCTACAGTCTCTTAGATTTTTAGAAAGAAAGTCTTTAGAACTGGCCACCTGTAAAGATATAATGCAAAAAAAAGTTCAAATTTTAAAACGGAACTCTTTGCCAATAATATTGTGTAAGTAGTGTATTAATTTTTTATTTGATTACGATTTAGCAGCAAATTGAAAATTGTCTGTTAATGATAAACTTCAATTGGCATTTCACGATGAAGCCCCACATCGAGCCACTGTTTGCAATTAGTTTAATGAGTTTAAATGCGATCGCACTAATCTCACCGATGATCTGCGTGAGGGACGGCCTTCTACGGTGACGACTGAAGATAGCATCAGTGTCGTGCGACGTATGACAGAGACTAACAAAAGAGTGACTTATCAGCAGATTTGGACAAGCTTAGGCATCGGTATGAGATAAGTGCGCAATATACATTTCTTTTCTGTTGGGGCTCAACCCATAGCTCTCACCACTTTACCAAAGTTGAGCGGGCAGAAAATGGATCACCAGCTGATTAGTGACCGCCAGTACGGTTTCCGTCGAGGTCGCTCAGCTAATGATCTTTTAGGTTACCTAACTCATAGATGGGCGGATGCAGTGGAGTCCAAGGGGGAGGCGTTGGCCGTTAGTTTGAACATAGCGAAGGCCTTCGATCGGGTTTTGCACAAAGCGCTTCTTTCGAAGCTCCCTTCCTATGGGCTTCCCGAGAAATTGAGCAATTGGATCACCAGTTTTCTTGCAGATCGGAGCATCACAGTCGTAGTAAACGGTGCATGCTCCGATTATAAGTCCATTAACGCTGGTGTTCCACAACGCTGCGTGCTATCACCAACGCTGTTTCTTCTGCATATCAATGATATGTTGCAAACCAGTAACATTCATTGCTTTGCGGATGACAGTACTGGTGATGCTTTGTACACCGGCCGTGCCAATATTTATCGGAAAAACGTCGCCGAGTACCGCAACAAACTTGTGTCTGAAGTCGAAACTTTGTTGAACAAAGTCTCAGACTGTAAATCTAGTCCAGTTCAATCCCCAGAAGACGCAAGTTTGCGCATTCACCGCTAAAAAGAACTCCTTTTTCGTATCTCCTCAGTTTCAAGGCACTGCCCTTGTTGCCTCAGCCAGTATCAGGATACTTGGTGTCGACATATCGAGTGACGTGCAATTTCGTGGTCACTTGGAAGAGAAGGCCAAATTGGCCTCTAAAAAGCTTGGCGTGCTCAGCAGAGCGAGACAGTATTTCATGCCGGCACACCGCTTGCAATTTTACAAGGCGCAGGTTCGGCCTCACATGGAATACTGTTCCCATCTCTGGGCAGGGGCTCCCCAGTGCCAGCTCCTTCCAATTGATGCGGTCCAGCGCAGAGCGGTTCGAATCGTCGACGACCGAGTTCTTTCCGATCGGCTTGACTTACTGGCGTAGAAATGTTGCATCTTTTTGCGTATTTTATCGCTTCTATAACGGGGAGTGCTCTGAGGAATTGTTCGGACTAATTCCAGCCGCCCAATTTCACCATCGCACATCGCGACAAAACTCGCGATACCATCCATACCATCTGGATGATTGGCGGTCCACCACTGTGCGATTTAGAAGAAGTTTTCTTCCTCGCACAACTTCCTTGTGGAATCGATTACCACCAGCGATTTTTCCGGACCGATACGACTTAGGGACCTTCAAGAAAAGAGCCTACTCCTTTTTAAAAGGCCGGCAACGCATCTGCGATTCCCCTGGTGTTGCAGTTGTTCATGGGCGGCGGTAGTCACTTACCATCAGATGAGCCGCATGCTCGTTTGCCCCCTCTCCTATAAAAAAAATTGTTGTTATGAGGAAGACGTTGAGTGATGTGAAGAGTTGATATTTAATAGAATACAGTACTGAATTAATTGAAATCCTTCTAATATTTTGAGGTCCATTTTATTTACGTCTTCATGCTATGCGAATATTAACGATAAGGTAATTTATAAGTTTCATAGACAATGTTCTTTATAATAACATTATGGTTACATTCTGCTATCTTAAAAGGGCATTAATACATCTTCAAGGCAATTAGAGACTGTTCATTTGAATTTCTCTGTGCGCATATTATATTATTTGTCAGTTGAACTTGAAATGCATATTCCATATTGCATATTTATACGATATGTAGTTTATGGTTGTGAGATAAATGACCATTATGCAATTTTACATATGAATCTTAATAATTAATACAAATTTGAATTTATTTCAAAGCTTGATATAAAAACGCCTACACTTGACACCGCCCTCGGCATGTCAATACGTACCGTAGTAGTGAGAAGATTATTATTATCAAGTTAAGTCTATTGTGAAATAAGATTATTCAAAAGATAGTGAACAAAAAGTAAAATGAAAATATAGTCGTCTTTGTAAAGTATAGTGCATTAAAAATGTTCATATGTATAATTTTAAGAGTATAATAAAGCAACAAATATAGTAATTAAACAGTTAAATAAGAAAGTTGTCGTGGTTTTATTTGAGAAAAGTTCACATGGTCAACCGGTTGCTACGTGCCTTAGGGTTGTCTGTGCCTCTCTCTTTGTTTCTAACGTTTTTTAATAATGTTTCAATAATTGATAAAGTTTAAATTCAATAAATTCAGAAAACTTGGAAACAGAAAATTGGACATTTTAAGTTAACAAACAAAATTGTTAGTGGTTAGCAATTCTGGGTACAGCATTTAATTTTCGTTTAATTTTGAGGATTTAATTATATCGGGATCGGGTTTAAATATTTACGATAAATCAACGGTTGAGTATTAAGGGAACATAAAACAAATATACCACAGCTAGGCACTGGCCTCATCTCATTTTTGAGAGGGTTATGGAGCAACTATTTCACTTAATAATGATTTCTTATATTTACGCGAACACTACACATTTAAATAAAACTAGCTTTACGGATTTTATCGCGTATATTAAGTTATTTTATATTCTCGACGTTTCGAGTACTTTATAACAATCCCCCCCCCCCCCCCCGTGACCATGGGTGCTGTAAAGTACTCGAAACGTCAGGAATGTAAAATAAGTTAATATACGCAATAAAATCCGTAAAATTAGTTTCATTAAATATTTCACTTCACTTTACGACTTCATAATAACTCAGGGTCAAAGAGCTTGTCGTAGTTTAATTTTTTATACCATTTAAGTGAAGAAAACATCACGAGGAAACCTGTATGTCTTAGAACAAAATATTATGAAGACGATTCAATTATTTTTATCTTAGAACAAAATATTATGAAGACGATTCAATAATTTTAATTTTAATCAATTACTAAAAAAAACTGGGTATTAAATAGCCGATAGATTTCCAACATTTTGGTCGTATTAAAAAGCGCTGCCGAGTACAATAGGATATATAGAGTGATACACAATGTTTGTTAAGGACAAAATACATACGAACCCGCAAATCAGTCTACTATACTTGCCTTTGAGTTTGTTCTTGTAAAGGAAATTTAAATTTATTTTTAATTCTTTACAACAAGTATATACCCTTGAATTGCAAGCTCTTATTTAAGCATAATATATTTTTACTTAATATATGTAAATATTTATGTATGTATGTGTATATTGTGTGTCTGTAGTAATTTTGTATAGTGTATAAATTTAATGTATTTTTGTTAATATAATAAAAAATATTTTTGTTAATATATATAATAAATTAAAAGTTTCTTCGTATTTTATTTGCATAAATTGAAGAAAAATTTCTGTGGTTGTACAGTTTGTATGTGGCTTTAATATCAATACATAAAGAAAATTAAGAAAAAGAAAAGTAAACCACACTCCCGCCATTTGTCAATTGTTTTTCTGTCCGCCAAGATTGTGAATCAAACAAAAAAACTCGATACATTCTGAAGTTTTATTACAAATAACTTAAAATTTAAAATATTGTACAGCCGATTTCAATATAAGTTATAACTCAAAACCTATTGGTCTGACCTAGATCTACTGCCATTACTGGTTCTATCCCACAAGGTAGCGTATTGGGATGCATATTGTTTCTTGTTTACATAAATAATCTTCCAAACATACTAGACGATCTATGTGTGCTCTTTGCCGATGACATCTCCATCTTAATCTCTTGCACTAATTCCATGGATTTAATAACAAAATTGAACTATACATTAGATAAAATTACTAACTGGCTAGAATTAGGTACATACGAGTAATCTACAACTTAACCTTAATAAAACTAAATTTATTCAATTTAAACCATACCAAAAAACTGCTTTACAAATATCTTATAGCTATAAAAACACAAAACTAGAAACTGTTAACTCTGCTACTTTGTAAGGAATAGACCTGGATACGCATTTGAGTTGGAAACAGCACATACAAAAAATTGTAAAAAAATATCCTCTTTTATTTACGCTCTACAATACCTCAAACGTGTGACAGATTTTAAGACTGCCCTTGCGGCTTACTATGCACATGCTTATTCGGTACTCTCCTATGGCATCGTATTGTGGGGAAATTCTTGTAATGTAAACAAATTATTTATATTACAAAAGAAGTGTCTACGAATATTAACGAATTTAGACCAAATGGAATCATGTAAACCTCACTTCATTAAACATAAAATACTAACACTTACGTCTATCTACATCCTCGAGTCTTGTAAATTCGTCAGGAAAAACCCAAAATTCTACTCACCTATTACAATAACTAAATTAAATAATAGAAATTTATATAAGCTTAGGATACCCTTCTCCAGATTAAAATTAGTTTCGACTAGCCTCCACGTTATGTCTTTAAAATTTATAATCATTTACCGAATTCTATAAAAATTCTAGAAAACCCTGCGCAATTTAATAAAATATATAAAAATTCCTTATTTATAAATGTTATTATACTTTGAAAGAATTTTTTGACGATAAATAATGACAAAGAAAGAATACTTCGACTATATTATATTTCTAATTTAAGTAATTTATATAGAATAATATTGAATGTTGACGATATGATATTTTATAATTAATGTTTAAAAGTTAGATTATACAAAAATAGTTAGTCCTCTAGTGTTGCTATGCCCTTGCAGGGCGTCACATGTATACCTATTAAATGTAACATCTTAAATTTGTAATGTAATATGCAATAAACAATTTGAATTTGAATTTAATTTGAAAATTTGAAATTTGAAGATCAAATTCATATGGGACCACACGAGAAGTACCAGCTTGCAAATAAAAAAAGAATTGTCGATATCGGTTCACCCAGTAAAAAGTTATGAGGTAACACACATAAAAAAGAACATACAGTCAAATTGAGTACCGTCTCCTTTTTGGAAGTCGGCATAAAAGGGAAAAATGCGACTCAAGCCGCGAAAAAAATTTTTTAAGGTTTATGGGCCTAATGCTGTGTCAGTAGTACAAGCGATTTCCATTATATCCAACCATATTTATGTGGAATTTCACTGCAGCAGTCTAAAACCCTATTGTTAAATTTAGCGTTAAAATCCTCGCATATATTCACAGCACCGCTTTAATTGAACTTGTGTGGCACTAAAGTCGTTCATTAATTCATTTGAAACAAGAATTTTGACAAAAATAAATACATATTTCGACCGCGATCGAAAATGTCTGCTTTCAATATGTGTTTTAATTAATATGACATAATAAGTTGCTGGACATCGGCCTTGCCCGTACTAGAGAGGATTTGCTTAATCTCACGCTTAGCAGAAGGATTGACATTCGCACTATTACACCTTAAACCATTGACGCTTTTGTCCGTCGTCAGAGTGTTTTACGTCTGGCTTTGATGAGATTGTTTTACCGCCATCTATCGGAAACCATAACATTTTAATGGCATTTCCCACAGCCAATTCATATGACACCTAGAAGAAATGCGGTGATAAATTTTTTTACGCAGCCACTACATGACATTGCTACGTCAATGATGATTAGTGATTTAACGTAGAATTTAAGTGAAAAGGCATTTATTAAGTCAGTGCGCTTCACCATCTCCGGCTACATACCATCAAGTGGAATAGTAAGTAGTTAAGCGCTTGCTAAGAACAGTAAAACTTTTAAGCAATGTATATTATTATTTTATAAGACGAAAGAGAGTGAATTAATAAGCTATTGTCGTTTCAAAGCTGGGCATAGACCCATTTTATTATTCTGAGTGAGTTTTGAGCAGAGAAGACTCGCAATTAAAGACTTCAGAGACGTTGCTGGTAAGCAGTTTTTTGCATAAAATTGAAAGAGAGTGCTCAGCCTTAAACTATCTATGTAAGACACAATTTAACAGGTTCAATACTGAAATTATATTCGCTGTTTAAACTTAGTTTTTTATTCGGTAGGTATATCAATATCAACAAGTATTAATTGGCAGCATTATAAAATGTTGAGAGAAATGTTGAGAAAATTAAATATGAAAAAATTCTTACAACAACTAAATGAAATAAATTTCCCTAGGAATTTTAGTAAATTGAATGAAATAATTTTTCTAACAACCACAAAATACTGTCCTTATATTTTTTACTAATATTATTTTTAAAATAAAGGATTATTTACTTGTCCACGTTTTCTCCAGAGAACCGTAGACGTAGAGAACCACTTGACCTTATTTAACGGAGAGCAGCCCGAATCTTTGGTCCTTGGTCCTTGGTCTTTGAACTTGGTCCTCAATTCCGATACTAACTGATTTAGAAACGGCAGTACATTTAAAAAATTACATTTTGACAAACGAAATTTTATTACTTTACTTTGAATCGAAGTTATTAATATGTTTCATTTTAATTTCACTGTTTAAGCTTCGTTCATAAAGAAACATCAAAATAAAATAATTGCCGTTGTATGATCAATGACGAATAGCACAGTCACCAAACGATTTGCCATGGTATTATGGACCATGGATTACAATCATTCAAAAAATAATTTGCATGTCCTGTAAAATATGTCTTCTTTTATTTTATAATTTACATAAGTAAGTTAAATAATAACATAATCATGCATCCCTGTTGGTGAAAAGTTACAAGAAACGTGACCTTTTTTTTAAAACACCGTAATAAATTTCTCCACTATGTAGATAATGAAGGGAGAAACATCGTGGCTCAGAAATATTATTGTTGAAGTGACAACAATAATATTTCGAAATCAGGATATTTTCTATGAGCAATTATTATAACACAAAACCCCCATAATGCAAAACTTATTCTTAGTCTATTAGTAGCTTAAAAAAACATACAAAAATTCTTTGTAAATAATTTAATACAAAATCATTATACGCTTATTCTTAAATTATACACATTATAAGCTAAGGTATACTTGGGTGACCACGTAACAATATAATCAAATTTTATTTTGTTGATCTTTACCTATTGCTTGAACAAAAATTTGTGCTACTGCTTGTTTAGGATCTAAAAGGAATTCGTAAATCTGTGAGAAATTCCCCTTTGACATTTGCTGTATCTGAAAGAATAATATTAGTACAAAATATAAGGACAGTATTTTGTGGTTGTTACACATACTTTCATTCAATTTACTCAAATTCCTATGGGAATTTATTTAATTTACTTGTTGTAAGAATTTTGTCAAATGTAATTTTATTTAGAAATTACTAAAATTTCTCAACATTTTATAATGCTGTCAAATAATACATGGTGATATTGATATATCTGCCGTATAAAAAAACTTAGTTTAAAAAGCGAACATAATAATATCATTATTGAACCATTAAATTGTAAATTGTGTCTTACATAGATAGTTTAAGGCTGAACATTCTCATTCAATTTTATGCAAAAAAAAATTCTTCTTACCAGCAGCGTCTATGAAGTTTTTAATTGCGAGTCTTCTCTGTTCAAACCTCTGTCCGAATAATAAAATAGGTCTATGTCCAGCTTTGAAATGCCAATAGCTTATTAATTTACTCTCTTTCACCTTATAATTTTTTTCTTTTTTTTTAAATACGTTACCCCCCCCCCCCCCCACACACACACACTAGGATTTTCTCCTGTATCGTGGAGGCAGTTTACAAACACAAACAAACATCCAGATCCGGAACAATTTTTTGTGGGCCATACAAATACTTGTTCCGTGCGGGATTCGAATCCGCGGCCCCCAGCGCAGTAACACATTGCTAAGCCACTGCGCCACGGAGCCGTCATAATAATAATATACAATGCTTAAAAATTTTTACTATTCTTAGCAAGCGCTTAACTACTTACTATTACACTTGATGGTACGTAGCCGAAGATGGTGAAGCGCACTGACTTAATAAAAGCCTTTTCGTCATTGACATAACAATGTCTTCACATAAAAAAGATCTTATTTATGCTTAATTTAATGAAGCTCGTCATGAGAGTTTGTTGGTTCATTGCTACGTGATAAATGATAATTCGAAATAAACTACACATTGTTAAACAAATACTTTTTTGGGACATGAAACTTTAATTGATAAGATCTGAATACTTTTCAGTACTTTTCACATCGCATTGAAATTTTCCTTTGTGTTAACATTTCGTCTCTGTACAGCAAATACATTTTTTTCGTAAAGTGCGAAATCAAGATATTTGTACTGAGATTTTTTTAGACAATAATGAGATTTCATAGCCGGGAAAGACAAAATGTGTCCTTTTAAAATCTCTTTATCGAATAACTGAGTTTGTTAGAAGTCGCTATTCTTCTTCTCTCATAGCGCAGAAGTAATTGTGCTTAAAAATCTGAAGAATTAAGTAACAAAAACAATATCACGATACATAAATGACAACGAACAAATAATTTAAATACTATTTGGTATGCAAAAATAATTGTTTTTGGATCATCATTACAGCCTTTCATAAGTCCACTGCTGAACATAGGCCTCCCCCAAGGAATGCCACAAAGCACGGTCCTGAGCCACCTGCATCCATCGACTTCCTGCATGTCTTACCAGGTCGTCACTCCATCTCGTGGGGGGTCGCCCTACACTTCGCCTACCGGTATGAGGCTGCCACTCGAGAACCTTTCTTCCCCATCGGTTGTCGGTTCTTCGAGCTATATGACCGGCCCACTGCCACTTCAGCTTACTAATCCGTTGGCCTATGTCGGTTACTCTGGTTCTACTGCGGATATACTCATTTCTAAGGTTATCACGCAGAGAAACTCCGAGCATAGCCCTCTCCATAGCTCGCTGAGCTACCTTGAGCTTCCTCATACGGCCAGCAGTGAAGGACCACGTCTCAGTTCCGTAAGTCATCACTGGCAACACGCACTGGTTGTACAATTTCGTTTTCAGGTTTTGAGGTATGTCTGACGAGAAGATGTGTCGTAGCTTCCCGAACGCTGCCCAGCCGAGTTGAATCCATCGATTGACCTCTCGGTCGAAGTTGGACTTAACTAGTCGGATTATTTGTCCCAGGTAAACATACTCGTCAACAACTTCGAGCTTAGTGCTCCCAACAACTACCGGCATAGGTGTGACATGGATATTAAACATAATCTTTGTTTTGTCCATGTTCATCTTAAGACCTATCCGTTGGGAGACACTATTGAGGTCATTGAGCATAGTGCTTAGGTCCTCCAGCGATTCTGCCATAAGGACTATATCGTCGGCAAATCGAAGGTGACTGATGTACTCGCCATTGATGTTAATACCGTATCCTTTCCAGTCCAGAAGTTTGAAAACGTCTTCCAATGCAGCGGTGAAGAGTTTCGGGGATATAACATCACCCTGTCTTACACCTCTCTGCAATTGGATAGGTTTCGTACTCTGGTTCTGTACTCGGATAGCCATCGTAGCTCTACAGTACAAACACTTCAGTACTTCGATATACCGACAGTCAACTTGGCACCGCTGAAGGGACTGCAGCACCGCCCAAATTTCGACGGAATCAAAGGCTTTCTCATAGTCCACATACGCCAGACATAGTGGCAAATTGTACTCTTCGGACTTCTGTACAATTTGCCGAAGGGTATGTAAGTGGTCTATGGTGCTAAAGCCCTTTCGGAAACCGGCTTGTTCGGGAGGCTGGAAGTCGTCAAGTCTGCGCGCGAGACGATGCGTAATGACTCTCGAAAACAGCACGTAGACGCGGCTCAGAAGGGAAATCGGTCTGTAGTTCTTCAAGAGAGCGTTGTCACCTTTCTTGAAGAACAAGACCACCGCACTTCTGCTCCACGCCTCCGGTGTAATGCCACCATGGAGGACGGAATTAAAGAGCCTCTGAAGGACTTCAAGTACCGGTCTTCCACCCGCTTTCAGAAGCTCCGCTGTAATTCCATCCTCGCCTGGGGCCTTGCCGTTTTTAAGGTGCTGGAGAGCCATTCTAATCTCGCTCAGACTGACGTCCGGGATATCTTCGGAATAGTGTCGGATGAGACTCGCTCTTGGATCGTTACTCACACTTGCGTGTGGCTCCAACGATGACGTGTACAGCTGCCCATAGAACCTCTCAATCTCACTCAAAATCTCAGGTGTCCAGGAAACGATGCTGCCACATTCGGTCTTCAGCTTTGACATTTGGCTCTTTCTGGCACACAGATCTCTGGCAAAGACTTTGGAGCCTTGGTTCCGCTCGATCGCTTCTTCAATACGAGCTGTATTGAAGTTGCGTAAGTCCCGCCGCATGCATTTGGAGATCTGTCTGTTCAGTTGTCTGTATGCTGTCAAATCTGTTGAAGAATGTAGCTTCATCTCCCGTCTAACAGCCATGACATTAAGAGTGTCATCGGAGAGTTTTTGTGTTCTTCTACGGCGGGTCTTGCAGAACTTAGCTCCGACCGCATGGACAGTTTCCACGAGCTTGTCATTCATATCGTCCACTTCATCGCAGTCTTCAAGGCACTGAAAACGGTTTTGTAACTCGAGTTGAAAGGTTTCGGGACTTTGGAACAGAGCACGAGGGGGACGGAGCGTTGACTTCATTAGACGCGACCTCTCCAACTTAACGTTTAGGTTCAGTGTGCCTCTAACCATTCGGTGATCGCTACCAGTTTTCACCCTCGCGATCACGGAGACATCACTGAACAGTTGTCGTCTGGTCGTCATAATGAAGTCAATCTCATTTTTTGTCGAACCGTCGGGGCTCGACCAGGTCCACTTCCTGTGGGGCCGCTTCTGGAAGAAAGAGTTCATCATAAAGAGTCCCTCTTTCTCCATGAAGTCGGCCAGCTGCTGGCCCCTTGGTTTCCGTTGTCCTATTCCAAATTTCCCTACTTTCAGCTCACCGTTCTCTCTTGTGCCTAGTTTTGCATTAAAGTCTCCCATTAACACCGTATATTGGGTTTTGGAGGAATGCATGGCTCTAGAGATATCCTCATACATTTCCTCCACCTCCCCATCGGGGTGTGCCGAAGTTGGTGCGTAAACCTGTATGACCTTCAGCGAATACCGTTTGGTGATTCTGAGTATAAGGTACGCAACCCTCGTCGACACACTCCTGATCTTTACAACGTTGTTAACGAGAGACTTGTGGACGATAAATCCGACACCTCCTTGGGACAGATGGTCGCCCTCCCGGTGATAGAGCAAGTTGCCGGATTCGAGGATTACCGTGTCCTCCCCTCTCTTCGGACTTCGGATAATCCTATAATATGCCAGCGCAACTTGTCTACCTCTTCTTCCAGCTCCACAATCTTCTCGTCAGTCCTCAGGGTGCGTGCGTTATACGTTGCCAGTTCGAGTCGTCTAAGGTGGCAACCGAACCTCCACCGGAGATTCTTAGCACCCCCTGCCCCGCCGTTACCATGGTCGCCACCGTAGCCAGGAATAGCGGGGCCACCGGGGACTGGGGGCCGTCTGTTTGTTGCTTTGATCATTGGGGGGTATTTGCCATAGTTGCCACGCTTGGCGAGCGGGTTGGCAACCGCAGTTTTTTTATTGTAATTTTGGCTATTATCAGGAAGATGCTGCTGCCCATCTCCTGCCTGTTTCCCTTTGTCGCCTTTTACGACACCCACGGGAGGATATGGGGTAGTGGATATTCTTGACCGCCACTACACGGCACACGGGTTTTTGAATAAAAGACAAAAATACAAAATTTTACAAAAAAAATACTGGCAGTCGAAGGGTTTAGGCGATATTATCCTAAAAAAACGATATTTCATACATACATTCTACGCAATTTCGTAGTTTTAGAAGACAAACAAAGTTTTTTACGGAAAAAGCGACGCAACTTCGTTTGCAAGGAGTTCATATCTCTCCTCAGAGTAAAAGAAAGAGTATCTATATATACGTGGTAGAGGCATGCTGCAGCTTTTTAGTAGTATAGTTGTAGCACGAATGGGTCGACTAGACCGAGAAAGGACCACGTTCTCACAGAATACTAGCGTAAAATAGCAGCTTAACACTGCTGTGTTTCGTATGGTGAGTGTAGAGAACCGGCGACCCTTTTTACAGGAAAAGTGTTATTCTTATATTATTATGTGAGGATAAATGTTGATGTCTATGGGCCACAGCAACCACTTACCATCAGGTGGACTGTGTGCTCGTTTGTTACCCTATCCTATAAAAAATATATATAAGCCACTGAATGTAAAAGATTAGTGTAGTAGTTTAAATCTTGTGTGTGTTATTTTAAATATGGGTAACAAAATGAAACCGACAATTATATTTTTAAAATGTACGATAATTGGCTTTTGATTCTAGCACCGTTTGTGTGAGCGTAGAAACGTTTTACTTTTTATTAATCGTTACAAATGACAAAATCATTAAAATTTATTCATAATTATTTAGGTATAGATGTAAATATTGTCAGAGAAACTATGAGTAGATGATATTTAGCATAGTTGATCATGGTCCATTCAATATCTCAGAATTTGTGTGCTTCCACAGCAAATATGTGAAAGTAATAGAATTGTTAGTTCATAGTGGTTAAATCAATTCTTAGAACGTAAGTTATACCATAATAATAATGCAAATGTGACACGTAGGTTAATTGACCAAGGCCTTCAAATACTTTGTAGTGAAAATGATACCATAACCGATTCACGAATATGGCACTTAGGTATGTTGCCAGTTCGAGTCTTCTTAGGTGACAGCCGAATCACCAGGGGAGATTCATAGTACCCCCTGCCCCGCCGTTACTATAGTTGCGACCGTAGCCAGGAATAGCGGGGCCGCCGAGGACTAGGTGCCGTTTTTTTGTAGCTCTCATCATGGCGGGCGAGCGGGTTGGCAACCGCAGATTTTATTATTGCTGTTATCAGAAAAATGCTGCTGCCCATCTTCTGCCTCATTCTCCCTATGTTGACTCTTACGACACCCACGGGAAGATATGGGGTAGTGGGTATTCTTGCCCGCCAATACACGGGACTTAGTCGAGAACAGATTTAAGGGTTACCTAAATAAAATAATTTATTGTACCACAATAGTGGCAGCATATCATACAGTACTATTAGGTTTAATGCAATTTTGTAAAGTTGAAGATAAGAATTTTATTATGTTTGTGAAATTGTAATTTATATTTCTCAAAATGTGTTAATTTCCTAAAACATACTTTACAGATTTGGAAACAAAGTTCTGAAATCCTATCTACACCAAACTTGAATCGATTAAATCATTTATCCTTTTCTAAGTGCTTTGTTTATTTTTATTAATAACAAAAACATAGATAATAATAGTATTAAAATACACATTATAATACACAAATACACATTAAAATACACAAATACACCGAAACATATTTAAAGAAAAACATCTCACTTAAACTAACTACATAAATGTATGTCTATCACAAGAAAACGATAAGGTGAGATAAATGACGTCAATTTGTTCTAACGATGTCGACTTCGATGTGGCATCAAGTGGAGTTTGTTACATCTATACTTTTACAAACATCACTTCGAAGGCACATCATTTAAAAGTACTATCGCGAATGTTTCAATTACCAAAAAGTTAAAAACTAAAAACCTTTAACTCAAACAAAAATTAAACTGTTACTAAAATTTTTATGTTTGTGTTTACAGTTAAGTTATTGAAAATATATCATAGACCAAGAAAAAGTTTGGTGGTTTTGTTGATGATGTTTCACGATAAAATATTATCAAAATTTTTAGCATTCCGTGTTTGAAGTAGTATAAAATTTTTGTTTGTTCTTATTTATCTTGAAAAATAAAGACTGACTGTACTGTGTTTAAACAAAAGTACTTTAGAAGTCGATTAATCGATAATGTAGTTTGTAAGCAGTAACCAATAGGAACGTAAATCTTTGAGGTCTCTTTCTTTCGATTAGATGAGTTACGATGTCCTGCTCAAAAACGGTATATTTCAATGGCCATGAGATATACGGAACCGACTGGCACTTGGCCTGCCTGTGGTCTTAATCATCAAATACAGCTATAACAATTAATTCATTTAGAAAAGCAAATTTGATTAAGGAATCATTATGCATTTCTTAAACAACTTTCAGATTGAGTCAGTAATCATAGCTAATTTCTTAATTGGTTACATTTTTTCGTTACGTCTTACTTTTCCTTTAAGATTTCTAGATACATTTTTATAAACTTTACTTAAAGTTAAATTTGTTATACTTATTGCACCCTTTAGTAACGTCCAGAAGAGCAATCTGTTCTCAAGATATACATAATATCGTCTACAAGCAGATTAATCGTCGAATGTTGCAGTGAGCCAGAAATTAAATCGCAGTTTTGATCGAAATATTTTGACTGACAGTTTACCAAAAGTAGAGGCGTTAGGTGAACAGCCAGTTCAGCTACAAAGTGTTGGTTATTGTTGTAGTTAACATACCGTTGAATCCATCCAAACTGCCTAGTTGGTCTTATGGTTGTAGTAGTGCGATCGGGTTCGAATCCCGGTTCGGGCCAAAGACAAACAGTTATTGAGATTTTCCGTTAAGAAATTAGGTGCCCGGAGTCAGGAAGTCGGCGGTGTCTCACCCCCATGCCTCGAAAAGCACGTAAAGTCGTTGGTCCTGCGCCAGATCTCTCTCCGTGTACTGTCATATCGGACTATAAGAGTGACGGAATAGACAGTGAACACTTGGGCACTATAATCTTGTCCTGCGCCGATGGCTAATCTCCCGTGAGGCTGACCGCCGTGGCCGAAATTCGGTCTAGAAGACACTATTATTATTATTTTATTTAAATAAATAGTTATTTTTTTAAATGAAACTATTTATTTTTTTAATTTGTATAGAAGACAAAAACACGTATTCGATCTAGTAAGTGGATGCTGTGGCCTATAGACATTTACATAATATATCCTCAATAAAGAATCAAAATACAGATGTGTTGTTATCCCTGAGGACTAAGGTGGAATGCCTCGTTTACAGTAAAAAAGGTGTCTGTTTCCGAAGCAGTATTAATCTTTTATGGCTCTATCACGAATACAAAGTAAAGTTACAGACTATTTGCCTCTTACGGCTGGACACAAGCCTCTTCATTATCTATGGTTTTAGAAATGTCCGTCAAGCTGCTCCAATGTGTGTGGGCGAACTTTACAAGTCTTCGAAATATTTTCTTATATTTTCTTAGCAGAGCACGTGGTACATCAGCACCTAAAATTGCAATTACGTTTTCACTGGCTCGTTGTTTTAGTGGTGCTAAATGTGGTTATTTCTAATCCCGGGCTAGGCCAAAAATCACCTATTGGGTTTTTCTATAAAATAAGTCACAGTTGGCCATTATAATCCGAGTTGCTAACAAACTGTGATATTTACAGAGAGCGCTTAGCTCTTGAGCTACAACAACTTTATTATTCAATTTATGAAAACAAAAATAAATATTAAATGAATGAAATCCAATAAATATGGTTTGGTTACATTTTACACATCCTTAAAGATTTATAGACGGTAAATATCTATATCGGTGCGTATGAGTGGTCGAATAAGTGCATAAAACTTAAGTCGCAATGAATTTGAATATATTCCTACTGGATATACAGGCAGTATTTTCATAAAATACTGCCTCTATACGTTTAACCACTAGGCACAGGCCTCTTCTCGTTTCTGCGCTGAAGGTTTTTCCAAAATGTTTCTCTTCACCGCTAAGTGGTTGTTAAACAAACACGTGCTAGAAAAAAGTTAAAACATCACAGTGACCGAGTAAATCCGGCCACAGTCCAGCGTGTGCCAGCGCAGTACTTTATAGTGTTTGAATTATTGGGAAAGTGTCAACGCTTATTAATTATCTACCCTCAATCGTAAAAGTAATATCCCTCTACAAGATTGATTGTGATTGTGGTCTGGCTTTTATAGGATAAACAAAAAAATCTTGGGATTATCCTGAAAATGTTGACATACCGCAATTACTTCAGATTACATCCGATCACTCAACCATTACATAAGATTTGATAGACCACAAACCACAAACCATCGCAAAAGAAAACTGATTCCTACCAAGTGTGTTTCACGAGGATATTAAAATTAAATAAATATTCAAACTTCAATAGAGAAGATGGGTAACTAACAAAATTAACTAACAAAATTAAATCCAAAACCAAGCATACTCCAGTAAGTTTTCAAGATATTGTAAGCTCACCCTGCGTAAAATGGACCAAAAATGAATAATTAAATGTACAAAGTTATACGTGACAAAATCCGTAAAATTAGTTTTTTTTTTCATATGTAGTATTCGCGTAAATATAAGAAATCTTTTAATTTTTTTATGACCAACGTTGCATTCGCATACGCGTTTCTTTTTATATATTTAAGAAATGAAATTTTGAGAAACAGCAACGCGTTTAAGCAATAGCATCGCGTGGTACAGACAAATATATATAAGATCATTTCGTGTAAAACACAATATATTAAAAATATAGCCATTACTTCATATTTGACAGATCACAAATCCTCGAAAAAGAACACCGATTTCCAAGAACTGCGGGGCTGAGGCTGGCGAGGATTTTAATTTTAATAAATAAAATGTAAAATTTCTTAACTTACTTACTTACTTAACTAGTATAGTTAAGTAAGTAAGTAAGTTAAGAAAATAAATAACTAGTAAAAACTAATAACTTGAAGAAATACGTGACGACAAAATGTATCGTAGTCTTCTGAAAACTGTTAAGCCAAATCTAATTCGTCAATTGACCTCTCAATCAAATTTGGACTTACCTAGACCTAATTGCCGCAGCGTCAGAGGTGCGACGAGATGCCTAGTACTACTTCCATGAATCCGGGTGACTTGTATATTATAGAAGGGAGAGCAAACGGCTAACCTGATGGTAAATTACTACCCATGAATAACTGCAACACCAGGGGAAATGCAGGTGCGTTGCCGGCCTTTTAGAAAGGAGTAAGCTCTTTTTTTTTGAAGTGTGATGGTTAAAAAAAACCTACATACAATGGCAGACACAGGGCGCGCATTTGCGCCGTTACATTTGAAGAACGCCGCGAACCTGGTGCCGCTTGTTTATAGACGCCGCCAAAAGACACCGCTGTCGACGTACATAGTCTTACATTGTAATAGTTTGCACTGCGTGGCAACGTCGCTTTTTAATGTTCAAGGATTCAATTTCATTGAATCATTGACCTAGTGACCAAATTCTGTAGAGTTCAAATTGGCTTGAAATTAAAACTCTGCTTTTTGATTTAATTACTGGACCGATTACGTTCATTTTTTGTAAATCGTCAGCAAAGGCAATATCAAGTATGTGCTTTCAGTTATTGAATATATGTAGGATCCATTCTGTATACATGACATTATAACATAAAATACCTATTACCTTAAGAAAAACCTTAAATTGTCATGTAGCCCTCCTCCCCGCGATATAGTGCTAAGAATGCTGGCTGCGTTCTACACTTTCTTTGCATTCATCGCTGAATTACCTCATTAGCAGTGAATTCACCAGTGGCGCAGACAAGTCACGGATACAGTTCTTTGTATCTTATTTGTTATATTATATTGTCTTCTGTCATCTTATTGGACCTTCCCTAAGAGACACCAAATAAATATCGATATACTTAAAGGTTTGACTCAACTCACCATGATGGCCAAGCGGGTTAGTAAGCGAAGTTGATACCTCCTGCTGCCTATCACCAGTATGAGAGCATGGTTAACAAAAAATAATTATAAATATAATAATATGTTATATATATATATATATATGCCGTGCCGTGTAGTGGCGGTCAAGAATACCACTACCCCATATCCTCCCGTGGGTGTCGTAAAAGGCGACAAAGGGAAACAGGCAGGAGATGGGCAGCAGCATCTTCCTGATAATAGCCAGACAATAAAAAAAAAACTGCGGTTGCCAACCCGCTCGCCAGGCGTGGCAACTATGGCAAATACCCCCCAAATGAATAAAGTTACTAAGAGACGGCCCCCAGTCCCCGGCGGCCCCGCTATTCCTGGCTACGGTGGCGACCATGGTAACGGCGGGGCAGGGGGTGCTAAGAATCTCCGGTGGAGGTTCGGTTGCCACCTTAGACGACTCGACCTGGCAACGTACAACGCACGCACCCTGAGGACTGACGAGAAGATCGTGGAGCTGGAAGAAGAGATAGACAAGTTGCGCTGGCATATTATAGGATTATCCGAAGTCCGAAGAGAGGGGGAGGACACGGTAATCCTCGAATCCGGCAACTTGCTCTATCACCGGGAGGGCGACCATCTGTCCCAAGGAGGTGTCGGATTTATCGTCCACAAGTCTCTCGTTAACAACGTTGTAAAGATCGGGAGTGTGTCGACGAGGGTTGCGTACCTTATACTCAGAATCACCAAACGGTATTCGCTGAAGGTCATACAGGTTTACGCACCAACCTCGGCACACCCCGATGGGGAGGTGGAGGAAATGTATGAGGATATCTCTAGAGCCATGCATTCCTCCAAAACCCAATATACGGTGTTAATGGGAGACTTCAATGCAAAACTAGGCACAAGAGAGAACGGTGAGCTGAAAGTAGGGAAATTTGGAATAGGGCAACGGAACCCAAGGGGCCAGCAGCTGGCCGACTTCATGGAGAAAGAGGGACTCTTTATGATGAACTCTTTCTTCCAGAAGCGGCCCCACAGGAAGTGGACCTGGTCGAGCCCCGACGGTTCGACAAAAAATGAGATTGACTTCATTATGACGACCAGACGACAACTGTTCAGTGATGTCTCCGTGATCGCGAGGGTGAAAACTGGTAGCGATCACCGAATGGTTAGAGGCACACTGAACCTAAACGTTAAGTTGGAGAGGTCTCGTCTAATGAAGTCAACGCTCCGTCCCCCTCGTGCTCTGTTCCAAAGTCCCGAGACCTTTCAGCTCGAGTTACAAAACCGTTTTCAGTGCCTAGAAGACTGCAATGAAGTGGACGATATGAATGACAAGCTCGTGGAAACTGTCCATGCGGTCGGAGCTAAGTTCTGCAAGACCCGCCGCAGAAGAACACAAAAACTCTCCGATCACACTCTTAATCTCATGGCTGTTAGACGGGAGATGAAGCTACATTCTTCAACAGACTTGACAGCATACAGGCATCTGAACAGACAGATCTCCAAATGCATGCGGCGGGACTTACGCAACTTCAATACAGCTCGTATTGAAGAAGCGATCGAGCGGAACCAAGGCTCCAAAGTCTTTGCCAGAGATCTGTCTGCCAGAAAGAGCCAACTGTCAAAGCTGAAGACAGAATGTGGCAGCATCGTTTCCGGGACACCTGAGATTTTGAGTGAGATTGAGAGGTTCTATGGGCAGCTGTACACGTCATCGTTGGAGCCACACGCAAGTGTGAGTAACGATCCAAGAGCGAGTCTCATCCGACACTATTCCGAAGATATCCCGGACGTCAGTCTGAGCGAGATTAGAATGGCTCTCCAGCACCTTAAAAACGGTGAGGCCCCAGGCGAGGATGGAATTACAGCGGAGCTTCTGAAAGCGGGTGGAAGACCGGTACTTGAAGTCCTTCAGAAGCTCTTTAATTCCGTCCTCCATGGTGGCATTACACCGGAGGCGTGTAGCAGAAGTGCGGTGGTCTTGTTCTTCAAGAAAGGTGACAACGCTCTCTTGAAGAACTACAGACCGATTTCCCTTCTGAGCCGCGTCTACGTGCTGTTTTCGAGAGTCATTACGAATCGTCTCGCGCGCAGACTTGACGACTTCCAGCCTCCCGAACAAGCCGGTTTCCGAAAGGGCTTTAGCACCATAGACCACATACATACCCTTCGGCAAATTGTACAGAAGTCCGAAGAGTACAATTTGCCACTATGTCTGGCGTATGTGGACTATGAGAAAGCCTTTGATTCCGTCGAAATTTGGGCGGTGCTGCAGTCCCTTCAGCGGTGCCAAGTTGACTGTCGGTATATCGAAGTGTTGAAGTGCTTGTACAGTAGGGCTACGATGGCTATCCGAGTACAGAACCAGAGTACGAAACCTATCCAATTGCAGAGAGGTGTAAGACAGGGTGACGTCATATCCCCGAAACTCTTCACCGCTGCATTGGAAGACGTTTTCAAGCTTCTGGACTGGAAAGGATACGGTATCAACATCAATGGCGAGTACATCACTCACCTTCGATTTGCCGACGATATAGTCCTTATGGCAGAATCGCTGGAGGACCTAAGCACTATGCTCAATGACCTCGATAGTGTTTCCCAACGGATAGGTCTTAAGATGAACATGGACAAAACAAAGATCATGTTTAATGTCCATGTCACACCTATGCCGGTAGTTGTTGGGAACACTAAGCTCGAAGTTGTTGACGAGTATGTTTACCTGGGACAAATAGTCCGACTAGGTAAGTCCAACTTCGACCGAGAGGTCAATCGACGGATTCAACTCGGCTGGGCAGCGTTCGGGAAGCTACGACACATCTTCTCGTCAGACATACCTCAAAACCTGAAAACGAAATTGTACAACCAGTGCGTGTTGCCAGTAATGACTTATGGAACTGAGACGTGGTCCTTCACTGCTGGCCGTATGAGGAAGCTCAAGGTCGCTCAGCGGGCTATGGAGAGGGCTATGCTCGGAGTTTCTCTGCGTGATAAACTTAGGAATGAGGATATCCGCAGTAGAACCAGAGTAACCGACATAGCCCAACGGATTAGTAAGCTGAAGTGGCAGTGGGCCGGCCATATAGCTCGAAGAACCGATAACCGATGGGGAAGAAAGGTTCTCGAGTGGCAGCCTCGTACCGGTAGGCGAATTGTAGGGCGTCCCCCCACGAGATGGAGTGACGACCTGGTAAGACATGCAGGAAGTCGATGGATGCAGGTGGCTCAGGACCGTGCTTTGTGGCATTCTTTGGGGGAGGCCTATGTTCAGCAGTGGACTTGTGAAGGGCTGTAATGATGATGATGATGATATATATATAATTAAAATGTAATTGCAGGTGTCTTTACATTGTACAAAATTGTGCTGTACACTGTAAAATAAAGTAATTGAATTATATTGATTATATGGAATATATTATGATATAATAATCATTTCGTCTACTTAATACTTTGCGGGATTTTCGTACAACTTCATAAGACATGTCCCATTCTTGTTTTTGCATTCCGTTGACCATTTTACAAGTTACATTTGAACATAATGATGTCTAGGTACCTATCTACATTTTAATATATGTAGATAGGTAAATGAAATAATTTTCATTATATTATACATATACAGGTACACTGATTTATTCCCTGCAAATGTAATGTAAATGTAAATGTAAAATGTATAACTTGTAATCCTATATATTTATATGTGTTTACAAAGTTATTTATGCAGTTAGTGTATCTAGAAAACTGGAACGAAATTACAAAATCTTTTAATTTTTCCTTCCGACGCCCCCCTGCTCTTTTTGTCGAGCATCCGATCACCGGGTGACGTCGTGCCCGAAATTTTTAAGTAAGCCGATTCCGGCGAGGCGAACTATCGCCAGGGAGCGCCGCCGCAGGCCGCAGGGGCTAACCGTGTCTGGAAGGACACTTCCAATGAGACTGCCCGCACCAGCGGCCCTGTCCGCATTGACGGGGTGGTCACCATGCAGTTTTATGCCTGGTTGCGAACGGCGTGTCCTCTCGGGGCTCTGCCCGGCCCGTTCACGCGGTGGGGCCTCCACTTGGTGGTGGGAAGATTAGGGCTCCCCTGGAGCATTAAACCACGCTGTCAGGGACTATTAGATTTGGTTTTGGTCGAGCACTTGGTTAAAATTTCTTTAAATTAAAAATAAAAATGCTTTGGGTTTTCTGCGAAATGTTTCATATTATGGCGGTTGTGATTTAAAAGGTTTAATTTAATATATTCCTTGAATACGTGTGCATATGTTTTTGTAAATATATTTGATCATTAGGTCTGCTTTGTTGAAAAGAAAATTGAAATTGAGTAACACTGTTTGTGCCGAAAGAAATAAAAATCAATCCTCTCTTTGTTTTCATATTTTCATTGGCATAGTCGAAGATATTTATTTTGAAAAAAAAAAAAAACTTTTTTGACTATCTCTTATGTTTGTCGTTTTGCTTAGTTTGTCTGTTTTGATCTATGCGCATCAAGAAATAAATTTATTACAGTTTGTTTTCAAGTTCTACATAGTAGATTCAGTATTAATGCTCTTGAAATTTGGTTGAAATATAAGCATAGGACTACATATCTAAAAGGCTAGCTAGTTAAAAGATTATCCGATTGAAATCACTTACTGCACAATTAAGTAAATAGTTATATAGTAGATGGCTTGATTATGCCTACTGTTTGAAAATCTATACTAAGGACTATCTATGCGTGTCGTTTGGCTCTCCACAGACGAAGTTCATGTGGAATTTGTGGGTGCTCTCTGCATTGAAGCTTAGGAGGCCACGCTGGGCCGCTTCGTATCGCGTCGCTGTTTGCGGAACTGATCCGGGCGGATTTCTGAGCGAATCATAGGGGCGCAGATAGGTGTTTGAAGGAGGTCGTCGGACTCCTGTTCAGGAATAGGATTTATTTATGTGCTGCGATGTCCAGGAAGGGCATCCAGTTGAGGCTCAACCCTCCGGCTTGACCACGTTGGGGCTGTAATTTTGAGGCGGTGGTTAAGGTTGCAAAATCCGATGGGGTTCCTAAGGTGGCCTAGTTTGGTTGTAGGTTCGGTTTTGCAACGTGCCGTCGCGACCCTGTCCCGCTTGCCGGTTTGCTCGCGGACATAAATCCTTATGTCCGGGACAAGGGTTTGTTCACGTCCAAACGCTGGTTTCAGGATTTGACTCCGGAGGACGCTCGGCTCGGTGCTATACCGGTTGTGACGTTCGGGCGAGCTTTGGTAGAGGGCGCGAGCGCAGAAAGTAAGTTGCTTGAATGCAGTGCGGTCGATCGCACGTCGTGAAGTCGCTCGGATAACCTACATTTTTTAGAGTCGGTTTATTTAGCAAATTGTGCAACGACGAGGAATTGTAGTCTAGAATTAGACGCCGGGTTGACAAATTGTTAGGAAGTTAACATTGATTGGGATCAACGTCTGAATTTGTAAGTGGTGCGTGCCTAATTTACCGCGAATTTGGTTATTCTAATTTGATAGCGTATATAAGTGCATTTGACAATATTAATTAGCTTACTGTGAACGGACTAGGGCCGCGTGGCGCCGAATTTGGTTAAAGAATTTGTGCAGTGAAGAATAAGCGTGTAGTCTAGAATCTTAGTTGCTAGGTTGTCTAATTATGTAGAAAATAGTATTTAATTGTACAGTAGCGTCAAGCGCATTAAAGAGTCGCGTTTGGTTTTAAAAACAATTTATTGCGGAGGGAGTTTAGGTGAACTTTGACCTACGAGTCGTACTGCGTGTTACGCTTTATAATAAACGGGAGTTAGTTGCGTCTTGAAGTTAGTTAATTGTACGATAAAGTTAATGGATTGACATAGTGAAGAAGAAAGAAATTGGCCGTGGGTTTACGCCACTGGAGATTATCACATTTGGAGCGGTGCCGGTTCCCCTTAAAGTGTAGTAGGATAGAACTTTTCCATAAACCATTTGAGCCCCACACTTAGTTGTTCGTCGAACCCAACAGCTGGATGGGCCCCTGTCAGGTAGACCTTCGTTTGGGCAACTAGGTGCGTGAACAAGTAGCATATTGGGATTTAAACTGCATATCATTGGTATAATGTTTGTGTTTCTATAAAGAAAACGAAAAACCGCTACAATATCGATTCCACAGCACTACAAAGTTTAAGCACTCAATATTTTTCAAATGCATACCGAAAATATAATTTCGAAGTTTGAATTGCTTTTATTAACATATAAACAATAACTTTTCAAATGAATACCATCGAGACCAATATTTCATCTAGTCTGCTATTAAACGTTTTTGTCTCTACACAATAAAGATAGTCAAAAGAGACATTCATTTGACTATTTCACTGGTCTAATTCCTGTAAATTTGTAAAATTTCTGATCACAGGGTCCTGGGTTCGAGTCCCGGAATAGGCAAAAATCAGTTTTTGGGTTTTTCTGTCAATAAAATCTCCATAGCAGCCCGTAGTTAAAAAGTTGGCGGTGTTCCCCGTGCATCCCCTGCTCCAAAAATTACATAAAGTAGTTGGTCCTGTGCCTGGTTTCCCTCCGGTCGTATTGAAATAACCATTCCTTCAGCCTATGAGATAGTGCACTTGTGTTTGCGCATACACTTAGGAACTATAATCTTGTCCTGCGCAGACGGCTAGTCTCTATTAAGACAAGCCACCTTGACCGAAATTAGGTCTGTATGACATTAATAGAGGTATTTAATTTCATTCCATCTTAAAGTAATTATAAATCTACACTATCAGAAACACATAAAAATAGCATTGTCAAAATATATGAAAAATTAAACGCATGCTACTATCCGTATAGAGGAGCTTCTGAAAGGGGTTGAAAAACCGGTACTTGAAGTCCTTCGGAAACTTTTTAATTCCGTCGTCAGTTGTAGGACTACCCAGAGGCTGGGAGCAGAAGTTCAGAGGTCTTGTTCTTTAAGAAAGGCGACAACATTTTCATTAAAAACTACAGACCGATTTCTCTTCTGCGGCGTGTCTACATGCTGTTGTCGAGAGTAATAACGAATCGTCTCGCACGTAGACTCGACGACTTCAAGGCTTCCGAACAAGCCAGTTTCCGAAATGGCTTTAGTATCATAGACCACACATCCTTCGGTAAATTGTACAGAACACGAATACGAAACACATCCAGATGCAGAGAGGTGTAAGACAGGGTGACATCATAAACATCCCCAAAACTCTTCACCGCTGAATTTGAAGACGTTTTCAAGCTAATGGTCTGGAAATGATATGGTATTAACATCAATGGCAATGCATCACTCGCCTTCGATTTGCGATCAGAATAAATCTGAAGGACCTTAGTACTATGCACAATGATCTTAAAAGTGCCTCGCAACGGATAGGTCTTAAAAAGAACATGGACAAAACAAAGATCATGTATAAGGTCTATGTCACACCTATGGTGGTATTTGTTGGAAGCACTAAACTCGAAGTTGTTGACGAGTATATTTGGCTAGGACAAATAGTCCAACTAGGTAAGTCCAACTTCAACCGAGAGGTTAATCAATGGATTCAACTCGGCTGGGCAGCTTTCGGGAAATTACGACACATCTTCTCATTAGGTATACCTCAAACCTTTAAAACGAGATTGCATGAGAAGTGCGTGTTGCCAGTGGTGATTTATGGATCTGAAACGTGGTCTTTCACTGCTGGCCGTATGAAGAAGCTCAAGGTCGCTAAGGGAGCTACGGAGAGGGCTATTTTCGGGGTTTCTATGCACGATAAACTTATAAATTAGGATATACGCAGCAGAACCAAAGTAACTGACAGAGTCTAACAGATTCGTAATCTGTAGTGGCAATGGTCCGGCCATATAGCTCTAAAAACTGACGACCGATGGGGAAGGCAGGTTCTCGAGTGGCAGCCTGTTATCGGTAAGCTAAGTGTGAGGCGACCCCCCACTAGATGAAGTGATGACCTGGTAAGACCTGCAGGAAGTCGTTGAATGCAGGTGGCTCAGGACCGTATATTGTGGCGGGCGTTCCTTTAGGGAGACTTACGTTCATCAGTGGACTTGTAAAGGGCTGTAATGAATGAACGAATGACTATCCTTATTATCTAAATTGCCTGTATAGGTGATAAAAAATTAAGAGCTATTACAATCTTGCTGTGTAAGTGTCACTGCTTAAGATAAAGTGTACGTACGATTTTTGTTTTGTGAATGAAAGTTTAAATAAATAAAAAATTACACATCCAAAATGGACTATTTAAGTACACTTCTGAGCATCGGCCTCGCTTGTATATTACTCATGATTGCAGTATTTTCCGCGCTTGGGAGGCAGGTTGGCAACCGCATTTTTTATTTTAAATTTATAATAAAATGTTGCTGCTCATCTCGTTTCATTTCCCTCTTTCGGAAAGATATAAGGTTATGAGGGAGTGGACATTATTGTGGCGCCACTATTTGTACGCAGTGTCACGGTTTATACACACATAAAGCTTTATCTTAGACATTTAGTGAGACATTAAGCTATTTAATTTTGTGTTATCCACAATCTCTAAGCATTTGAGTCTAATGCTTACAATAACTATATATGCGACTAATTAGTCATCTAATGTTTTAAAGTTCGATATAATCCTACATTTAAAATCTACAAAAAACTTTTGTTAAAAAGCTTTCACGTAATTCCCGTTTAAAAATAGCAACAATATCCAATCGATCAATGAAAACATTCCAATTAATTTTTGAAATGATTTTAACAGCTTCAAAGCGTTTATTTAATATTGGATGAAGCATCACATCCCTTTCAATTGAATATCAGTTTTAAAATAAAAAGGTGAAAATAAAAGTAAACATGTAACGACGGATATAATAATACCTTTATTTCGAAAATTTGCTGGATTATATAGCCACATATATTTTTACTGTGTTACTGTTTCCTGAAAAATAAAACTACATTAATGAGAATGCAGATTATCAAAAAGTATGACTCTGAATGATTATGTGATAAGAGAAAAATGTAGAAAGGTGGTTTAGATACGTAGAAAGAATTAATGAGGAAAGAGTGACAAAGCAATTATATGCTTCAGGAGTGAGCAGAAGATTCGGCAAGAGACGCCGTAGAGAGAAGCTTATTGACTCTCATGAAATCTAGCTAATTGTTTTAATTTCTCTGCTGAGCACAAAGTATATTATCCTTTAAGGCATATTGGTTTAATAACTGGGCGCTCGTTCTAAAATTACTTTGAAAATTAACAATCTCAATTCGATCCACATTGTTTCCACAAAAAACCTTAGTCTCATTTTCAAACGCTTTCTATAAATACAAAAAATATAGATAATGTTCCATTTCTAACGATGAAAAACACTATAATATTCTATAAACTAAATGATGCCAATAATTGCTATTTGAGGTTAAGCAAAGAAAAACAACCACTAGAACACTTTCACGTTCTGAAGTAATATGATAACAATTGATGATAAACGAATCCTTTTTGTGAGAAAAGTTTAAGTTAAGAAATATGACTGCACATCATTTAAGTTGGTACGATTAATGACCTTTACTTTTCAAGAAAAAAAGGAATACAATATAAATGGAAATAATATATCTTTTGTATATTTCTCTTGATGTAAATAACGAATTTGCTCTATATAGTCTTTGCAGATGAAAAAATTATAAAAGATATGTAAATATTGCGTACATTAAATAAATAAAATATAATATGTAAACGAAAATACAGCCCGTCTACTATTTCACTTTGATCGTAGCAGTTATATTTCTTGACTTAATCTAAAGTTCTACCAGGCTAAAGAAACAAAAAAACACATGTCTGATATTTTTTTACCTGAACTAAAAAGAAAGATAAGGTGTAAAACCTACGAGTACGTCTATACTTTATAAATAATTAAAAATGTCGATTCCTTGTCACCTCGTAGGTCTAAGGTGGAATATCTCATTACAACGATCTCGACCCAACGACTGTCATTAACTACCTAATAGAAAGAATTATAGAAAGCCTAAAGATGAATACTGAGGTTACGTGTAACCTCAGTATTCATACCATGCAACAAAAGAATTATACAGTCGTGGATCTCTCCAGGAGTATTGCGGTGCATACGAAATCGCAACCAACTTCAGAAAAGGCTACGTAATGACCCTCACAATGAAATTCTTTGCATTACTTACCGACGCTACCGAAATTACTGTAACAATTTAATAAAAAGACTAAAAAGAAAATATGACAGGGACACCATTACAAAATCTTTAAATAATAATAAATTGCTTTGGAATAATATTAAAAACATTATATACTCGAAAGGAAAACATAACACTAATTCTAAACTGTTTAATTTAAGGTCCTCGCCCTCTGAATCGGCTTACTTTATTAATGACTATTTCGCCAATATAGGATTACAACTTGCAAATAACATTCAACACGATACAAGAACATCTAAAACACTTATAGAAAATAAACCGACACAACCATATTCTTTTGTACTACTGCATACTCATGTTGATGAAGTTCGTAGCACTAGCCTCCATCTAAAATCAAACAGCGCCCCAGGATGGGATAATATTCCAAATAAATTTCTAATGTTGGCGGTTGATGACTTGGCTCCCGTTATCACCCACCTTGTAAATCTTTGCTTCTACAAAGGTGTGTTTCCTGCACCGTTGAAACAAAATGAAGATATTAGCAATTATAGGCCGATCTCGGTTCTGCCAGCAATATCTAAAATCTTAGAGAAACTACTTAATACTAGACTACTAAACTACTTAAATAAATTTAACAAATTATCATCTTCACAATTTGGTTTCAGGCGGGGAAAATCGACAGAAGATGCAATCACGGAGTTAAGCTCTTTTGTAACTAGGCAACTTGACAACAGTAAAAAGTGTCTGTCGGTTTTCCTCGATCTTAAAAAAGTTTTTGATACTGTGTCCATCCCCATCCTTGTGCATAAACTTGAAGATATGGGAGTAAGGGGGACTTCGCTTAACCTTTTTCAGAGTTACTTAACGGACAGCAGACAAAAAGTAAAACTAAATGGTTGCACTAGTGAAGCTGTTGAAGTGACGTATGGCGTACCGCAGGGCAGCGTTTTAGGACCTACCCTCTTTCTCATCTACATCAACGACCTATGTAGCATGAGGATCTATAACGCCAGAGTTTTGTCATACGCTGATGATACGGCTGTAGTATTTGCCGGTGATTCTTGGGAGGTGGTCAAAACTAGTGCTGAGGCTGGTCTGTTGCGAATCGCTCAGTGGCTGAAACACAACCTCCTGACCCTAAATACTTTTAAAACCAACTATATGTGTTTTAGTACTAACAACAACTCGCAACCTCAGGCCGACTTCAGTTTAAAAATTCATGAATGTACAACGGATACTAATAAAACACCTGTAACTGCCCTAGGATCGATAAGGTAGTTCAGACAAAATATCTGGGAGTAATTGTAGACCCAAGACTATCATGGTACCCACACCTTGATCATGTCATCTATAGAATGAGGAAACTAACTTGGATCTTCAAAACCCTCAGACATGTAATGCTGGGCAAATCGGATGAGGACTCACCAAATTAACTCCTCAATCAAATCTACATTGCTCTTGCTCAATCCGTCTTGGCCTACTGTATTCCTGTCTGGGGTGGTGCAGCAAAAACTCGATTTCTGGAGTTAGAGAGGGCGCAGCGTTCTCTTATTAAAGTTACGTACTTTAAGAAGAGACGCTTTTCTACCGATTTTCTATTTCGTATCAGCGGCTTACTCTCTGTCAGGAAGTTGTATATATTCTGGACAACCTTCAAAACTCACAAATCATTGTCTTATGATCCATGCCATTTAAATAAACGACGTAGAAACATGGTTGCCCAGACATACAGAACTAAAACCACATTTGCGAGCAGACAATTTATATCGCGTTCTGCCTTTCTTTGTAATAAAATAAACAAAGATATTTATATATACGACAAAACATATCACAACTGTAAAAAACTTTTGTTAGAATGGATTCATCATAAGACATATGACGAAATTGAGAAGCTACTGGATTGTGTAGCATGATTTGTTCAGATTCAGACACTGTAATCACACATACTCTTTTTAACTCACGCAAGCATAGACACACACACACACACACACACACACACACACACACACACACACACACACACACACACACACACACACACACACACACACACACACACACACACACACACACACACACACACACACACACACATACATAAGTAATAGAATTAATATAGAATTTAAGTAATATATAACATTAATATGGATATAGAATATGTTTATCCATACTGCCTTGTAACATGGATATAGTAATGGAAGGGCGGACCCTCCAAACACAGGCATTATTTGCTTAAATGGAGGTTTCAATCTACTAGTTTTTAAGGCATTTACTTTTTAAAAGCGAAATAAAATTTATTTATTTATTATTTATTATTATTATTATTTACAATAAAAAAGGGTCTCCGATTCTCTATGACACACTCTCACTCACATCCCCGGTTTAACCGACCTGTTTTGTCCCTGATAACATTTTGAACCAAATTTATAGCCTCAGCATAAATGCGACTTACAAGAATAGCTATGATATGGAGATTTCAGTCGGTATAAGAGGCGGAATCGCGTAAGAAAAGAGTTTAAGTTTAACTACGAACCTAATAAATATCGCAATTCAGTTCATTCATAAAGGTCACGTTTCACCGGAACCTTGTGAGAGCACGTTTAATGAATAACGCTAATTTAATTCTTATTCCGTTCGGTTTCGAAAGGTATCATTATACATATTTTAACATAATTTTCGTTATAAGTAAATATGGTAGACAATTTACAGAGAATTGAAATAAAGAATGTGTGAGTTTTAAAAATAACAGAAATCAGTTAAAATACTATTCGATTGAATGGAAAATGTGTACAGAAAATGTATTTCAAATAAATAAAATAAAAGTAAGTCAACAAACACACTTATTAATTTGATGATATAATTAAAATGATATACCCATTTCTAAGAGGGAATTAGAACGTTGAAAAGTCTACTACACTGCTCGATTGAAGTCCATTAATGACTTAACTGGTTTCACAGTCTGGAATGTACAGTAAAAAGCTATTTTCTTGATATAAGTATTTTTGAATTTAGACTGCGTTTCTAGTGATTCGCTCCACAGTAACTTTGGGAACACTTTATTGAATGGGATCAAGTTATATGAAGTAATTTTAGTAACTAAATTAAGTATTTTTAATCCAAGCCTACTATTGCGTTTGATATGAGGTTTCTCTGAACCGCAAACAATTAAACAATTAAAAAAATATTACTACTTATTGTATATCATTTCCTAGTATCCCAACGTAATAAATAATACCTTAATCATTATTATTTAAAATGGTAAATATGTTATTTATGTATTATAATAATAATAATTTTATTAACGATTAGCATGTTATTGAATATAAATTAATTTTCTAAAGATTAAGGGTTAACGTATGATTGTAGAGCTAATAAACTTTTGTTTCTGTATGACTATCTCGCGAGTCGTTTCTTATGTCATAATCTAATATATAAAAACTAATATCTGTTTGTTCAAATTTTATGCATTGCCATACCGTTCATTAGATTGCGCTAAAACTTTGTCAACTTATTGCTTGCATTTGCGCGAAGGTTTTAGGCATAGTACAATTAACTCGCAGTAGGGGGACGTACGTATCGTAATGACAAAGGAGAATGCCTGATTCTCTATAGAACTTTTACAATAAAATACCTATGTAGTTTTTTTTCTATAAAAGAGAACATAACAAGAAAACGTCTGAGGAGTAACATATTACCTAAGATCCGCTTAGTAAAATAAAAAGATGTGTCTCACGTAGTTTGAATAACACCTCCCGCTCTCTCTTAATTGCGTGCACTATCCCAGTCATGACTAATCCTAACACTACTGCTTCCAAACCCACTACACTAGGACACACCAACGTCTATAATACGACAGGAGTTTCGCCTCTAAACGGGGTATCCTCAGGTGAAATAAACTCTACGGTGGCTGACCGTTCAGTGATTAAAATAATTTTGGGGGCATGATTTTTTCAACTGGACTAACTGCCTCATAACCCACTCAGGCTTTTATGCAGCTGTAGACTGTTTACAGGCTAACAATGACAACTTTTTTTAATCCGTTCGAGCTATTGAATGAACTAATTTTGAGGATTTTATCATGTGTAATTTAACTATTTTAATTACGTTTCGGGCACTATACAGCACCAAAGGTTACGGGGGGAACTGAGGTGTTTGACGCCCTGATGTCCTAATTAACGAAGGCTACATTTAACTTCTAATTATTAATTTTTGTTTCGATTTATTCCGATAGAAGTAATAAACTTATAATGTTAATTATTTACTAATTTACCACTTGACGGCACGTTGTACGTAAACTTTGAGCCGAGATGAATGCACTCAAAATTTCCTGCCGCCATATATTGAAATGAAACCTCGTTGAACCAATACGTACAATTTAGTGCCGTCTGAGCGTTACTTGTATGTATATTCGATACTCAGCTACCGTAGCTGCCATTTCAACGATCTCACTTAAGTATTATGGGAATATTACGGTGAGCGGGAATAAGTGCAAAGAATTCGCATACAGAGAGCAAAATGGGAAATGATTTTAACTTTTTTATGACTGAGTATAATATTTTATCATAGTGTACATCACAGTTTAAATGAGGATTATATTATAATAATACATTTTATTTACAGAATAACGCTAACTTACGAACATTCAGATCGACTGATGGTAACTGAATGCTGAGGCCCATAGGCATCCACATCTGTCCTTGATTAACCCTTTCAGAACTGATTTTTTTTATTTTCGCTAATCGATCTGAAAAAAATGCCTGCAACTAGGCAATTGTACATAGATCTAAGGAAAAATAAATAAATAAATCCTGATTACAAGCTTTTCACGAAAAACAGCATTTTCTTTTTGTGTACAAGTGTACACATCCGTCCAACGTAATGAAAATATTAGTGTTAAGGGATGTTTATCTATAATGATAGAAACATTTATTTTACAACTTTTTATTAGGAAATACGAAGCAATATGAAATAACAAATATAAATAATAGTATTCTCTTTATAAAAATTAACAAAAAATGGCTTTTTCTTTGGGTAGATTTAACAAATTGCACTTAAATCACAGTCTAAATTAAAATTAAAATCAAAGGCATCAATATAGCATCCTATGTATGAAATGCTAAGAAGCAATTCTTATCCTTAGTTAGGCATAAATGAACCTTGCATTTTATGCATTTGATTCGGGTTCTTCCCTTGCATCCCATCATTTTACACCGTGTCCCAAGCCCCTCATCGTGTGCAGGAAAATGCCCAAAACCGTCTCGAGTTATTTCAGCTTCTGGGCGTGTCTCTCCTGGTCTCCTAGATACAATTTGAAGAGTTGGGCTACCGCTACTTGGACGGCCCCTTTTACCCATCGAAATTTTATTTTGCAACACCAGACTTTCAGCCAACCGACGCCGAAAGTGAAGCAATGTCAGTTGTTTGTTTTTAGGTATGCTAAGCGCCTCGTTATCGACTTGGTATTCTCGGTATGCTTGAACTACTGCTAAATCTGATGCATGGAATATCATGCGTAAGGTCCATTTTTTTGATTTTATAAACGTCCTATAGTAACTCATGAGTTGATCTAGCAAATCTACTACTCCCATGGCATGATTGTACTTCCTTACAACTTCGGGACGTTCCACTTCAATAAAGTGCTTATCTTTTTTACACCACCTCTTCACTAAATCTTTTTCACCAATTCCAACAAAATTAGATGCTAAATGGGTAATCTTATTATCCAACCATTTGACCACAGTTACATCTTCATCATAGCTAGTGATTTCTTGAGCAAAGCCTCGCGGTTTTTTGTTCATTTCTTTGTCGCTTAGTAATGATGGTTTTACAAATCTGTTGATACGGATAGTGCCAGCAGCCATTATTCCTCTCTGTTTTAAAATTTGTAGCAGATGGTAGGACGAAAAATAATTGTCGAAGTATAGCTGGTGACCTTTGCTTTCTCCAATTCTCTTAGTAAGATGAAGGACTACAGCTGCACCGTATCCAATTTTTTTTGTTAAATTATTATCTAATTCTGGACTGGAACTCTGATAAAGGATAAAATCGTAAGCTTGACCATGTTTACCACATAAAAAAAAGATTTTCAGACCCCATGGACAAGGCTTGCCCTTTATATACTGTTTGGCAATATGTTTTCCGGTGAAAGGAATAATCTGTTCGTCAACACAAAGGTTTTTCTCGAGTGGTAAATCTAAACACCTCTTTCTAACAGCATCAAAGATCGGGCGCACTTTGATAAACACATCTTTAGAATTACCTGGTATTGCTGTATTTTCAACCAGATGTAAATTGTTACGCAGCTCAAAAAATCGGTCCCTTGCCATGTTTTCAGTGAACAAGGGAATGCTGATATTTGTTTCCCAATACATTTTCAAACAAAGGTACCCAAATATTCCAGTGGCCAAATGCAATCCAAACAATATTTCTATTTCATTGGCAGTAGTAGGTTTAAACCTTACTTTATTGGAATATGTAGCGTATAAGTTTGTCATTTCAGCCATAACCTGAAATAATTGTTTAGGCACGTATCTGTTATAATAATCTACTAGGCTTTCAACTCTGGGATCAATAGAAATGGGTGGAAACCAAGCTGGTGAAATTGTGTTTACTATTTCCTTGTGTCTCCACCTAATACTATGCTTCGGCGTAATATTCTGTAAAAGCGTATCTTCAGAGGCGGAAGGCACTTCTGGTAAAAAGTTATCACTCATTTCAACCCACGATGAGCCAGCGTCTTCATCATCACCATCCAAAGCTGGGGTGAATATTTCTCTTTGGTTCCGGCTGATGACATCTGCTCCCACTCGGACACATCGTAGTTCCCGTTCAGACGCAGGTCCAACTGGTCCTTCGTCATCAGAAGATAATTCTAAATCAGAAAGGCAACCTTCTTCTAGTGCTCTAATAGCGTCGCGCGAAAACATATTGGTGATTTCTTATCTGAAAATAGTATTAACACAATTTGTAACATCAAAAACAACAAAATTACACCATTCAATAACAATTATAATTTATTTTAGTAATACCTACGAAGTACAACAACAAATCAGAAATACATCGTATGCGCCTGATGTGTACATTTGTGTATAAATATAAAAATCACGAAAATTTGTACAAAAATAAACTAAAACCAACAACATGTATGTAAAATATGACGACAACAATATATCACATCGATCTATAAATATTTCATTACATATACTTTGATATTTTCTACTTTTTAGAAATAAAATAATGAACTTACCTGCACAATGCAAACTTCGTTCGGCTACTGGTCCTAACTTGCCAAAAACTGTCATTAAACGCTAAGAGATGGCGTTGGGAGTATCGTTTTCGGTAGTTTATTATGTGAACTAATGAACACAACCGTTTTTAGTTGCAAATAATGTGAAATTAATACTTAAATTTACTTTTATATTATATGTGTACAATTGTGTACACCAGGTCTGAAAGGGTTAAGAATCAAAGTGCAGATCGGTCTCCCGTTCTCTTCACTCACTATAGTAAACACAGCAGCATTAGGCTGCTTTTTTACTCGTAATCTGTGACTGCGTGCTCCTTCCCCGCTTAAGCCAACCTATTCATACTACAACCGTAATATACGTGCAGCGTGGCTCTATTACGTACATACATACAACCTATATACCATGTATATATTATGGTCTTTGTTTATATCTACAGAAGTCTTTAAATATTATAGTAGCCAACTTCTCCGTATTCTATAGGATACATTATGGAGAGTGTGCGCAGGAATTATATGCCTTAATTCCTCCCTACTCGTTCCAACATCGGACAACCATGCGGTCGACTGGTCTTCACATCATTGTTTTCGAAATCCCACGCATTTGTACCATACACTTTACTTCGTGTGTGAATATTAATGCGTACTTAAGAAGTGGAAATGCGATCTCTTACGCTGTCACGTCTCCACCTATTACGTGTACAAAATAGACTGGCATCGTCACTCTAATGTGATTATGTAATTAGCCTGACTGCCGTTTGGTAACTCCAAGTACGCTGTTGATGAATTGGTGTATTATAAAGGAATTTAGAATTATATCTTTGATTTCATAATAAAACATAAATTGATATTTTCTTGTGTGATTGCTGGATGCAGAGTAAACAGGGCCCTTCGCTCAATTATGCGAAGTCAGAATGCGTCAAAAATGGCACATAGGGCAATTTATAATGCTGTGTTAGTCTCTTCTTTAATGTATGGTAGTGAAAGTTGAATGTGAGAGAAGAAATATGAAATTAAAATTAATGTTGTACAGCAGCGTAAGTTTCACAATACGGTACAATAAACAACGCTGCAAAATAATAAAGAAATAAAAACAGTAACATATCACGATTTGGATGTGTATATTCTGCTTGTAATACGCTTTCAATTGGCCGTTGAACTAAATGTCGTTCAAATGTATAAATCGAAGATTCAAATTTTGCATAAATTATAGCATATCAAGTGAAACATATAGCTTCAAATCAAATATTGGTATTTGTGCCGTGTAGTGGCTTTGATATTCACTATCCCATATTGTCCCGTGGGTGTTGTAAGAGGCGACAGCGGGAAACAAACCAGGAGATGGGGCAGTAGCGTCAAAAAAAACAAAAGCTGTTGTTGTAAACCCTCCTCCCAGGCGTGGCAGCTATCGCAGATATCCCCCCTATGAGGTAATATATAGGTGGGCCTATGTTCAACTTTGGACTCTGATAGGCTGCGACAGCGAACTCATAAGTAATAATGATAAATTATAGTGTATTATATAAACGGCACCGGCCAATCTTCTTAACTAGCGTGAAGATAAAAAAAAGTAAATCCTCATTACGACGACTCTCCCCATATATCCAGTTGTGATGTTTTACGGACAGATAAAGAAAAAGTAAGAAGAAAGATGTTATGTGTTAAAAATCGCAAATAAATTGCCTTGCGAGAAAAGCCTAACATAAAATAACTACTTAGATATCTTTCGATTTAGGCGATAGAGTGAGATAAATTGCCGCAATTAGTCGTAACTACATCGTTCTCAATGAGACGGTGAGCATAGCTAGTTACCTACTCAGGACTTCTAAAGATTTTGCTTGTGATCACTAAGAGTTATAGATATAATACTATATACCTATATACTACTGCACGTGTGTTTGTTACTGAACTGATCGATTAGAACGATTTTGATGAAATTTTGTGTGTGTGTGTGTGTGTGTGTGTAATCAAATTGATTTGAGATTGGTTCAAATTCACAATTGGACCCGGTGGCGCTGTTGTCGAGAACCAGAATTCACCCTTGCGAAGCCTAGGCAGATCGCTGGTAGTGAATAAAATTATTTTAATATAAGATCTTCACGATATTATCTTAAAAATACTGGTATATTATTTTTCTTTTGAGAGAGAAAAAAAAGCAGAAATAAAAAAAGTCCTTATGGATTTTATAAAAAAACGTTTATTTACTTTCCTAAATTATTGAAAGGGCTTGACCACGGCAAATCAATTAAATAGATGAAAAGTATGTTTGTCATAATTTATAAAACAAAAGCTAATTTCTTAATTTGTTTTTTTTTGTATCTCTGCAGTGGTTTTTATAACGACGTGAAATTTACACAGTGGTTAAATAACCTTTCCATTGCGAGTTTTATTGTACTAAAAATTCTTTAGACACTGACTCATCTATTTAAACACCGAGTTTTCAAACGTCAGTTAAAAGTTATTCATGAAATAAGTTATAAAATGAAATGTAGATGCGTTTTCACCCCGATAACTTTTATCTGACTATTGAAAAATCCGGACAAAAACAGGCCTAAAGTACATAAACGTTAAATAATAACTGAAGGTATAAAATTGATATTTTATTTGTCTCAAAATAAATAATAATTTGTACAAGAAAAAAATGTTTGCAAGTATGGAAAAATTATTCACAGTGATACCTTACTTTGATGCAATATTACCATCAATATGACTTAGAAGAAAGGTACGTGCGACTTAAAAAAAATGCGGTCGCCCACCCACCGGCAAAGCAAATTCGTGGTGGCAAATATCCTATAAACGACATAACTAGAAACATTCACTAAAAAGATTTAAAAAAAGCCATGCTGCAACTATAAGGTTTTTGGAGTTAAAAGTTTGTCAATACTCGGAATATTAGTTGGTTATTAGTTATGATTGATAATTATGTAAGTATCTCATTAGGTTTCTACCTATGTACTGACTAATAACGATATCTTTGGAATCATAATGTCTAGAGACTTTAAATTTGGTAGAAATATTCCTTTCTCCGAGTAGAGGTCAGCTAAGAACGGATTTTACGAATTTCCACCCGCAAGGAGTTGCGGGGGCGTTACTTAAAAAATTAACTCAGTTTTCAAACTATAGTTCTTATAGGTATAAAACTCGTCCAGAATATTCTTTTTGTTTTTTTTTTCAATAAGAAAGGGTGACAAACGAGCACATAATCCACATGATGGTAAGTGGTTGCTGTGGCCCATAGACATCTACATCTATCCTCAATTGCGAATCAACATGCAGATGAGATGTCACCCGTGAGGACTAAGATGGAATGCCTATTTTCCAGTTAAAAGGGTCTCCGGTTCTCTACACTCAACATACGGAACACAGCAGTGGTAAGCTGCTGTTTTACGCTGGTATTCTTTGAGAGCGTGGTCCTCCTACCGTGGAGCCGACCCATTCGCACTACAAATATACTACTAATATAGCTTCAGCATTGCTCTACCGCGTATAAAAAAATTGGTATGTTAAAAATGACCAAGAACTGATTTATTAAAATTCCACGCACAAAAGGGCAGTGCGGGGGCGTTGAAAAAAATTAAACTTTTAATCTATAGGTTTGAAATTTGGCGAAATTATTAATTTTTGTCATCTTAAGTTCAACTGAGAACGAATTTTACGAAATCCCACTCACGAAGGGGATTGCGGGGGCGTTATAATGAAAGTAAAAAAATTCTGATGAAATTTTTTGAGTATATTTGCGTGAAATCCAGGATGGTTTAGATTTACAATTCTACCCGGTAGGTGGCACTGTTGTTGAGACCCAGAAATCACCCGTGCGAAGGCGGGGCGGAAGGCGTGTATATAAGTAGTAAAAAAGATTAATTTTACTTTACTATTTTTGTGTTTGGCAAATTTAGATTCACAAAAAATTACTTTGCGCACATCCGCTAATTTTTTGTTAACTTTAATATAATGGACTTTCGCAAAGTAACGCCTGATAATCTATTAATTAAATTTAGATTTACGTCAATTAGCGGGTTTTTCAAACCATTGTAAGTAATTTCCATATTGCATGCATTCAATTAAGATAATGAAACTTTGTGGATATCATTGTAATGCAGCATAAAGGTAGTGGATAAATCAACCATTACATAGTTCACATACGTTCCCATTTCCTTAACTACATTCGTGTGATAATATATAGAGAGAGTTAGAAGATATATATAAGAATAAGAATAATTTTTTAAGGCCATGGTCCATATATTGTAAGTAATGTTGTTAGTAACAATATTGACTTAAAACTATGTTAGTATTGTAAGTAATTACACATTATTTTAATCCTATGTCTATGCCCACCCAGTGATTCTATATGGGACAGTCATATCTTACAGATATCGCTCTCAGGATGCTGTTATTATTGTTCCGTAAGCGTTTCAAGAGTGAGGCTGTTCTTCTTCCGAATGATCGCTGGAAAAGTATCAGTACGCGCTTGCGAAAATATACCTGACGCACGGCAGCCGCAGCAACATCCTGAAAGCGTTATTATACTGTATGCGCAAAGCATTGTAAGGTCGACGCATATAATATGTCACCCACAAGGCACTAGAGTAAAATGATAGACAAAACGCTTTGAAAAGCGTTATTTTAACTATATCTGTACATCTAGTGAACCTGCGAGCAAGCATATTGCTCTCACTGTCAACGCCCTGCTCTTCCTTTCTATGTCCTCGTTATCCCGGAAGTCTTATCCACCAGCTTTAGAGGTATCCCATCGAGGGCTACTTTAGGCACACGGGATTGCTGATGTTTGCCTGATTTGAACATGTGCCTCCGCATATGTCTCACATATAACAATCAAGTCCTCAGTGCATTGATTGAGGGACTCAGTAGCACCATGTCGTCAGCAAAGCTTATTTTATTGAAGGAGATATTGTTAATATGACAGCCGATATGAGTACTACAGAGTCGCTCAATAAGCTGATTGACATACAAATTAACAATTGAGGCGAGCTTAAACCCCCAGTCTTACACCACATTGTAATCTATATTCCTTAATAAGCGCATCGGCCCATCTCACTTAATTTTTCTGGTTTGAGTAGAATGAATAGGGTTTGAGGAGGGAGATACACTCCATCTGCACACCCGCACACCCAAAGTTCTCGCGTTCAAAGGCTTTTGACAGGTCGAGGAAGGAAGCGTATACTGGAGTCCTTCTCTTCATATAATAGTTTACAGTATTTTTCAAGCTCAGAATTACACTCTCGGTAGATAATCTAGCTCCAAACCCGAGCTTCACATGTTTTTCGAGATTGCTATTCAACAGACTGTCAAGCAACTTAGCTGTTGTTGTAGCAAGTGAGATAGGCCGATAATTATTTTTATCAGAAGTGTCACCAGTGTTATTTTTAAGGATCGGTACCACAATAGTGCGCATTAAAGCCTCAGGTAAGTAAAAGTGACATAGACATAATATATTAAAGAACATCGCGAGTATACGCTGTAGGTGCACCCCTGCATAATTAAAATGTTCGATGCTGAGATCATCGTGACGGGGCGATTTGCCCTTCTGCATGCTTTTTATAACTGTCAATACATGCTTTGCTGAGAAAGACACCTTACGTTCCTTCATAATGGTCACAGCATCATTTAAATTACAAAAAACTGGATCCGAGGGCGACTGAACACTAAAATGCTCGCTGAAAAAATAGGCAATCATTTTAAGATCGTGGACGCCGCCGACACTCACAGGAAGCGTAGGTTTTACATTCAATTTATTGGTGTACTTCCAGAAATTTTTAAATTTTTAATCCGAATAATTTTAAGCAAGTAAATCCATTTGTAATAGCTCTTGCCTATCTTGACACCATTTTAACTTTGATTTAAATTTTTTAAGCGTTTCTAACATTTCATTAAAAATATTGCCGATTTTTGGTATACCTGCCAATAACCACATCTGAAATTTAAGTCTAGCCCCCCCCCTGCGCCAGTAACGTATCTATTCCACCTAGTGACATAACCTCTATTTCGTGTACATTTTCTTTTAACATAGGTCTGGGAAGCAGATTCTGACAGAATATTAACAATCTCCCTATACAATTTGTCTAATATTAAGTAATGACTTTTATTACGACATGAGTAATCACAGCATTGGTCTAAATCTAGCGAAAATTCGATATTCTTTAGTTTAGAACGACACTGTTATGGATCGCAGTGGACTGTATTATTGGGGGGTGGGGGTGTACGCTAGGGGGCAACTGCTTAAAGAAAAGATGGTACTGTCGAACTATACTGTATTCTAACTATTTACAAACGTGGCACTATCAATTAAACTATTATACAGAGGGGAGTCTTCTTGATGGAGTCTTCTTGAGTCTTGATTTTCTTGATTTCTCTTGCTGTCTTCTTCTCGTCGAGTGCCGCTTCCGAAATGAACAGCTAACCGTCCGAGACGCCCTTCTTATATCTCGCCGGAGAGCGTCTCGGGTCGTGCGTAGCGCCGTCCGCGATGCCGCGCGCTCATTGGTCGGCGACATCGCGTGATCTGCTGCCGGTGTGCGGGGTGCGCGGGGCGCACCGGGGTGTGAAGGGGCGACGGGGCGGCGGCCTCCTCGCTGTCCGCTACATCCTCCCCCCGGCGTAGCCTGCGAGCCTAAGCTTCTTTCGGGAGGACGGCGATCTTCCTGACGGGCCGCCGCAGCACTCCTCCCTTGGTCCGGACCTCGACGTTCCGTACCACGCCGTCTGGTCCAGGAAACGTCTTCGTTACGATGCCCCGCGGCCACACATTCCTGGGTAGGTTGCCGTCCGCAACCACGACGAGGTCATCTTCCTGTATTTGGCGCTGCTGAGCATCTCTGGAGTCCCCGCGCGCGATCAGCGTCGGCAGGTACTCCTTCACCCAGCGCCTCCAGTATTCGTCGGCGAGTCCTTGCGCCGCTCTCCACGCCCGACGATCCATAGGTGTGCACGGCGCGGTAACTGGCAGGCCCGATGGTCCCAACAGTAGGAAGTGGTTGGGTGTCAGCGCCTCTTCATCGTCGATGTCGACCGGTACGTGCGTCAACGGTCGAGAGTTTATAGTGTTTTCGGCTTCAGTAAGAAGCGTTGCCAGCGTTTCTTCTCGTGGGCTCTTCTGATGGAGAGTGGCTTCGAGCGCGGTCTTCACTGAGCGCACGAGACGCTCCCATGTGCCTCCCTGGTTAGGCGCGCCCGGTGCGATGAACTTCCAATCGACGCGCCGAGTCAGCGCGTAATCCTTCAACTGTGGCGCCCACTCTTCCATTGCCCGTCGTAATTCTGTGTCTGCCCCGTGAAAATTAGTCCCATTATCCGAATAAATAACCCGTGGCCACCCACGCCTAGCCGCTATGCGCCGCAATGCCGATATCGCCGAGTCCGCGGTCAGAGAATAGACTATCTCTAGATGTACTGCGCGCGTCGTTAGGCACGTGAACAGTGCCACCCACCGTTTTTCGTGCCGTCGTCCTATCGTAACCGTCAGAGGCCCGAAATAATCAATCCCGGTGTTCGTAAATGGTCGCGCAAACGCCCCTAACCGTTCAGGTGGTAGGTCTCCTGTAACCGCAGGTCGTGGTGTCGCCTTCCGTATTCTGCATCGTAGGCATCTCCGCTCCGCTTCCCGTACTGTAGGTCGTAATCGGAGGATATGATACCTAGTGCGCAGGTCGTTCACCACCCTCTCCCTATTGGCGTGGCTTGCTTCCTGATGCGCCTTTTCCACAAGCAGCTTCACAAATTGGTGACGTCCATTCAGGATAATGGGTCTCTTCATTTGACCGTCCACGTCGGCTGCGTCGATCCTTCCCCTGGCTCGTAGCAATCCATCCTCCAAGGGATCGAGCTTCCTTAGTGCGCTGCCGGTGGTCAAATTCTTTCCCCGCTGAAGGCGGCTGATGTCTTCAGCGAAGCTTTCTTGCTGGCTGTGTTGTATCCACATCCGTTCTGCTCTCTGGATGTGCTGTAAGGTCAGTCCTCGTGCTCTTCCTCGTGCCGCATCGAGGAATTGTAGTACTCTTGCAGTGGCCCTGATTAACTTCTCGTAGGTAGAGAATCTCCCTATGTCTGGCAGGTGTGGAGCTTCCTGGGTGTCGCTCTGGTGCGCCACGATTTCCTCCAACTCTTCATCATCCCCCGCCTTCTCTTCC
This sequence comes from Parnassius mnemosyne, assembly GCA_963668995.1. Classification (NCBI taxonomy): domain Eukaryota; kingdom Metazoa; phylum Arthropoda; class Insecta; order Lepidoptera; family Papilionidae; genus Parnassius; species Parnassius mnemosyne. The sequence goes on along the minus strand of CAVLGL010000046.1, from coordinate 7,637,702 downwards.
TGTCGGTGAGGCCATCTGTCTTCATGCTCGTAGAGGAAGGGTGGTCCTGTAAACCACTTGTCGCTCTCTTCCTTGGTTGTAAAATTCATCCGCGTTGCCTGATCCGCTACGTTTTCCGCAGTCGGTATCCACCTCCATTGCTCGGGTGATGTCTTCTCAGCTATCTCTCCTAACCGGTGAGCAACGTATGGAGTGTAACGCGCCGTATCGTTTTGTATCCAGTGGAGCGCCGTAGTAGAGTCCGTCCAATATACGACCCTAACTGCTACCACTCTGTGTTCGTCCTGCACGAATTCCGCGAGTCTATTAGGTTCGCCTGCAACTCTAATCGCGGTATACTTTGCGCTTTAATTGGAGCAACTTTCGCCTTAGCCGCCACTAATCGCACCCTAATCGTTCCGTCGCGATATCGTATACGCCAATACGCCGCGGATGCGTACGCACGTTCGCTCGCATCATTGAAGACGTGAAGTTGACGCTCTACAACTCCCCCCGTAGGAGCATAGCACCTTGGCAGTCGTAGTCGTGATACCTCCTCGACGACTCGCAGCCATCGCTGGAATTCCTCTGCTGCCTCCTCGGGTAGTTCGTCGTCCCATCCGACCTTCTTCATGCGCCATAGGTCTTGTAGCAGGATCTTGGCGGTGATGGTGAGGTAACTTAGCAGTCCAAGCGGGTCAAAAACGGACATGACCGCGCTTAATGCTTCCCTCTTGGTCGGTGGTCGCTGTAGCGCCTTCACTTCTTGCGGCACCCTATTCATTGACGTGTTGAATGTTAGGGCGTCTTCATCAGCCATCCATAATAACCCTAAGGTTCTGCCTGGGCTGTCTTGTCTTAAGCCTACTTCTTTAGGCTTACGCGCCAGTAAGTCCTCCGGCTTGTCTTCTAACAGGGCTGCGTGGTTGGAGTTCCATCCTGCCAAGGTGAAACCGGCCTGCTGGTGCACTTCCGAAACCTGCTTCGCCGTATTTATCGCTTCCTCTACCGTGGCATAACTGTCTAAATAATCATCCATGTAATGGCTACGTATGATAGCGTTAAGTGCCAACGGGTGTGTCTTTGCGTGTACGCGCGCGTTATGATCCCTAACGCTATGTGCGAGAAACGGCGAGCTCCTCGCACCGAAAATCATTGACGTCATAACGTACTCCCGCGGTGGGCTGTGTCGCTCGTCTCCTCGCCAAAGAAACAACTGCGCGGGCTGGTCGCGACGGTCGATCTTTACACGCAAGAACATCTCCCTAATATCCGCGGACACCGCTATCTCGTTTTCCCTAAATCGAAACAGTATGCCCGGTAGGTTCCGTAATAAGTCGGGGCCGTCGAGTAAATAATCGTTAAGGCATCTGCCGGATGCGCGCGCTGCCGCGTCGAACACTAATCTCGTCTTCCCCGGCTTGTTCGGATTCCGTACTGCGAAGTGTGGCAGGTACCAGCTCTTGGGATCCTCTCGCTCTGTCCCTTCGGCTTCCCTTGCGTATCCCTTCGCCAGGAGGTTGTCTATCTGGGCTGTGTAGGCGTCACGAAACTCCGGCGACTGGTCCATCTTCCTCTCGATCGTCTGTAGTCTTCGCGCTGCCATCTCGTAGCTGGGTGGCATCCGCACGTTGTCGTCCTTCCATGGCAGTCCGACTTGGTATTGCTCGCTGACCTTCTTGACGGTGCGCTGGAATATGTCGACAGCGCGCTCCTCATCCCGTCGCGGCCTACTCTTCAGCGAGATACCTATAGAGTCTATTTCGTACTGCCGTTTGAGGAGTTCCGTTAGCTCCTCGTCCCGACTGGCAAACGTTCGGATGTCCCTATCTGACCGTCCGCTAGCGCTCTCTACGTGTAATACGGTCTCGCCGTCTTCCCTACACGTTAACCGCGGCACGGTTCCCTGAATTACCCATCCTAATAACGTTCGTGCAGCTATAGGCTGCCTTCGACGTCCTATCCTTAAAGCACGGGTAATTATCAAATGCCAATTGTCGGCGCCTAATAACAGTCTTGGCTTCGCGTCGTCGTAACACACCGAACTCGGTAAGTCACGTAAGTGCTTTAATCGTAAGCACTCCCTACTCACGGACTGCGAGCCTATCTTTAAGTCGGTTATTGTTCGCGCGTTTATGTTAAACATCTCGCTGCGCGTCTTGCCACGTATCCCTATATTGACTAATCTACTATTAGCCTCGCGTTGACTGTTCCCTACGCCTTTAATGTTGAGCGGCTTTATCGGTCCTTCCGCTCCTAACTCGCGAGCTAAGTCGTCGTCGATTAGCGATATCGTAGAGCCTTCGTCAAGTAGCGCGTACGTGTTTACTTCCTTTCCGCGTGGTCCGCGCACGGTTATCGGACACACTTTTAACAATACGGACGCACTACTGCTAACACTCGACGCGACGAGCACGGTTTCGTCCGGTTTAACCGACGCTGCAGGCGTACGGGCCTTGCGGGTGTGAAGAAGAGCGTGCTGGGGGGCGTTACAACCGTCGACGCCGTACTTCCTGGCTTTGCAGCGTATACGTCGGTGCTTGCTGCTCAAGCACTTGAAACATACCCCATCTTCCCTAACCCAATTCCACCGGTCGTCCGAGCCCATTTGCTCTAACTTCTTACACTTGACGATAGGGTGTTCACCCCCGCAACACATACATGAGGCACTACCGGTGTCCTCCTGGGCGGTGAACGTCTTTACGTCGCGGGCCCTATCTTCTACGCGGCGTGTTAACACTATTCTTTTCGACGGCGGCGTCTCTCGTCTTACGGGCGATTCCTTATTCGACGCTACGGACGTATAGGCATGACTTAACGCACGGTCAGCCTCTCTCATCATGAACCGGGATAACGTAACGATGTCCGGTTCGTCCGCACTTCCGTAGTGCTCCGCATAATCGCACCAACGCGACCGTAAGTGAGGGCTGAGTTTGCTAGTAACTTCCCTAGTCAGCATTGGATTACGCAAATAACCCTTGCCGTCGACGTTTTGCATAATGCACACTATATTCTGTAACTTAATTGCAAACGAGTTTAATTCCTGGGCGGTTTGACCCGGGCGCGGAAGGCGTTTCAATTCTTCTAACGCACGATCTATAATTACTTCCGGGCGGCCGAAACACTGCTCCAGTGTCCGCATAATGTCTGCCGGATCCTTCGCGGTAAACAGCAGAGCCGATACTACCTCTCTAACCTCACCGCGTAAACAGTTCCTTAATCTTGCCATATTTTCCGTATTTGTAAATCCATATAAACGCGTGGATTCATTCATCGCGGCTTTAAATGCTAACCATTCCGCGGCCGAGCCGTTAAAAATAGGCAAGTCCTGCGTCTGTTTCGCGGCGGCTGGTCTAACCCTAACCATGCTTTCTAAAGCTTCCGCTAGCCGTTCTATACCCCTATCCTTCCCTCGCGGGGTGAGCGACCTATCTCTATCCCTATTTCCTTCTAGCCTACGCTGTGGCGCCGGCGACCTATGTACACCTACATCCCTATGACGCGGCGACGGTAATCTACGATCCGCAAGGCGATGTGGCGATTTATCTCTGCCTACATCATTACACGGCGACGGTGATCTACGATCCGCGTGGTGATGTGGCGATGGCGATCTATGTATACCTACATCCCTATGACACGGCGACGGTAATCTACGATCCGTAAGGCGATGTGGCGATCTATGTGTAGGCGATAGAGTGCGGCGTTGGACGCGCGACGGCGACGTAGCTCGTACACGACGATCCACCTGGTTCATTTCTACGGCGACTCCATTATCCCTCTGTATCCTATTTACGCGGCGCGGTTGAACGTCATTCGCGACCGACTTCCCCTGGGCATCTTCAGCGTGGTCGTAACCGGTTCCCCTCCTCGGTGGCGGGGCGCGGCGGCGCGGGCGCGGGCATAGATGCGGGCGCGAGCGGGGGCTGCGGCGCGGCGGGCGGCGCTTGTGCCAACGCGAGATAATCGGACGGGGACGCGGGTGCTTCCTCGAATATCCGCATTCCTACTGGAGTTTCGTCGTCGTTCCGTGTCTTCTGGCTTCTTGTCTTCCGCATGATGGTGTCCCTCGTTGCGACCTCCGATCGTCTTCAAAAAGACGCACGTATTGGACGCCGTTCCCGCCTCAAGGGCGTTACCGGATGGTCACAGTTTGGCACCGTTAGGGAGCAACCACCCGGCCCAGTTCGTTGCGGGCCGTGCTACAGTGCGGACGTGTCTAGTGCGCTCCTGTGTTGTGTACGTGTTGTGCTAGTGATTGACTCCGCCGACGTCGAGTTCGCTCCGTTTGGCGTCGAGGCGTCGCTGGCGCATCTCCTGCATCGAGCTGTTATCAAGGTAAGCGCAAAGGTCACAACCTACGCTGTGCCCTACTTTGCGTTTTTATCTTGTTTGTACACTGTACCCTCTTTTTATTATAAAAAGTGATTGCAAGTGTTCCGCATTAGTGTGAGATAACGCCCATCCCATCTGCGCCTCACACACCCCTCCCTGCTCGCGGGCGCCTCGCTGGGCCTCCCTCACGGGTCTCACCCGGTGTGGTTGCACGCGCTGAGGGGAGTAAGGTGTGTGATAGCTAAGGGCTGAGCACAAGTAATTTGTGATGTCGGACAAGGGGGAACCTCCCCCAACACGCCGAAAACCACCCGACAGGCGTCTGGGAGTTCTCGACAGGCCCCTCATGGAGCGAGACCTCTTCGCTCCTGAGAGGTCGAGAGTGCTCCCACCGTATAGCCAACTCCCGAGGCGGATTGGTAGTTCATCGGCCACTGGCACCGCGCTCGGCGCTGGTGAAGCTGTGTCTCCACCTAGCGTCGAACCGGCGCCACTACCACGCCGGAGCCAAGCCTCGCGGAGACGTACACCTCCTGAAATAGACAAAGACCAGCTCCAAGAGGAGAAAAGGCTGAGAGCCGGATCAGACTCATTATCTGATTCGGCATCGCCTCCTTCCTCGGTAACCCCACCCGAGAGACAAGCCCCACAACTTGTGGTAAGACATAACATTCCGCCAAACTCACCGTCTCCAACCACCTCCCCGGCCTGCACCGCTGACATGCAGGATTTCGGTGAGCAGGATCCAGAAGGGGAGAGGGAGTGGGACAATACGTCCTACGCTACCCTTGCCCCTATGCAAGATGCTCAAACCTCCAATTATGAACCCATACCTGGACCATCGTCAGCGCCGGACTCCTATGCGCACATTGCAGCAGCGCCGAGATCAGCGCCACCATCACCACCACCACCACCTGCACAAAAACCACAACAATCAGATAATAGCCAAACGACCAAATATCCACCAATTATAGTGGAGTGCTTCCCCAATTGGGCGAAGCACTTCAAAATCATACATCAGCTGTTGGGCCACGCCCCGAATGCTCGCCCGTTTGGGAAGGGGGTCCGTTTTCGGCCCCAGTCCGACGACGAGTATAGGAAGGTCCAACGGTACCTGATTGACAAAAGCAAGGAGGACGCCACCTTCGTGTGGTATTGCTACGCCCCACAGGAGGAGCAACCCACGAAGGTGGGGTTAAGAGGGCTCCCTGCCGACACTGATCCAAAGGACATACAGGAGGCCCTCATAGAGAAGGGCTTCCCTGTCACTTTTGTCCGATCAATACCACCAAAAAGAGGCAGGCCCGGATGCCTGTTTCATGTAAAGATGAATCACCTAAGCCCCGAAGAGCTCAACAGGCTCTACAAGATTGATGAGCTGCTCTACATGCCGGGGGTCACAATAGAAGGCTGGACAGGCAGAATTGGCCCTGCACAGTGTCACAGATGTCAAGGGTTCGGGCATGCATCGTACAATTGCTACCGGCCCTTCAAATGTGTACGCTGTGCGGGTGACCATCTCGCCTCAGCTTGCCCACAACCGCGGGATGCACAGCCCAAGTGCGCCAACTGCGGTAGGGATCACGCCGCAAATGATAGGCGATGCCCTGTGCTGCAGCGAATTGCGAGGAAGAGAGGCATAAACATACAGCCTCCCATACCCCCGCAAGCAGCAGCACAAGCACCACAACAACAACCGCCTCCACAACAACGACAACCACCACCGCCTCAAAGGCAAAACTATTATCCATCACAACAACTGCAACAACAGCAGCAACCACTACACCAGGCGCCTCAATCGCAACAGCGGCAGGTGACATTAGCACCAGCGCCTACTACATTCGCGACGACTGGGGCGACATTAGCTCCACCGGCGAATGATCCCACGGAGCGCATAGAGCGCCCAAAGAGGAAAAGAGGCAAGAAGAAGAAGAAGAAGAAGGCAACCACCCAAACAGCTCAAGTGGGTGGTACTTCAACTCCTCTTCCTCCACCCATTACCACCAAAGAACAGCGACTACCACTGCCACAACTGCGATATACCTTCCCTCCATCAAATCAGAACGAGCAATCTGCACCCCAACCCCGAGATCAACGCCCACCCAAAAGGACAATAACTGTCACACCCCTATCACAGCCCCAGGCACCAACCACCATCGAGGAGGCCCTCGCTCAACTGGTGGGCGTGGTAATCAGGATCTTAGGAGAGGTCCTGACTGCCATGACCACCGGCACCAACCCCCTTTCGGCCATCTTAACGGCCTTAGCCCAACTAACAACTGTCAGCAGGCCATCAACTTAGGATGGTCTACTGGAACCCCGGAGGCATCTTAGGGAAGGTCGCCGACCTGAGAACCCTGGTCCAGCAGCACAATATCCAAATTGTGCTGCTGGGGGAGACTAAACTGCGCCCCTCTGCACAACTAAAACTCCCCAACTTCTTCGTGTACCGCCACGACGAGATCTCCCCAGAAGGAATCGCGTACAGGGGTACTGCGGTCCTTGTGAGGAGGGACGTCATGCACGAAGAAGTTGGCACCAACACACAATTTAAATCCACAAGAACCAAGGGTATAAGGTTGAAGGTAGGCACCAAAGAACTGAGAATCTTTGCCGCCTACCGACCTCCTGGCACCTCGTTTGCCCCCCAGGATATACGTACCATTTTCGACTCCACAACGCCCGCAATTATCGCCGGAGACTTCAACGCAAAACATCCCGCTTGGGGCTCCGGGCTGATCACACCACCCGGAAGAAAACTGTTTGATGACGCCGAGGAGTGGGGGTACGAGGTGCTGGGCCCAGACGAGCCCACCCATATCCCGACAAAACCCGAACATCAGCCCGATGTTCTTGATATTGTGCTGTGTCATCTAGTGCCGTATACAACACGGTTAGAAGTGTTGTATGACCTAGAAACGCAACACCTCCCCGTGCTGATTACGATCGACACCAGTGCGGATGCCGTAGTGCCCAGAAGCCTCAGAATGAGGACTAATTGGCAACGCTTCCGCAGTGCGCTGGAGGACCTCCAACTCTGCGCCTCTATCACCACCTATGAAGATGTGGAGACAGCGGCCCTGCATATTCATAATACCATTAAAGACCAACTACAACTTCATTCCCACCCTGTCTCCACGGGGCGCGGAAAGGAGGAACTCCCACGCAAACTGCAAATTCAACTATCCGAAAAACGGAAACTGAGGAGGCTCTGGGCACGGACACGATGCCCACGGCTTAAAACTAAACTTAACTCTCTAACGGAAGAGCTGTCGGAAGCAATGAGAGCATACAGGGGAGAAGCATGGGAGAGGCGAGTCGACGAAGCCTCGGAGACACCCGCCTCCCTGCATCTCCTCAACCGGCAGCTCTCCAAGACACCACCACCTGTCTGCCCACTGGTGGACAGCACGGGGAGTAGGATTTACGACGCCCAACCTAGAGCGGAGTTGATGGCACAGCACCTAGAGCAACAGTTTATACCCAACAGCATAGCAGAGGGGTACGCAGACCACGTACAAGGCATAGAGGACCGCGTACGGGAATACCTCTCTAACCCGGCGCCGCCATTGCGAGGCGGCGATTTCATATCTCCAGCAGAGGTAAGGCGCACTATTATGCGCCTACCTAGCCGTAAAGCGCCGGGTTACGACGGCATAACCACCACTGCAATAAAGCAGCTGCCTAGAAGGGTAATAGTGGCACTCACCAGGCTGTATAATGGCATCCTGAGGACTGGCCACTTCCCGACCATATGGAAGCAGGGCAGAATCATCGTGCTGCCGAAGCCGGGAAAAGACAGGAGGTTCCCGGCCAGCTACCGCCCCATAACGCTATTGCCGCACATAGCAAAACTCTTCGAGAAAATCACCCTGAACAGGGTACTCCCACATGTTACCCTGCGGGAGGAGCAATTTGGCTTCCGCAGGGGACATTCAACCACGTCTCAGCTGGCCCGCGTGCTGCACCATCTTGCGGCCGAATATAACTTCGGCCGCATCTGTGTGGGGGTCCTTCTCGACATGGAGAAGGCCTTCGACAGGGTGTGGCACGCAGGGCTAGTATATAAACTCATACACAGTACCACCTTGCCACCAATGCTTGTGCGGCTAATAGCGTCATTCCTGGAGGGGCGGAGCTTCCATGTCTCCTTGGAAGGGGCTGTTTCGGCGGCACGACCGATTTCTGCGGGAGTGCCACAGGGCAGCTGCCTATCACCGCACCTGTACGCGGTCTACACCAACGACATCCCCACCCTCCAAGGCCATCTGGAGGAATGGGAGGATGACGTTGTCCTAGCCTTGTACGCCGACGACAGTGCGTACTTCGCGTCATCACGTCGGGTGGACATAGCTGCTAAGAGATTGCAGCGGGTACTCGACCTCTTGCCTGAGTGGCTGGACAAATGGAGGCTGGCGGTCAATGTCGGGAAGACCGTCGCCTTCATGACCAGGCTGGCCAGAACACCACCAACTCTGCAACTCCGCGGGCAGGATGTGGGTTGGAGTAGTACCATTACGTACCTAGGATGCCAGATAGATCGCTCGCTGCGCATGACCCCGATGGTCAATCACGTTGTGAGACAGGCCAGAGCTGCGCGAGCGAAACTATACCCTATACTGGCATCCAAACTCCCAACAAGAACGAAAATAGGTATCTACAAAACCTACATCCGCTCGCGGCTGACCTACGCAGCACCAGCCTGGTACGCGTTGACCTCGGCCACTCAGCGCAAGAGGTTGCAGGCCCAGCAAAATCTTGCGCTCCGGGTGATCGTGGGAGCCGGTCGCTACGTCAGGAATGACATCATTTCTCGCGACCTCAAGGTCGAAACCATCCACGATTTTGTGGTCCGTTCTGCGAGACGGTTGTTCGACCGCGCAGACAACGGGCCACACCTACACCTTCAAAATCTTGCTCCCCTCCACGCCCGCCCACCTGACGGGCGACCACTCCCACGTGAACTTCTACGCTCACTGCCCGGCACAGGGGACGCCGGGGGTGAGTGAGCGTCCCGACACTCGACGTGATGGCGCGAGGTGCGCAATACACCTACATACAAGCTGCCAACGCAGCACCCAGGACCGGGGGGTCGTGTCCTCCTGAGATGCCGCCCATGTAAAGAGGGTCTCCTCGACACATGAAAACCTCCACAAGGAGATGAACCACCACCACCCGGCCGCGTAAACGCGGTTAAGAAACAGGAATTGTCTGGAAACAGACAATATATATGACGTCGATGTAAATAAGAAACGAGGAAGGAGTTAGTACCGACGATCTTCTCTCTTCGTCGACGTACTTCTTTCTTCCTCGAAGATCTTCTTTCTTCTGTAATTATGTTCTCTCTTCTATAATTATGTTCTTTCTTCTATAAGTATATTCTTTCTTCTTTCTTCTGGCTTGAATCCGGCGACGATGGACCAAGAACTTGTTATGGATCGCAGTGGACTGTATTATTGGGGGGTGGGGGTGTACGCTAGGGGGCAACTGCTTAAAGAAAAGATGGTACTGTCGAACTATACTGTATTCTAACTATTTACAAACGTGGCACTATCAATTAAACTATTATACAGAGGGGAGTCTTCTTGATGGAGTCTTCTTGAGTCTTGATTTTCTTGATTTCTCTTGCTGTCTTCTTCTCGTCGAGTGCCGCTTCCGAAATGAACAGCTAACCGTCCGAGACGCCCTTCTTATATCTCGCCGGAGAGCGTCTCGGGTCGTGCGTAGCGCCGTCCGCGATGCCACGCGCTCATTGGTCGGCGACATCGCGTGATCTGCTGCCGGTGTGCGGGGTGCGCGGGGCGCACCGGGGTGTGAAGGGGCGACGGGGCGGCGGCCTCCTCGCTGTCCGCTACAGACACAATTCATGATATTTATTTATCTGTTCCAACTGTCTATCTCCCCATATTATACATTTTGGACTCGCCTATTGGAACATCAATTTCAACTTTCTGATTTAATTTGTATAGGTCACATTAAATTATGAGCAGAGAGTGGTTCGACTAATATACGTCATGTTTCACCGACACTTTATTAATCGTCGTCCGTGCAGATTGAGTGACTATACAGAGGTCTAACCATCTCTCACGCCAATGTGCATCACTACGAAACGTCTAGGTGTTAGACTGAAGCCCTAACATATCAACGTCCGCACAGTACCACGTGTGATTATTACAGAAATTTATTAATTCATGATAAAATATTTTCTTTGGATGCGCATTAAAGTCTCCAAGTAAATAAAATGCCTCCACACCACAATTCTCTTCTACTTCAATAATTGATTTTATTAAAATAAGGCAATCTGTAAATATACATAGGTTTTTATTGCAATTTGTCGGCATGTAGACGCTAAAAATTACTACGGATCTATTATTTACAGTTATTTCAATCGCCACTGTCCGAAAATTATCACAATTTATCACAGACACCGTTTGAAATACACTTTTCCTCCATAACAACACAACATTACCGTACGGTCTACCAGTAAGTAGGCCAGCAGAGGTGTTGATTGCCGACGTTCCCGTAGCACCAAAATCATGTGCTTAGTAAAAGCAATTCGTGTGGCAGAAGCCAGGTCTCCTGTAAGGCTATTACGTCGGCTGAGCGACATAATTCCCTAACGCCTTGGAATGACCTCTTGATTTTGCACTTAAAACTTATTAATCGAGAATAATTTTTATTATCACTGTCCATTATGTATCTTAAAATTGTATATATGTATCTTAAAATTGTATTTATATGTATAATTTGTATCTGTCTATGTATATATAAATTTTACTAGCCACAAAATCCAATTCCTCTTTTTTTTCTCTTCTTCCTCTAAAGTTAGTAAATCGCCTAAAGCCGATGCCACGGGGCCATAATCTATCGTCTTAAAACACGTCTATTTTGTGATTAGGAACAAAGACTTTATATGCATTGTAATTTTTTTTGTATTTTCATATTTATCTTTTTTAAAGAAACATTCTCTCCTGTCTTGTTTATGAATATAGTCAATAATATCCTGTTTAGACCCCTCTTTATGCACGTTTGAGATAAATAGGGTGATTTTGGCCACTGTAGCCTTAAATTTTTCACTACAATTTAACTCTGCAACTGCATTCCAACTTTTTGTTATAAGCCTGTTTCTTAACCTTCTTTTCTGTACTAAAAACCACTCTTCATTCTTATTTATTTCTTTCCACTTATTGCTAGCTTTAGTCGTTTTCGCAAAAGATAGTTTTTGCGCCAAAATATTATCGGAGTTCTTATATTTATTTTCCATAGTATTTGTAAGCTCCACACTACTATGTGACTCATTGAACATAATCTGAGCCGGCTAAGTGCTACTGGTAAAGACATTTAAGTCAATTGTCTCTTTTGCACACGCTTCAGGATCGCACGCCTGCTCTGTTTGCGGCAATATCTCCTCCTCTTTCGAAATTTGAGTATTTTATTTATGTTAACGAATAGACGCACGCGCCTTGCTTTCATTAACAATTTTTTGGGAGGGACATGAGCATCTTTCGTAGGCGATTCATTACCATACAATGAAAATGCCATCGGTCCACTATCTAGTAGCGATTTATTTGTTAAATACCTTCCGCGTATTATTTTTTTGTTTCGTTAGTTATTAAAAGGAGATGACTGAAGACACTCTGATACATAATCCTTTAATTCTTTTTTTGTCACAACGTTTTGTTGAATATTTGCAATAGTATCTTGTAACAATACGATTTTCTTGAGCAACGCAGTAACATCGACATGATCAAATGTCACTGGCGGTAGGTTCTTCAAACCTTTCTCCATAAAAATTGGTATTTTTTGGGGTCACTCCGTTTAAGCAATGTTATAATATCATCCAGATTGCGCTGGTTTTGATAAATGCTAACACTTCACAGATGATTATATTACAGCTTGCACACTTTACTCTTTTCGAAGACGACATATTCGTAGTGTAAGGCAATGCCCACGTATACGCACGTGACTGCGATCAAGCACAGATAGAGCCACGCGGCAGCTTTTGCTGTCGCACGGATGGGCCGGCTCGAACCGGGGTGGTACCACGACCTCACAGAAAACCAGCGTGAAGTAGAGGTTTACCTCTGCGTTCCGCTTGGTGAGTGCAGGTGGCCGGAGGCTCTTTTTACTGGAAATGAGGCATTCCATCTTAGTCCTCACGGGTGACAACGCATCTACATTTTGATTTGTAATAGAGGATTGATGTAGATGTCTATGGGCCGCAGCAACCACTTACCATCAGGTAGACTGATGCTCGTTTGTCTACCTTATCCTATAAAAAAAAGCACAGACTGTGCTTGATATATAATACATCCGTGGCGCAGTGGCTTAGCAATGAGTTGCTGCGCTGGGGGGCGCGGGTTCGAATCCCGCACGGAACAAGTATTTGTATGGCCTACAAATGATTGTTCCGGGTCTGGATGTTTGTCCTTGTGAAATTTGTGTTTGTAAACTGCCTCCACGATACAGGAGAAAATCCTAGTGTGGGGGTAACGTTTTTAAAAAAAAAAAAAAAAAAAAAATAAAAAAAAAATTTCTATCTCTCTCACTTTCTGTCTCTTTATTTCCTCAATCTCTCCCCTCTCCCCCTCATTGTCTCTTTCTCTTTATTACTATCTGTTGCTAGCCCACGTAAAATCCACACCTGGACATGGATAAATTGAAATCTACCGAATTATTTGTAAACGAAGTAAGTGGTGTATACAATTAGACGCCATATTGGAAGATGTTTATGAGGACAGACTTATTGGCACACCCTTTTTGTTTTCCGAATCTGCTCTATAGTAGGGGATAACCATGATATAGAATTATTTGCAGATGACACTTCTTTAATTTTCAAATTAAGTCGACAGTTACTAAAATATGACGAAGTAAATAATGCTATCTCTAAATTAGTAAATTGGTTCGATGTTAATAATTTGCATTTAAATGGCACTAAAACAAAATGTATGAAATTCGTGACTCCAAATGTCAAACAATTAAATACTAATGTAATTTTAAATGGGGAGAAACTGAATCTTGTAGATACCACCATTTTCTTGGAATCACACTAGACGCGAAGCTTCAATATATCAAAACTAGAAGGCAGACTTAGTTCTGAAGCATATGCTGTAAAAAAGATTAGAAGTTTAACCAGTGTTGAAACAGCTAGACTAGTTTACTTCAGCTACTTCCATAGCATAATGTCGTATGGTATTTTGCTATAAGGACACGCAGCTGACACTGAAATTATATTTGTTTTGCAGAAGAGGGCCATAAGAGCAATTTATGATTTAAAGCCTAAAGAGTCGCTGCGACAAAAATTTAAGGAAATTAATATATTTACTTTGGCCTCTCAATACATTTATGAAAATGTAATGTACGTACACAAAAATAAAAGTAGTTTTACAAAAATAAGTGATATTCATTCTGTAAATACTAGGAACAGACACAAGCTAGTAGTACCAGTTACTCGACTCCATCGAGTCAGTAATTCATTCTTGGGGCGATGTATACGCTTTTACAACAAAATTCCAGAAAATATACAAAGTTTGACCTGTTCAAAGTTCAAAAACTTTATTAAACTAAGTTTGTATAAAAAGGGTTATTATAATATTAAGGAATTTATGGATGATAATAACCCCTGGAAATGAGGTGATCGCTACCAAGCTATTTCTAATTTGTTGTGTTGTTAATTTGTGTAACATCATGATTGTAAGCTGTTATTTAAAAAAAAAAGTCCCGCTGGGTTTCTTGCTGGTTCTTCCCAGGACAGAGGTTTTTTCCGAACCAGTGGTAATCAAACAAAACAGTGACTTTCAATAAGTATTATTTATAATCTATATTGAATAAAAAAGTTTCTGTTTCTGTTTCTGTTTCCTCAGTGATATTGGTTTTACCTTTTGCAATATCACTAAAGAATTAGAGAGCTTTAGTATAGACACTGTTTCATCCTTGTTGGCGACGCGCTTATAAATAGTTTGTCATTTTTCATTTCATAAGAAATAAATAACTTAGTATTTTAAAATTATTGCTATTATAAAATATATAAGGCTTTCCAAATAATAGATTCAAACGAAAGTCCAGAGTTAATTCCACAAAAGTTTGTTTATACCTACATTAATTAAGAATCGGCTATGCAATGCAATAAGTCTTATATTAAATTAGATACTTATTTTAGATAAAAAAACATAGTTTATTCTTGTGATAAGAGATAAGATGCTAAGAGCATTCACCACCTCCCTCCCCCACTTCCCGGAGGGTAGCCCTTTACTTTGCTTCTGGGCGCAAAAAAAAAGCTTATTAATTTGTGAAAATTTTCGTAATATGCGTAGAAATAAGTAATATAACAAATATTATTTAACAGGGTTATTGTGTGTAACAATAAGAACTGTGCTGTGTTAAAAGTGCCTAAATTTGTGATTAAAATAGTGAAAACATAATAGATTTATATAAGAAATGGTTAGCGGTGGAGCCAGAGACCAGGTCCGTCGTTGGGGCGGGGAGATCTAGTGTTTCCAAGTGCTAATTTTTCCTGACCCCATAGTCTCTGCGTATCTTCAGGGGCTTTCATGACGTGGCCGACGTTGGTAGGGTCACGGACGTGTGCGAAAGCATTACCGTAGCTCTGCCAATATGCAGCGAAGGAGGAACACCCTGGAGTTTTAGTCTGTGCAAGTCCGACATAATCCGTCTTTGGTTGGTATGCGTAGGCATTTTCCCATTTAAATAAAATAAAGGTCGGTCTCCTACAAGACGGAGTTGCCCTGGTAAGGCTAGCAGGAAATAGATGGATGAAGGTGGCTCAGAAAAATGTTTTAGCATTTTTTGTGGAAAGCTTCTGTTTTGCAGTAGACTTATGAAGGGTTAAATGCATGAATGGAGGAAGATATTATAACTAGTGCACAACAACAAAAGAAATTTGTTATAATATCTCTAATTACTAGTAGAGTATAATAATTCTATCATTTATGTCAGTAATCTGCAACTACTGTATGTGGTGCACCTGCCTGCGGTTCATAGTGTTATGTGAATAGTGAGTTGACGAGAGCTTAAATTATTATCAAATATTTCTGGATAATGTGCGTCTGTGGTTTTGATTCCAGAGCAAAAGCAAATATTTCCTCGTGTTACGTAATTTTGCGTAGCTCGATGTATTCTTCGACAAATTGATCAAATATTTTGAACCACAGAAAACCAGCGTGAAGTAGAGGTTTACCTCTGCGTTTCGATTGGAGAGTGCAGGTAGCCGGAGACCCTTTTTACTGAAAATGAGGCATTCCATCTTAGTCCTCACCGGTGACAACGCATCTACATTTTGATTTGTAATAGATAGATGTAGATGTCTATGGGCCGCAGCAACCACTTACCATCGGGTGGACTGTGTGCTCGTTTGTCGCCCTTATCCTATAAAAAAAATTTTGAACTAGATATATTATTTTAATAAAATTAATTTGTATGTATTCTCACTTCATTTACATAGAATATTCTTCCAACGTTCCGGTAGCTTTTATTATCAAAAACCAGAAGTATCGCTGTTGCGATAGAAAAAAATCATCGAATGTACAATATATGTATAATCTAGCTATCACAGGGAAAGTTAGTTAAAAGTTAAATTTACAGCCTATATACGTCCCACTACTGGGCACAGGCCTCATTTCTGAGAGGGTTTTAGGGCAAAGAAATGTCCGCCGCGCTACCCCCATGCGTGTTGGCGAACTTCACAAGTCTTCGACAATGTTTTTTCTTATTTCTCAGACATGCAGGTTTCCTCAGAATGATTTGCTTCACCGCCGAGTACGTGGTACATTAGAACTTAAAATTGCCATTAACAATTTCATTGGTGCTAGCAGGGATCGAACCCGGGTTGCTCACGTACTGCGAAATTTACAGGGAGCGCTAACCATCTGAGTAACCACGGCTCCCTGTTTCCTCGTGTTTCGAAATTTTGAGTAGCTCGATGAATTCTTCTACATATTGATCAATAATCTTGAACTAGATATATTATTTAAAAAAAATAATGTGTATATACATATCATCACTTCATGAACATAGAATATTCTTCCAACGTTCTGGTAGCCTTTATTACGAGTACCAAAAACCAGAAGTATTGCTGTTGCGATAGAAAAAAATCATCGAATGCACAAACTTATTTAAACTTATTGTATTATATTTTCGTTACTTATTGTATTTTTTTATTTACATTATTAGCTCTGAAAGAAAAATGTGATAAACAAGAGCATGGAGATGCTATGCTCGTAAGCGACGGACGAATTTTTGCAGCCGATTTCTTCCGTTATTTCACAATAATATGTTGAGAATGATTTTGTAACTCCTCGAGAGCTTTAAGACGAAATTGATTAAGCTTATAATTTACTGTAGCATGGTATTCTAAAGTTTATTTAAAGTCCTATACTTACTATACATTTTGGAGCAAATAAATCGAGCCACTTCCTTTTTTCACGCACAATGGTTAATATTTTAGTAATATGGAACCTGTCAATTCGAACCATATATCGCCTAAAATTTTATTGAATAACCTTTACAATGAGTATAAATGATTCATTTATATATATAAATACCTTATTGAATGATAAATTATTAGCTCTGAAAGAAAAATGGTAATTTTTATAGAAAATTTAGTAGGGTTAAACTGCCCAGAAAAACATTAACAAACAAAATTATTAAAAAAAATATTTTTAAAAACTAATATTTCCCCCTATGCCCTGATGCATTCTTGTAGTTTTTAGTAATCGATCTGATCAGCGTTAAGATGACATATTGCGGTTCCAGGTGAAAGATGTGCCCAATGTTACATTCGATAAACTGTAAGTTTTGGCGGTGGTTCTTGTATGTGCTCCTAAGCTTAGGTTAAGCCTAATCTTGCATAAAAATCCTCATGTCTAGAAATTACATTTGTTGATAGGGGAAATTCTGGTTATAGATAGACATATGGTGGCGACTGTACGTCATGTTTACAGTTTTGAATTTGCATTTTTAGCGAGCTATCGCTAGGCGAGTCAGTAGGCCCTCGTCACGCGCCCTCCTCGGCAGTTCGGCAGTTTAGGTTATATGTAGCTTTAGTATTTTAGTTTAACTAAGGACATTATTGTGGAAATGACAATACATTCTTATATATGAACAATGAGTTTTATTTGTGCACCACATCTGAACTATCATTAGTGTAAGTAATAGGACAGGGCAGTGAGAGGAGTAAGAATAATATTAACTAAACTACAACCAACAAATAAACATAAAAGTGGTGACCCAGACGTGATTTAAACACGCAACCATCTGATCTGGAGTCAGATCTTGAGTCTAACAAATACAGTGTTAGTGGTGTACAAAGTCATATATTAGGGAGCGGCACAAAATAAACTAACGAGGAGGACGCCTCAGTAATTTCACTGAGTACATTACACATTTAATCCCGCGAGTGAAAATAGAATGACGACAGCAGTTGCACCATCAGTTTCGAAACCATCCCCAGAGCCAGCCCCGATGTCGATTACGTTCGACTCGAAATCATCTTAGAACTTGTTCGATGAGGCTGAACTAGCAGCTATTTCTGTCACGGCGAGGATTCCAGAGTTCTGGACTTATCAAGCGAAAAACTGGTTTTTGCAGACAGAATAAGTTTTGAGACCGCAAAAACTATCAGATGAGGCAAAATACCAGACAGTTGACGCCAAGTTGGACAAGGACGTCATCCAGCAGGTAACTGATGTGTTGGCTAACCCATCAGACAGCAACAAGTATAACACCTTTAAAAATATATTGTTATCCATCTACGAGGATTCTGAGTGCATAAATATCCAGAAGCTCATGGGAGAGAAATGGAGATGGGCAGGGAGCGACCATCGCAATAGCTGCGACGAATGAGGGAGTTGGCTCGTGATAAAATCTGCAACGCTACTCTACTAATTCTTTGGCATAGCCATTTACTAACATCCGTCAGAGCGGTATTAGCAGTCTCTAACATAACAGATTTAGAAACTTTAGCTGCCAGGACAGGCACTACCGTTGAAACTTTCAAAAATACGATATAACAAGCGTTACTGATGTTAGAAGTCTGGTATTTTCTTGCCCAAAACAAATCGATCGCAATGTAAAATGATCAATTTGTTTTGACAAAGATAAACGATTAAGGGTAGAGACACACAAATAACATTTTTTGAAATAATGATTTATACTTTACGTAATACTATATTACTAACAAAATATTTGCCTTTATTTACATACTTCATAAAAATAATTACAACAAAATACCTATATAAAACAAACTTATATTTTCTGAGCTAAATAAATATGAGAACTAATTTAAATCACTAGTTTTTTTTTTCATTTTTCTTTTATACTAAAGTCTCTCTTACACCTGCTTTATTAGATTACCAGGTTTTCGAAAATTTCACACACATTTAAATTTACATTCGAATACGCTAAATATGCATTAACATACGTTTTTACATTATGCTTCTCGTAAAAACAAAATTCTACGAACGGTAATATTCCTATATTCGCATATTCAAATTTTTATAAGATAGAAACCTAATAAACCTTTACCTAATTTTTTTTGCGCGGACAAATACTCGTGGTAATAAGTAAGCTTTCTATCTCAGCTAATTTTTGTAGATGCACTGCTAATTTTTAATTATGCATAATAGTTCGCATTAAAATGAAAATATACAAAAAGTATTGTATTATATTTAAATAATTATAATACCAGAAAAAATAAAATGTTTACAAGAAACAACTCAACTGAAATTTTAGAACTTTGTTTGCTTGTTGTTTTTATTTTGTATTTTTTGTTACCAAGATTTAAAAGCTTAGAGAGGAGAATAACAATAGTGAATAAAAAGCTAAATTAAATTAAGTTCATTAAAAAATATCGAGTTTACTAGAGAAGAAGTTATAGGTTCTTAAAGTTTAACTTTTTCCAGAAGAACTTGTATCTACCAATATGAAACTTTAAAATAAAAACCATATAGTTACTATCGATGATTAGCGAGCTAGCTAGCAGAAGCTAGCTTAAAGTATAAATATTCAGGCCAATATAATTTATAGCTTTCCTTGGGCATTAAATTATGAATTAGGGTAAAACATCAAATTAAGGATATGCTATGTATCTGCTATGCATCCGATGATTTTTTTCTATCGCAAGAGCAATACTTTTGGTTTTTGGTAATGAAGACTACCGGAACTTACCATACGAACCATACACAACATCATTATTCTGTTTCACGCTTGTATTCTGTATAGTTTATACTATAATATGGCTATCTTGATAGTAAGTGCCACCCAATATTCATGAACATTTGCAACATCAGAAAAATTGCAGGTATATTGCAGGCATTTTACAAAATACTAGCCCTTTTTTGGTTACTATAGTCAAGGAACGTTGTGTTTTTCGTACGGCCGTACAATTAGGTACGAGGTACATGTAAAACCCGTTAAGCTACCAGTTAAACGTCTAATGAAGACTTCATATATACGAGTGGGAGAACAACAAGAAACGTACTGTTAAGTAATGCGTGGACTTATCACTTTGAAATGTTTTATATTTATGTAATAACTCTAAGGCTAAAACGAAAAATGAATATAAAATTAAACAAAACGCACCCGCGAAAGAGTTTAAGGATGGTTTCAGTCAAATAACACATGCTCATAGTTATTTGATGACTTGAAAAAGTTGTGCAAATATTAGCTCGTTACTCATATAGGGCAACAAATAGCACATGTTACCAGTAACAGTTGTTTGATTATAGTAACCAGGAATAAGTCATATCGGTCCGGAAAAATATCTATATTACTGAACGACTAAGTGATTGAACCATTTTTTATAGAATAAGGATTACTAACGAGCACATAATGAACTTGATTGTAAGCGGATGTGTGGTTAGTAGACATATATATTTATCTTCAACTAAGAATCAAAACACAGATGCATTGACACCCCTGAAGGGTAAGATGGCATGCCTCTTTTCTAGTAAAAAACTGTCTCCGGTTCTGTACAATCGCCATACGAAACACAGCATATACTTTATATCATATATTTTAGAGTACTCATTTCCTACCGGTCATGGTTAAGATAATATTAATATTAATTTTGGTAAAAACCTTAAACTGGTATTATGTGAGAACGTGCTCCTGCCCCGGTCGAGCCTACCCATTTGTGCTACAATCGTCATATAGCTGCAGCCAGGCTCTATCACATCAACTTATAATACGTAATTTCCAAGTGCATACTTCAGTACACATTTATAGCAATACGAGTCCCATTTTAGTACAGTGGACCCCCGGTAATCCGGTCCCTGTCTAAACCGGCACCCCCTGTAATACGACATGGTCTATTATTTATTATTAGTTATTTATTTGATAATCTTTGCAAATGCATGATTGAACAAGTTAAAACATGATTCATAATTTTTGATTATTTTTGTATGTACATTTGTTTGTACACAATTACTTCCTAATGTAAAGTTATTGTATATTTTTTGTAAGTTCTATAGCATTAACGACGTTAATTTTATAATAAAATGTAAGCTCCCTATTGTGTCGTTTAATTTACTAAATTTTTCATACATAATGAAGTATAATTTGTACTTCAGAGTACATATATAACATATAGAATCTTATCATTGGATCTGGAATTAATCGTTTACAAGGCACTCATTTATAAAAAATTCCGGACTATAGGGGGTCTTTCTTTTCAGTACTCTATAATCCGACAAATTCGATAGTCCGACACTGCCCTGCAAAATGTTTGTTGGATTACCGGGGGTTCACTTATATGAAACTCGTATGTTAGCAATCAGGTTTTTTATGTATCAGTTACCTGTTATGTGTAAATGCAGATGCGAAAGCCAATATTTTTAATCTTGAAACAAAGACATCAGCTTCCAAATAGAATTCTGCTGTAAGCTACTCCGCTCATAGCCTTAAAAGCTCTCTTAGATCAAATATATTAACGTACACAGAATGTTGTTATGCTCCCTACTGCGGCACAATAATCCGTGCTTAACGAGACTTAAAACTTTAACGACGTGTACCAAATGCAACCCCTATTATGGCTTTATACAATTTTCATAATATGACTCCCAGGGAAGTATAATTTTTACTTAGCAGTTCTTTGATAATTTACTTTCACTTATTCTTATTTATTTAAAAAAATATCTTTTTTATGGATGTCGATTTACTGCTAATAACATTCATATTATTTTAATAATCAGTATTAAACTTTAAAATAATCGTTACAAATGTTAAATGGAGATCATTTATTCATTCGTTACAGCCTATAAAATTCTACAGCTATATGCTATTAAACTGAATAGAAGCTTAATGCTGCTGTGTTTCATATAGTGAGTCTAGAGAACCGGAGTCGCTTTTTACTGAAAACGAGGCATTCCATCTTAGTTCTCAGAGGTGACAACTTATCTGCTTTTTCATCCTTAATCGAGGATAAATATAAATGTCCATAAGCCACAGAATCCGCCGACCATTAGGTGGACTAGCTATACGTATACTCGTTTATCATCCTTGATCTATAAAAAAATACTGCTGAACATAGGCCTTCCTCATAGAATATCTAAATAAGGATAATATTTGCCATTATTACCACACTTGACGGGTGGTTAGAAAATGCAATTTTTTGTTAATTTATTTGTTGAGATGCTTCTGCCAATCTCTTGTTGGATTATTAATTGACCTTCCTCGTTGATGATATTGGTAGTGGATTCAATTATACCGGCACTACACGGGTTTGTCTGAAGTAATTTTATTAAAAAATAAAAAATAATAAAAAATACAGAATCGAAGTAAATTAAATTCTTTATAAAATATGTTATTTAAAAAAGCAAATAACCTGAACGGCATGTTCTCTAAAAATATATCTGTAAATATTTTATTTCCTACTATACCTATGTAATATTATGGAACCACTTTCCACAAACTATTTATTTTGTACATTATATAAATATCATAACAATATTGTCTTAAAGTGTCATGCAAGGTAGAGCCATGCTGCAGCTATATTAGTAGTTGTAGCACGAATGGGTCGGCTCGACCGGGGAAGGACCACGCTCTCACAGAAAACCAGGGTAAAATAGCAGATTAACGCTGCTGTGTTTCGTATGGTGATTGTAGAGAACCGGAGACCCTTTTTACTGGCAAAGATGCCTTCCATCTTAGTCCTCACGGGTGACAACGCATCTGCATCTTGAGTCTTTATTGAGGATAGATGTCGATGTCTATGGGTCACAGTAACCACTTACCATCAGGTGGACTGTGTGCTCGTTTGTCACCCTATCCTAAAAAAAAGTGAGAGTTCAGCCTTGGCTTATGAATTTTGTTAAATATTTCCTTGATATTTCATTGTGTTTCTGAAACAATGTGTGTTTATTTTCTTTCATTTACGTTCTTCTATCACTGGAGTGAAAATTTTGTCCAAAGTTTATTTAGGAGCATAAAAGAATCCACAAATCCCAAAGACATATTCGTCATTTAATATTTGTTTAACCAAAATATTTATTATATTTGGTATTTCGAAAATAAATTTTATCGTTAAAAATATTAAGGAAAACGTGTTTGTAATTGTTCTTGTGTGTCAACAAAATGATGAAAAAAGAATGATTTTAAAATGCTACTAATGCTTTTGATTGCCTTTAGATATATAGATAGATAACTCATTATTGCATTTATACAAAGTGGTTACAATTACGGAAAACTTATGAACTACAAACGGTGATTACATCGCTTTAAGCGATTTCTACCTGACAAACCGAACGTAGAAGGGACAATGTAATATATTTTGACGGATAGGTGTAACGTGCAATATAAAATAAAACTGAGTGCAAAAACCTATTATTATACAAGATTTATATAAATATATGAATTATATAATATATAATATTTAATGAACATATATAAATAGATATTATTAATACATATACATATATATGTAGAGAAAATTAAACAAAAAATCAAGTATTAATAAAAACATATAATTTATTATTATGACGGGAAATTCAAATAATACTAATTCAGTTGTTTTTTAAAAGTCTGTAAAGATTGCGCTTGAAGCAATAAAAGAAATAGACACGTTAATAATATCCTAATCAATTACAAAATTCATACAAATCATGAGTTAGCAAACACACAACGAGCACATTACCTAGACACACTTAAACAAAAATTATCACTCGCGAGCAGTAATTTAAAACGATACAAAGCTTGTATACACTACGCAAACACAAAGCATCAGCAGCAGCAGAAATCTTAATCTTAATTTTAATCTGAATCTTAAAACAATTTTAATCTACTTTTTCGTTGTCTTAGATGGTAATATTTATATTATGGTTACTGTTATTAATATTTAAGTCATCATTTTACCAAGATAGTGTTCATACATGTTTGGAAGTAAAGTAGGTATTCCACTAATGGTCGAGAGTACAAGGGAGGGCTATATTGTTATCTGGCTGTAGTTATGAAATAGAATACGTTGCGTCGGAGAAACATTGTGCGTATTCGTTATCATCTTAAACCGGTTCCGGGCTTTCTGGGACCGAAGAAATAACCTATTTAAAATTTGTCGAGCAGTTTTTAGCTATACCTAACTCACGATCACGTCAGGATTGCTACATCTAAGGATGCCTTTTTGTATCGAATCATGTTATGTTCAAATCAGCTGGCAAAATAAATGCAAAGATGAACAGATTAAACATTTTTACAATAAATTTCTTGAACTGTACATTGATCGCGGTTGCCTTATGAGGGACTACAGATTAGTCATACCTTTTTTCATAGGATAAGGGTGACAAACGAGCACACAGACCACCTGATGGTAAGTGGTTGCTTTGACCCATAGACAATACATCTATCTTCGATTAAGAATCAAAATGCAGATGCGTTGTCACCCGTGAGGACTAAGATGGAATGCCTCGTTTCCACTAAAAAGGGTCTCCGGTTCTCTACACTCACCATACGAAACACAACAGCGTTAAGCTGCTATTTTACGCTGGTATTCTGTGAGAGCGCGGTCCTTCCCCAATCGAGCCGCCCATTCGTGCTACAACTATAATATAGCTGCAGCATGGCTCTACCACGTGTAAAATTTTAAGATTTAAGAGAAAAGGTATAATCAAAGGTATGTTCAAATCAGCTGGCAAAATAAATGCAAAGATGAACAGATTAAACATTTTTACAATAAATTTCTTGAACTGTACATTGATCGCGGTTGCCTTATGAGGGACTACAGATTAGTCATACCTTTTTTTTATAGGATAAGGGTGACAAACGAGCACACAGACCACCTGATGGTAAGTGGTTGCAGTGGCACATAGACATCTACATCTATCTTCGATTAAGAATCAAAATGCAGATGCGTTGTCACCCGTGAGGACTAAGATGGAACGCCTCGTTTCCAGTAAAAAGGGTCTCCGGTTCTCTACACTCACCATACGAAACACAACAGCGTTAAGCTGCTATTTTACGCTGGTATTCTGTGAGAGCGTGGTCCTTCCCCGGTGGAGCCGACCCATTCGTACTACAGCTATAATATAGCTGCAGCATGGCTCTACCACGTGTAAAACCTTAAGATTTAAGAGAAAAGGTATAATCACAATAAAATATGTCACACATGTATAGTTAAAATGAAGCTCGTGGCTCGTAGCTACGTTTGGTGGCCCAATATTGACGCAGATTTAGAAGAAGTCTGTAAACAGTGCGAAACCTGCGCGGCCGAAGTGCAGGCGCCGCCGCAGTCCTGGCCATATCATACTCACCCTTGAAGTAGGGTTCACGTTGATTTTCTTGGACTACTGTTTGGGAAAACTTACCTAGTAGACATATACGCGAGTTCAGAGTAGCTTGAAGTTTTAGAGATGCATAAAACGAATGCAACGCACCAAATAAATGTTCTTAGAGCAACTTTAGGACGGTTTAGACTACCAGTGGAGATCGTATCAAATCGGGGTCCCACATTCACAAGCAATATGGCATTTGGCAATATTTTTGACCTGCCTATCACCTGTCACCGAACGGAGCGGCCAAAATCACGATCAAACTTTGCAAAGGGCACTTAAAAAGTAAATAGGGAATCGGTCGATATAGATGCTGCTTTGCAAATATTTTTACTGAGCAATAGGAATAGTGTGCATAGTAGTAGTACAGGCGACACACCTGCGATGCTATTGCGTAGCGACAGTGTACGCGAGCAGTGCGTGCGACGCGCACAGCACCGCCAACTAGCGCACGCTGCCGGTGTGCCGCGGCGATACCGTCTGGGTTTGAGGCTACGGAAGTTCAGAGAAATGGCAAAAAGGTACCGTAGTATATGAATAGCGATAACAGTCGACTGATGCAAAGAAATATGGACCAAACTAGGCACCGAGCACGAATGTCAGATGTTACTTATCCTTCCAGTGTGGAATATAAAGAAGATATTAAGACCAAAAACGGTTGTCACGAGGGCGTGGTGCGCTCAGAATTTGGGTTGGAGGGGAACTTTGTGAGCGAAGGTGAGGAACGCTCGTTCGCCACTCCTTCGAATGACAAACAGGTGTCAGTACTTTCTTCACCGAACACTACCCAGAGTGAGTCGAGTCCATCGCAATCACGAGTCCTAAACTCAACGTGCACGCCTGTGAATCGTCCCAAACGAAACCGTAAACCTGTTCAACGTTATGGATTATCAGATTAATGTGTTACCTATTAGTTAAAATGTAGATACCTACCCTGTTGTCATTTGAGTAGGGAGGTGTTATGTGTGTAGGTTCTATGTAGGTAAACATTTGCATCTGCCACGTTAGATTGCAATAAACGCCGTTACCCAAGAACGTGTTTCATTTCTCATAAACTTTACTATTTTTTTTGTTTTCATTTTAATTATAATAATCAAATAAATATTGAAAAGTTATTAGTACGGTGAGTTTCATTTAAAGTACTTGGAACTAGTTGCATCAATAGCTATATAGACACTTTTTCTTCACCCAACATTAATATCTTTTCTTAGATTTGTTTCCCTTCGTATTTTTCTAATGATATATACATACATACATACATTCATGATGAAAACACTTATGCCTATTGCATCGAGGAGTATGGGTTTACCCGAGACTACAGATTTCTGTTTGGCATGATCCTGACACACCTCTCTCTCTCTTTTTTTACGTCTATATAATTACGCATCCATGCTCGTCGGTTAAGAGTATTCATAATTTGGTCCAATTACGTACCTTGAGATTTCATATTTATCAATCACTTAGAAACGGGCTAGATTTGTAAACCAGTGAATCACTAAATAAGTAAGTGATAAAAAAGGAAATTTTGCGACCTAAATAACTTAAGAATTACTAGGTTTATTTATAAAATTTGGATTTATTATTAGACATGATCTTTTGGCGGCGCTATCATTTCGCCACAAGCGAAAATATATTGAAACCTAAATCACGCTATCAAAGTTCCGAAGTAAAAAAAGTAAACATAGAAACTCGAAGCGTTGGCCTCTCCCGGGCAGAACACCTTCCCCGTAAGGATATTTACCCTTTTTCTTCCACCGGCCACAGTGATGACCCCGACGAGATATGAACACGCAACCAACAACCTTTTGAAACTTCAATTTCAAACCTTCTTCATCTTTTTCAAGTACCCAATTCATTCGGTCCCGAGCAGATATTGTCTGCAGTCTTTACATCTACATATAACTTTACAAAGGTTCATCGCAGCACTATATTAACGATTCCTACTCCTTCAAGCTACCCTCTGCGCTACAATATTCAGCACGGTTCTGAACCTTACTGCTTTTCTCTGATTCTCGGTCAGATTCGTCGATATCTAGACTGCAATATCGACCTCCAGTCTGAGCATGATGGTGGCTGATGTAGCAGAGCTGTCGTTGCGTCCCAAGCGAAAATTCATCGAAGCCTTAATCGCGCTATCAAAATTCCGAAGTAAAAACAGTACATATAGAATAGCTCCGAACTGCCACTTGGAACGTTAGCAGCTCCCCGGGCAGAACACATTGGCCGGCGGGAGATTTCCCCTTTTCCTTCTACCAATCACTTGGTGAGTGCAGGTGGCCGGAGGCCCTTTTTACTCGAAATGATGCATTCCATCTTAGTCTTCACGGGTGACAACGCATCTACATTTTGATTTGTAATAGAAGATAGATGTAGATGTCTATGGGCCGCAGTAACCACTTACCATCAGGTGGACTGTGTGCTCGTTTGTCACCCTTATCCTATAAAAAAATCTATTGACACTGATAATTTTCAAAATATGTTACTATCATAATATTATCTATTTATTATGTTCATTTTTGTGGTGAAAGAGACGTGCACCGCCTCCTTTTCAAACGCCAATCTCATCGGTGTTTCGCATCTTTATGACTTACAGACCAGACAATAACCTATAATTGCTGGCATAATATCTAAACCGCGTTATGAATATGGACAAATGTTTGAAAGATTAATTCTAGTTTACACATTCTTAAAAGCCATATAAAAATAACAGAGAATTTGGAAAGTTCAAGAAGTAAGTTTTTTCTTAATGTTCATATAAATGTCAATAATAATAAATATTAAATACACAATGTAACTCAAATTATATCTTACAATACAAATTAATAACTTGTATATGATCGATTAACCCTTAGTAGGTATCGTGGGTCAAATTTGACCCAGTACCGAACATTTTCGGTTATTAGTCTTTTAATATTTATGCTACGACTGCGCGCTTCTACGTATTCTCAGAACGTCGCTAGCTGTGGCGGGGGGCGGACGTGCAGCGCTGCGACTATCTTAGGAGCGGAGGTAAGTAGCCGGCTGGGTCACGTTCGACCCACGACACCAATCAAGTAACTTTTTTCACTGAGTGTTATTTGTAACTTTTTTGTTTTAGTGAATATTTGTACTACAATGGGGGGCTTTTTGAACGATAGACAAATCGAGGAGTTATTGGACGACTTAAATGATGATTTGGAATCGGAAAATGAAAGGACACCAAATATAAACCAACTTTGTGACGACGAAATCATCAGCGATCGAGACAGTCCCGAAACTGTTAGTTGCTCAGAAGACAGTGTATTTGGAATAAGTTCTGACGACAGTGAAAACGAAGAGGAGAATACGAGAATAAGAGAAAATACGAGGAACGAAAACACGAGAGATGATGGCGAAGAAGATGTGGATGACGGAAGGCGGACGTCAAATTGTTATCGAGGTAAAAATCGTTAAAAGTGGTCTAAAACAGCTCCAAGCAGATCTCGAACGAGGAGGCAAAACATAATTTTTTTCATTACATACCTTCCTGACTTAGTAGGCCCAGCTCGTGAAAAAACAAATATGTCAGAGCTGGAGTCATGGCAGTTGTTAGAGACAAATCAGATGCTTGAAATAATTATTTTACATACCAATAAAAAATTGCGGAATTTAGAGAGTCTAATTCAAGCACTGGTGCTCATACAAATTCCATATAAAAAATGAAATGGACGCTTTTTTGGGTCCTACCATTTTGGCTGGAGTTTTCAAATCGGGACATGAAGATCTTGAAGGTTTATGGAACTCGGTTGGTACAGGTAGAGATATTTTCAGGGTGACTATGTCTCTAAAAAGATACCTTTTTATTGCGTCAGCTTTACGTTTTGATGACATTGAAACGAGGACCGAAAGAAAAGCAAACGATAGAGGTGCACTAATATCTAAAGTATTCAATATGTTTATACAGAACTGCCAAAAAAACTACAGTTGCTCTGAATATATCACTGTAGATGAGATGTTGTGTCCGTTTTGAGGAAGATGCTTATTTAGAGTATACATGAAATCAAAACCTGCAAAATATGGGATCAAAATTTTATGCCTTTGCGATTCTAGAACTCATTATTTGTACAATGCTTTTATATCTACTGGTAAAACAGAATCAATAAGAACTGACGTATCTATACCTACATGTACAGTTTTGGAATTAGTCGGACCTTTGAAGAATTCAAACAGAAATATCACGGCAGACAACTGGTTTTCCTCGATTGAACTAGTCGATAAACTGAAAGAAGTGGGCTTGACATATGTCGCAACATTGCGTAAAAATAAACGCGAAATCCCTCCAGAATTCTTACCGCATAAAACTCGTCCAGTAGGTTCCAGTTTATTTGGTTTCACAAACGATAAAACTCTTTGCTCCTTTGTCCCTAAAAAGAATCAAAGTGTAATCATGATTTCAACTATGCACCATGATGAATCCGTCGATACTGAAAGCGGCAAACCAGAAATCATTCAATTTTATAATAGTACCAAAGGCAAGGTTGATTCTTTAGACCAAAAATTTGCGAATTACTCGGTAGCAAGAAGAACTCAGAGATGGTTATGTGTAATTTTTTGGGCAATATTGAATATTTCTGCAGCTAATGGATATGTACTTTGGAAAGCCTCAAATCCTGAAAAACGCATGAAAAGGAACAAATATATTAGGAAAATAGGTTTAGACTTGGTAACACCATTTATATTGCAACGGAAAACAAGGTATGCTAATTTTTCCTAAAGAGGAGGATTGATAACATTTTGGAGCAAATACATAAGCAGCCGGAAAATCAATCCCAGCTTGACCTCAAACTCTTCTGTAGCTTCAATTTCAAATCGGAAAAGGGCCAGATGCTACCTATGCGATTGGAAAAATGACCAAAAACATTCTCTAAAAGGTTCTAAATGTTTACATATTATTTGTAAGACACATTCCGTCCAAAATGTTATTGTTCCAGTTGTCAGAAAGTATAAAGACTAAAATATGTTATCTTGTTAGTTTGGAAGAAGTCGTTTTGATTTTGGTTGTCATTTTTTTTATTTTATGCTGATCTGAGAAGTAATTTATTTTTTTGTTATTATAAAGATATGAGAAGTGCCATAAATATCTTTTGGTTAAATTTTTTCTTACATTTATATTTTTTTTAATATTTTAAGTTCACACTTACCAAAACTGCAAAAAAATTAGGTTAGTTACAAATGCGTGTAAAACATGATAACTTTTTATATTCTTAAATTAAACCAAGACAATTTTGTAATTTTTTTTTATTTTATAACTAACCATATTTTATACAAATAATAAAAAAATCTACGTTCTACAACAGATTTTTTAGTATGGGTAAAATATGACATACGATACCGGTAGTGTTGCCAAAAAAGGCGATACCAGCTAAGAGTTAATTTTGTGTAAGCAACACAAAGTATTTGTGTACTTAACTTTTGCACACCTCGCGAAGCGCGGATCGAGAAGAGTTGGGCTGCCTGCTCTCTATATATTTTGTAATATTTTCCCAAGCAGGAGTTCATACAGACACGAATATGGTCAAAATGGTTTTCATTTTCTTAGTTAAAGTGTTCGTGTGATAAAAAAAAACATTTGTGTATGTCATGCCTACCTGCCAGTCTTAATAGCAACATTCACTTAATATTTTAATTTTTTTTGTACACATTTATGCCACAGTATCTTGTAAATGAAATAAATTTCATTTCTGTCGGTCTTATAATACAAATACTACATTTATTAATTAAATTTGCAATTATGTAACAGTATGCGTTGTTTGAAAATGGTAAATGGACTGTAATTTGCATAGACGCTGGCTGATTCTACTCGATACCGTTAACTAGACAATATTACTAAGGTCGGACGTACCTGAATATACGAAGGCGGATGCTCCTGCTCTCGTGCGCTTCTTCGGGGATCCCAGCTACACGGATTTCGGTCACTCACGATTATCCAATTCGAGGAATAACTTGCGGCGGAACATATATTAGGGAGCAGCGAAAAAACGTGCCATTTCTCACGACGCGCGGTGTTGACAGTATGTGATCACGTGACGGGAAGATGTCCATAATTTTAAAGGACCAATAGTACGCAAGAATCACATCCACCCGCGAAATACACGGACATCCAAACCAAAGTAACATTGGTGTAACAGTTGCGAGTATTCAGAGCAAATAAACAAAGAAATTTCGGCTGCTTATTAAACTAGCCGAACCAATGCGTTTTAATAAATTTTGACTACGCGTAAAGTGTTTCAAAACTGATTCATAACTGGAAGCTGCAAATGGAGTAATTGGCGGTCACCAGATTTTTGGACGTATTCCAAACTCAATACATATTCTTTGAGAACATATATCAATATTATATCACGATGTGTTTGAAAATTTATTGTTCTGGTTGTAATTACTCTTTTCATTCATAATATTTGTTTATTCAAATATTTTAATGATAAAAGTTATAATAATCTTCAACATCACTTGCAACTGGTGCTAAATTCACTTTTACAACAAAGTCCCTGAAAATACGCAGACTTTATCTATAAAAGGTTTAAAATTCAGAGACGGATCAAATTCAGAGAACAGTAGCGGAGTTTGACCAATGCAGTAAGGAATATGAGGAATCTCTCAGATTAATTGTTGCATTGCAGTTACTGTAAAAATGAGGCTAATGAGCAGATTGTGCAAATTAAAACAATACATAGATAACTTGAAACCGTCCAGATTTCAAAGTCTGTTCATAGGATGTGAATCTTCTAAAGCGTTGCAACTCTCAAAAACAATCGATTTTACTGGTAAAGGTTATGCCACATCAAGAACAGCAGCAAGGACTACCTGCAGTATAAGAAAATTAAAGAAATACATAAAAATTAATAGATATATTAGAAAGATGCAAAAATTAAGTAAAAATAAAATTAATGTTAAATGTTACATAAATGTATGTAAAGAAAAGCAAGAACTAATTAATAAACTTAAATTATGTTCGATTGAGGTGTAAAATATGAATAACTGATAAGAGACTGATATAAAGTGTCTAAATTCAACAATTTTATTACTTAAATCTCCCTACAAATTATATCAAATAAATATGCATCGGCTCACGGTAAGATAAAAGACCATATGTTGGCCATGAAGGATCTGTTAAAGTCATGTAAGTATAATGAGGAGCACTTTGACTCCTTAATAAAACATCAGAGTAAGTATCAGCGATCCATACCAGGTTCATCGGGGAAAATATGTGTAAATAATAATGATAACAGTAAGGACTGATTTTTTTCACCTACACTCTATGTCAGTGCC
Source organism: Parnassius mnemosyne (assembly GCA_963668995.1). NCBI lineage: Eukaryota > Metazoa > Arthropoda > Insecta > Lepidoptera > Papilionidae > Parnassius > Parnassius mnemosyne. Next base: position 7,605,330 of record CAVLGL010000046.1, on the reverse strand, counting down.
TTGACAAAGAACATTAACTTAAAAAGTAATGTAAATATTAAAAAAGTAATGTTATTTTATATTGTGATGACAAAGGCGAAAATTTGGTCATGATGTTAAATAACTGTTTTAAAGGACATCTGATCAGTAATTATTGCATGCCTGGAGCATATTTTAGTGATATAATGAATAAAGTTTAGCTACTAAATTTTGTCCTAATAGTACAATAATAATTCTTTTTGGGAGAACAGGCAATGTAAGCAAAAATCAATTATTAAAACATATTAAAAAACTTAATACTTTAAATGTACATAAAATTATCTTGTGTTCATTGCGTTACATACAGGGTTGGCCAAAGTAACATACATGGTTCAAAGGAATAGTCAACTAAATTGATAATTTGTCGGCCATATTGCTCGAAAACCAAGAAGAAAAATTCTTGACCTAACGTGACCGGAATGTAGGGCGGCTTCCCGTTAGATGGAGTGACATCGTAAGATATGTGGGAAGTCAATGGACGCATGTCACTGCGGACCGTGTTTTGAGGCCAATTTTCAACAGTGGACTTATAGGAAGATGTTGTAATGTTGATGATAAAGACGTGTTATATTCGCATAGTGATGTTCAGGAACAAACACACTTATGTGATGTAATTTCTAACATTTCAGATCTTTGCACACATTTTGTTGGCTACAAGAGTAGCCGACACTGCAATCTGCCGGGCTAGATCAAGCCTTTGGCGTAACAAAATAATATTAATGTTGATTAATAATTTAGAGAGACAAGGCAATGCTGTTTTTAATTAAGAAAAAATATGGTTCATTAACACTGTAAATTAAAAAAAAGCTTATGATGTTCTAATATATTACACCTAACCCAATTTTTTGACTTAATTACCAAGGCTAATTTGACAACAATCAACTGCAATTATGCCAATGCTACGAAATTAAAACTTCTCCTTTTGTTTTAATATGTAAAATTATTGAAAACGAAATGTATGACTCTTTTGTATGATTACCACTGGTTCGAAAAAAAACCTCTGTCCTGGGAAGAACCAGTAAGAAACCCAGCGGGACTTTTTTTTAATTAACAGCTTACAATCATGTATGTTACACAAATTAACAACACAACAAATTAGAAATAGCTTGGTAGCGATCGCCTCATTTCCAGGGGTTATTATCATCTACAAATTCATTATTATTATAATAACCCTTTTTATAGAAACTTAGTTTAATAAAGTTTTTGAACTTTGAGCAGGTCAAATTTTGTATATTTTCTGGAATTTTGTTATAAAAGCGTATACATCGCCCCAAGAATGAATTACTGACTCGATGGAGTCGAGTAACTGGTACTACTAGCTTGTGTCTGTTCCTAGTATTTACAGAATGAATATCACTTATTTTTGTAAAACTACTTTTATTTTTGTGTACGTACATTACATTTTCATAAATGTATTGAGTGGCCAAAGTTAATATATTAATTTCCTTAAATTTTTGTCGCAGCGACTCTTTAGGCTTTAAATCATAAATTGCTCTTATGGCCCTCTTCTGTAAAAGAAATATAATTTCAGTGTCAGCTGCGTGTCCCCATAGCAAAATACCATACGACATTATGCTATGGAAATAGCTAAAGTGAACTAATCTAGCTGTTTCAACACTAGTTAGACTTCTAATCTTTTTTACGGCATATGCTGCAGAACTAAGTCTGCTTGCTAGTTTTATGGGGGCTCTATTGAAGCTTCGCGTCTAGTGCGATTCCAAGAGAAATGGTGGTATCTACAAGACTCAGTTTCTCCCCATTTAAAATTACATTAGTATTTAATTGTTTGACATTTGGAGTCATAAATTTCATCCATTTCGTTTTAGTGCCATTTAAATGCAAATTATTAACATTGAACCAATTTACTAATTTAGATATAGCATTTTTTTACTTCGTCATATTTTAGCAATTGTCGACTTAATTTGACTCTATAATTTTGATTCTATAAAAAATAAAGAAAAATATGACGCTATTGAGCTACTGAAATGTACTTTACGAGAAGACAGTAAGTGAACCCGCCAAAATGAAACGGCAGAGGGGTATTTAAATTGATATTTTTATAGTAGGAAACCAGTTTTTACTTTTAAATCAATTAATATTGGATATTAATATAATAATAAGCCATTCAAAATAACTGCGCTAACAGAAAAATAAATTCAATTCATAAATCAAATCATATATTTATATTGGACTATAGTTTATTTTGATTTTGATGGAAAAATCAAATTTATAACTGAAATAAAATATAGAACTTAGTTGATAATACTTTCATATACTGTATTGTCTACTATCTTCTCTAATCAGTGTAGTGTAACACAGGCTCGGCACGCAATTAACTAAACACGTCCACTCTCGCCCGAAGCTCTCGTGTAACTGACGCGGTGCACTCGAGACAGTGAAATATATATAAATGTATGTATGTTTATTTGTGCATGGTAAATTATTAGTAAATAAAACAAATAACAATATTTACTGTATGCTATATATATATATATATATATATGCTGCTGCTTTCTTATCAAGATTTATTTTCTTTTTTTTATGATAACTCATAACAATCACAAAGCAGCTTGTATTTTCTGTATTAATTATTATATATTTTCGTCTTCTTTTTCTTGTTCTAGATTTTGTTCTTTTTCATTCTGATCGGGTGAAATAGCCGTCCAATTGCCTCCTGCTTTCTTCAAATGTATCACATTTCTCCTAAACCTTTGGTTTGTTTCACTATTGAATACTGTGCAGTCACCGTCTCGTGCACTCTCTACGACGTGTGGCGTCGGTTTAAAACTTGTTGTAAGATTATTCGATTTTGCCATTGCATTTACGTAAACCTTATCTCCCTGTATGATATCTGAGTGAGTTGCTGTGCGTTTCCTATATCCACACTCTTTTCCTTTTTTTTGTATTTTGTCTCTATCCATTATATCTGAATCATTTAGTCTGTAATTTATTTCACCTGTTGATGGAATTTTATCCCTACTTTTTCGTTGAAAAAACAGTTCAGATGGTGACCTCTCGGTAACTGTAAGGAGGGATGCTGTTATACATTAGAAAACACTCCCACAAACATTCTTTTAAATCATTCCTCTCGATCTGGTTGATACGAAGACGCTTCAAAATATCTCTGTTTTGTCTTTCAACTTCGCCGATCATTTGAGGCCAATATGGTACAGTACTAAATAACTTAATGTTACATTCTTTGCAGAAAGATCGAAACTCTTCACTAAAGAACTGCTTGCCATTGTCTGCTGTGATAGAAACTGGATAACCAAATCTACTGAACATTTCTTTTACCATTTTAATAATCTGTAAGCTTGTGATGGTTTTTAAAATTTTCACTTCTTTGTATCGACTATAGTAGTCGACCACTACTAACAAATACTCGTTACTTGGCAATGGTCACATTAGATCGATTGCGACATCTATCCATGGAGCTGCAGGCAACTCTCGTCTCTTCATTGGTGCAGGTGGGTTTGGCAAACCCTCTAACGTACAAGCTATACAAGCCTTTAATAGTTGTTCTACGTCTTCATCGATACGGGGACACCATACCTTTGATCTCAAGCGTCCCTTCATCGCTACGATAGCTGGATGACCCTCGTTTGCAACATCTAATACACACTTGCGGAGTTGCTGCATCGCTACCATAGCTGGAATTGAACTGCGCATTCCATTTCGAGGCGTCGCCCGGTTGATTGTTTTGGAAATCATTGTGTAATTATACCGTCGCGTTAAGAGCCTTTTGTGTGTTAACTCAGTACATAGTTTACATGTCAGCTAGGTTGATTTTGAATTCTTATTTCGGCGTGGTGTTTAATATCGAGCAAAGGAGCTTAGTTATGTTTGTAACGCTGAACCGTGTGACTCATGAAGAGATCGCGTTAGTTCCCTTTTCGTAATTTGGTGATAAATGAATCCGGTACATTGAATGTTGAACTTTGAACTACTTTTTTTTTATAGGAGAGGGGGCAAACGAGCATGCGGCTCACCTGATGGTAAGTGACTACCGCCGCCCATGAACAACTGCAACACCAGGGGAATCGAAGATGCGTTGCCGGCCTTTTAAAAAGGAGTACGCTCTTTTCTTGAAGGTCCCTAAGTCGTATCGGTCCGGAAAAATCGCTGATGGTAATCGATTCCACAAGGAGGTCGTGCGAGGAAGAAAACATCTTCTCAATCGCACAGTGGTGGACCGCCAATCATCCAGATGGTGTGGATGGTATCGGGAGTTCTGCCGCGATGTACGTTCGTGAAATTTGGCGGCTGGGATTAATCCGAACAATTCCTAAGGGCACTCCCCATGGTAGATGTGAAAGAAAATGCAAAGGGATGCAACATCTCTTAGCAGTGCCAATGAATCGAGCCGATCGGAAAGGGCTCGGTCGTCGACGATTCGCGCAGCTCTGCGTTGGATGCGGTTAAGTGGAAGGAGCTGGCACTGGGGAGCCCCTGCCCAGAGATGGAAACAGTATTCCATGTGAGGCCGAACTAGCGCCTTGCAAAGTTGCAGGCGGTGTGCCGGCATGAAATACTGTCCCGCTCTGCTGAGCACGCCAAGCTTTTAAGAGGCCAATTTGGCCTTCCCTTCCAAGTGACCACGAAACTGCACGTCACTCGATATGTCGACTCCGAGGATACCGATACTGGCTGAGGGAAGAAAGGGAGTGCCTTGAAACTGAGGAGATACGACAAAGGGGTTCTTTTTAGCGGTGAACGCGCAAACTTGTGTCTTCTGAGGATTAAACTGGACTAGATTTAGTCGCCCCCAATCCGAGACTTTGCTCAGGAAAGACTCGACTTCAGACACAAGTTTGTTCCGGTACTCAGCGACGTTTTCCCGAGAAATATTGGCACGGCCGGTGTATAGAGCATCACCAGTGCTGTCATCCGCATAGCAATGTATGTTACGAGTTAGCAACATATCATTGATATGCAGAAGAAACAGCGTTGGTGATAGCACACAGCCTTGTGGAACACCAGCGTTAATAGGCTTGTAGTCAGAGCATGCACCGTCTACAACGACCTTGATGCTCTGATCTGCAAGGAAGCTGGTGATCCAATTGCACAATTTCTCGGGAAGCCCATAGTAAGGGAGCATCGAAAGAAGCGCTTTGTGCCAAACCCAATCGAAGGCCTTCGCAATGTCCAGACTAACGGCCAACGCCTCCCCCTTGGACTCTACTGCCTCCGCCCATCTATGGGTCAGGTAGACCAGAAGATCACCAGCTGATCGACCCCGACGAAAACCGTATTGGCGGTCACTAATCAGCTGGTGATCCTCAAGGTACCGGATGAGCTGGCAGTTAATAATCGATTCCATTATTTTGGAGAACAAGGAGGTGATCGCGATAGGCCTATAGTTGGACGGGTCTGAGCGGTCGCCTTTTTTAGGGATCGGGTGGACAAAAGCTGTCTTCCATGAATTCGGGACTACGCCTTGGGAGTAGGAGTACCAGAAAAGACGCGTTAGGACCGGTGCCAACTCCGGAGCACACGTCCTCAGCACAATTGGGGGATTACGTCAGGCCCACTCGACTTCTGGATGTCCAGGGAGAGCAGTGCTTTGCAAACCTAGCGCTGTGAGAACAGCACATCCGGCATGGAGCACTCACACCGCGGGATGGTCGGCGGTGTTTTCCCCCCGTCATCAAGAGTCGAGTTGGACGCAAAAAGGGAGCCTAAAAGTTTGGCTTTGTCTTTTGCGTCATGGGCCAGTGAGTCATCCTCCCTGTGCAGAGATGGTAGTGATGGCTTACAGAAATTCCCTTGGACAGCCTTGGCGAGAGACCAGAATGCACGGGTTCCCGAAGGAAGGCGAACTAGTTTCTCGCCAATTCTGCCTATGTGCTCTGACTTTGCCTCGGCAATAACCCTTTTGAAGGACCTGAAGACGAAGTTATACTTCTTTTTAAGTGTGCTGGTGTTTACATCCCGAGTCGCCGAAGCCGCAGCCTAGGCTTGATAACACTCCTGCTTACTGCGTAATGCAGTCTTACAGGAGCGACCAAACCAAGGCTGAGATCTGCCTCCGATGGGTACCACAGATGATGGAATAAATAGTTCCATTCCCTGTAGCACCACATCAGTGACAGAGTCAGCAACAGCGCTGGGATCGTCCGGCGAGAAGCAAACCCGCCCCCATGGGTAGGATGCAAAGAAAGACCGCATTCCGTCCCAATCCTGTAATGCCAAACACGGCGGCAACCTGCAGAACGCAACCGCGAAGGGAGCGTGAGTGGCACCACACTGCGGATCAGACAATGGTCCGAAGAGCCGAGAGGGGCATCGACGGAAACCTGATATCCGTCCGGATGAGAGGTCAGCAGAAGGTCCAACAGGGAAGGTGTATGATCCTCCACATCTGGAATCCGCGTAGGCGAAGTAACCAGTTGTGTCAGACCATATGCCAAGGCAAAGTCATAAACAGATCTCCCCGCATGATCGGTTAGACGTGAACCGAGCCATTCGGCATGGTGGGCGTTAAAATCGCCAAGGATCACGATCTCTGCGGATGGGACCTGTTGTAGCAAGGAATCTGTAGCCATTTGGACGTGGTCGATGAGTCGGTCTGTTTCGGCATTACCGCTATGGGACCTATAGAGGCACCCGTAGACGCGCGAATGGTCGTCGCTGTCTACGCGTAGCCAAAGGATGGACAGGTCCGAACCTTCAAGACTGCCAAGGCGTCGAGAAGAGATGTCCTCTCTGACACACACGCAAACTCCAGCCCGAGGCACAAAGGAATGCTCCAATTTGTACCCCGGGTAGGAGAGATACGAAATATCAGCCGGAGAGGAAACCTGCGTCTCGGTCAGAAAGAGCAAGGCCGGCTTCGCCGTCTCGAGATGGTAGTGGACGGCGTTTAGGTTAGAGTGAAGTCCCCTGATGTTGCAGAAATTCACGGATAGCGTGGCAGGGGTCGCCTTGGTGTTCTTGCTCAGTTTGCCCCTAGCAGTTATGCTTTTGAGCGGAATTTTGCCCATCCCCCCCCCCAGAATACGCGGGGAAGCCTGAGCACCCACGCTCAGGATCGGAATAACATGGTCGTGGATGCTCAGCGAGAGATTCTCCAGGGGTACTGGTACCCTCCTGGGGTAGTTCATCGTGTGATTCCGCTACCATGTTGATGGGGGGGGGGGGGGGGGAATTGGGCCTCCGGCCACCTGCACTCACCAGACGAAACACAGAAGCAGAGCTTCTACTTCACGCCGGTATTCTGTGAGGTCGTGGTACCAACCCGGCTCGAGCCGGCCCATACATGCAACAGCAAAAACTGCTGCGTGTCTCTACCACCGTTAAACTACTGTTTGTTACTTGTGTTGGGTATCACGTGTTCGATTCTACGACTAACGTTGAATTAGTTGAGTTGAAGTTAGTTCAATGTACAATAAGGTGGATAAACTGAAATAGTAAAATGAAGAAAGAAATTGTCCATCGGGGACGCCTGCTGGAGTGATGCAGCATTGTAGGGCAGCATGGAAACCGGCCGCTGCCAGGTCACCTCAGCTGGACCAGGTCACCTACATATACACACCACTAAACACCACTTTACATTCATTTACTCTACCTACGGCCTGACCGAGCCTTGGGCCGGTCTTAGATTCGAATCCAGGTACGTACTATTTATTTTCCTAGCCTTCTCCCTATTGTGTAGCATGATAGGTCAAGTTTCCATATGGCCATTTGGAACCGAACCCTCGGCTGCTGTCGAGGAGGCTACTATGGGCCCTAGCCAAGGCGATCTTTGCAGGGGCAGCTGGGGGCCTTAACAATAGTATAATATCTATTAATATTATATAGGCTCAGCTTGACCTAAAAAATTGCAGATACGATTCCAACGGTGTGTGAGGAAAAATGAAAGTCCTTTTTATTGACATCAAGGTTTTATCTTAGTCCGAATTGAAACCTAAATTACGCAAATGAAAATTTCGATCGACTGTATAAAATAAAACAAACTACGTATTACTTGGTCCGTGCTAGCCGTACTCCTGCAAGGCAAGGCAAGGCTCTGAGTCAGCTCTGTTGGCCTAACTTCTTGACCGGCAGAAGATTGCGATGAAAGAGACATTTTCTTACATGATAATTTTAATTTATCAAATTTATTTCATGTATAAACTTTCGCAAAGTACTGACTCTACTATACGTTAAATATAAGTATGAGTACTTATTTAAAACAAATATATCTACGCAAATAACATGTGAATTTATGAGATCGATACCAAATTAAAATGAACGTGAATGTTGTAGGAGCTAAGGACTACTAGCAAGGAACAAGTTATTAGCGGCAGCAAAGCTAAAGTAAAGTACCTGAATTCTGAATTCTCATCGCTAAATATAATAGAAAACACTTTAAGTTTATAACGCAAGTTTCGAGAAGGGATAATGCGCGCTATAATTAAACAGCTTTCGAGGTATAAGCAGTTTAAGGCTGATACTTACTCTTTGTTTAAGTAGCGAATTTTGTATTAAGCTAATTGAGATCAGGAATATAAGATCAAACGAAATAAAATTAAATGATTTCAGACATTTACGCGAATACAACTCGTTTAATTAAACAAATTTTACGGATTTAATCGCGTTTACTTTAACTTTCTTGATCCCTGACGCTTTGGGCACTTTACACCACTCACGGTCACGAGGGGGATAGAGGTGTTTGATGTCCTGATGTGATAGTAAACGAAGGCTAACTTAAAATTGTTGAGTATTAAATGGACTACGGACTACGGAAACGGACTACGGTAGGCAGAAACCACTTCTTTCCACTTGCTAAGATCCTTACATACTTGTTTCGCTTCGTCCACTTTAATTATTCCCTTCATACATGCTCTACGGTTTAGGGTACTCTTGACCTGGTTTTTTTTCAAGACGTCCCTGATTTGGTCTACAAATGTGAGGCTAGGTCTACCCCTTCCAACACTTTCATTTACACTCGCCTTATACACTTTTTTCGTCAATCGTTCTTCATTCGTTTACTCGACATGGCCAAACTATCTCAGCATACCTTTCTCAATTTTTGTCACTACATCTTCTTTCAGACCACAGCGTTTCCTTATCTCACTATTTCTAATCCTGTCACTCAGTTTAACTCCTATCATACTTTTTTACGCTCTCATCTTAACTGCATTTATTCTGCTTTCATGTTTCTTCTGCCATCCAACTTTCACTTCCGTACATGTGTGTCGGAACCAACACCCCCTCATGCACAGCCAAACGAGCCTTGTTAGACACCTTCCGACTGCTCATAAAGGATTGCAAAGCTCCATTCACCATGTTTCCTGCATTCACTTTTCTTTCGATATCACTCTCACACTTTCCGTCTCTTGTAAACTTTTAACCTAGATACACAAACTCTTTCACCTGTTCAATTTGTTCATCTTTAATCACGATATTGCAGTTTGTCACTGCCTCATCTTCTTCAAACACCATCACTTTCGTCTTCATTCCCTTTCTAACAAAGCTACACTCATAGCAGTTACCATCTCCTACAACTCTTCGGCCGAAGACACAAGTCATCAGCATAGAGAAAACATTTGACGAGTAACTTTCTCAACCCACTTTCATTCTCTTTTATATCTGTCAAACTAAAAATATTCGCAATAGAACACCGATTTCTACCAAGGATGATTCGTGGAGACATAAAACTTAGAGAATAAAAATGTTTAATTAAAAAAGATAAAAATCCATAAAACTATTTTTATTCAACGAAATAAAACGAAAATACTAATAAACGTAATAAGAATCGTGGTAGTTCTGAGGCTTAGCGCTCGCTGTTAATTTAATAAAAATGGCAATGTAAAAATAAGAGATTACCAATGAATTAAATATTGACCGCGTAGTGGAGGTTTAAGAATATCTACTACGCCGTATCGTCCCGTGGGTATCGTAAAAGGCGTCAGAGGGAAATCAGAAAAAAAAATATGGACAGCACTATCTGCCTGATAACAAATCAAAATAATACAAAACTGCGGTTACCTACCCGCAACTATAGCTAAATCCTCCCTATGAGCCAATTAATGAGAGAGGTCTATTTTCAGCAGTGGACTTTTATAAGCTGCAATAGATTGATGGATTTAAATATATTTTTTCTTCTTTAATATAAATTTAAGCCTCAGTTTTCCAACCCTTATTCATACTAAGCTATTTATGTTTTTATGTACGTACATTACATTTTCATTAATATATTGCGATGCCAAAGTTAATTTGTTTTTTTTTTCTCTGAGGGACTCTTTACCAATTACGTTATAAATTGCCCGTACGGCTCTCTTTTGCAAAACAAATATAGCTTCAATATCAGTCGCATTACCCCATAGCAAAATTCCATAAGTCATTATGCTATGAAAGTAACTAAAATACACTAATCTAGCTGTCTCAATGTCTGTGAGACTTCTAATCTTTCTTACAGCATATGCTGCAGAAATAAGTTTGCTTGCTAATTTAGATATATGGGGTAACCTTTGAAGTTTCCCGTCAAAAGTAATTCCAAAAAAAACAGTGGTATCCACAAGACTCAACTCCTCCCCATTTAAGAGCATATTGGTTTTCGAATGTTTTACATTAGGTATTTTTTATTTAATACACTTTGTCTTATTGTCGTTTAAGAGCATATTGTTGACGTTAAACCAATGTACCAATTTTTAAATGAAAGCATTATTTACATCGTCATAATTAATTAACTGCCGTTTGAGGTTGAAAATTAAAGAGGTATCGTCAGCAAATAATACAATATCGTGATTGTCCCCTGCAAGACAAGGTAAGTCATTAATATAGATTAAGAATAGGAATGGGCCAAGAATCGAGCCCTGAGGAACGCCCATTGATACTACAGATCCGGAGGAATCTTTACCATTGATGACCACTTATGAGTTCTGTTTCTTAAATATGAAGTAATAAGTCTAAGCGCCAATTTATTTACACCGTAATGTTGTAGTTTCCTGATTTATGTCTCCTTATGAACTTCCAAAGCCTTGGAAAGATCATAGAAAATACTAAAGGCATCTTGTGAATTCTCCCAGGCATTAAAAATATATTTCATAAGCTCAACAACGGCGTCAGACGTCAAGTGACCCCTTGTAAAACCAAATTGGTTTTTATAAAGTAATTTATTTATATTAAAAAAAATTAACACTTGATTCAAAATTATTTTTTCAAAAATTTTACTGAGAGTTGTTAGTACAGAAAAAGGTCTTAAATTAGCGGAGTCCAATGTAATACCAGATTTAAATAAAGGTATTACTTTACTATACTTGATTAAATCAGGAAAATAAACCAGAAACGATACAAGTATTAAAAATTATAGCAAGATGAGGTGCAATTAAATCAATTATGGACGCAATAACTGTAACGGATTATTAAATTCATTGCTTATATGGTTAAATAGTTTACCATATAAATAGTCTGCATTGTTCTTATAAGAAAGCGAAGGAATGTTTTTTACCATATTACTTTTAAATCTCTCCGGGCGTTTCGCATTAATAGGAACAAACACAATTTTCTCAATTACTAGTACTTTTCGCATCGGACACGGGGGCGTTTGTTACGCATGTGAAGTTGAAGGCCGCGGAGGAGAGCGCGCCATGTGTTCTGGTGCGCCTTACCTGAGAAGGAGATGAAGGAGGAGTAGACCTCTCCCTAGGAAGGGCCGCCATGGGGTGGCCAGCGCTGGTGGGACCGCGGATGTGTGCGAAAGCTTTCCCTTTTGTCTTTTATTATATACCTTTCGTCGCATATTGGCTCTGCCAATATGCGACGAAGGTGGAACACCATGGGGTTGTAGTCGGTGCGAATTCGACATAACCCATCCTTGCCCCTGCAAGGCGGCTATGCGTAGACATTTCCCCATGTAAAAAAAGTATAAGGCATTTGGTTTATAAGCCAAGACCAAATATATCCAAGTCAAAAATAAAAACAAGGTACAATTTAAGCGCACTTCAACAAACAAACATAATCGTAATAGGATCGAGAGAAACACGTGTGTAGTTCCGAGCTGTAAGCAACTCACTGAAGGTGAACGCGCCCTGCGTTAAAAAAGGGTGAGGGGGTTCGGGTATCGTCTATGATTGGTCGGAAACAATACAAAATAATTCCAGCGTGCACGTGCAAATTAATTCTCGAAATCTCACAATAGGTTAACTACCTGAAGATTTGTAAGATTTAAAACCGTACGAAAATTTAATATTTTTTTAAATAATTTTAACCACAGTGTTATATCTTTTTGAAATTTATATAAGATATACATGTTTTCAAAATAATGTTCCACATTCTTTCTATACCAGCTTCGTACAAATATCACTCAATATTTTTAAATGTAAAAATTGCATATGTGTTATTGTTTAATTTGCAAGTTCATGTGCTGGTAATTACTCTTGAATGTCAATTTAATTAGAAAACCCCATGTATGCTTAACTACCTAGAACAAAAAATAACAAAAAAATAGTAATAGATTTTGTAAAACTTTAAATTATGAGTAGGACGTAGTATTATTTTAGTTTAGTAATTAGACGTAGTATTGTACGACGATTACATCTTAATGTTAAAAAAAAAACCATAACTTCAAAACTAGAAGACCTAGTACAATAAATATAAGTGTTTTTCTTAGATATTTATTCCTTCGCCATATCTCGTCGGTCGACTATTTATGGGGCAACCTGTGGAAGTAAGGGTCCACCTGATGGTAAGTAAAAACTGTAATCAATACTGACACCTGCATTTATCTTTGATTTAGAATAATACATATATTTAGTAACCTCTGTGGACTAAGACGAAATGCCCCGTTACCAGTTAAAAGGGTATTCGGTTCTCGTCACTCCCTATAAGAAAGACAACAGTATTGTATTTCCATTTCCCTGGTATTTAACACGAGTGAGGTCCTTTTCCGATCGAGCCGAACATCCGTTCTGCACTATGGCTCTACCGCGAAAATTAATCGTCACGTTTGGCAGACAGGGTTACGAGCGTATTACCAACTCATTCGCACCTTTGATGCTACTCTTCATAACCGGTCTGTGTATTTTACTCCTAGTGTAAAGCATGTACCACCATCTATTGGATGTGTGATAGTATTAATGGCTGATCGTTCACCTCTTACAATAGCCATAGGTTGAAATGGAGTAATGGATTCTCTTACGCCACCACCACACAGCATTTTATATTTTATATTAATTGAAGTAAAATTATTTCTTTTTTGTTATCTATGCAAGATAAATAAAAATTGCATAACAAAGCAATATAGGTGTAGCCGGTGGAAGGAAAAGGGGAGATCTCCCGCCGGGCAAGGTGTTCTACCCGGGGAGCGGCCAGCGCTCCGATTGGTAGTTCGGAGCTATTCTATATATGCTGCTTTAATTTCGGAACTTTGATAGCGCGATTTAGGCTTCGATGTGTTTTCGCTTGTGGCGCGACGACAGCGCCGCCACATCACCCCCCTGCTCAGACCGGAGGTCGATAGTGTAGTCCGATTGCCGGTGCGTCCTTAATGCCGGTGGGGAATGCATGCTGTGTGCGTAAGGGCAAGTGACGCCGGTGCGAATGATATGCCGGTGTGTAATGCATGCCGTACTACGCACTTGCAAGTGATGCCGGTGAGAACGATGAGCCGGAGCAAGTGCCAGGGATTGCCTTGTAGTCTGCGGTGAGTCGAGAAGAAGGCAAGTAATCTGCGAGAGTGCCGTGAAGCAGAGGCGAGCAGTAAGGCTCAGAGCCGTGCCGAACACTGTAGCGCAGAGAGTAGCTTGAAGGAACAGGAAGCATTATTATTCCAGTGCTGCGATGAACCTTTGTTAAGCTAGATGGCTTGCAGTATGTGAAGACTGCAGACAATGTCTGCTCGGGAGCGAATGAATGGGGTACTTGAGGATGATGACGAAGATTTGAAGTTGTAGTTTCCGAAGGTTGTTGGTTGCGTGTTCATATCACGTCGGTTGGTCACCAGTATAGCCGGTGGAAGGAAAAGGGGAGATCTCCCGCCGGGCAAGGTGTTCTACCCGGGGAGCGGCCAGCGCTCCGATTGGTAGTTCGGAGCTATTCTATATATGCTGCTTTAATTTCGGAACTTTGATAGCGCGATTTAGGCTTCGATGTGTTTTCGCTTGTGGCGCGACGACAGCGCCGCCACATAGGAAATAATACACCCCTTTGCCTATTATTACACACTTATGATCATTGCATAATACTATTCTCATTTTCTCGCAACTCTTTCGAACGAACCCTAACGACAGACGAGCATGTACTCTACTTACTTACTTACTTATCTTCACGCACAATCCCTGACGGGGTAGCCAGAGAGAACAGATCGCCAAGTGTCACGATCCTTACATATCTCTTTCGCTTCTTTCAGATTCATTATCTTCTTCATACATGCACGTCTAGGTATCCGAGTACTCTTGACCCTACCCTCTTCGAGCAATTAGCATGTACTCTGCAAACATAATAATAGTAACATAAACAACTTCGAACAACGCAGAGTGCAAAATTGTATTTCTTTGTTCTAACAAAGAATAGGAGATAAGAAATTTTTATTAAATGGAGATAACAATCATATTCACATTGTGATTTCACCGTTTATTTCATTTGGCGACGTATTTGTCACAGACCGAGCGACGGAATAAGAACTAAATAATGGAGCCACGTCAATCTCTCATGAAATGTTCAAATTCGTAAAGGAAAGATAGATGTTTGATTGTGTCATATATTATTGTGACAGTTTTTGTGTTCTATAAGACTTGTTGAGAAAATATTTAATAAGCACTTTACCTTACGCCGTTTGTACGATACGCGTAATGTTTTGAGTGTATGTAAAATACTGAATATTACAAGCTTTGTATATTTCAGATATTGGAATTTTGCTCGTACTGGGTTAAAAGGTAAGTAACTATATAAATCAGAGTTTGCTAGTTGGTAGGACTTTTACCTATTCCTGCCACCAGTATTTTTGGTGGTGTGTAATAGGTAAGAGAATAGTGTCTACCCAGGTGTACTCCTTGGACTCGAGACAGAAATTAGTAAAAGGGTGGCATCTATTTAGCCGAGTTCCTGGACCGAAGAAAAGTCTTACCAGCTATTATATTTTCGGCAATATTGAGATTTTAGTAACCGACCCATTTTTATTGCTCATGAGTGAATATAAATGGCAACACTGTTATTAACCACTGGTTGAAAATCAAGCAGGCTAATTATTATCGTAGGCATATTATAATCATTGAGACATTTTTTTACTGTCTCAGTATCTTGTCCATAAAGGGTAACTCAAATTCTACACCCATCAAAGAACATTTTAAGCCAAATTTATGTAGCATTTATCACATATCATATCGCACATCCAAGTGAGCGGTTTTGTTATGAACTCATAAACTCCTGTGCTGAACAATGTTGGTCTTTCATGGACTTGGATTTGTTGCCGGCGAACACATAAGCTTTCGTGAGTTATGTACATGCCTATCGGCGTTGGCTTGACCATTGTATTTTGAAGAGTGCCGCTCGGAAAACAGTGGCTCATGTGTCTATCATATATGGCACCTTTTGGTCGGATGACTATCCTGTTGAAATTAAATTAAATATCGATGTAATAACACCTACATTTGTGCATGGTAGCTACGATATTAGTGATGTTATATGGAGCGACAGGAATTCCTTTCAAATATAGAGAATACTGCCATTCTAAATTTAGAAATGTCAATTTTCCTTTGGAACTTACGAATTGTGCAGATAAATGTGTTCTGATAGTACTTTAGATAAATTGTACAAAAATATAATTAGTATTCTCACAGAATGTGCTTAAATTTCTATTAATCGTATAAGTAAAAATAATAAAAAAAAGAGCAAACATGTCATTGGGTGGAATAAGCATGTCAGGGACTCTCACCGGCATGCTCAGGATTGTCTACAGAAGCGGCAGCTCTTCGGTAAGCCGAGTGTTGTTATGTGAGTCAGTCTCCCATTCATTCACATACGTTATAATCACTTCAACCACCACCAAATATAATTACAACTCCAAAATTTAGAAATGGAAAATACTGTCGGTAACAATTATAGATATGCTTAAAACAAGGCATCATCAGTTAACTAAGAATACGTACAAACACAAATTGCCAATCGTATACCAGATTTTTAAATAACAAAATCAAGTAAAAGCAACAAAAAAAAATCATATTTATATTACAGCGCAATTGCGAGGGACGTCATTTAGTGCATATTAGGTCCGAAATCAAAATTTTACACTCAACTTTGCATTTTCGATATAATTTAGTTTTAATGATACAAAAACAATGTGTAAATGTTTTAGTGTCCGTAAGCCCTGGCAAGGGTTAAAATTGTCACAAGTGTGCGAAAAGCATTAACTCGAAAACGGTAAAAATTAGATAAAAAAAGCGAATATTATCGTGAAGACCATGACGAAAAAGAAGAAATAAGGATTATGAAATTATACATTTTCTGAACTAGAAGAATTAACCGACGGATTCATTGGACCATCTTATGAAAAAGAAATTGAATTTAATCAGTATTAAAAAATAATGAAAACGCTCATGTTTCTTTCATTCTAAATATTGAAAATATATTTTTGAATAGATTTTACTTTTGGTTGTCAATGAAAAAACTTTTTATACTATTTCATATTCTAAAAAAAATTCTGCTAGTCTACTTTTGAAATTCCCGTAATTGGTAAGCTTTCAAATTAATGTTTACTTACTTTTATCTTTGGATAAATTAAATAATCAAATTAATAACTTTTTACCAAAGCGATTATTTTCAAATAATACAAGGAAATTTTTACGATAATATTATTAACTTTCATAATCAATCCCAACATGTTATGTTATTTTTCTACGAATCATGAAATTTGGAAAATAGCAATCTAAATATGGCAAAAAATAAATAATTCAATAATTCTTAAGCATTAAGATTTCGTAAACTTGGGTTAGGGATTTTAAGGGGATTGGTATTATGCGTGGAAAATACGGGGATTTTGAAAATCGATAGCTAAGGCCAAGTCAGAAACTTTTTTCAAGAAATCTAAATACTTATCTTAACATTTTGTTAGGTTACTTATGAATATCGAAAGATTGCTTAAGAACTCGCCTTATATATGACCTAGATCTGAATATTCAGTCATAAATTCAGAATATTCTTTTTTTAACTCTACATTGCACTCAAGTCGCTTTTTGAGTTTGAGTAAGCGTGATTTTGCAATATCGAAAGATTCACCCAGGTCATTTCAAGAATTCCTCAGATTTAGGTAACACAAGAGTAGAGTATAGTTCTTCGCATTTAACATCTTCGGTGTTTGCTATAAATAAAGTAAAAAGGATTTGAGTATTTGTGAGAAGGCGAATCGGCAGCAATTTGAGACATATACGAATTCCTGAAATGTGATCATAATATTTACGAAACCAAAATATGAATGCAACTTTATGCTCTTTGTTATCTAAAATTTACCACTTTAGTGTAGATGTAGCCCACACGATATAATATTATATATTGATTTTAATTGTAGTGTAAGTAAAGTAGTCTAATCAAAGATATATTCTATAGCCAGAACAACAAGTCCTTTCTTATTAACATCTTCCTACATTTCACAACTTATAAAAATGATGATATTTATATAAAATGTAGTTATAGTCCATAAAATTAAATATGAAAAACTGTAATACATAGGGATTTTGTAAAATTACTATTTCTACATTTTATATTATACTGATTACTCTACGTATTATGTACAACGTTACAGGAATTAATTGGTAGATAACATATTAGGGATGAACGCACTAAGTAAGCTAAATATCGAAAAGGCTTGCCAGTGACATTGACAAACTACGATAAGGCTAATCTCAATAGATAGGCGGAGATAACTCATTAAACACATCGACAGCCTAACTAAGGATAACATTGTTAATATTAAGCACTTGTCATGCCTAGAAATGTAAATATATGGTAAATTATTATCAAATCATGAGGCACTAACCCCAACCATCATTATCAACATCACCATCATCATCAACATCATTAAATTCTATTTCAAGTCCACGGCTAAACATAGGCCTCTGTCACAGAATACCACAAAGCTCTATCCTGAAACCAACCTGATTGTGGTGGTGGCACAAGAAAATTTAACAGTGAGAAACTTATTATTATCCCGTAGTTGTTGTACGAAGCGACTATGGAAAATGTTGAAAAGACTATATAGCTGCCACAAAATGGCGGCATATAATATATATAGTATTATAATATATAGTCTTTATTCATTTCGATGACGGCGACCCTCGGAATTATGGAATTTGGCTATCATGTGTTCTGATATTACAGGCTAGATAGAACTCCGTTTTAAATAAATAAATTAGGCATAAAATATTGTTTACGAGACGCAGCGTGAAAGGTGCGAGACCTTTGGTAGTACAGCTGTCAACATGCCTGCCAAGCGTGACAATTACATTATATGATTCCTACAATGAAAGATTTTCGTATAAAGCAGTAAATTTGTAAGGAATGACGGAGAAGAGAAAGAAAAAGTAGCAACACTCTATTTAGTTAAAATAAACTAGTAGGAAATTGATGGAATGCAATTTAATTACACATATTAAAAAAGTTACATAAATTCCTCTAATAAAATGATAAAAAAATTAAAGGGAAAAGTATTTTAGTATATTATATAGTATTTTTTTATAGGACAGTGTGACAAACCAGCATACAGTCCATGCACATGTATGTATGATCGCGGAACCAGATATTACACACTCTTGATGTTGTTCCGTTTAGCTATATTGAAAATATATTTTTACATCTGGAATGAGTGATACTTATTAGGAGAAATTTGTAACATTAATATTAATTCATCATAATAAATTTTATTGTAATAATTGTTAACGTTTTAGGGGCGAACGTTTTTTACTTAATTAAATTAATAATGCTTTCTTTAAAGAATTGGTTGCCTTGCCTTGAAGACCTGTAGTCTTTGTCAATTAATGAAATTTTACAGGATGAAAAATAATAAGAAAATTATACGTATTTACCGTATATCTGTTGAACAGACTACATATACTTGTAGAACCTTAATACAATTACATATTTGGGCTTTGAGTGACTTTTATACTAAGAAATGCAAAGACAACGCCTAGCACAGAACTATTTACGACACAAATACATAATAAAATATTCTTAAAAATTTGTATCCAAATTTTCTTAAACTTCTTCATTCATTCGTAAATAATTCACTGCAGAAAATGGTCTTCTACCAAAGAATAGAGGGCTTATCATTATAATAGATAGAGTGCATTTTGTACCGCCACTGCCATACAGCGTTTGCATATATTTTGTTATACATTTATATGCCTACATAAATTTGTTGACATTCAAAAATATAGGAGTATCTGAAGGCATTGTGTAAGGTTTTGCTATGAAAACATTATGAAACGTTTATCAGTTTTTGAATTTTAATTTCAAAGTGGTACATTGTGAATAGACACAAAAAGCTTTGAAATCAAGACAACTGTTCGCAGGCTACATATTGTACGAATATATAACTGAAGTTTATCTACATTGGGTTTCACAAACAATATTTTACATAATAAAGAAAATTTACCAACTGTGTGTTGCACACCACGTCGTAGGTAGTGTGCAACTGTGTAGATATTTATCGGTAACATTTGCTTATATTTAAATGTTAATCATATTAGTTATAATAATTGTAATATTAAATATTTAGTAACAGGATGTTTGAGTTTTATCCATACTTTTCTAATAATAATAATAATAATAAATATAACTGCTGATTTAATACGTGCTCGGTGGTGATGAAATAAATCGTTAAGAAACCTACATGTCTGAGAAATAAAAACAATAAATATTTCGAAGACATGTGAAGTTCACCAAGAGGCAGCCTCCCAGAAATGAGGGGAGGCCTGTGCCCAGCTGTGGGCGTAAATAGACTGTAACTTCAACTTTTAACCATAAAATTAACAGAAAAAAAGAAAAACAAGTATATTAAAACAATTGTATAATGGGTGAAATTATCGCTAAAAGCGACCTCTTGCAGACTGGATGGATAAAACTTTAAATACTCAAAGACGGAGACGGACGGGCGGGACGGACAAAGGTTAAATAAATAAGCTATGACAATAAAAAATTAACTGAAAATGTTGTGTCAAAAAAGGCACGTATGTTGCCATACTGCTGTATTAGTCCCTATCCTAACACTTTCGCTGTCCCGTACACTATATATAGGTCATTGCTATTGTCTTACTATTGTGTCTGAAACTAGGACATTGAAAGTGTTAATGTATGGTATTGAAAGTTGGGTGTGACAGACGAAAAGCACGAGAGTAGAATAAATGCTCTAGAAATGCGATCATTAATGACTTTATTAGGGCTGAATCTGACAGGGTGACAAATTGTATGATAGGAGAATAGTATGGTTTGCAAGAAGATGCAGTGAACAGGATGAAGAAAGGAATGCGCCTGAGCCACGTGACATGATATGACAACTCGCTCATAGAAGCATTCCCTGTCTGCTTCTCAGTTCACTTCTGGCGGCTAGGTTTTATGCGTTGTTCGCGCGCTGAGCCGAGTTCGTGGTAAATCAACACTTAAAATTTCAATATAAACTTTTATTCGTGCCAGCGAGCATCGAACCCAGGTTGCTCGCGTATTGCTGCTTAGCCCCTAAGCTAACACTGCTTTTAAATAATAAGCATTATTTTTAAATTAGGTTTAGTTATACATTCATATACAGAGTTATTTTTCACAAAGTAGCCAAATTAAAAAATTTAAGTTCAAATATTTAAGTAATGATTTTTGGATTATTGCAGTTTTCAAAACGCTATTCGACAAAAATCGAAAATAGTATCAAATTATTGTAGTAAAACATGATGTATGTGAAAAATGGAAAAAAGCTAAACAGGAAAAAATTAAATGAACCGAGAACTGGACCATATGAGATTGCTGAAATAATTTTACACTCAACATGCACAATTGAAACCGGTTACAAAAAAATGAATCAAATCTTTTCCATACCATGAAAACTATTCCAGCCCGTACATTCGAAGAAAAAACGTAGGATGTACATAAAAATATAAAAACATTTTTTTTATAGAACAAGGGTGACAAACGAGCTGCTATTTTACGCTGGTATTCTGTGAGAGCGTAGTCCTCCCCGGTCGAACCGACCCATTCGTGCTACAACTATACTACTTATATAGCTGCAGCATGGCTCTACCACGTATAAAAGAGAGCCAGAGTAACCTATAGCAAATAGCGTTTATGTGCCACACATCACCTATGATGTCCAGTTGTGTAAAAAAATTACGTGATTTCAAAAGTTGCAAAATGGTGTCAAGACTTGCATAATTTGGCCAAATCTACGTCAGCCATGTTGCAGCTATATTAATATATAGCTGCAGCATGGCTCTACCACATATAAATAAATATATTCCTTTTATTTCTGATATGTGTGTGTTTTATCTGTATATCTGGAATGTATGTAGAATCTGTGAAAGAATGATGGTGGTATTGACTTTTGAACTATGATAAACCGCTTGTGGAAAATTATAAGTTTAGTCAGTTAAAATCGGAATCACCCCCGTCACTTCCGCTTATGCCCGCTGCTCGTCGGATGAGGTTAAGCAGTGCCCTATTTTTGCTTCGTGGATACTTTTCGAGTCCCCATTCAATGAATTCGTATTTACGTTTTTTTTTTTTTAATTGATTTGCATATTATGTGCTATTTGGTCCTTTATACCGTAGTTAGTGCATGACTATTTATATGGTGACTGTTACCCAACTACTAATTCATCATCATTCATCAATGAAAAAAGAAGAGAATAATTTTTGCGTTACCATTTTTAGTCTTTTGTTCTCCTTTTGAAGTTCTAATATTACAAATTGATGCTTGTTCTATTATTCTTTTGATATCTTTATTTTTTTTTATCTTTTTATCTTGTACTTTTTTGATCATTTTACTATTTGTATGTTCTTACTTATTTGACCTATTTCTTAGTAGATTTAAGTTAACTTTATTATAAACTTTTTTATACTGCAGTATGTTTTCTACTCTTCTATACTTTTTTCATCATTTAATTCAATTTAAAAGACTGTTTATTATTTATTGTATTTTACTTAATTTAAAAAATAAATAAATACAAAAGAATTGAACTAGTTACCCTTACAAGAATTATAAAAAAGTTTTAATAATTTAGCTTAATTAAACATTTATAATTCTTCCATTGTGATAAATTTCATTATTAAAATTAAAAAATAATATTATATTTGTTCATCGCAAACTATTTTAATAGATAAGTATATATTTATAGCTATTGGAACAAAATATAAATAAAATTTAACGATTTTTTTCTCTTTTGTTTGATTGATATTCGAATTCGCGAAAATCGTTTTATATTGTTTTCGTAATTAAAGATTTAAATCACAAACAACCTTGCACAATATAACTGCTCTGCCCCTAAGTGGAACATAAATGATACAAAGAAATTCTATACAGTCGACCCAAAGGGTTCCACACAACGAAAGGAAATAAATCACACCTGAAAGCATAACACTTATCTTCAAGTTATTCTTGTTTTGATGACGT
The DNA here is from genome assembly GCA_963668995.1 of Parnassius mnemosyne. Lineage (NCBI taxonomy): Eukaryota > Metazoa > Arthropoda > Insecta > Lepidoptera > Papilionidae > Parnassius > Parnassius mnemosyne. The sequence goes on along the minus strand of CAVLGL010000046.1, from coordinate 7,582,745 downwards.
CATCGTGAAATGATAAGAAATTTCTGTTTAAAATTCAAATGTAAAACTTTTCTCGATCAGTATTTTATGAGGCTTAGCACTGAGCTACGGCGATGAGAATAAATGGAAAAATTATTATATGTTTATGGCCTATAAATTATTTTTCATGGTCTGGATTTTTGTCCTTAGATATTTTTTTTGTATAAAATCTGCTTTCAAGATATCGTGAAAAAAGAAAGTGTTGGGTTTATTTTTTTTTTATTTTCTTTTTTTTGAAAAACGTTACCCCCACACTAGGATTTTCTCCTGTATCGTGGAGGCAGTTTACAAACACAAATTTCACAAGGACAAACATCCAGACCCGGATCAATCATTTGTAGGCCATACAAATACTTGTTCCGTGTGGGATTCGAACCCGCGCCCCCCAGCGCAGCAACTCATTGCTAAGCTAAGCCACTGCGCCACGGAGCCGCCAAATTTATATACATAAAACATTTAAAAATATACCGTGTATATCGTGGGATCTTGTAAGAAATCTATTCAAATCTCCTTGAAGCACCATTTCAATAATGTATATTTCATTTTTATATTGTAAATTTTTGAAATTTTAAATTTTAAATATAAAAAAAAATTCATTACATCGCACTCACAGTATCTATAAAAATATTACTAAGGAATAACTCTCAAATATAAATAATACGTATAGATAGAAGATAAGTTACAAAAAGCGTTATTTTATGTGTTTATTACTCGTAAATTACTTTCCAAAAAAAAAAAACGCATGTGAAGAGCAGAAACTTTTGAAAAATAATTTTGCATATCAAATTTATCATTATTCAAACTCATCAGTGTTTTATAAAATCAGGTTTGATAAATTGTATGAACGTAATCCAGTACTATGGGCACCTGACATTAATAACATATAAGAAAAAACTTAAAAAAAAACTAATCAATTAAATGAAATGTTTCCTATTTTATTATTATTATACGATTATTTTTAACGACTTGCTTATATGTGACACTGTATTTAAACCTTGGTTTATAGCACAATGATAGAAAGGTGATATTGTATACGCATATCGAGAAGATTGGGACGAGAAACACTTTTATGTTAACTTATACCTTAATGTACTCGTAACAGAGCGGTTGTCTGCTCACTAAAACAATAAATATAAACTAAAAAAAATTTATACATAATAAATCTGAAGCTGTTGCTAAGACATTGTGTTTCGAAGAATTTATTTTATTTTAGGTTTTTACATATGTTCTTAATAATAGTTAAACTTTTACCCTTTTGCGTGTAGTAAGCAGTATCACTAGCTCACGTGAACAATAAAATTTTGTCTTTATATTGACAATAACAAATTCATCTTCGATTTTTACCCCGAGGGATTAAAATTAAAAATAATTAAAATGGAAACCAGGAGCTGTTGTGGCGGTTCCATTCAATTAATTACTATAAACTATATTAAAAAAAATAATTAAATCAGTTTAGACATACATAAATAAATACAAATAATATAAAAACTCTTCCTTTATTGAAGTTGGTTGCAAATATTTTAATACATTAGATGGAAAAGGTTAGTTTAATTGTTTACTCTTTTGCGTGTAGTAAGCAAATATCACAAGCTCACGGTAACAATAAAATGTTGTCATCGTAGTGACAATAAAAACTTTATCTGCTATTTTTTTACCCTGAGGGATAAAATTCTTTCTTAACATTGAAAAGGGGAACCCTTGTGGTGTTTCCAGCCAATTAATTACTATAAACTATTTAAAAAAAATGATAAATTAAATCAGTTTAGAGATACATAATTAAATAAACAGAATATAAAACCTCTTCCTTTTTTGAAGTCGGTTAAAATATTTTAATTCGTTGCAAGGAAAAGGTGCCATACCTATCAGGCTTAACGGAGCATTCAAATTTCACAAAGTAATGTGCTTTGCCGAGTTAGACGATGAACGCCAGCGTAATATAAGCATGTCTTATCGACATCAAACAGACGCGTTTTGCTCTGATCTTCACTTCAAATATATCGCTTATAAATGTAAAGATGTTTTCATATTAGTCTTATTTTTAATTACTAAGACAACAGTACATTATGATTATTCTAAGTAGTTATTTTGCGGGGATCGATCAAATCCTCGTACCGCTACTCTAGTGGCAAAAAGTGTGCCCTTTATAGGTGAAAATATTTTTACGATTAAATAACAATGATAAAAGTGAAACGACAGCAGTTGCTTAAGTCACAGGAATGTGATCCATATGAATATACAACGATCTTGTTGAATGTACAACGACAACCCCGAACCATGTTTGTATCGTACTTGGCCCCTTTTCACATTTATCTTTTGACGGGATATTACTCTTAGGTGTAACGTCAGTACATGAGCCATAATGCGACGTCTTATTGAAGCTGATTTGAACTTAAATGATCATGTTCATAAACTGTAGAGAAGCGTCATGTTACGAAACAATAATAAGCACAAAAAACTGAAAACAGTATTTCATTTCTAAATAACAATTGAACCGTGGGTCCTATCCAGATTAAGACAAATTAATAACAGTGGTAGAGCCATGCGGCAGCTTTTGCTGTCGCACGGATGGGCCGGCTCGAACCGGGGAGGTACCACGACCTCACAAAAAACCAGCGTGAAGTAGAGGTTTACCTCTGCGTCTCGCTTGGTGAGTGCAGGTGGCCGGAGGCCCTTTTTACTGGAAATGAGGCATTCCATCTAAGTCCTCACGGGTGACAGCGCATCTACATTTTGATTTGTAATAAAGGATAGATGAAGATGTCTTTGGGCCGCAGCAACAACCACTTACCATCAGGTGGACTGTGTGCTCGTTTGTCACCCTTATCCTATAAAAAAATTAATACAACTACAGCTACAAATTAGGTTAATTTTAATAATGATCTCATAATAAGCACTGTGTTTCATAATATGAGAAAACATAGTAGTATTATGGTCACACATATTGTAGTTATAAATTGTAATGCTGTCTCCGTTGAGACTGGCCGCCGTGACCGAAATTCGGCCTAGAAGACATTTTCACCCGACTACCAAGGAAGGGTTATGTTTTCGTGCGTATCTTGAATTGTTGAAAGCCAATTTCAAATTATAAACCGAAAGAAAATTAATATGTCCCGCCTTCTATTAAAATTAATGCAATTAATGCAGGTATTTAACGTAGGCTTTTAGCTCATATTTATAGTTTATTTAATTTTGTTTTCTATCTCAATATTGTTTCGGTATTTTTAGTGCATTACTTTTAACTTCTCTTTTAACAGTTGGGTTTATTGATTTTTTAAATTATTTATTTTATTGTTATTTGTAACGGTAAATTGATTTATGTGTGCGTTAAGAATAAAACCGGAATTTAATATATTTTTTCGAAATTAGTAATTTATATTATTATAAACGAATCATAAATATTAAGGAGGTTTAGGAGAATACATTTACCTATTCGTACTTTGGAGATATGAGGGGTCTATGGGATAAGTCATAAAATAAAATAATGCTTTGCGAAAGAGGTGGTATTACCATTATCATATTATCCACTTTTTACCATACGCAAAATACGCAATGGTCACACCGTGCGGAATGGGTTATATTTTGTCGCCAATGCACTTGCCAAGAGCGGTGATTATGGCAAATCCCTCTACCACAGGAGAGACTCATGTTTTATCACCGAGATTTTACGGACTTGATGAATAAGAATAATAAGAAGATCAAAATTAATGGTTTATTTGAAAAACTACGTACGCGAAGTAAAAGCTTAAGACCACACTTAAACAACATAAATATCTATAAATTGTAACGAAATCCTATAAGATAAATAAAAGAAATGTACACCTGCAAATTTTATTGTTAATATCGAATATCTAAAGAAGTAATTCTTTTATTTACTTTCAAGTTATTGGACAATAAAAAATGTATTGTTTTCAAACAACGACAAACGCTGCGTTAGAGCCAAGTGGTAGAGTCGTAATAATATTTTTATGATGATGGCTAATACCTAATTGCTTTGCTTTTGTTTCCCATTGGTCAATAATAAAGATTATTTAGCTTCTAAAAGTACGTGTTTCTGACTTATTATTACCTGAGCTTACATGGTTTTGATCATAAACAATCTCAATTAGTCTAAACTTGTGGTTTCTACAGTGAAGACGTCTTAAAATGGGAAAAGCACGCGAAATTAGCGGTGAACTGCGTTCTGCCATCGTTTTCGTTTTATATAATAAAGGCAAATTTGAACGTGAGATTGCTTAACAATTGAAGTTATCGAAGACTTGTGTTCATGGCAAAATACAGGGAGACAGGCATTTATTACAGATCGTCCACGCTCGGGATAGCTGAGAGCTACCACGTCAAGTGAAGATCATTTCATTGTTGTTACCAACAAGTGAAATAGATGCTTAACAGCACCTAAAATCCGCGTTAAACCTGAACACAAAACTCGAGATAAACATTGAATACAGTAAAACAGCGGCTGAGTGATGCGAAATTGTATGGTCGTGTCGCCGTTCGAAAACTTCTGCTAAGGCCACAAAACAAGAAAAAACGGAGGTAATGGGCCATTGCCCATCGAGATTGAAATGAAGAAAATTTTAAAAAAGTTCTTTGGACCGATGAATCCAAGTTTGAGTTGTTCGGTTCAAAACGAAGAATTTACGTTCGACGCAGTGACCAAGAAAAGATGATGCCAGACTGTGTAGTCCCAACAATCAAGCATGGTGGTGGCTCAATTATAGTCTGGGGTTTCCTTTTTGCCATGAAACTGGCCATTTGATCAAAATTGACGCAATTATCGTAGTCACTTACCATCAGGTGAGCCGCATGCTCGTTTACCCCCTCTTCTATAAAAAATACCTGCGTAAAATAGCAGCCTAACGCTCCTGTGATTCTTATAGTGAGTGTAAAGAACCGGAGACCCATTTTAATGGAAAAGAGGCATTCCATCTTAGTCCTCACGGGTGACAACACATGATTCGCAAACGAGGATAGATGTAGATGTCTATGGGTCACAGCAACCACTTACCATTAGGTGGACTGTGTGCTCGTTTGTCACCCTATTCTATAAAAAAAGGAAAGAGTTAAAGTGAGCGTAGATCAAGTTATTTTAATATTAAATTAAAAAATAATAATATCTAAATGTAAATATAGCAAAATGTAAACAAAAATACATTCTCCTGTTATTAATTTTCATTCAGTAGATACAGATGAAAAGCTAGTTATTTCGTTAATGTTAGAAAGACGGTGTTAAACCAATATCTTTTCTGTCGCAGTGTTTGGGAACTCCGGAAAAGTTTTTCCATTAGGACCCAGGGAATTGATATGTAATTGAATGCAGAAATAACAGTTCAGTTCTTACTTAAAACGGTATTCGTTTTAAGTGTTTGAAGGTGACTAAAATAACTTTTTAAATGTTCGATCGAAACCTAAAAAGCAAACTCCTTAATAATATGAGTTTACATTTTAAGAATTGACGAAGATATGTGAAAGTTTTATATGAGTATCATACTTAGTCGGGTCATGAGTTCTGTCAAAACCTTATTATTTAAATTTTTTAATAATGGCTAGATGAACTTCACCAATTTTAAAAATATAACGTTTGCGCTTGCCGAAAATAAAAAAAGACATTAATTTTCATTAATTTTCAAATATCCATAAGAGATAAATCATTTTCATATTATTTAACAACTTCTGAAGCTAATAAATTATGTGATAAAATTATGAATTCTTTGATAGATTATAATTATGTACTATGACCGACTCCAGGAGCTATTAAGTTATAAAAGTAAAATTTCGAAATTTCAATAATTTTCTATTTAACTATCGTTAGTATTTCTTAATTATCAAACTTGTTGCAATAGTTTTTAAAAGCTTTTAGAAAAATTTACTTCGCAAATATCCGCGTTATAAAATAAAATGATGTGTCTTACCTAGTATGAAGAGCACCTCCCGCCCTCCCTCAATTGCGTGCACTATCCCCGTCACCACTAATCCCAGCACCGCTACTCCCAACACCACTTCACTAGGCAAGACACACCACTGACTCAGGTGATATAGTCTACGGTGGCTAACCGCTAAGATACTTAGCGGTTAGCCACCGTAGAGTCTATATCTCCTGAGGATGCCTCGTGTAGAGGCGAAACACGTGTCGTAATCGTCAGTGATGTGTCTTGCCTAGTGTAGCGGTGTTAGAAGTAGCGGTGCTGGGATTAGTGTTCGGGAGCCATACATTTTTTTTATAGAATAAGGGTGACAAACGTGCGTCAGTCCACCTGATGGTAAGTGGATGCTGTGGCCCATAGGCATCTACAGCCATCCTCGATTCAGAGTTTAAATGTAAACGCGTTGTCACCCTGAGGATTAAAATGGAATGCCTTGTTACGAGTAAAAAAAGGGTCTCCGGTTCTCTACACTCACCATATGAAACTGCAGAATTATTCACTTGTCACCCTTTTTCTTTAAAATAAAAAATAAAGTATAATAAAAATATACAAATGTGTCAATCTGTATGTCAAGGGTGACGATTAAGATAAATTCGTTCACAAAGAATTAAAATTTGTTCACAAAGACAATTTGGTAAATCCATATCTTATTTATTTTTTGTCCTCCCCTCACACATTCTTTCTTTTATATACTTCCGTTCGATCCGTTCAATCAATACCACATAGAAAACTGTTGGATCGCAGCGGATATTAGAGTTACGAGTTGTCACCTCGAAAGGGCCGGGAAGGGCCAAGGCGAGCAAGTGACCTGCCAGCCGTAGTACCGTTTTATGTCACAGTTAAAAACTCTTACCGTTAGTTAAGATTTAGACTGTTAATTGATCATTACGAGAATGCGCTTCTGACAAGCTATCGTGTCGATTGCTGTTCGTTTATTGCTCTTGCAGTGTTTCGATGTTAGATGTAGTAAAAAAATTGTGAGTCGCATTATTTTGTACAGGTAATATGCATAAAAGGACAGTTTACTGCAGGAAATAAATATGGCATAATAAAAAATAAAATATTAAGAATTTTTCAAGAAAAAGGTGGCTTTTTATTTAATAAACATTTATATTCATTAAATACAAACATTAAATATATATAAGTAAAATTACATACATACTAAACATATATAATGTTACAAGGCGTGGCGACGGGTCGCCACGTCAACAGTGGGTCAGACCCCCCGCTATAGATGGTTCACATAAAAAAAAATTATCATATCATAACTAAAGTTCTACAAACAATTGTTACGTAAGTAAAGAGATATGCCGTGGTAGCTCGGGGGCTGATTTATTTTGATTGGTAGTCTTAAACTTGAACACGAATAATTAAAAATTAAAAATTTTGACTTCAATATAAGTTATTAAACTCACAAACTATTGGTTTGACCTTGATCAAATTCATACGAGATCACACGAGCAGTACCAGCTTTCAAATAAAAAAGAATCATCGAAATCGGCTCACCCAGTAAAAAGTTAGGAGGTAACACACATAAAAAAAACATACAGTCGAATTGAGTACCGTCTCGTTTTTGGAATTCGGCAGAAAAAGAAGATCAAGCAGATTCAAAACCACGTTTAAGTTGCGTTGTCCGTATCCCTAACTATTAGGGCTGCTATTGCTTTATAATTTCAGTAGTGAAGGAAAATGTTCATGTTTAAGAAGGTATTTTTTTTAGTTATGTTAACCAACCTTTTACCTATTTATGTAGTCAAATGCTATTGCACTGATGTGTTCCGGTCTGAATAAAGAGAGTAAGTAGTTTTATGGCGATACCCCGACCAAAACCTTGCGATAGTGCGTTTTTCTTCGTTATTCAGAGACTATTATCTCATGAGTTATGAGAAATAAACTAAAAACACATTATTAATTTTCGATATCCTATCATCACATTCCTAAACCTAAGATTACGGGCTTATCATTAGAAGACCGGACATTTTTGAACGAGCGTTTGAAAAAAATTGGGCTGGATAGATCCCGCGCTGTGTTACGACGGTACGCGGGAAAAAATACCGCGAAATTTTGTTTTCGGATGAAAACATTTTAACATCGAAGAAGGTGTATGCCCACAGCAATGAAGAAGCCAACGCGCATATTCCGAGGGTTCAATGAGAACATTATTCTTCGACACTCATGGTTTCGCTTGGAGTCTCATATTCAGGTTTAACTGAGGTGTTTTTCTGTATGTAAAAAAGGTGTAAAAACCAGTGCCGAGATGTCCAAAAATACTGTACTAACAAACACAGTGTAACCTCTTTCTCAAATAATGTTCTAAAACAGACGTTGGATACTCCAACAGGACTCTGTGCCAGCTCATAGGGCACAAAGCACGTAAAACTGGTTGACCGCCCGTGGAATTAATTTTAACGGGCAGGAAGACTGGCCTTCTACAAGTCCATATTTAAACCCACTGGATAACAATATTTGGCAACCTCATCAGAATTTGCAATCTCTCCGATGATTGGATTTTTGATGATTGGCCGCGTCAATTAAGGACATGTATTATTTTTTTTTATAGGAGAGGGGGCAAGCGATCCTGATGGTAAGTGACTACCGCCGCCCATGAACAACTGCAACACCAGGGGAATTGCAGATGCGTTGCCGGCCTTTCAAAAAGGAGTAGGCTCTTTTCTTGAAGTTCACTAAGTCGTATCGGTCCGGAAAAATCGCTGGTGGTAATTGATTCCACAAGGAAGTTGTGCGAGGAAGAAAACATCTTCTAAATCGCACAGTGGTGGACCGCCAATCATACAGGTGGTATGGATGGTATCGCAATTTTTGTCGCGATGTGCAATAGTGAAATTGAGTGACTGGAATAAGTCCGAACAATTCCTCAGAGCACTTCCCGTGGTAAATGCGATAAAATACGCAAAGATATGCAACACCTCTACGCAGTGCCAGTAAGTCAAGCGGATTGGAAAGAACTCGGTCGTCGATTATTTGAATCACTCTGCACTGCGGTCAAGTGGGAGGAGCTGGCACTGGAGAGCACCTGCCCAGACATGGGAACAGTATTCCATGTGAGGCTGAACCTGCGCCTTGTAAAGTTGCTAGCGGTGTGTGGGCATGAAATATTGTCCCGCTCTGCTGAGCACGCCATGCTTTTTAGAGGCCAATTTGGCCTTCTCTTCCAAGTGGCCACGAAATTGCACGTCACTCGATATGTCGACACAGAGGATTCCGATACTAGCTGAGGCAGAAAAGGAAGTGCCTTGAAACTGAGAAGATACAACTAAGGAGTTCTTTTTAGCGGTAAACTCGCAATTTTTATGGAATACATCATTGTGTCCATGCATTTTGCAGTTGTAAATGTCTTAAGTATACTGCTAGAGTAGGCCTTTCCTCAAATGCGCAAGCTATCATGCTGAAATAAGAATATTTTCCATACTACATTAGGCTGATCAGGTGAGATTGGTGTACCAGCACACTTATTTGAGTACTGTTGCTTTTTGTCAACTTTTCTTAAGTAGTAGTGGTTTTCCCTCCATTTTAGCAATAAGAATCTGTTAATTATAAAATAAAACACTGTTCATAATATAAAACCGTTTTATACCTTATCAAACTTATATAAATCAAGTTACTTAAAAGAATGAGACTCGACATAAACGAACAGATTTAACCTATTATCTGTTTGTACTAACAATTTTGTAACAATTCATAGAGGGTCTGGTCGATTCACATTTCGAGACTCCAACTTGAGTTGATATTTCACAATGGCGTAAGATTGATTCCAATTTACTGCGGGAAACTAGACACAGGGGAAGAGACAATGGAATAGTTAAAATTAACAGTGAATATAAAAAAATAACATAGTAGGGATCGACAAAATTAACAATTACGTAATGGGACTTATTTTTTATTTAGAAAAATTATTCATATTAAAAGATACATAAGACATTTGTAAAAAGTTATATGTTAAAACCACGACCAACTTTCCATAGACTTACTAGCAATATAAACTAAAGTATTATAGTCTAACTAAATGAAAATAATTACATATAATTACTATACATATTAAAATAATAATAATATATGGTAGATGAAGGTAATAACTAATTATGAATAATCGATTTAAAATGAGCAACTGCAATGACTATCTATCTATCTATATGTATATATTGTTAGGAATGAGGGTAAAATAACAAAAGAAAATAAGAAGAATTAAAGGTGAAACTATAATCTCTCACTTGTTTTAGCAGTATAAAGTATCGCGCAGTCGACTAAGAGGGATCAGTCTGTAATTCTACGAGTCTTATGTCGTTATTATGCCCGTTGGGCTAAATTACATTACCTCCACCCTGAGTTTCTGCCTAAATGAGACAAGTGAGTTTTTCACGTGGTAGAGGCATGCTGCAGCTTTATTACTGGTATAGTTGTAGCATGAATGGGTCGGCTCGACCGGGGAAGGACCACGCTCTCACAGAATACCAGCATAACGCTGCTGTGTTTCGTATAGTGAGTGTATAAAACCGGAGACCTTTTTTTACTGGAAACAAAGCATTCCATCTTAGTCCCCACGGATGACAAGACATCTGCATTTTGATTTGTAATCGAGGATAGATGTAGATGTCTATAGGCCACAGCAACTACTTACCATCAGGTGGACTATGTGCTCGTTTGTCACCCTAATTCTATAATAAAAAAGTGACGTGGTTCTATTCGTAAAGTAGTTCTTCTAGTGTAAGCAAGGAAGGCGGTGTTGCTGAGAGTCTGCCCTGTATTATATTGAGATGACTTGTGTAACTGTTACTTTGCATACTTTGGTGTTATCATGTAATTATTTCCTTCACGTTACACCAATATGATTAATTAAACTGACAATGATTTATTGAGAGAGCAAGTTGAACATCCGCTCTAACACTTTTATTATTTTTAACAATTAACCTTCAGAGTGGCATCCAACAACACATGACGAAATAGGTTGATGAATTCTCGTACGGCAGCCCACACACCATGAGGTGCTATTATGTTTTATATTAAAAGTCTAATTTTTCTACCACTTCGAGTGGAGAACTAAGGAACATATGAAATTTCAAATGTTGTCTAAATAATTACGTTAAAAAAATGATCACATTTTGATCAACCCTATAACCTTTTTTATAAAAAAGAATCATTAAAATCGGTCGGAAACATTGGACAACGACACATAAAAAATATTATTTATATATTTTATTTGCCGAAGGCCATGGATAATAACCTACAAGTAGATGTTGTGTACAATCCAAGGCTTTTCACAAGTTAAATCACGATATACTTATTGAGAAGCATACAAGAGTTGGCATTCACGGCAGCCTTTTAAGGTGAATTCAGTCCTTTATTAATAATATGTCAAACAGTTTGTTTAAAGGGATACTCAAAATTGTGAAAAATGTCTACTTGTAGCCTCAGGCGTACCTCAAGGATCACACTTGGGCCCTTTGCTGTTATATTAATGATGATATATATATATATATATATATATATATATATATATATATATATATATATATATATATATATTAATAGTGATTATCTAATTTATGCCTTAGACACAAAGTTATTCGGAGTTATCAAAACAGTTGATGACCGTGTAAAACTGAATAAAGACATAACTTCTCAATATTATTATTGTAGTGTAACCAATTATATCTCAATATTTGTAAATGCCTATTATATCTTATACACGTAAATTTTACATAATACTTAATTTTATCTACAATATTAAAAACTACGATAATAAAAAAGAAAAACTAAAACTAGAAACTTAATTATCATATAGTCCTACTCCTCGCGGTATCGTGCCAAGAACGCTGGCTGCGTTTCCCCGCTGAATGGCTATACTTAGCCTTTGAGCGAGGAAAGAACCAGCCCTCTTATCACCAGCAGCAACGACCAGCCGCGGATGGAGTTCCTTTAGGAACGCCACCGCACGTGGACCCCACGGACCGATAGTCTCTACAGCAAATGGCACAAATATGTAGTCATCTCTCAGAGACTCATATTTGCGCCACTTACTCAGTTCAGCTGCCTCTGATGCCGCCCCGGCTTTAAACGAGGTACCCCTAAGATGAGAGGCCGCCAGAGTGTCTACGCAAGTAGCATCCCACACTAGGGCTTTACCTCTCTCCCAAGGGACCAATGTCATACCGTCGGGTCTCTTGCCATCGTCTCTAAATATTCCACAAGGCTCTAAAACCGAGGGAACATTTATAGAGGCAAGAGCCCTTCGGATGACATCGTTCAAAGAACTGTGTCGTGAAAACCTACCAGCGCTTTTCTTACATGAAAGTCCGTGGAGCCCAAACTTGTCGACGCTGTTACCACAGGGGCATTGATGGGGTTGACAAATCGCTGCTCCTAGTCGGATTCCTACGGCAATACGCAAGCTTTCCCTATCAAGTAATGTGCCGAGATTACTTGATGGTAAAGCGTGTAACCAGTGACTAGATTCCTTAGTCGAAACAGCTAGAAGGCGTGCCTTATCTTGGTCACTATGGAAATTATGAAACAAATCCTTCTGCACGCAAATTGATTTGTTAATTTATAATAATATATAATTTGTTAATGTTTAATTTTGATTTGTTGATTTGATTTTATTAAATCAAATCCAAACCCAAGTATACCACTGCTAGACTTCAAGATACTGTAAGCTCATTCTGCGTAAATCGAACCAAAAATTGATATTAAAAAACTGAAGGTAGCCGGGCTAACTATGACAGCAGGACGTCAAACAACTCAGTCCCCCGTGACCACGGGTGCTGGAAAGCACCCGAAACGTCGGGAATATAAAAATAAGTTAATATACGCGATAAAATCCGTAAAATTAGTTTTATTTACAAAAGATATTCCTAAGGTCACTTAACTTACTTACTTAACGTAATAACATTACTAACGAATCACATGATACACACACACACACACACATCACTTAAATTTTTTAGTTTTATTGTTGAACCGCTTAATACTCGTAATAATTGTAAACATAAGGAAGAGCGGTGCCCCTTGCAAAGGCTTATAAAGGGACTCCTGTCACCATTTAATTTAAAATTGTGTAGTTTAAGATATAAAATTATTAAGATTATTATATGACGAACCATATTTAACTTTCTGAATGTTTTAAAGCATGTGTATCTTTTTATTAAAATGTTGAAGACTTACGTTCCGAAATAAAAACTCTCAGTGAACATATATTTCCAACCAGGCAAAAATATTGTTATTTCCAGATCATTATTACATCCATGAAAATAGTTATGTTAAGAAGACTATAATATGCCAATGTTTATGGACCAATAAAAAAAACTTTTACTAGAACCTTGTACAAAACTTGATTATGAACGCGGGAGTGCTATAAACTTATAAACAGATAAAAATGTTATGACTCTGAAATATGTTCAGATTTTCTACAAATTTATTGTGTACGTTGATTAGTATAAATGAAAAAAAAATGTGAATTACGGACATAGATGGTACTATTTCTTTGTATTTTGTTATGAATAAATAATAAAATATAAAATCTATATAAAACAGAAGTTTTTATGGGTGTCCCTGGGTCGAGCAACCAGATCCATTATCATATCATTTCTATGTTAACTTATGACTGCATTGTTGGTCTAGTTTTTATAAGCGCAAATGCTGATTATTGGTCCTGGGCTCAAATCCCGGATCGGATCGAAATCAGTAAGGTATTAGATATTTTTGACAAGAAATTTTCAGTAGCGGCTTGGAGTCAGGAAGATGGTGATGTTTCTGCCCCGTCTCTCGGAAAGCACTTAAAGTTCTTCACTAAAAGTCTTGCGCCTGATCTCAATCCAGTCATGTGAATTGTCATCTCATTTACGTAAGAGTGACAAGAATATAGATTGCATCGGAGTTTGGGTACACCCTCGTGCACTATCATTCTTGTCTGCTCAGATAGCTAGTCTCCGCCAAGACTAGTCGGCGTGACCGAAAATCCGTTTGGAGGACTTTACTTTGGCGACATACATACATTTGCTAAATTTAAACTCTCTGATGTCAATAATGACTTCAAAAATTTATTATGAATTTTAACTGGAAAATATACATGAAAACAAAGAATTTTTCTAAGATAATGGCCGTTTAGGATATAAATTACTATAACAGCCTAAATAAGTCCACTGCTGAACGTAGGCCTCCCCATAGATTGCATCATAGGAGATATTTACCAAATGTACAAGTTTAGCCAATGCGGTTGCCAATCTGCTTGATTGTTTTTGTTTTTATTTAGCTGTTATCAAGAAGATCCTGCAGCCAATCTCCTGGTTTTGCGCCCCCCTGATACCTCTCACGACACTCTCAGAATAATATAGCTACCCTATATGTATATTCTTACACCTCCAACCGATGGATAATAAGTGATTATGGTGTAAATTATGACTAGTTTCTAAACTACCTACAGTTATATGTCAATATGTTTTGTTACATTTAACAATCCAAATCCATTTTTCACATTTTTATTTGTAACACTTGTATGTTTTTGGAATTATGTGAAAAGTAGCGTAGAGCTGTGAGAATTACCTTATTTTTGTTGTAATTAAGTAAAACATTTTTAACAGGACGTTTATCAATTTCTAGTAGGAATGTATAAATACAAGTAGGGAGCAATTTCATTGTCACCTCTTTTTCTATCGCTTTCCAACTATATATAACAATGTTCTGTTTTGGTTTGGCTTTCACAGAATATATAGTTATATGCGGCGTATTTCCTAGAGTAATATATATAATAAAATACTCTCTTCGTGCTTAATACTCCTTGTATAAAGCACTTTTTGCACGTCGAACCGTGAGCGTGAATGGTGAGCGTATCGTCGGAAGTTAATTTCAAATCTTTGGTAGCTAGCCTTTTTTCCTCAAGATGAACAGCCGTGTTCTTGATTTCTTTTTCTGATAATAATTCTCTATTTCCAGCTTTTGTACAGATAATACATTTGTCTTTTTTGGGTGTATTGAGTTGAGTATTGTAATATTAACGCGTAGATCGGAACAATAAATTTATAATTTTTATCTAGAGGTAGCCGTGGTTAACTATGACATTGGGACGTCATACATATCAGTCCCTCCGTAACCATGGGTGCTGTAAAGTGCTCGAAACGCCGGAAATACAAGATAAGTTAGTATACGCGATGAAATTTGTAAAATTAGTTTTATTTAAATGAGCTAGAGCTGTTAAAATCCAGGTCGTAATGGGCTTTTTTTAAAAGCTAGGATTATTTTAAATATACCAATCTATAGAGCTCGCGACGCTGATGCCAGATGTATATATAAGTCATTTTCAGCGAAATGTCCTTTACGACAGTTGAAATTTCCGGTATTGACTTCTTTGTCACCCTTATCTGATTAAAAATATATTTTTCGGCTCTATTTGTTATCTCAAAATTTTACATTACCTTTTTTAATAAAATTCAATATTAATGACAATATGATAAACTAACACGTACTGGCCGCTGGGTTGTGCCAAGGACGCTAGCTGCGTTTCCTATTTGAATAGCCATACTTACTTAGTATTTGAGCGAAAAAAAAACAGCCCAGAGTTGCTGCTATTCCAACTCATTTTACAAGAAAAAAATATGTCATTCTAAGACTCTATTCTTATGTACAACAGTGACGTTTACAATGAATTTGTGTCCAAGAAACTATAGCTCTGTGAATTATATTGATGCAATATACACCACCATTTGTTGCATTTGGTATGGTAATTTAGTGTGTTATAGTTTGCTGAACGCGCTCAAGCGGCGAAATTTATATACCAATATTAATACAATTTGTCTTTTTTTAATTCATTATCGCTATTTTCTATTTGAGAGTATATATTTTTATTTTCAAACAAAATTACACATACTGGAATTTTTATTTGTATCGTAGAGGCGGTTTACAAACATTAATTGCGAAAGGACACACATCTATAGCTGAAACAGTTATGTGTAGGCGATACAAACAATTTTCCGTGTGAGATTAGAACTCATTATAAATAATAATATAAATTAGTAACCAAATATAACAATAAATTAAATACCAGTTTGAAGATTCGACTGTGCTACGAAGCCGTCAAATTGGTTATTAATTTGTAGTATTTTCCTATTATTGTATTATCTTGTGGTAGTTCATAATAAGGAAAATTGGATTATTTAAAAGCCATTTATTCTTTTCTAACTCTGACATCACCGTTTAAATATATTAAGAGCGAGCCGAACTGAAAATGCAGTGATCCAGTGCGTGCGTCGCTGCATGAGCCATGCTCTTGAATAAAGTGGCGGCAGCTGAAATTGTTTGCCAAACATCCCGCCACACCCCACTTAGATACTCGTACCAGTTTGGTCTGAAAAATTTCCGACCTCAACGTGAAGATGGCAACACACGTCAATAAAAGCTAGTGAATGTAGTTGTGCATCATCTGTCAGTTACGCACTAATTTTTCAGCCATTTTCGACGCGTAGTTGTTATTTGACAGTCGTTTCAGTGAGTCCATGTGAGTGTCTTTGTAAAATTGAAATAAATTGAGTATTAAATTGCTGTTATTAAATTGTTGTTCTTGGAAGGCAATACGCCTGCGTAAATCAAATATTAATTATACTCTGTGTATGAGTTGGACTCTGCACTATCTTTTACCGTAGTGAAATTTTGGTCTGAATTTAAACGTGGCCGTGAAAGCTTGGGGGACAATGAACGTTCGGGACGTTCAAGAACTGTAATTATTGGCGATAAAATTGCTAAAGTTAAGCGATTGGTGCTAGACGACCGCCGAATTAAAGTGAGGGAGATAGCAGAGGATACAAAAATGTCCAAGAAACGTGTTTCTCACAAATATAATCAAGATTTAGGCATAAGAAAGCTGTCAGCGCGTTGGGTGCCGCGTTTGCTCTCGTTAGACCAAAAAAGTTTTCGAATGAACATTTCCAAGGCTCTGATGGCGCCATTTAGGCGCAATAAATCCAAGTTATGGCACCGATTAATTACTGTAGATGCAACTTAAATGTAACATTATACGCCCGAAACAAAAATACAGTCAAACCAGTGGACTGCAAAGAGTGAACCGGCTTCAAAAAAAAGTTTTAACGGTGGTAGAGCCACGCAGCAGCTTTTGCTGTTGCACGTATGGGCTGGCTCGAGCCGGGTTAGTACCACGACCTCACAGAATACCGGCGTGAAGTGGAATCTCTGCTTCCGTGTTTCGTCTGGTGAGTGCAGGTGACCGGAGCCCCAATTCCCCTTCCCCCTAACAACATGGTAGCCGAATTACATTATAAACTACCCCAGTAGTGTTCCAGCACCCCTGGAGTATCTACGACCATGCTATTCCACTCTAGAGCGTGGGTACTCAGGCTGCCCCGCGTTCTAGGCGGGCAAAATTCCGCTCAACACAATATCTGCTCGGGGCAAACTGAGCAACAAGACCAAGGTGACCCCTGCCACGCTATCCGTGAATTTCTGCAACATCAGGGGACTACACTCGAAACAAAACGCCGTCCACTACCATCTCGAGACGGCGAAGCCGGCCTTGCTCTTTCTGACCGAGACGGAGGTGTCCTCTCCGGCTGATACTTCGTATCTCTCCTGCCTGGGGTACAAATTGGAGCACTCCTTTGTGCCGCGGGCTGGAGTTTGCGTGTATGTCAGAAAGGTCATCTGTTCTCGACGCCTCGGCAGTTTTGAAGGTTCGGACTGTCCATCCTTTGGCTACGCTTAGACAGCGACGACCATCCGCGCGTCTACGTGTGCCTCTATAGGTCCCGTAGCGGTAATGCGGAAACAGACCGACTCATCGACCAAGTCCAAATGGCTACAGATCCCTTGCTACAACAAGTCCCATCCGCAGAGATCGTGATCCTTGGCGATTCTAACGCCCACCACGCCGAATGGCTCGGTTCACCTTTAACCAATCATGCGGGGAGATCTGTTTATGACTTTGCCTTCGCATATGGTCTGACCCAACTGGTTACTTCGCCTACGCGGATTCCAGATGTGGAGGATCAGACACCTTCCCTGTTGGACCTTCTGCTGACCTCTCATCCGGACGGATATCAGGTTTCCGTCGATGCCCCTCTTGGCTCTTCGGACCATTGTCTGATCCGGAGTGTCACGCTCCCCTCGCGGTTGCGTTCTGCAGGTTGCCGCCGTGTTTGCCATTACAGGTCGGCGGATGGGGACACTGATGTGGTGCTACAGAGAATGGAAATATTTATTCCATCATCTGTGATACCCATCGGAGGCAGATCTCAGCCTTGGTTTGTTCGCTCCTGTAAGACTGCATTACGCAGTTAGCAGGAGTATTATCAAGCCTGGGCTGCGGATTCAGCGACTCGGGATGTAAACACCAGCATACTTAAAAAGAAGTGTAACTTCGCCTCCAGGTCCTTCAAAAGAGTTATTGCCAAGGCAAAGTCAGAGCACATAGGCAGAACTGGCGAGAAAATAGTTCGCCTTCCTTAGGGTACCCGTGCATTCTGGTCTCTCGCCAAGGCTCTACAAGGGAATTCCTGTAAGCCATCACTACTATCTCTGCACAGGGAGGACGACTCACTGGCCTACGACGCAAAAGAGAAAGCCGACCTTTTAGGCTCCCTTTTTGCGTCCAACTCGACTGGTGATGACGGGGGAACACACCGGCGACCATCCCGCGGTGTGAGTGCTCCATGCCGGATGTTAGGTTCTCACAGTGCTCGGTTCGCAGAGCACTCCTCTCCCTGGACATCCACAAGTCGAGTGGACCTGACGGAATCCCCCCAATTGTGCTGAGGACGTGTGCTCCGGAGTTAGCACCGGTTCTAACGCGTCTATTTAGGTACACCTACTGCCTAGGCGTAGTCCCGAAATCATGGAAGACAGCTTTTGTCCGCCCGATCCCTAAAAAAGGCGACCGCTAAGACCCGTACAACTACCCATCAGGCCTATCGCCATCACCCCCTTGTTCTTCAAAATAATGAAATCCGTTATAAACTGCCACCTTATGCGGTACCTTGAAGATCACCAGCTGATTAGAACCGCCAATACGGTTTTCGTCGGGGTCGATCAGCTGGTGA
The DNA here is from genome assembly GCA_963668995.1 of Parnassius mnemosyne. Classification (NCBI taxonomy): domain Eukaryota; kingdom Metazoa; phylum Arthropoda; class Insecta; order Lepidoptera; family Papilionidae; genus Parnassius; species Parnassius mnemosyne. Next base: position 7,563,751 of record CAVLGL010000046.1, on the reverse strand, counting down.
TCTTCTGGTCTACTTAACACATAGATGGGCGGAGGCAGTAGAGTCCAAGGGGGAGGCATTGGCCGTTAGTTTGGACGTTGCGAAGGTCTTTGATTGCGTTTGGCACAAAACGCTTCTTTCGAAGCTCCCTTCCTATAGGCTTTCCGAGAAATTATGCAATTGGATAACCAGCTTTCTTGCAGTTCGTAGCATCAAGGTCGTTGCAGACGGTGCATGCTCCGACTACAAGCCTATTAACGCTGGTGTTCCATAAGGCTGCGTGCTATCACCAACGTTGTTTCATTTGCATATCAATGATATGTTGCAAACATTGATCCGCATAACAATGCATTAATTGCTATGCGATGACAGCACTGGTGATGCTGTATACACCAGCCGTGCCAATATTTCTCGGGAAAACGTCACCGAGTACCGGAACAAACTTGTGTCTGAAGTCGAGTCTTTGCTGGACAAAGTCTCGGATTGGGGGCGACTAAATCTAGTCCAGTTTAATCCGCAGAAGACACAAGTATGCGCGTTTACTCCTAAAAAGAACCCTTTGTCGTATCTCCTCAGTTTCAAGGAACTCCCCTTGTTGCCTCAGCCAGTATCGGAAGCCTCGACGTCGACATATTGAGTGACGTGCAGTTTCGTGGTCACTTGGAAGAGAAGGCGAAATTGGCCTCTAAAAAGCTTGGCTTGCTCAGCAGAGCGGGACAGTATTTCATGCCGGCTCAATGCCTGCAACTTTACAAGGCACAGGTTCGGCCTCACATGGAATACTGTTCCCATCTCTGGGCTGGGGCTCCCCAGTGCCAGCTTCTTCCACTTGACCTCATCTAGCGCAGAGCGGCTCGAATCGTCGACAACCGAGTCCTTTCCAAATGGCTCGACTCTTTGGCGCTGCGAAGAGATGTTGCATCTCTGCATTTTCTTTCGCATTTACCACGGGGAGTGCTCTGAAGAATTGTTCGGATTAATTCCAGCCGCCAAATTTCACGTACGCACATCGCGGCAGAACTTCCGATACCATCCGCACCATCTGGGTGATTGGCGGTCCACCACTGTTCAATTTAGAAGATGTTTTCTTCCTTGCACAAGTTACTTGTGGAATCGATTACCACCAGCGATTTTCTGGACCGTTACGACTTAGGGACCTTCAAAAAAAGAGTCTACTCCTTTTTAAAAGGCCGGCAACGCATCTGCGATTCCCCTGGTGTTGCGGTTGTTCATAGGCGGCGGTAGTTACTTACCATCAGGTGAGCCGCATGCTCGTTTGCCACCTCTCCTATAAAAAAATGTTTTTTCACCTGGGAATTAATAGGGACTGTTTTTAGGGACAGTCATGGAATAATCTTAATCTAGTATATTTAAAAAGGAAAATTATTATAAGAGCATACTACGCATTATTACTTGGCAAACTGAAGGCACAGATGGTGGTGAAACGGCCAAATATTCTGAAAAAGTAAATCGTGTTTTACCATGACAACAAGCCGTCTCACACCTTAGAGGTTGCCATGTCGAAAATCCACGAATTACGGTTTTAAATGATTGACATTACTCACCAGATCTTGCGGGCGGGCGGTCGGTCGGGCGTGCGTGTGTGCGTGCGTGCGTGCGTGCGTGCGTGCGTGCGTGCGTGCGTGCGTGCGTGCGGGCGTGCGTGCGTGTGTGTGTGTGTGTGTGCATGTCGGTGACAACCATATTGCAACCTGTGACATTACGCCATCTGATTCGATATTTGAGCAAGTAAAACATATTCAAACTTAGCACACAGATAAAGCTTAGCATATTACAATAGTGTTGTGTAGTTAAGTGTAGTGTGTGTCGTAAGAGTCCCGTGGGTGTCGTAAGAGGCGACAGATGGAAACTTAGACAGAGGATGGGCAGCAGCACCTTTCTGATCTTGAACAGCAAAACAACAATAAAAAAACTGCGGTTGCCTACCCGCTCGCCAAGCGTGGCAACTATGGCAATTTACCCCCTGGTAAAAGTAAAAAAGACGGCCCCTAGTCCCCGGCGGCCCCGCTATTCCTGGCTACGGTGGCGACCATGGCAACGGCGGGGCAGGGGGTGCTAAGAATCTCCGGTGGAGGTTTGGTTGCCACCTACGATGACTCGACCTAGCAACTTATAACGCACGTACCCTGAGGACTGACGAGAAGATCCTGGAGCTGAAACAAGAGATAAACAAGTTGCGCTGGAATATTATAGGAATATTCAAGGTCTGAAGAGAGGGGGAGGACACGGTAATCCTCGAATCCGGCAATTCGCTCTATCACCGGGAGGGCGATCATCTGTCCCAAGGAGGTGTTGGATTTATCGTTCACAAGTCTCTCGTTAACAATGTTGTATAGATTGAAAGTGTGTCGACGAGAGTTGCGTACCTTATACTCAGAATCACCAAACGGTATTCGTTGAAGTTCATACAGGTTTACGCACCAACCTCGGCACACCCCGATGAGGAGGTGGAGGAAATAAATGAGGATATCTATAGAGCCATGCATTCCTCCAAAACCCACTATACGGTGTTAATGATAGACTTCAACGCAAAACTAGGCACAATAGAGAACGGTGAGCTGAAAGTAGGGAAATTTGGAATAGGGCAACGGAACCCAAGGGGCCAGCAGCTGGCCGACTTCATGGAGAAAGAGGGACTCTTTATAATGAACTCTTTCTTCCAGAAAAGGCCCCACAGGTAGTGAACCTAGTCGAGCCCCGACGGTTTGACAAAAAATGAGATTGATATAATTATGACGACCAGACGACCACAGTTTAGTGATGTCTCAGTGATCGCGAGGGTGAAAACCAGCAGCGATCACCGAATAGTGAGAGGCACACTGAACCTAAACGTTAAGTTGGAGAGGTCACGTCTAATGAAGACAACGCTCCGCCCCTTCGTACTCTAATCCAAAATCCCGAAACCTTTCATCTCGAGCTACGAAACCTTTTTCGATGCCTAGAAGATTGCAACGTCGTGGACGCTATGAATGACAAGCTCGTGGAAATTGTTCATACGGTTGGAGCTAAGTTTTGCAAGACACGCCGCAGAAGAACACAAAAACTCCCCGACCACACTCTTAATTTCATGGCTATTAGGCGGGATATGAAGCTGCAGTTTTCAGTAGATTTGTCAGCATACAGGCAACTGAATAGACAGATCTCTAAATACATACGGCGGGACTTACGCAACTTTAATACAGCTTGTATTGAAGAAGCGATCGGAATCGAGGGAAACAAGGGCTCCAAAGTCTTTGCTAGAGATCTGTCTGCCAGAATGAGCCAACTGTCGAAGCTGAAGACCGAGTGTGGCAGCGTCGTTTCCGGGACACCTGGGATTTTCTGTGAGATTTAGAGGTTCTATGGACAGCTGTACACATAATCGTTGGAGCCACACGCAAGTGTGTGTAACGATCCAAGACCGAGTCTTATCCGACACTATGCCGATGATTTCCCGGACGTCAGTCTGAGTTCTCACTCTAGAATGGCTCTCCAGCACCTTAAAAACGGCAAGGCCCAAGGCGAGGATAGAATCACAACAGAGCTTCTGAAAGATGGTGGAAAACCGGTACTTGAAGTCTTTCAGAGGCTCTTTAATTCCGTCCTCAATGGTGGCATTACACCGGAGGCGTGGAACAGAAGTGCGGTGGTATTGTTCTTCATGAAAGGTGACAACGCTCTCGTGAAGAACTATAGACCGAATTCCCTTCTGAGCCGTTCTTTTCGAGAGTGATCCTCAACCGTCTCGCACGCTGACTTGACGACTTCCAGCCTGCCGAACAAGCCGTTTTCCGAAACGGCTTTAGCACCATAGACCATGTGGTGCTAAAGCCGTTTCGGACTTCTGTACAATTTGCCACTATGTCTGGCGTATGTGAACTATGGGAAAGCTTTTGAATCCTTCAAAATTTGGGAAGAGCTGCAGTCCCTTCAGCGGTGCCAAGTTGATTTTCGGTATATCAAAGTGCTGAAGTGCTTGTACATTAGAGCTACGATGGCTATCCTAGTACAGATTCAGAGTACGAAACCTATCCAATCGCAGAGAGGTGTTAGACAGAGTGACGTTATATCCTCGAAACTCTTCAGCGCTGCATTGGAAGACGTTTTCAAGCTTCTGGACTGGAAAGGATACGGTATTAACTTCAATTGCGAGTACATCACTCACCTTCGATTTGCCGACGATATAGTCCTTATGGCAGAATCGCTAGAGGACCTTAGCACTATGCTCAATGACCTCAATAGTGTCTCCCAACAGATAGGTCTTAAGATGAACAAGACAAAACAAAGATCATGTTTAATGCCCATGTCACACCTATGTCGATAGTTGTTGGGAGCACTAAGCTCAAAGTTGTTGACGAGTATGTTTACCTGGGACAAAAAGTCCGACTAGGTAAGTCCAACTTCGACCGAAAGGTAAATCGACGGATTCAAGTTGGTTGGGCAGAGTTTGGGAAATTACGGTACATCTTCTCGTCAGGTGTACTTCAAAACTTGAAAACGAAACTGTGGAACCAGTGCGTATTGCCAGTGATGACCTATGGAACTGAGACGTGGTCCTTCACTGCTAGCTGGATGAGAAAGCTTAATGTCACTCAGCGAGCTTTGGAGAGGGCTATGCTTACTTAGAAATGAGGATATCCACAGTAGAACCAGAGTGACCGACATAGCTCAACGGATTAGTAAGCTGAAGTGGCAATGGACCAGCCATATAACTCGAAGAACCGACAACCGATGGGGAAAAAAGGTTCTCGAGTGGCGGCGGTGGAATATTACTTTTTGTACAAGTGAGTATATGAAATCTAAGTTAAGTTTTTTTATATTACGTTTTATATAGCCTATTATAGTACACCACTGAGCATAAGCCTCTTTATATATTGCTTCATTACGGGAACGCTTGATTTAGTCGCCACAATTATCAGGCGGATTGATAACCAAATTTCATATTTTCTATTTGTTATAATGTAGACCCTGTTGCCCATTTCCTGGTTTGTTTTCCTCTGCCACCTTCAGTATAAATATGGGGTATTAAAAATATGATGTAGCGAATATTCTTACACCGCCACTACACGATAAATCTAGATCTTAGCTACTTGCAAAATAGCAGCTTTACCTTTTACATAACTTTATGATGTTAGAAATTTTTAATAAATTGACTTTGGAATCGCACTAAACAGTTTAATTTAATATAATATGTATTACTTTAGAGATACATTGTGTTTTCTTGCGATGGCCAAGTCAATCTATTTATTTAAAATATAAAAGATTTTTAGTATTGATGTGATTACTATAAGATGTTGTTAGGTTAGCTAATTACGTAATAACTTAAGACAGTAGGATCCTTAAGTAGGGACTGAATAAATTACCGACTTGGTATTACATGGATCTCACAACTTTTTACGGTAGAAGAACTGAGTTGCGAGACTTGGTTTTTTTTTTACAAGTTATGTTCTTAATGGCATATATATATATTTTAAAACATTCACATGTTTATATGAGTACACCTGATAGTAAGTGGTTGCTGTGGCCCAAAGACATCAACATCCATCCTCAACTAAGATTAAAAATGCAAATGCGTTGTCAGCCGCGGGGACTTAGATAGAATGACTCTGCTCTAGTAAAAATGGTCTCCGGTTCTCTACATTCAACATACGAAACACATCAGCGTTAATCTGTTATTTTACGTTAGTATTCTGTGAGAGCGTGGCCCTTCCACGGACGAACCAACCCATTCATGCTACAATTATACAATTAATATAGCGGCTGTAAAACGTGCATTTCACATTAGGTGATATTAACAAATCTGTTAGATTTTTATTTTTAAATCAAAAATGAAGCAAACAAAAGATATCAAAATAAGAATTACATCCAACAATAACAAAGGCTTACTTAAACAAATGTCGTGATTCAAAATATGCTATTAACTTAACGGCATGCAATGCACAATAGCATAGTGCAAACTGTAATAATATATTATCTGTCGCGAAAATACCATACCTGTTATTTTTGTGGATGATTGTATATTACGAATCCGCTATTAGAGTGCTTTAGTTTATAATCATGAAAAATACCGTAAACATAAGACTGCAATTTCAGGCACAAATTGGAATATTAAATACACTATATATACAAATATACACGACTTGATCGGAAACTGACAAGTAGAGTTTTATTAAATTAGTCCCCTCAAATAAGGTCTGAAATGTTCACACTCAAATGTAATGTAGTTTTCATGATACAAAACCAATGTGTCCACAACTCTCGACAAGGGTTAAAAAAATTGTGAAAAGGTTTCTTCGTAGTTACTCGAAAACGATAAACTTTAGACAAAAAAGTTCTTGTAAAAATGTGTAGTGCTTAAAAATTTACATAAAAAAGGATGTATGATTTTTTTGCTCCGGTCAAATTTAACCGAGTAAGGGAGGTTTTAAGTTTAAGGGATGAACTTAAATTTTAAACAATCGTAGTGAGTAGATAAATAAGCGATTTTAATTGCTTTAAATTTAGAAATTATAGTTTTAGAGATACAATTTTCTTATTGTTAAAAAAATATAACAATTTGATATATTCAATTTAAAATTTCAATGCTAAAAATTAATAAATTATTATTTATTGTTTCACATAGTTTTAGATTCCTCGTTAAATATACAAAATTTACGAAACGATTTAGGAGAAATTGTATTAGCTTCTCTACCACAATCAGAACACAAAACGTGTATATTATCAGATTAAAATATGGTTGGGCAATACTTTGAACCACGAAGAATAGGTATGGAAAAAGACATTATTTATGATGCTGCCTATTATGTCAACTTCAGATCTAGCACCACAGGAAATTATTGAAAAAGTATGTACACTTAGGTTAATACTTATTACTTTTCTTTATTATTCCGTTAATAATTACATGATATAATATGAATTAATATTTAGGTGTTTTGTGGTTGCAAAACTAACAGCACATGAGCTGGATGTGACTGTAAGAAAAGCGGTTTGAAATGTACCGAATTTTGCAAAAGTTGACATGGCCAAATTTGTGAAAACGCATCAACAATCAAATAGTTTAAGAAGATTATAGTCCATTAAATGATATTGAATAACACTACTTTTGCGGATTCTATCGCGTTTAATTAACTTCTTTTTTATTGATTCCCGATATTTAAACGGTGAATCCCACCATCATCCTCCACAGTTAGCTACCGTAGGCAAATCTTTGTTACAGAGGGCACGAGGGATCAGTGACAGCAAACACCTGGCCGCCGAGCTTAAGCACATCAAGCAGGTTCTGCATGACAACAAGCTTCGGGTCCCGTGCTACGTCATAGTGACCGAGTGAAGCCGGCCACAGTCGAGCGTGTGTCTGCTGTACTACCATATGCCAGAGGTGTCACAGACAAGATTGGCTACATCTTGAAGCGAGCTTCTATTTGAACATTCTTCAAGTCGCTGAAAAAATTAGTCAGTTCTTAACATCCGTCAAGTGCAATATTCCTCTACAATATGCACGAGTGTACAAGCTTGATTGTGAATGTGGTCTCTCATATATAGGGCAAACAAAACGATCAATAAAAACCCGCATAAAAGAACTCATAACTGAAGTGAAGCACCAACATTCTCCCCGCCCCCGCCACTTCATTAGATTTGATAATTCTCGCGAAATAACATCGATTCCTGCCAAGGATTATACATGGGGCTATTGAAATTAAAAACATCCTTATTTATGAATGTTTTTTTTAATTTCAATAGAGATGGAATCTGGGTACTACCACCTGCTTGGGATAGTGTAATTCATAAAATTAAAACTAAACCCAAGCATACCGCTGCAAGACTTCTAGACACAGTAAGTTCATTCTGCGTAGATCGGACCAAAATTAAGAATTAAAAAAGCTGAAGGTACTCCGGGTTAACTCCGACATCGGGACGTCAATTACCTCAGTACCCCGTGACCACGGGTGATATAAAGCACCCGAAACGTCTGGAATTAATATAAATAAGTTAATTAAACGCGATAGAATCCGCAAAAGTAGTTTTATTTAATGTCATATATTTGCAAAATAAATTTTATCACTATTATTAAACCCCTTTCAACTTTATATTGTCAATTTTATGATCCCTTTCGGGTTGAAGGCATTCCGTTTAAAGATCTTATTGAAACGTGGTTCTCGTCCTGTGCCGTTTACTCCTCTTTAATGACGTAATTTGTGGAGGTATCGTAAATTAAGCTTTGAAACAGCTGGGGTTGCCTCGCACCTTAAATCTTCACATTATGATTCATTTTAACAAACTACCTATTTCGAAAAATAAATAAAAAATTAATAATCAAAGGAGTGTTATATGTGGAAGGAGAACATAACCAACAATTCTATAAGGTTCTTCCATCTTGTCTCACCAATATTCTTTTATAGAGATAAAATCGAAACGAAGATCTTGGTTACAGCGGATTGGTCATATATATTATTTAACCATTATTCATACAAAGACACATAACAAACGAGCTTAATTGTAAATTAGTTAAAAGAAACCTGACTGCGTAAAAAGTCTACTAAAAGGAGAAATCTTGAAATAAGACCAATCTAACGACACCTTATGTTAAAATCCATGAAAACGTTTAGGGTATTGTGCCTGCTAAAGAAATGTACACATATATAAATATGTACCCTCAAAAACATTACCATCCTTCGGGGCGGTCGGGTAAAAGGAAATGCATATTTTTAAAAATAGACATAATTTGTCAATTGGGTATATTTATGAAACTAGAATAACAAATTAACTTGCTCCCCTAATGGCCACTACAAAACTGTAAATACATAAAGAAAGAAACTTCAGGTCCAAAAATCCCATTCTACGTTTACGTCTTCTATCGCGTTTTTAATTCTTGATTGATGTCCTGATGTCATAGTCACTATAAGGTACTCTCAGATTTTGTTTGTATTATTAAAATGATCTTAAAATTAAACTCGATTAAATGAGTAACATTATTTAATAGAAAAAAGATAACAGCTGTTAGGTATACCAGAGAATATAAAGTAATTATTTGTTAATTAATGATTGTATTAAATTTCGCTATTGAAAATCAAGTCAGACATGCAAAAAATATTTACTTGTATCTAATACCTATAATGTTAGATCTTTCGTTCTCAATATTTTCTGTCTATTCAAATCGATAAATTCTAAACTTAACAAATACCAAATTTATATTTAAATAAAGTATTGATATTGTGTTATCATTAATTCAAGCAACTTAATTGTCTAGGTGCAACAAAGTTAGCTGTGGTCAACCATTTTATAGGTGACCGCTTAAAGAGATATTACTATTCGTTGCTTTTGTGCCTTAAGGGGCGTGTTATGCAAATAATTCTGGTTGTTTATGCTTTATTAAAAAGTAGTTAAGTTAGAGCTACAGTTAAAGATAAAAAGTCAATTTATAAGTTATTTTATGCTTAAGTTAAAATTGTTAAACGTTATAAATATCGATTCTAAGCCACAGTAGATATAAGGCAGAGTGCGGTCTGCGTACTCAAATGGGTTTGAATCAGCCAATCGACTACTCTCGTGAACCATTTCCAACATAAGCATTTCAAGCTAACCAGGAGAAGTTAAAGGGAATATTAGTGATGTTAATAGAATTAATATTATCTTTTAAAATATATATTAATGTTAATAAGTGTAACGTACACTTTTTTTAAAACCTCTTTAAAAAACTCCATGAATGAATATTATTTTCGGTGTATTGTTTTAATAGGATTTGGGTGACAAACGACCATACAATCCACCTGATGGTAAGTAGAAGCTGTGGCCTAACATCTACATTTATCCTTGAATAAGAATCTAAATGCAGATGTGTTGTCATCCCTGAGGACTAAAATGGAATGCCACGTATCCATTAAAAAGTGTCACCAGATCTTTGTCACGCTCATTACACATTTTCCTGCTATTTTACGTGATGCAATGTGTGATAAACATTATTATATTTTATTTAAAATATAATAATAGCACAAACATAAGTAATTTCACGACTCATCCCTTTCCACAAACTAAGAATCAAACGCTAAGCCACTACCTACACTTTTGTCGTTGAAATTCTTAACGTTAGAACCGTATGGTTTGCTTCGTCGTTCGTAATGCATAGAACAAAGGAGTGGAAGATTTTGCCAGCGTTTGTCTCTTCATTCAACAGAAAGGTAGGTGTCTTCAAGTACCAAGTGAAAGTATAAAATCTAGGGCTACATCTCCACATCAGGTGAGTTTCTAGCCAAACACTGGCCGATAGTACTTTTTAACTAATTATAAGAATATTATGTTAAACTGATTAAAAATTACACGAAATAAAATTTAAATAAGACCTTGAAATTTGTACTGTGAAAAATATTAATACTGTAATTGAATGTCATCTAAGCATCTCTCATAGAAATAAACTAAAAGAAACACATTGGTAAGATTTGTAATAATATGTAATACAATTTCTTTTTGTAGATATGGAAACAAAGAATAGGTAACTCAAAATATAATTTTATTTTTGTTTTGTGGATTACTGATGCGAACTTAAATATATTGCATACTAGCTGAACCCTAAAATAAAAGCAGCCCAAGTTACTCATAATAACCGCCTAATAATCAGTTACCTTTTATTATTGATAATGTATTGCAGAGCGTTTCACAAGTTTATGCATCACATAATAATGACAACTTTTTGATAGTAGGTGATTTCAATTTACCATCTATCCAATGGACTTCTCAACTAGGGCCAATACATACTAACAGGTGCTCATTAGCAATTCAAAATGCAGGTAAATTACTTTTGGAAGAGTTTAATCTGCTGGGATTAGAACAATGTAATTATACAAAAAACCACTATGGTAATACCCTTGACCTGGTATTTAGTAACTTTTCGGCATCATGTAATCTCTCCTGTACCTCATTAGTAAACGAAGATCGCGCCCATCCTTGCCTCTTAATTGACGCCTCGAACATATTAGTACGCCCTCTTATAGAACAAAAGTATATATTTAAACGTAATTTTCATAAATGTAATTTTGAAAAAATGATAAAATATTTAAAAAAGTTTAATTGGTGCGAGCTATTTAACTCTTGCGAATCAGTAGACTGCGCTGTTAATTGTTTTACCTCAGAATTACACAAGTGTATAAACTTATATGTTCCCGAACGTAAGGTTAATATAAGTAACAAAAGTTATCCTTTGTGGTATAATAATAGCCTAATTAGAATTCTAAAAGAAAAGTCAAAAATGCATAAGAAATGGAAACTTTTTGGGAATGAGCTGGATTACCGGGAGTTTTCCGTATTAAGAACAAGAGCAAAACAAGTTGAACATGATCTTTACAACCAATTTATAACTCATGTTCAAAATCAAATTAAAGTTTGTCCCAAAAAAATGTGGCAATACGTAAAATCTAAAAAAGGTAAATCTAACTATCCTAAAACGCTAACCTATGGTTCGGATGTTTATAATAATGGAACAGAAATATGCAACGGATTTAATAAGTTCTTTGAAAGTGGGTTTGCTAAATCCCAAACAAGTATAGATTTATCAACCCTTAATTTACCCACAAGTAGTGAGTCTAGTGTTATTAGTAAAATTAATATAAATGAAAACTACTTACTTAAACTTCTAAAATCAACTGACCCCAATAAATCGGCTGGTACAGATAATATCCCCCCTATATTTATACGTAACTGTGCTGAAGCTCTGGTTTGTCCCCTAAAAATAATTTTTGAAAGATCTTTGTCCGAATCTTTTTTTCCTACTAAATGGAAAGAGGCCAATATCATACCAATTCATAAAAAATCATCTAAATCCAAAATCGAAAATTATAGGCCAATTTCCATTTTAAATACTTTCAGTAAAATATTTGAAAAGATCGTTTATGACCAAATCTACAGCACAATAGCGAAAGGCGTAAGTCACGCTCAGCATGGTTTCTTGATGCGGCGCTCGTCTGTGACTAATCTTGCGGAGTTTTTTGAGTTCGTTCTTAATAATATGGAACGTGGGGGGCAAGTTGACGTTGTGTATACAGACTTCGAAAAAGCCTTTGATCGCGTGAATCACATTATCTTGCTCGCCAAACTAGAAAGATTGGGAATACATGGAGACTTGTTACGTTGGGTAAAATCCTATCTTTCGAACAGATCTCAGGCCGTAGTAGTTGGTTCTTACAGGTCTAACTTCATCAATATTCCCTCCGGGATTCCACAGGGATCTCATCTAGGTCCATTATTATACAATGCATATATATATGACATATTCACCTGTTTTGACTCCACAAACTACCTCTTATATGCGGATGATAAGAAAATCTTTTATAAAATTAATAATATTCAAGACTGCCATACCCTTCAAAGCACTTTAAACAAACTGTCGTATTATTACTCTGTTAATAATATAACTGTAAATGTACTTAAATGTCAAAAAATATCATTCACACGCAAAAATAAACCTATAAAATTTACATATAGTATAAATAACATCCCAGTTGAAGAAGTAGATGAAGTTCGTGATTTAGGCATTACACTTGACAAGAAACTGACAATGACTAAACACGTGGATACTATAGTGCAAAAAGCTTACAAAAATCTAGGATTTGTTCTACGTATTTGCAAACCTTTTTCAGACATAAACTGTATTAAAAGTATTTACTACGCGCACGTTCGAAGCGTTTTAGAATACGCAAGTAGTATTTGGTCTCCCTATTATATTACCCACAAACAACAAATTGAAAGTGTTCAGGCAAAGCTCATAAGGCACCTAAATTATAGAACTCACACTTATTCTGATTATGTTACAGGCTGCCGAAATCATAAAGTAATGTCCTTAGAAAATAGACGTACTCTCTTAGATATGATGTTTTTGTTTAATATAGCTAATGGCTACCTGGATTCCCCGATTTTGCTATCTGCTATAAATGTAAATGTACCCAAGAAGCGTACAAGACACACCCCTTTATTCGCTCCCAACGCTCGAAATACTAACTATGGAAGAAACTCACCCTTGACTCGGATTTGCTCAATATACAATAAAAAATTCTCGAACTTAGATATATTTTACATGTCCAAAGATAAATTCAAACAAGAAGTTCTCAAGCTTTTACGGTAAATAACTTATCTATTTGCATACCTATTATTATAACATTAAAGTATATCATTTCATATGTTGTTTATTTTTTTTTATATTGATATATTATAAATAATACGTATGATAAAACATTTATTTATATATCTATAGACCCATACCTACACGAACACACACACACACACACACACACACACACACACACTCACACACACACACACACACACACACACACATACTCACACACACACTCTTTCACACACACACACACACACACACACACACACACACACACACTCACACACACGCACACACATGCGTGCGTGCGCGCGCGTGCGCACGCGCATACCTCTTAGTCATAGTTTACTAGTTTCACCTTGTTCTTATTTGATATGTATTAAGAGTAGGAGATACCATTTAAGATTTATACAGGGAAACCTATAATTGGCTGTTATAATCATTTATAAATTATTAACATTGTATATTCATAAGAGCTGTTGGTTTTCTAAATAAATAAATAAATAAATAAATAACATAAGCTATCTGCAAGTGTGTAATATTGACGAATATTGACGTTAATATTTATACGATACTAACGTCACTCAATTGTTTTGTCTTCCCGGAACCCCTCTACTAACACTTAAACTTTATGGTAGGGTATTAAAGTTCAAATTGACGTTTAAGTATTATTACGAATCTTTTGTATAAGAACAGAGAAAAGTGTTGTTTTTTGAGTTTTTCAGGCATTTTTTTTTAAATTTATCTCTCCGTAAGAACCATCTTCGAACTACAAGGAATATTATAAAAAAAGAATAAGCGAAATCGGTTCAGCTGCTCTCGAGATTTGCGCTTATTCACACATTCAGCGATTCATTTTTATATTATAGGTTGATGGTATCTATGGGGGAGCAACACAGGATAGCCTCATTTTTAATCATAGCATCATACGGAACCATCTTGAGGACTTAGTGAATGCTGGTGAAACAGTACATTTGCTAGGTGACAGCACTATCGGCTTCAACACCCTCGAAAACGATGAAAATGACACCCATGATGAAAAAATTTATACCTATTGCAGCCGCCAACTTGGATTTACATTTCGACAGCACTATCGGCTTCAACACCCTGGAAAACCATAAAAAGGACAACCATGATGAAAAAATTTATACCTATTGCAGCCACATACTTGGATTTACATTTCGACAGCACTATCGGCTTCAGCACCCTCAAAAACCATGAAATTGATACCCATGATGAAAAAATTGATATCTATTGCAGCCGCCATCTTGGATTTACTTTTCGACAGCACTATCGGCTTCAACACCCGCGAAAACCATGAGAATAACACCCATGATGAAAAAAATGATATCTATTGTAGCCGCCATCTTGGATTTACATTTTGACAGCACTATCGGCTTCAGCACCCTTGAGAACCATGAAATGACACCCATGATGAAAAAATTGGTACCTACTTCAGCCGCCACCTTGGATTCACATTTCGACAGCAATATCGGCTTCAATACCCTCGAAAACCATGAAAATGAAACCCATGATAAACATTGGTACCTAATTCAGCCGCCATCTTGGATTTACATTTCGACAGCACTATCGGCTTCAACACCCTCGGAAACCATGAAAATGTCACCCATGACAAAAAAATTATACTAGTCACTTTTAGTACGTACTACTATTATTTATTATGTGCTTTTAAAAATTGTAAAAAAATCTCTTCTTATATATTCAAGTATTTAAGAAATTTGGTTATTCGAATATTGTGTATTTGTACAGCGATTTTTGAGCCGCTGCGCTGCAAACAACCGCAACAATGTCCACTCATGACGGCGACTGAAGCCGAACTAAACTACTCTGTGGCTGTAGCTCCCCATTTACAGAAAAAATTTACATACAAGGCTACCAAATCAATGAAAATTTCGCCAATTTGGAGCCGAAAAAAATTAATTTTAGCTAAACAAAACAAAATTACACTGTCATTTACATTCGGTGAGTTCCCACATGATAGATGAAGAGATTAAAAAATAGATTTTAGTGTTTACAAGCCTTGGGGACATGATAAATCCACACCATAAGCCAATAAAATCCCTTTTATTATTTAAAAATAGCAATTAATCGATTTAAAAAAAATAATAAGTTCAACAATCATTTATCTTTCTAACAATGTGTTTTTTATATCATTTATATGTATAATATGATTGCTAGATATGGTTTTATTCGATAAAACGTTGGAATCTTAATTTTTAGGCGATAGTAAAACATACCTTGTGCTTTCACTTAAGGTATGCAATAAACAACCTTTTTTTTTTAGTTTTAACTCAAGGTTTTATGTCATTTGAAACGCTTACAACAGACTTAAATTAAAAAAGTAAAAAAGGGAACCTCACAGCGATCTTCTTGTAATTCTCCAGAAATTTCAAGTAGTAATAAATCTGACTTGTATCATAAGTTTGAATTCTTTTATCAAGATTTGGCAGTTATGTGAACGTTGGGAAAACGTTTTGGTGAATCCATTTTTTTTTTGCTTCAGCTCTATATCTCCTATGGGGCATTTACAAAGTTTAGTAAAATAAAGTTATAAAAAATATTGATTAGGGCTTTAATGGTAAGGGCATGGAATTATGTGACATTAAGCTAAACATTGTGGGTGTCAGTATAATTATAATATTTTGAGTTGCAATGAGTTCTATTAAAACTATCTCGTGTATTAAATATTCAAATTATATTAACAACTTCTTCGTCCGCGAAAAAAACACCATTGTTAAACAATTGAAATGTTCGTATCTGACTTACGAGACATTGCAATTGTTAAAGCATTAATTGCTCCATACCGACAATGCAGAGTCGTGATAAAAATGGGGAATATACGCTATCACCAATAATTATCAAATACTGGAAAGCTACGTCCAATAGTTAATGTTCCGTAACTGACAATGACGAAAAGTTAGAGTATTAAATTATACAAACTATAATAAGTTTGCTATGTTAAAAACGGTAGGGCTCAAACGGTAATGATACTAAATAATAAGTTTCATAATTATCTGTCTTCATGTAATGAAGGCTTTATAACAGAAATGTCAGCAGATGTAAATTAATTAAAATACTTTGCCAATAAAACTCAGAACATTTTTGAAAGGGAATCGATTTAAACTTTCAAAGCCTTGGCATTTACTGAATAGGATATAAATGTAACTTAATTTCATGAAATCGCTTCTGGAATCCTTCCCTTCCGTTATGTGTCGTTCTTTTAAATTTTATTTCTGATTTTATTATCTGAACACACATTCAATTAACTCTTATATTTTTCTTCATAAACCAATTTTTTTTTTCAATTGTCTTAATCTTTTTATTGCAAATCTTCTGAACGATCCTTTGATTATTTAGCGCAGCAATTTTCAGCGTTTTTCCAAAAATCAATGAAATGCATTTATAAACGAGTAGTTTGTTAAATTACGTGCTAATCGTGAATAGTGGAATCTTCTCCTTATTAAATTCAACATTTCTGCGCTTATTTTTTTTAAGGATAAGGGATCACTATATATTATAACGGAATGCATCCGCGAGCCCTTTACCACTAGTCTGTTGTTCAGCCCGTCCCGGAGATGTTTGCAACCTTGACCTAACCTTAAATTCTTCAAACCCTCGCGAAGCGGACAAGGGCACGAAACCATATATTATGTAATAATCGTTCCCCCAACTGCTAATCTCGCTATTGGCGCTTACAAGAAAATCGTTTACATGTTTCATTAAATATGATAAAAAACTCTATAAAGCTATCAGTGAAAAGAAAACAGAAACCATAAATAATTCGCACGAAGGTGTAGCTAATTTCTTACTAATAAGATGCCAAAATCGCGATTTTGTTGCTCCAACCGGTTTCGAAAAAATTGATTTTCTTCTTTCTTTACATTGAGATAGCAATAAAAACTTCCAATCAACCCATTCGTAGCGGATAAAACGAAAAAAAATGCTGCCAATTTGTTGCTGAAATATAGTGCAAAAAGGATAAAAAATAAATTAAAAAAAGCAATAAAAATACTAGAAATAAAAATATGTTTTAATACTAGTTCTAAAGTTCCAAATTAACGAGTATTTTGCTGCTGACCAGCAGCAAAATACTCGTTAATTTGGATAAATGGATCAATAATTCCTAAAGAGTCTACAACAAAAAGTTAATATATAAAATCGGTAGATAAGCTGCATCAACTAATAAGTAAGATTAAAAAATGACAAAAGATATTTTGTAGTCGGTCAGAAATATAACCAGAAGGTAATAACGAGGCCGTTATAAAATAAAATCTATCGATTGTAGCTTGGTGCAGCTTGCACCAAGTAATAAGTTACTAATTACATGTGTATATGCCATCTTTACTGGAAAATTTTAGTTAAAGAAAGACGGCGGAGATTTTGTTGCTGGCTGTAATGGAAACAGCAAGTCATACAGAGCCAGCACCAAAATAAAATGGAGCAATAAACTGTAAGAAGTAATTAGTGAGTAATTATTTGTGTACATGCTATATTTACAGAAGATTTTAGAAAAAAAAATAAAGCAGATGTTTTGTTGCTGTTCGTTAATCAAAGCAGCAAGTCATAAAGTGCCAGAAACAAAATAAATTGATTGATAATCTGCACCAAGTAATTAGTTAGTAATTATTTTGTACATGCTGTATTTACAGGAGATTTTCAGAAAAAATAAAAGTTGGCAGATATTTTGCGTCTGGTCAGTAATGGAAGCAACAAGTCATAAAGAGCCAGTATCAAAATAAAATAGATCGGTAAGCTGCACCAAGTAATTAGTTAGTAATTATTTGTGTACATGTTCTCTTAAGAGAAGAACTTTAGAAGAAAAGGCAGCAGAAATTTTGTTGCTGTTCATTAATGGAAGCAGTAAGTCATAAATTGCCAGCAACAAAATAAAATCGATTGATAAGCTGCACCAAGTAATAATTTAGATATTATTTTGTTCATGCTATATTTACAGGAGGTTTTTAGAAAAAAAGACGGCAGATATTTTGTTTCGGATCAGTAATGGAAGCAGCAAGTCATAAAGAGCCAGTAGCAAAATAAAATCGATCGATAAGCTGCACTTTTTTTTATAGGATAGGGTGACATACGAGCACACAGTCCACCTGATGGTAAGTGGTTGCTGTGGCCCAAAAACATCTACATCTATCCTCGTTTGCGAATCGAAATACACATGCGTTGTCAACCGTGAGGCCTAAGATGGAATGCCTCTTTTACAGTAAAAAGGGTCTCCGGTTCTCTACACTCACCATACAAAACACAACAGTGTTAAGCTGCTATTTTACTTTGGTATTCTGTGAGCATGGATCACTCACACAGCGAAATGGTCGGCGGTGTGTTCTTCTCATCATCGAGAGTCCAGTTGAATGCAAAGAAAGATCCTAGCAGATTGGTTTTCTCCTTTACGGCATGAGCCAGTGAGTCGTCTTCCGTTTGCAGAGATGGATGAGATGGCTGACAGAAATTTCCTTGGACAGCCTTGGCGAGAGACCAGAATACACGAGTTTCCGACGGATGACGAACTAGTTTTACGCCAATTATATCTGTATGTATTATCTATGTATAATATTTTTTGAGTGTTGGAATTAAACCCTGCTCGTATACATGGCAAACGTCAGGCAGTGCGCTGAACGACATGTCCTCTCTCTGGAAAGGCTAGCGGCGGTTTAATTTGAATTGATACAAACGGGGAGTTTTGGTACTGATTTTGATTTTTTAAGATATGTAGCGGAGTTGGAGGACATGGCAAGGATATAGAACGAAGAGTGAATGCAGAACACAGCGTGTGGGCTAATCTTTCTGCTATGGAAAGTAAGGATGTATCTGAAAGGCACGTAAATACGTCGTAATGTATGGTATATTAATTGTATAGTTGTAACACAAATGGGTCGGCTAAACCGGGAAAGGACCACGCTCTCTCCAAATACCAGCATAAAATGTGTTTCGTGTGGTGAGTGTAGAGAACCGGCGACCTTTCTAACTGGAAAAAAGGCATTCTATCTTAGTCCTTACGGCGTACAACGCATCTTTATTTTGATAGATGTAGATGTCTATGGACCAAAGCAACCACTTACCACCAGGTAGACTGTGTGCTCGCTAGTCACCCTTATACTATAAAAAAGGTAGATGTGGCAGAAAATGCAAGAGAGTCAATTTAAGGCTGTAGAAATGCAGTAATCTATTACCTTATTTTCTATAAGTAAACTTCTTATTTTTGAGGGGATGAATGATATGGTTAGAAATAGTTTGATGAAGTGTTGTTTGCAAGATGTTATGAACAGGACATTAGGAAAAAGTACGCTTAGGTGACTTAGATACGTAGAAACAATGAATGAAGAAAGAGTGACAAAGTGAAATCATCCTAAAGAAGTGAGCCTCAGGGTCGGCAAGGGTCGCCATAAATGAAAGTTAATCCAACAAATTGACGATGTATTCAAGATAGATCAAATTAAGAGTACCTTAATTGCTGATCATGTACGTGTAGATACATGGATGCAAGTTCTATACTTTTGAAATATTGAAAGAAAAAAAAAGATAAAATAATAATGCCATTTTGTGGGGTGGGGTGGTACTAGGGGCTCACAGAATACCGGTGTGAAGTGGAAGCTCTGCTTCTATGTTTTTTCTGGTGAGCGCAGGTGGCTGGAGTCTCAATTCCACCCCCCCCCCTCTCCACCCTCGTCGTCATGGAAGCTAAATTACTTCCGCAAGAGGTACTAGCACCCCTGGAGAATCCCTCGCTGAGCATTCACGATCTAGCTACTCCATTCCAGAGCGTGGGTGCTCAGGCTGTTCCGCGTATTCTGGGGAGCTTCCCCCCTCCCACTGAAAACTTCCACTTAAGACAATAACTGTTCGGGGCGAGCTGAGCAACAAGACCAAGGCCACCACTACCGCGCTATCCATTAATTTCTGCAACATCAGGCAACTTCATTCGAAACTAAACGCCGTCCACTACCATCTCGAGACAGCAAAGCCAGCCTTCTTCTTTCTAACCGAGACGCAGGTATCCTCTCCGGCTGATACTTCGTATTTCTCCTACCCAGGGTACAAATTCAAACACTTCTTTGTGCCTCGGCTGGAGTTTGCGTATACGTCAGAGAGGACATTTGTTCTCGACGCCTCGATAGTCTTAAAGATTCGGACTTGTCTACCCTTTGGCTACGTGTAGACAGCAACAACCATGCGTGCATCTACGGGTGTCTCTATAGGTTCCATAGCGGTCATGCCGAAACAGACCGACTCATCGACCACATCCAAATGACTACAGATCCCTTGCTACAGTAGATCCCATCCGCAGAGATGAAAGGGAATGGCTCGGTTCAAGTTTAACCGATCATGCAGGTAGATCTACTCATTATTTTGACTTAACATATGGTCTAACACAACTGATTACTTTGTTTACGCAGATTCCAGACGTCGAGAATCATGCAACTTCCCTGATGGACCTTCTGCTACCCTCTCATTCAGTCAGATGTAGCGGAGTTGGAAAAGTTACTAAGGTTTCCGCTAACGCCACTCTTGGCTTTTCGGACCATGGTCTATTCCGGAGTGTGGTGCCACTCACGCTAAAATCGCGGTTGCATTCTGCCGGCTGCCGCCGTGATTGGCACTATAGATCGGCCGATCAAGATAGGATGCAGTCTTGCTTTGCATCCTAGGGTTTGCTTCTCACCGGCCGATCCCAACGTTGTTGCTAATTCTATCGCTGAAGTGGTTCTTCAGGGTATGGAACTTTTTATTCGTTCCTCTATGTGCCCATTGGAGGCAGATTTCACCAAAGGTTTAATCGCTCCTGTAAAATAGCATCACGTTGTAAGCAGGAGTACTATCGGGTCTGGGCTGACGCAATCAAATCCCGGGGTGTAAACACCAGCGACCTTAAAAAGAAGTATAATTATATATAAGTATAGGAAAAGTCAGAATTGGCGAGAAACAAGTTAGCCTTCCCTCGGGAACTCGTTTATTCTGGTCTCTCGCCAAGTCTGTCCAAGGACACTTCTGTCAGCCATCTCTTTCATCTCTACGCAGGGAGGGCGACTTACTAGTCCATGCCGCAAAGGAGAAAACCGATCTGCTAGGCTCTATTTTTGCATCCATCTCGACTCTTGATGACGGGGAAAGCACAACGCCATACATCCCGTGGCGTGTTGCTCTATGCTGGATGTGCGGTTCACACAGCGCTCGGTTCGCAAAGCACTCCAATCCGTGGACATCAACTAGTCGAGTGGACCTGACGGAATCTCCCCAATTGTGCTGAGGACGTGTGCTCCAGTGTCGGCACTGGTTCTACCGCATTTTTTCCGTTACTCCTACTCCCTACGGGTAATCCCATAATCATGGAAGACGGTTTTCGTCCACCTGATCTCTAAAAAAGGCGACCGCATAATTTATACAATAGATTTTAATAAAGTGCCATTACACTTTATGTTGTAATGTTTAGGTTCGGTTAATTCGATATCAGTATTATATTTATTTCCATTTCAAGTGTTCATTGACGTGATAATATAACATTATAATAGCTTTTTAATTTTTGAGTATAGTCATCCAGACTAATTTTTTGCTGGCTGCTTTTATCTGCTGGTTTTAATATTACGAAGCTAAAAAGTCCGATACCGTCATGTAGTGGCAGCGTAAGAAAATCCACTACCATATATCATCCTGAAGGTATCGTAAGAGGCGACAGAAGGAAAAAAGGAGATGTGCAGCAGCAATAAAGAAATCTTCAGTTGCCAACCCACATGCTAAACAAAGCAATTATAGCAAGTATTCTCACTATGAGAGGAATCAGTTTGGAAAACCTATGTTCAGCAGTGGACTTTGATAGACTGTAATGTTAAAAAGTCAAATTTACAGCCTATGTACGTTCCACAACTGGGCACATGCCTCTTCTCATTTCTGAGAGGGTTTTAAGGTAAGGAAATGTCTGCTGCGCTGTCCAATGTATGTTGGTGAATTTGACATGTCTTCGAAATATGTTATTTTCTTATTTCTCAGATTTCATGTAGGTTTCTCACGATGTTTTCCTTCACCGCTGATAAACTGGTAAATCTGGTGCGAGCGGGGATCGAATCCGTGTGGCTCACGCACTGTGAAATTTAGAACGAGCCCTTGAGCTACCACGGCTAAGACTGTAATGACTGAATGAATGAATGAAAAATAAAATACCATTTTATTCATCATAAAACATAATATCAGAATAGATATTATAATAACCAGATGTTGCGCTATGAGCAGTACGTGTAATAATGCCCAAAGCACACACTTTTGGCACGTGATGTTAGCCTCGTTGCCAATTCCACATAACTGCAGGCCGCAGAACGTGCACGTCCCAGGGTTATTAGGTAAAGGACGATTGCAGGTTATTTAGGCAGAAAATAAGAATTTATTATTCCTAAAATTAACAATTTAGTTTATTATAATTATTAAATCTTTACATTTTCCATATGTGATTTAAACATATTAGAAAAAAGTGTGTAATATTTATTTACTTAAATGAAAAAGAACTACTAAGTATCACATCTGCTAACGTTATTCACAATAATTGGTAATAATTAACCAACATTGCAACCCTTCATAATCTCAATGCTGAACCTAAGCCTTAAGAAATTGCTTACCATTATCAGGCTGTCACTTGACACATTTTAACCCCATGCACTACCATTTCAGCTAACTTATCCGTTGGGCTTTGTTTGTTACTTTGATTCTACTGTTGATATTTATTAGAAAGATTAGTAGAAATTTATTACGAATTCTATGGCACAGATAAACTCTGAGCTCTCCATAGCTCGCTGATCGACTCGAAGTTTCCTCATACGGCCAGCAGTGTAGGACTACGTTTCAGATCAATAATATGTAATCAATAGCAACAACCACCGTTTGTATACTCTTGAGGTATACGCATCAATAAATCGTAAAAAAATCATAATTATCGTTTGGTTTTACTTAATTTATTTTTAAATTATCGAAATTAGGTTTTCTTTATAAAACTAATATTTCCAAAACAAATAAGCATAAGTTTATGACTAGTGACTATTAAGGATGGTGTAGTTTTAAAAGTTTTGTAGCATTTCGGATTTTCGCCTAGAGTTGCGCGTCTCTCACCTGTTTCTTTCGTCAATTAGCAGTTCCTGTATAATAAGCTGTTCCGATCTGAAAAGCATAAAGAACCAGAATAATTACAGGTTGTGAGATATTTTGGTCGGTAGCAACGCATCTGTGGCCTTCTTTGTTTGATGTTGGTGGTAGGAATTCACAGGCTGCAGTAGACGCTTACATTAAGTGAACTGTAAGTTGGTTTGTCACTCAAATTATTTATATGAAAAAATAATCAACATTAAATACAGCATTATGTGCACAAAGTATTGAAACTATTTACTGCCGACTTCCAAAAAGGAGACGGTACTCAATTCGACTGTATGTTTATTATGTGTGTTACCTCATAACTTTTTACTGGGTGAAACGATTTCGATGATTATTTTTTATTTTAAAGCTGGTACTTCTCGTGTGATCCAATATGAATTTGATCAAGGTCAGACCGATAGTTTTTGAGTTATTCTTAATAACTCATATTGAATTCGGCTGTACAAATTTTTTAATTTTAAATTATGAATACACGTAACTATTAATTATTGATTACAGACATATTATGTTAGATCTCAGAATGACGAAACATCTGTGGCTTTTGTGTTATGAAAATTGTTTGCAAGTGTCGATGGACTGCAGTAGATACTTTGAATCTATGTGGTTGTGTTTAATAATTTAACACACCTATTGTTAAAATGGTATACTTTTTAGCAGCATCAAATTTTACTTATCTCAAATAGAACTGTGCCGTTGCATCTTTGTGACGCAAAATATTTAGAATATCGCTCTTTTGCCGCATATTTGGGCACATTTGAAATATTACTAGGCCATAGAATAATTATAATACACGCCATAAAATACATAATTTTGGAGGTTAGAGCAAAGGCAAACGCAAAAAAATTTACCAAAAATAAAAAATATAATAAAAAACAAAGCCAAGTGTCATTTTGATGTAATATATAAGAATAAATATTAGTTTCTTTGTTAGTCATTTTATGTTCCTTTAATATTCATACAATTACGATATATATATATATATATATATGTATTCTGTATAAACAAACTCAGTACAGTTTGGGCTGGTATTGCAAAACACGTTATGATGTATGTATTATACGAGTAAATGTATTTACAAAAATTCAGTGGACTTCTAGCCATGTAGTAACTTTCTACAATTGGTGCCGTATATAGAAAACTGTGGCTATAAATGACAATAACATGAAATCTCATCACATCTCAATCATCACAAGTCTGATTAAAAAAAAAACTATTATTATTAATGTTAATAATCCTATTACTACCGTAAACGAGCGTGTATATGCGTAGACATATGGACGTAAAGGAGGCGAGAGAGGTGTGTCAGGATCGTGCCAAATGGAAGTCCGTAGTCTCTGCCTACCCCTCTGGGTGGCAGGCGTGTACCGTAAATACAAGAATCAATACAACACGGGCCTTGTACACTTGTATACTGACAGTTTAATAAAACTACCTCGAAACATAACAACGCCGCTCTTACGCTAAGCCTAAACTTATCAACGCAACGTTGACTTGAAAGTACTCAACATCCCGCACAAAGAAGTACTGAGTCTTGTTTCTTGTTATAAAAAGTACAGTACTTGCCTGCAACGAAAATTTTATAAACGCTTCTTTGTAGTTTAAAATAAATGTTTTTCTAAAAGGATTCTCCAACTCATCGCTTACTGGCAATGCCTTGAAATAGCTACCGTTACTTTTGAAAGATAACTGTATTTCTGAACCTTTGTTATTATGTAATCATCCAAATGCATGGTTTGAAGCGGAAGTAAGATAAAACTCATTGTATTCATGTCGCATTGCTAGACTAACTTACAAACCAACACACGTTTACTTTATTTTTCATAACAATATATCACTTTTGTATAAAAATGAAGTGATAAGCTAACTTACAGTACATCTGTTATTAGTCATGGTCACCTGCGGCTAATTTAAATCAATAACTACATACTATGCATTGTCACTTCCAAAGACAAAGATGGATTGTCTCACAGCCAGAAATTATTCTGGCTCTCATTACCATTCAGGCCGGTACACAGCAATGCAAGCAACGATATTTGGTGTCAGAAAAGGATAGTACCTACCCAGTACCTACTAACTAGTAAATTTTATTTAGAACAAATCTTTTCCAGATTGTTAGCGAGTCTGTAGGCATCACTCTTGTAGGCGTCAGCTAAAAATCAGCGCCACCTCAACAGTAACATTATGCTAGGCTTTCGATAAGTTATGGGCCTATATGTTATAGCGACGTTGCAATACTTTATAACTTATATTTAACGTCAGTTAATCAACTTTAATATATTTTCTTTAGATCTATAGAATAGGGGTGAAATTCGAGCACACAATGATACTTGATGGTAAGTGTGGGTGCTGAGGACCATAGACATCTACATCTATTCTCGATTCAGAATCAAATATAGATGTCATCATTATTCATCATTCATCATCATTACAGCCCTTCACAAGTCCACTGCTGAACATAGGCCTCCCCCAAAGAATGCCACAAAGCACGGTCCTGAGCCACCTGCATCCATCGACTTCCTGCATGTCTTACCAGGTCGTCACTCCATCTCGTGGGGGGACGCCCTACACTTCGCCTACCGGTACGAGGCTGCCACTCGAGAACCTTTCTTCCCCATCGGTTGTCGGTTCTTCGAGCTATATGGCCGGCCCACTGCCACTTCAGCTTACTAATTCGTTGGGCTATGTCGGTTATTCTGGTTCTACTGCGGATATCCTCATTCCTAAGTTTATCACGCAGAGAAACTCCGAGCATAGCCCTCTCCATAGCTCGCTGAGCGACCTTGAGCTTCCTCATACGGCCAGCAGTGAAGGACCACGTCTCAGTTCCGTAAGTCATCACTGGCAACACGCACTGGTTGTACAATTTCGTTTTAAGGTTTTGAGGTATGTCTGACGAGAAGATGTGCCGTAATTTCCCGAACGCTGCCCAACCGAGTTGAATCCGTCGATTGACCTCTCGGTCGAAGTTGGACTTACCTAGTCGGACTATTTGTCCCAGGTAAACATACTCGTCAACAACTTCGAGCTTAGTGCTCCCAACAACTACCGGCATGGGTGTGACATGGACATTAAACATAATCTTTGTTTTGTCCATGTTCATCTTAAGACCTATCCGTTGGGAAACACTATTGAGGTCATTGAGCATAGTGCTTAGGTCCTCCAGCGATTCTGCCATAAGGACTATATCGTCGGCAAATCGAAGGTGTGTGATGTACTCGCCATTGATGTTAATACCGTACCCTTTCCAGTCCAGAAGCTTGAAAACGTCTTCCAATGCAGCGGTGAAGAGTTTCGGGGATATGACGTCACCCTGTCTTACACCTCTCTGCAATTGGATAGGTTTCGTACTCTGGTTCTGTACTCGGATAGCCATCGTAGCCCTACTGTACAAGCACTTCAACACTTCGATATACCGACAGTCAACTTGGCACCGCTGAAGGGACTGCAGCACCGCCCAAATTTCGACGGAATCAAAGGCTTTCTCATAGTCCACATACGCCAGACATAGTGGCAAATTGTACTCTTCGGACTTCTGTACAACTTGCCGAAGGGTATGTATGTGGTCTATGGTGCTAAAGCCCTTTCGGAAACCGGCTTGTTCGGGAGGCTGGAAGTCGTCAAGTCTGCGCGCGAGACGATTCGTAATGACTCTCGAAAACAGCACGTAGACGCGGCTCAGAAGGGAAATCGGTCTGTAGTTCTTCAAGAGAGCGTTGTCACCTTTCTTGAAGAACAAGACCACCGCACTTCTGCTCCACGCCTCCGGTGTAATGCCACCATGGAGGACGGAACTAAAGAGCTTCTGAAGGACTTCAAGTACCGGTCTTCCACCCGCTTTCAGAAGCTCCGCTGTAATTCCATCCTCGCCTGGGGCCTTACCGTTTTTAAGGTGCTGGAGAGCCATTCTAATCTCGCTCAGACTGACGTCCGGGATATCTTCGGAATAGTGTCGGATGAGACTCGCTCTTGGATCGTTACTCACACTTGCGTGTGGCTCCAACGATGACGTGTACAGCTGCCCATAGAACCTCTCAATCTCACTCAAAATCTCAAGTGTCCCGGAAACGATGCTGCCACACTCTGTCTTCAGCTTTGACAGTTGGCTCTTTCTGGCAGACAGATCTCTGGCAAAGACTTTGGAGCCTTGGTTCCGCTCGATCGCTTCTTCAATACGAGCTGTATTGAAGTTGCGTAAGTCCCGCCGCATGCATTTGGAGATCTGTCTGTTCAGATGCCTGTATGCTGTCAAGTCTGTTGAAGAATGTAGCTTCATCTCCCGTCTAACAGCCATGAGATTAAGAGTGTGATCGGAGAGTTTTTGTGTTCTTCTGCGGCGGGTCTTGCAGAACTTAGCTCCGACCGCATGGACAGTTTCCACGAGCTTGTCATTCATATCGTCCACTTCATTGCAGTCTTCTAGGCACTGAAAACGGTTTTGTAACTCGAGCTGAAAGGTTTCGGGACTTTGGATTAGAGCACGAGGGGGACGGAGCGTTGACTTCATTAGACGAGACCTCTCCAACTTAACGTTTAGGTTCAGTGTGCCTCTAACCATTCGGTGATCGCTACCAGTTTTCACCCTTGCGATCACGGAGACATCACTGAACAGTTGTCGTCTGGTCGTCATAATGAAGTCAATCTCATTTTTTGTCGAACCGTCGGGGCTCGACCAGGTCCACTTCCTGTGGGGCCGCTTCTGGAAGAAAGAGTTCATCATAAAGAGTCCCTCTTTCTCCATGAAGTCGGCCAGCTGCTGGCCCCTTGGGTTCCGTTGCCCTATTCCAAATTTCCCTACTTTCAGCTCACCGTTCTCTCTTGTGCCTAGTTTTGCATTGAAGTCTCCCATTAACACCGTATATTGGGTTTTGGAGGAATGCATGGCTCTAGAGATATCCTCATACATTTCCTCCACCTCCTGATCGGGGTGTGCCGAGGTTGGTGCGTAAACCTGTATGACCTTCAGCGAATACCGTTTGGTGATTCTGAGTATAAGGTACGCAACCCTCGTCGACACACTCCCGATCTTTACAACGTTGTTAACGAGAGACTTGTGGACGATAAATCCGACACCTTCTTGGGACAGATGGTCGCCCTCCCGGTGATAGAGCAAGTTGCCGGATTCAAGGATTACCGTGTCCTCCCCCTCTCTTCGGACTTCGGATAATCCTATAATATGCCAGCGCAACTTGTCTATCTCTTCTTCTAGCTTATCTCGTCAGTCCTCAGGGTGCGTGCGTTGTACGTTGCCAGGTCGAGTCGTCTAAGGTGGCAACCGAACCTCCACCGGAGATTCTTAGCATCCCCTGCCCCGCCGTTACCATGGTCGCCACCGTAGCCAGGAATAGCGGGGCCGCCGGGTACTGGGGGCCGTCTGTTTGTTGCTTTAGTCATTGGGGGGTAATTGCCATAGTTGCCACGCTTGGCGAGCGGGTTGGCAACCGCAGTTTTTTTATTATAATTTTTGGCTATTATCAGGAAGATGCTGCTGCCCATCTTCTGCCTGTTTCCCTTTGTCGCCTTTTACGACACCCACGGGAGGATATGGGGTAGTGGATATTCTTGACCGCCACTACACGGCTATAATAATATAGATGTCACCACTGAGGAATAAGACATAATCCCTTTATAAAAATTTTACAGATGGACAAAGGCCTGACGGAAACATGCTTCACTATAATCTCGAAAAAAAATTAGAAACGAATATAAAAAGACATTACATAATGAAACTGTGCAAAACTTGTATCTAAAGAAAATAATTACAATTTGGGTCATATTTAGAACACATTTTATTCATTCATTTATTTAAATAAAGAAAAACGAACAAATCAAGCGCTTGAAAGCCGGCAAGGTCCGTCGAGACATCTTTAATGTTGGACGTTCGTTGCCTTTCTACCGACTTAAAAAAGGAGGAGGTACTCAATTCGACTATATGTTTTTATGTGTGTTACATCATAACTTTTTTCTGGGTGAGTCTTTTTGTTTGAAAGCTGGTGCTTCTCATGTGGTTCGATATAAAGATCAAGTTCTGACCAGAAGTTTTTGAGTTATCCTTAACAATGCGTACTTAATTTTTTAGTTGTAGCACGAATGTCGAGCCGACCGACCAGGGAAGGACCACGCTTTCACAGAATACCAGCGTAAAATTCCAGCTTAACGCTGCTATGTTTCGCATGGCGAGTGTAGAGAACCGGAGACTCTTTTTACTGGAAAAGAGGCATTCCATCTTAGTCCCACGGGTGACAACGCATCTGCATTTTAATTTGTAATAGAGGATAGATATCTATGGGCCGCAGCAACCACTTAACATCAGGTGGACTGTGTGCTCGTTTGTCACCCTTACCCTATAAAAAAATTGGCTTTGACTACTTTAATGATATTCTAATTTTATTTATATCGAAGTGGATTGTACAAAATATTTAATTTTACCACTTGTTTATCTACAATTTATCCCGTTATCTATCGGAAGACAAGGTCTCATTATATATTTATATTTTTTTATTATATATTTTAACAAATAAGCCCTAAGCCAATAACAAATAATCAAACTATCAATTAGAATATACTTACTAGAAAATGGTTATCAAATTAAAATTATGGTTTGCCTTACACATTGAGCAATTTCAGATGAATTCTCGGTGAATTTTTGACGTCTATTTGCCTGGATCAGACACCCTGCAATATTCTTTGAGGTGTGCACTTAATAAATGTATTCACCCCAATTAGTACCTATTTGCTTTCTTTTTCAATGCAACCCAGAATTTTGGAGAAAAATGCAAGACCTTGTCAGCCAAACGCTTTCAGCACGGCATGCGTGCAACATTAAAACAACATTATCCATTAACATTACAACATGTAAAATCCCACTGCTGAAAATTCCATAGTTGGCCATTTTGTCATAGTTGCTTAACTTGGAAGACAGGTTAACAACCGCAATTTTTTATTATGTGGAATTGCTGAATATTTCTTACGTGGCAGAGCCATGCTGCAGCTATATTAGTAGTATAGTTGTAGCACGAATGGGTCGGCTCGACCGGGGAAGGACCACGCTCTCACAAAAAACCAGCGTAAAATAGCAGCTTAACGCTGCTGTGTCTCGTATGGTGAGTGTAGAGAACCGGAGACCCCTTTTACTGGCAAAGAGGCATTCCATCTTAGTCCTCACGGGTGATAGCGCATCTGCATCTTGAGTCTTTATTGAGGATAGATGTAGATGTCTATGGGTCACAGTAACCACTTACCATCAGGTGGACTGTGTGCTCGTTTGTCACCCTATCCTATAAAAAAAGAAAAAAAAATGATAATGCTGCCCATTGCCTGTTTCTGTTTCCCTTTGTAGCCTCTTACGATCGATACCCACGGGATGGATATTCTCACACCGCCACTACAAGGTTAAAACTAAATTAAGTATCAACAATCATTTTGTTCCTATGGAATCTACTAATTGTCCTGTTTTGCACTTACAATACTTGTCGCCACGGTAGATATTTTTAATTCAATTTATTTGAAATACAACTTTTATTAGTGGTAGAACTTACCAGGTTGTCTGTGTTTGTCACCCTTAACCTATACAAAATCTATAATCGTTTGGGATATTTTATATATGTATAGATTCATGGATTTGAAAGATGCAAGAGAGGTGTATCAGGATTATGCCAAATGAAAGTCCATAGTCTCTGCCTTCACCCCTGGATGACTATTCTCTCCCTGTTAAGTAGCTACTATAAATATATGAGCGAATTTTTAAAATCATATGGATTCTTCTAGAAATAGATAACAAAAATCTTCAGAACTTACACGAAACTTTCATAAGTAGTCGGTAATCTTTAAGAATAAAATATTTTTTTAAATTTTAAACAATTGCTCGCATTTAAAGTCCTTGTAGACACTTTCCGCAGTTCTTCCCATAAATATGTAAATGTAAAAACGAAAATAGGTATTCTCTGACAAACTTAGTTCCATAAACTCAGTAAGTTTTGTTTAACAAAGCGTAATGAAATCAATAAACTTTAAATAATGCCACAAACATGTACGCGTTACAGAATACGCCAACAACTTCAAAGGATACGTCTCTTACAAAATATCATATAGAGGATTGACTTCATTCTAGACTAACATTCTAGGAATATGAGAGACTGAACTTTAATAATTATAATATAAGCTTTAGTAACCAAACTGAAATCAAAGATAATATATTACGGTACAGGTAAAGTAATAATAGGTGGGTAAAATATCATATAAAGCTGTATTTGCTAAGGATAATATAGAGTACAGCGTACTAAAATAACGTAAGATTATAGTTTATATGTTGTACATGAATATCATTTATTAATTTAATAATATAAAATTCATTGCTATTTATAATATAACCAGTGATTTGCGCGTACTGTAATTATACTTTTAAACTATAGTTCATTAAGTATGCGGGTGCTTACAAATTAACACCCTTGTAGATTCTCTGCAACACATGCTGAGTCCTTTCATTCTCTCTCTTACATTATTATTTTTGTATTAATTTATTTTTTTATATTTTTATAAAAAATATTATATGTAACTTTAATCACTTTATTGATTATTAGTTAAGCTAAGCTAAGAGATAAGCTATATAAATTGTAACAATATTTTAAAAAAGTTGACATGATATTATACAAAAGTAATTTTACATTTTGACCCACTTACATACATGACCTTTTTATCGGAAACGAGGCATTCCATTTTTGTACTCAGGGGTAGCAACACATTTGCATTTTGATTCTTAATTGTAATGTAAATATGTAGATGTATATTTACCATCAGCTGGTTTATTAGCTCGTTTTTCACCCTTTTCGTAACAGAACATTTTTAGTATTTACGAGTAGTATTTTCTTTGACGTTAAGGGTAATATTAATTTTACCAATCTTCAAGAATCGCCAATTTTGTCCATACAATTCCTTTTTGTCATCTCTTAACAACTTAAACACATTGTTTTTTGCATTTTATATTAAAATTACGCTATTAAAAAAAAATATAGAATGTAAATAACGGACGTAGTTTAATGTTTGTAACTAATACCATATTTATAAACATATTATACATTTAAAAAGTTCTACGTTATCCCGCTCATGACCATTAGTATCCTCACCAGCTGTTATGAAAATGAACTTCGAAGGACTGAGAAAAACTAAAGCTTCTTTTTAAAGTTTTGTGGTCTCTCCGTTATCTGCTTTGAAGTTACGATAAATAGTAGCCTATATGTTGTTCAGGGTTATTAGCTACACAAATATCAATATTAGAAGGAATACTCGTCTTTCTGTCAATCGTGAGTACACGGACAGACAAATATTCTAGAAATGTATGCAATTCTAAAAAACACCAATTTCACTTCAGTATATTGTATTAGGTCGGGGAAAAAGTTTCTTCGTATTTTATATAGAAATTCAAGACATTTTTTTTTCAAAGTTTAATTAAATTTAATAATAATATATATGTGCAATTTTGTTTTCAATTTCTTGCTTGAATCTTATTTGTTATTGGCAGTAGAGATCCGAATCGATGGCTTTGCCCGGCGGTAAAAGCTCATAGTAAACGATGCCCTTTCAATCTCACCATACATACAGAATCACGTTATTGCGTGTTAATCCGGGTTTACTACAGTCTGTAGAGCTTGACTACCCTTTGACCATGATCTTTTTCGAATTTTCTTATCGTAGGTGATCCACTTTTTATCACCAGTCATCAATCTTTTCAAAAATGGTTCGGTTTCATTACGATTCAATAGCGAATCAAAAATGAATACACGATTCATTAGGTATCTTTCAGTAAGCTTGTGTGGTATCCAAAAATCGACCTTTTTTGTATAGACTTTTTCAAATGGGTCAAAACTGTTTTGTGGTAAATGGTCAAATCCTCGGCTTTGTCGTAACTACCAATATGCCTTTGTTCCTTTTTCAAAAATGGCATTGACTTTATCCGTTTGGCGTCCAGAGCGAGTTGCATCTTTTACATCAAAATTTCCGGACTGCAAACGCTTAAACAAACTTTTTGTAACTCTTACTGATTATTGCATTTTTATGCAAATCAAAATATAAATATAATCACTCACAATCACACACACATAAACACATTCGGAACTAAAAGCCTTATTTATTTTATTAGGAACGTCGTTCGTGTAAGATTTTATTCTATTAAAAGTGGGTTTAAGAGGCATGCATTGCTCTAGATATAGCCTCATACATTTTCTCCACCATCTCATCGGGATATGCAAAGGTTGGAGCGTAAACCTGTATGACCTTCAGCGAATACCGTTTGGTGATTCTGAGTATAAGGTACGCAACCCTTGTCGACACACTCTCAATCTTTACAACGTTGTTAACGAGAGCCTTGTGGACGATAAATCCGACACCTCCTTGGGTTGGATGATCGCCCTCTCGGTGATAGAACAAATTGCCGGATTCGAGGATTACCATGTCCTCGCCCTCTCTTCGGACCTCGGATAGTCCTATCATATTCCAGCTCAACTTGTCAGTCTCTTCTTCCAGCTCCAGGATCTTCTCGTCAGTCCTCATGGTGTCTGCGTTGTATGTTGGTTTTACTGTTAAAAACCTTAGAATTTCAATTTAAAAAAGGAGCAGACTTCGTCTAATTTAAGTTTAGGTTAACATGTTCTAAATGATTTTAGGTCCCTTCAAGCTTTGTATCCATCTTCCAAACACCCTTGTATGTATATATCATACTCAACATTTTAGTTCGCTTACTCTCTTTGGTCCACTTCTCGCTATACGGGCCAAAATTTATACCTCTATGGACGCTTCCCTGTGATTTCAATTCATTAATCCAATACAGCCTACAAAATTCCGCTGCTGTATTTACATTGACATAGTTGCAACTCTTGGAAACCAGGTTAGCAACCAAAGTTTTTATTATTTTAAGTTGTTGGTTCTGCTGCCCGTCTTCTGTTTCAGTTTTCTTAAGTTGCCTCTTACGACCGCCACGGAACGATATGGGGCAGTGGATATTCTTACACCACCTGTCTATTTATGATTTGTTGTGCTGTATTTGTTTGAGATTTCTGCTCAGTTTTTTTTTTGATAACATTATTAATAATTTTTAATCTGTTTTTAATTTTCTTATACTTTTTAATTTTTTTAATTTATTGAGCTTGGTCCTCTACATAACTAATCCTAAGCAGTCAAAGAACCCCACTTCTACTATCAAGAAAATAATGCCGGGCTGAGAAAAAAAACACAATCTTGTATAATATATAATACCTAATAAAACCCTTTCATATTTTTATGGATTAGAGGGTAAACAAGTTGCTGCGTCTTTATTTATTATTGTTGACGCTTTGAAATTCTATTGACAAAGTAAACAAAATACTTAAGCAGGCGTCTCTTTGATTGCCAATCAATAATTGGTAACGTTGAATCATGTATAACGGCAATTGGAGGTCTTACAAAAAAAAAACATAAAGAAATTCTATCATCGGTTTCAGTAATTTATATACCACTATTAAATTTTTCTCTCGACTATAAAATATTGATAAAAATGGGTGTGTCGCGGAGAATCGAACCCGGATTCTTCTTCTACATCAGAGAGTAATATCTACGGCTGTACATACGTCTATCCCTGAACATGCATTCTAGAGGGAATATGCCTGAATCGTCACACTTTGATGACGGATTAATGATCGCAGTACTATGTTACCATAAAATTTAAGGCAAACGCTCAGCCCCTAAGCTATCATGTAAATAGTAATTTATTGCATTTGCTCGCTAGCCATTCAGTTGCTTGAAGCTTTTTAAGCAAATTAAAAGCTGAAGGTAGTTTGGTTTAAACACTTTAGCTGAACACTTAAGTAAACGAAATGACCGTAATTGCTGCCTACTATCTATTCTGTGGTGTTGCATAGTGGTCTTGATAATAGGTCTTTATCTTTGAAATTGCCGTTCCGCAGTATTGGTCATTTCAAATCAAAATAATTTTTGTTTGGCTAAGAATTCTAATTTCATATTCATTTTATTTTAAAAACATGATTTTTTCCATAATTTGTCTTTTTTTATTAATAAGCGTTGTTATCATCGCATTTGAACCTTTTTCGTCATCATGGATACGTCAAAAATTCGAGTAATTATGGAATATAGTACCGTATTGGCAGCAACATGGCACAAACGGTACACAATATCAACGAAGTTAACTGAGTGAATATTAGAAACGAATGCACCACCTGGTATTGGTTTGCCTGGAAATTTTAACCTGAAAAATTAAACGCCGTGGACGACCGAAAACTTTGGTTGACAACGACGAATTAAAGGCGAATGTGGCAGCTGATGATACTCAATCTACGGCAAAGTTACTGCTAATGACGTTAGCATCAAAACAATATTGGTCCATTTGCGTCAAATTAGCAAGGTAAAACAGCTTGACAAATAGGTGCCCCACGAACTCATTGATCGCCAGCGCGAAGATCGCGTCGAGATGTGATACAGATGCACTTATTTCTAACATGCATCTGCCCGTTATATGAATAAAATGGCAGAGATACGAAGATAATTACGACCCAAAAAATCAATAATACCATAAAAGTATTTTTTTTTATAGGAGAGGGGCAAACGAGCATGCGGCTCACCTGATGGTAAGTGACTACCGCCGCCCATGAACAACCGCAACACCAGGGGAATTGCAGATGCGTTGCCGGCCTTTTAAAAAGGAGTAGGCTCTTTTCTTGAAGGTTTTCTTGAAGTATGCAAAAATCAACGTCCCGTGAAGTAATAACCAGCGGGATTTGCAAGTTGACTTTTAATCATTAATGCTAATACAGAACTACAAAAATATAAACGAAATAGTAAGATAATTTTCAACGTTGATGTTCTATTCCAGATCAAATTTCAGCCACAGCAGCCAGTCTTAACGGAGACTAGATATCTGCGCTGGATAGAATAATATTACATGAGTGTATGCGCAAACGTAGATGAACTCTTTGTCCCCTAATTCTCATAGTCCGATGGAACGGTAAACTAACTCAACTGGGGAGTGATCAGGCGCAGGACTTGACGTGTTTTCAGGGAAGCAGGCGTTAAGCTATATGACTGCCACGCAAATTAACGTTGATACGTGGTAAAGCCATGTTACAGGTTGGCTCAAACGGGAAAGACCTTCGCTCTCACAGAATACAAGCGTAAAATAGCAGCTCAATGCTGCTGTGTTTCGTACGGTGAATAAAGAGAACCAGAGACCATTTTTACTCTTGTAAAAGACAAGGCACTCCAACTTAGTCGTCAAGGGTAACAACCGCTAAGCAACTGCATTTCATTATAAATTAAGAATAGATGTAGATATCTATGACACACGACACCTACTAACCATCAGGACTAGGTACTCCTTTGTATATTCTGCTATCAACGTTAACGATTGTAGTAATTCATCTCAGCAAACCTCGCAGGTCCTATTTAATACTCAGTATTAGACTACACTGTACTCGGATCGAATAAAGTGCCATATAAAGTAATAGTAAATTTTGTAAAATAAATATGTAAACATTATAATATAAATATGTGAACATTACAAAAAAAATAACAAGTTTATTACAGAATCATAATATAAACGCAAAGAGTAAATTCTAGGGAAAAATAAAACACATTTATTGGCTCGTCTAAAAAATACCGGATGGAGCGAGAGTGAGCGAGAGGTTGCATCACTCTAGCGCAGTGTCATATCGATGGTGCCATGGTAGAATTGAGGGAATATCGAGAAACATTCACTCGTTTGTGAAGTATATTTAGGCACCGTGCGCGGGAGATACCGCTTAAATAATTCGACGAGTGATAAGATTCACAATATCGTGATTTTGTCCGTAGTAGTAATTCTTCTAGTGCAGGCGAGGAAAATCGTGCTGCTGAGAGGCTGCCCTGTGATATAGTGATATGGGGGGTGTTGCAGTTGGTTTGCATACTTTGGTGTTATCATGTAATTACGTCCCTCATATTACACTACTGTGTGATTGTGACAGGGACATATTACGGTATGGTCGAACTGTACTTGCTCTTTACTGAATGTATAGAGCAGTATGTATTATTACTGAAAATGATTAATTGTTTATTAGGAGAGCACGTTATACATCCGCTCTCACACCATTATTATTTTTAACAATTAACCTTCTGATGCAATCCCGATATTTCCGACATACTTATTATTTTATATATATTTCGAAACAATGTAGATTATTTCGTGCTTAATGATCACTGCTGCCATATAGCCTAAACTAAAATTTGTGTGGGAATATCGACTACAACTGAGATTTGAACATAGAGACCACGATTCGAGTGTAATGCAAGTTAATCTCAGTCAGCCAAAATTACCAAATTAAAAATTAAAAATTAACGAAAGTGTACCACAATATTAAAAATATAAAAGTATAAACAAAATTACAGCCTCTATTATAGGTCTTACGGCTGGCTGGCACAGCCGTACAGTATGTACTGTGTTATTTGCGTCAAGTGCTTAGCACCTGAGTAACCATAGCTCTGTAATAAAATAAAGTACGAGTATATTTATTATATAACAAAATAAAAAAAATCCTGTTAGTAGTCAAATGAAAAGCGCAAAGTTCTTACATTAATTACCCTTTATTAAGACGAAACTGAGTTAAATAAAAGTTGGAAAAAGAATTTAAATATACCAAGTTTCCGTTTCCCGAACCTCAACGATTTAATTTTGTTTATTTACACAGTTTATTATCTAGGAGCGAGGAAATACAAACATGTAAGAATCATAATTTGCACATTTTCAAGCTACATTATTTCTTCCTTTTATTTTTAAAAATAAAATTCCGTCGTGCGTGTTTTCGTAATTTTTGTCCTCCTTAACAAAGACGTATTAAAAAATAAAAACAATTAAAAACATCTTAGCTCCTTAACGGTTTGACTGATTTTGATAGAAATTTTATGGGATACACAGTCATTTTAATAATTCGTAACTATAGCGGAACCCTAGTATTTATAATGTGGCACTATCGTCAAGATCCAGAAATCGCCCATGTGAATTCGGAGCGGATTGCTTGTTAATTCTGTGAATTGTCACTCTTTATTTTTTTATTTTTTTTTAGATTAATTAACGATAAATAAAGATAAGATTATATGCGTCATTTTTCTTTATCATTGTCTAATGTTGTTTGAACTGCTATGCAGCTTGGTGCCCGTTCAAATCTCAATTATTTCATCGGAGAAGACAGCTGTCGTTTGTACCGAATTAGATCCCCTTTTTACATTTGTGTCTTTAGAAGGAAATCATTTATATTCGAAATTAAAATTCCTTTATTAATCAAAATAAAAATATGACTTGTAAAGTTTATTCTTTACTTCACTGCTTTCTACTTTTAAACTGTAAGTGTTTGAGGTTATATATGTATAAAGGCTCATAAAAAATATGAGTTGGCTCGATCGGGGAAGGACCACGCTCTCACAGAATACCAGCGTAAAAGAACAGCTCAGTGTTTTTGTGTTTCGTATGGTCAGTGTAGAAAGCCGGAGTCCTTTTTTACTAGAAACGTGGCATTCCATTTGAGTCCTCAGGGGTGGCAACGCATCTGCATTTTGATTCTTAATCGAGGATTGGTGTAGATTTCTATGGGCCACAGCACCCACTTAACATCAGGTAGGCTGTTTGCTCGTTTTGCACTCTTAGGTCGGTATTAATAAACGTTACTCAGCTCAAGTACACGCACTTGAGTACAATCTTGAGGTTTTGATCTTATTAAAAAACATATCTCAAGATGCGATTAAGGTTTACGATATTAGCTGAGTGCCACACTGATTAATAAATTAAACTCGACTCTTAAGTGTGTGTACTTGAGTGCAAGTCACAGAACAGTATTTCAAAGTACAGCACTTTGAGATACTGTTTTTATGTGTTTATTAATTAGCAACGATCTTGAGATGCCCATATCGTAATAAGGGCGTATCAAATGATAACGCATTTTAATTGGTCATTGAGTAACGTTTATTAATACGGGTCTTAGTCTATAAAAAAGTGTTTGGGTGTGTAATATATTTTCAGATAAGGGGGAAATAGTTCGTGTAAGTCAGCAAGTACACTACCGTTGCGTCACCTTATCTTATCAGAATTTGAGTGACACAATTTCTGTATTATTAATATATAAAAACAAGCAGTAACACCCCATTTCACCCCTTCAGGGGTTGAATTTTCTAAAATGTTTTCTTGTGGGTATCTACGTCGTAAACGGAGTATATATGCCAAATTTCAAGTCAATAGTGCTTAGGATTTTTGTAAAAAGTTTTGGAGATTTCGTGATGAATAAGTGTGTTAGTGGTATTTTACTTATATGTAAAGTGTATACTCAAAAGTAATTATTGTGTAAGTAAGGTTTTAATGTTATCGTAGCAACGAATAAACATGTTCTTTCTTTCTCTTAAATAACTTAATCTCGCGTGGCTATTGTTAGAACTTAAATTCATGATCAATGAATTTGTAAACAGACATTCTGACTGTATAATCATATAACAAGTTACAGTAGGCTTCAAATAATGAATTTAATGAAAAAACGTATCATTATCATTATTATAGACTTTCAAAGCCCATTGCTGTACATAGCCTTATATGGTCATTTGGCCTAGTTATATATGAAGTATATGCCATAGTAGGCGGGTACCGCAGTTTTTTTTAAATGATTTTGAGTTGATACTAGAAAATGGTATTTTCCATCTCTTGTTTCAGTTTCCATCTTTCGTCTCTTACGACATCCTTGGAATGATACCACTGAACGGCTTATAAAAAAATATGAAATGATATTAACAAATATTTATTACCTTTAAGTTAGCGCGTTTAATTTCAGACTACAACCGTCACAATTTTGGTCTATTTTAATATTATAAAAGCAATTTGAATGGGGTCCGCGTGCGCTGAAGTTCCTAAAGGAACTCCATCCGCGGCTGGTCGTTGCTGCTGGTGATAAGAGGGCTGGTTCTTTTCTCGCTCAAATGCTAATTATAGTCATTCAGCGACTATATGATAATTAAGTTTCTAGTTTTAGTTTTTTGTTTATTATAGTTTTTAACATTGTATATACTTTAAGATCATTTGAGTAACGTGTCAATCTCTGATCAAAGCAAATATTAGTTTCATTTAAAAAACAAATTTACCCATGACAAGGAGTTACTTTGTCATTTCTGCTTTGATAAAACAGTAAGGGGATTTAGTAGCGAACAAACAAGTTGGCATTTTGACTTTAAATGGTGTGTTTTCTCACATATCAATATTGGGTTTTAATAAAATGCTCGTTTGCATTTCAAATTAAATTGTAGTTCATTTATGTTGTTAAAAATTATATACAAACCTTTTTAAAGAACTATTTGAACATTTTAATAAAAGTTCCGAAATGTATCCTTTAAATGCATTAGCATTTAATGGATACATTTCGGAGAGTGTGCGCTGGGATTGCACCACTTAATGCCTCCCTCTATATTCCATCGTTGGATCAACTGGAACTGGAACGCTCGGTTCGTTTCTACTTCCTCTTCTTCGACATACCATGCATTGGAACCTAACGGTTTATTGCGTCTATCAAAAGCGTACAGCAAACGAGTTGCCAGCATCTGTCTTTCCATTCTTTTGCAATGTAAGTTTCTTCAAGGATTCAGTAATTATTCTTAGGTAGAACTAATTAATGTAATTACAACTAAAGCTAATAAATTCTCACTCAAATGCGACGACTTCTTTACCGTTATAAACAAATCATTTAAAGTACAAACGGAGTATCACCATTGTTGAAAATATTGAGTCTTGCTAAAGTTTGTATCAGTTGTTATAATTGTCACGCTTTGCCAGCGATTTCGATAGTGGAGTACTTTCTATGCTATTCTATTTATATTTTAAAAGTAACCCTAATAACTATTGCATATCTCATTAATTTAAATCAAACATCTTTCGATCATTTTTGAATAGTTTGGATAATACAAATTCTTCTAATTCATTCTTTGGGAAGTGATTAATAAACTTTATACAAAACCGCATTTCATACTAAGAATCATCATTCAAACTGAAAAACAAAAGAATTATTTGTCGAGTTTAGGATGAAAATTCGGTTAAGATGACGAAGGAGGCTTATTAAGTGCGAAATCGGCTAAATTCTTTTCATTTCGCG
The DNA here is from genome assembly GCA_963668995.1 of Parnassius mnemosyne. NCBI lineage: Eukaryota > Metazoa > Arthropoda > Insecta > Lepidoptera > Papilionidae > Parnassius > Parnassius mnemosyne. Next base: position 7,522,378 of record CAVLGL010000046.1, on the reverse strand, counting down.
CTCTCCAGAAGGCATACATTTGTCATCGCGGACGCTTGTAGAAGCGCTACGAATACCGCGGAAATTAAAGAACAATTCTTCTCAACTTGTTTTTATGGGTGGCTGCTTTGTCTTAATTAGAGGCGGGGAATTTATAACTTGTTATTAGATGAATGCTCTTTTCTTTTTTTTATGATTAAATGTAAAGGTAGAACAATTTTTAAACCGTAAAATTCTTTAGAGTTTTTTTTACAATTGCGGACGTGGAATTATTCCAAAAATGAGTGTTATAATTGAAATCCTTAGCAGGCAAATTACAATAACAGTACTACCATTTACTTTTTTTACTTCTGACGCTGCTCTGCAATAGCATGTCATTTGTATTAGGACTAACCCTCCACATAATGGGACAGAATTGTGTCCAGGTATGAGCTTTCTTCGCGACAAAATGTGACTCTAAATGTATGAAAACAAGTCGGGCAGGTGCATTTGCGTTTTGATCTCGACTAACGACGTTTCGGGCACTCGACAGCACACATCGTCAGCTCGAGGTGTATGACGTCCTGATGTCATAGTTAATGGAGGCTACTTTCAATTATAAATATTAGTTTTTGGTTTGATCTACATAGAACGATCTTACAGTATGTTGAAGTTTTTCAGTAGTATGCTTGGGCTTGGAGTTGCATCAGTGCTTCACGTTAGCGATATTATTTAAAAAAGATTTTTTTTATTTATTTTTTTATAGGATAAATGTGACAAACGAAAACACAGTCAACCTGATGGTAAGTGGTTGCTGCGGCCCATAGACATCTATATCTATCCTCGTTTGCAAATCAAAACTCAGATGCTCCGTCACCCGTGAGGACTAAGATGGAATGCCTCATTTCCAGTAAAAAAGCCTGCACTGACCAAGCGAAACGCAGAGAGGTTAAACCTCTACTTCGCGCTGGTATTCTGTGAGGTCGTGGTACCACCCCGGCTCGAGCCGGCCCATCCGTGCGACAGTAAAAACTACCGCGTGGCTGTACCACTGTTAATTAAAAAGCTAATTAAAAAGTTAAAATTAAACGCGTTAAACCCGTTAAATTAGTTTTATTCAATGTGTTTATTGTAATATTTAATTCTACATTCGCATGAATATAAGAAATAATTATATGCATTTGCGTTTCGAAAACTTGTGTCCAAACTTTTCTAAACTAATTGGCGCCGGGATAAGACTGTTAATCTATTTTTTTAAAAGGATAATGGTGACAAACGAGCGCACAATCCACCTGATGGTAAGTGGTTTGCTGTGGCCCATAGACATCTACATCTATCTTCGATTAAGAATCAAAATACAGATGCGTTATCACACGTGAGGACTAAGATGGAATGCCTCGTTTCCAGTAAAAAGGGTCTCCGTTTCTCTACACTCACCATACGAAATACAGCAGCGTTAAGCGTTAATTTTACGCTGGTAATTTGTGAGAGCGTGGTCCTTCCCCGGTCGAGCCGACCCATTCGTGCTACAACTATACTTTTAATATAGCTGCAGCATGGCTCTACCACGTAAAACGTAAAACGTATTTTAATGGTCATATAATGTTTAATAAGGAGCGTCAAAATGCTTTCAGTTTTCACTGCTACCTATTGTGTAAGACTGGGAACGCAAGCCATTCTAGTTCTACACGCCCCTAGTTGCCCCAACAAAGGTCGACTGGACCAGGGCCCATGAGTGGTCCCCTCGACGAGCAACCAAGGGCGGAGCCCGATGGCCTATGGATAAATGTTCTAAATAAATGGCAAATAAGCAAGCACAACAAACTTACTAATTTGAGGAAGTAGGGTTGACCACAGGATACCGGTCAGGTGATAAGTGAGGTGCATGTAAGTATTGTGTAGTAGTGTGTACAATGTAACCTGACTTGACCGTTGAAATCTGACCGCAGATCCATAAGCGCTGCTGCTCTCCAAAGGTGAGATCTCTCAAGGGGGGCGATCACCAATTGAATACTTCTGCTTTTATTTCACTGTATTAGTTTATCAACTTATTGTACATTTAATTAACTTTTGACATTAACTAAAAGTCAAGCAAATTAACGTTCATTGAAATTAAAACAAGTGACACTCGACACAAGTAATGAACCATAGGTCAAAGTTTAATATTCAAAGTTCCGGGTTCACTTAGCATAGAATTACAAACACGGGAACGAACGCGGTCTCTTCTCGAGTCATAAAGTTCAGCGTTTCTCTCGACCAAGCCAAATTCTTTCGTACGATATTAAAATGCCACAAAGCAACTCGTCGAATCAAATTAATGTCAATCAAAGTTAAGTTAATAATTCAAACCCAATACAAGCCTCCCGTCACGAAACGTACAAATCAGACGAATCAATTCGAGGCGGTCTACCCGAGACCCAAAAATCCAATAGTAAATTAGGCGCGCACAATTTACTCAAATTCTAGACCGTCACAAAATCTACACCGGCCACACGCAACCAATCCAGGTCGCAAACAATACTCAAAACGGTTACACCAAAATTTTATGAGATCCGCCTTGTTGTCAGGCAAAAATGCACGATATTAGACAACTTAAAAAAAGCACTCAACGCGACGTTACAATTCAATATTAACTTCCAAAGCTATTAACAGGCCGACGCGCAACAAAATCTTTTCCATACGTTAAGACCCGCCTCGTTACACAAAAAAATAATAAAAAAAGATAACACCGTAGGAGGCACGCGCCGACCGTCGCGTAACGACCTCATTTCATACTAGTCGACAAAGCCGCGGCATTCAAGTTACTGACCTCGCCCACGTGTCGAGCGACTGCAAGCGGCACACGGCCCTGGGTACATACCATCGGGTGACGCGCCGAGTCAAACGTAATTGGTGCGAATTTCAAATGCCCATTTTTGGCCTAAACACTAGTATTATTTCAAGAAACTTCGCCACCACTCCGATTCTAAATATTCTCTGGAAAAGTATTATTTATGTTACGCGGGAAATAAAAAAGTTTTCGCTATTTATTATGTAAAAGTTATATGTAAGTTATTTATACTTAGAAATTGTTACAGATATCAGCGGAATCCATATAAGGAAATTCCGGCCGCTTCCTGATTTAAATTGCATGCATAAAATGCCTAACTGCGATGAGCATTCTTTGTATTGATGCAATCCCGATATTTCCGACATACTTATTATTTTATATATATTTCGAAACAATGTAGATTATTTCGTGCTTAATGATCACTGCTGCCATATAGACTAAACTAAAATTTGTGTGGGAATATCGACTTCAACTGAGATTTGAACATAGAGACCACGATTCGAGTGTAATGCAAGTTAATCTCAGTCAGCCAAAATTACCAAATTAAAAATTAAAAATTAACGAAAGTGTACCACAATATTAAAAATATAAAAGTATAAACAAAATTACAGCCTCTATTATAGGTCTTACGGCTGGCTGGCACAGCCGTACAGTATGTACTGTGTTATTTGCGTCAAGTGCTTAGCACCTGAGTAACCATAGCTCTGTAATAAAATAAAGTACGAGTATATTTATTATATAACAAAATAAAAAAAATCCTGTTAGTAGTCAAATGAAAAGCGCAAAGTTCTTACATTAATTACCCTTTATTAAGACGAAACTGAGTTAAATAAAAGTTGGAAAAAGAATTTAAATATACCAAGTTTCCGTTTCCCGAACCTCAACGATTTAATTTTGTTTATTTACACAGTTTATTATCTAGGAGCGAGGAAATACAAACATGTAAGAATCATAATTTGCACATTTTCAAGCTACATTATTTCTTCCTTTTATTTTTAAAAATAAAATTCCGTCGTGCGTGTTTTCGTAATTTTTGTCCTCCTTAACAAAGACGTATTAAAAAATAAAAACAATTAAAAACATCTTAGCTCCTTAACGGTTTGACTGATTTTGATAGAAATTTTATGGGATACACAGTCATTTTAATAATTCGTAACTATAGCGGAACCCTAGTATTTATAATGTGGCACTATCGTCAAAATCCAGAAATCGCCCATGTGAATTCGGAGCGGATTGCTTGTTAATTCTGTAAATTGTCACTCTTTATTTTTTTATTTTTTTTTAGATTAATTAACGATAAATAAAGATAAGATAATATGCGTCATTTTTCTTTATCATTGTCTAATGTTGTTTGAACTGCTATGCAGCTTGGTGCCCGTTCAAATCTCAATTATTTCATCGGAGAAGACAGCTGTCGTTTGTACCGAATTAGATCCCCTTTTTACATTTGTGTCTTTAGAAGGAAATCATTTATATTCGAAATTAAAATTCCTTTATTAATCAAAATAAAAATATGACTTGTAAAGTTTATTCTTTACTTCACTGCTTTCTACTTTTAAACTGTAAGTGTTTGAGGTTATATATGTATAAAGGCTCATAAAAAATATGAGTTGGCTCGATCGGGGAAGGACCACGCTCTCACAGAATACCAGCGTAAAAGAACAGCTCAGTGTTTTTGTGTTTCGTATGGTCAGTGTAGAAAGCCGGAGTCCTTTTTTACTAGAAACGAGGCATTCCATTTGAGTCCTCAGGGGTGGCAACGCATCTGCATTTTGATTCTTAATCGAGGATTGGTGTAGATTTCTATGGGCCACAGCACCCACTTAACATCAGGTAGGCTGTTTGCTCGTTTTGCACTCTTAGGTCGGTATTAATAAACGTTACTCAGCTCAAGTACACGCACTTGAGTACAATCTTGAGGTTTTGATCTTATTAAAAAACATATCTCAAGATGCGATTAAGGTTTACGATATTAGCTGAGTGCCACACTGATTAATAAATGAAACTCGACTCTTAAGTGTGTGTACTTGAGTGCAAGTCACAGAACAGTATTTCAAAGTACAGCACTTTGAGATACTGTTTTTATGTGTTTATTAATTAGCAACGATCTTGAGATGCCCATATCGTAATAAGGGCGTATCAAATGATAACGCATTTTAATTGGTCATTGAGTAACGTTTATTAATACGGGTCTTAGTCTATAAAAAAGTGTGTGGGTGTGTAATATATTTTCAGATAAGGGGTAAATAGTTCGTGTAAGTCAGCAAGTACACTACCGTTGCGTCACCTTATCTTATCAGAATTTGAGTGACACAATTTCTGTATTATTAATATATAAAAACAAGCAGTAACACCCCATTTCACCCCTTCAGGGGTTGAATTTTCTAAAATGTTTTCTTGTGGGTATCTACGTCGTAAACGGAGTATATATGCCAAATTTCAAGTCAATAGTGCTTAGGATTTTTGTAAAAAGTTTTGGAGATTTCGTGATGAATAAGTGTGTTAGTGGTATTTTACTTATATGTAAAGTGTATACTCAAAAGTAATTATTGTGTAAGTAAGGTTTTAATGTTATCGTAGCAACGAATAAACATGTTCTTTCTTTCTCTTAAATAACTTAATCTCGCGTGGCTATTGTTAGAACTTAAATTCATGATCAATGAATTTGTAAACAGACATTCTGACTGTATAATCATATAACAAGTTACAGTAGGCTTCAAATAATAAATTTAATGAAAAAACGTATCATTATCATCATTATAGACTTTCAAAGCCCATTGCTGTACATAGCCTTATATGGTCATTTGGCCTAGTTATATATGAAGTATATGCCATAGTAGGCGGGTACCGCAGTTTTTTTTAAATGATTTTGAGTTGATACTAGAAAATGGTATTTTCCATCTCTTGTTTCAGTTTCCATCTTTCGTCTCTTACGACATCCTTGGAATGATACCACTGAACGGCTTATAAAAAAATATGAAATGATATTAACAAATATTTATTACCTTTAAGTTAGCGCGTTTAATTTCAGACTACAACCGTCACAATTTTGGTCTATTTTAATATTATAAAAGCAATTTGAATGGGGTCCGCGTGCGCTGAAGTTCCTAAAGGAACTCCATCCGCGGCTGGTCGTTGCTGCTGGTGATAAGAGGGCTGGTTCTTTTCTCGCTCAAATGCTAATTATAGTCATTCAGCGACTATATGATAATTAAGTTTCTAGTTTTAGTTTTTTGTTTATTATAGTTTTTAACATTGTATATACTTTAAGATCATTTGAGTAATGTGTCAATCTCTGATCAAAGCAAATATTAGTTTCATTTAAAAAACAAATTTACCCATGACAAGGAGTTACTTTGTCATTTCTGCTTTGATAAAACAGTAAGGGGATTTAGTAGCGAACAAACAAGTTGGCATTTTGACTTTAAATGGTGTGTTTTCTCACATATCAATATTGGGTTTTAATAAAATGCTCGTTTGCATTTCAAATTAAATTGTAGTTCATTTATGTTGTTAAAAATTATATACAAACCTTTTTAAAGAACTATTTGAACATTTTAATAAAAGTTCCGAAATGTATCCTTTAAATGCATTAGCATTTAATGGATACATTTCGGAGAGTGTGCGCTGGGATTGCACCACTTAATGCCTCCCTCTATATTCCATCGTTGGATCAACTGGAACTGAAACGCTCGGTTTGTTTCTACTTCCTCTTCTTCGACATACCATGCATTGGAACCTAACGGTTTATTGCGTCTATCAAAAGCGTACAGCAAACGAGTTGCCAGCATCTGTCTTTCCATTCTTTTGCAATGTAAGTTTCTTCAAGGGATCAGTAATTATTCTTAGGTAGAACTAATTAATGTAATTACAACTAAAGCTAATAAATTCTCACTCAAATGCGACGACTTCTTTACCGTTATAAACAAATCATTTAAAGTACAAACGGAGTATCACCATTGTTGAAAATATTGAGTCTTGCTAAAGTTTGTATCAGTTGTTATAATTGTCACGCTTTGCCAGCGATTTCGATAGTGGAGTGCTTTCTATGCTATTCTATTTATATTTTAAAAGTAACCCTAATAACTATTGCATATCTCATTAATTTAAATCAAACATCTTTCGATCATTTTTGAATAGTTTGGATAATACAAATTCTTCTAATTCATTCTTGGGGAAGTGATTAATAAACTTTATACAAAACCGCATTTCATACTAAGAATCATCATTCAAACTGAAAAACAAAAGAATTATTTGTCGAGTTTAGGATGAAAATTCGGTTAAGATGACGAAGGAGGCTTATTAAGTGCGAAATCGGCTAAATTCTTTTCATTTCGCGCTCTCCAGAAGGCATACATTTGTCATCGCGGACGCTTGCAGAAGCGCTACGAATACCGCGGAAATTAAAGAACAATTCTTCTCAACTTGTTTTTATGGGTGGCTGCTTTGTCTTAATTAGAGGCGGGGAATTTATAACTTGTTATTAGATGAATGCTCTTTTCTTTTTTTTTATGATTAAATGTAAAGGTAGAACAATTTTTAAACCGTAAAATTCTTTAGAGTTTTTTTTACAATTGCGGACGTGGAATTATTCCAAAAATGAGTGTTATAATTGAAATCCTTAGCAGGCAAATTACAATAACAGTACTACCATTGACTTTTTTTACTTCTGACGCTGCTCTGCAATAGCATGTCATTTGTATTAGGGCTAACCCTCCACATAATGGGACAGAATTGTGTCCAGGTATGAGCTTTCTTCGCGACAAAATGTGACTCTAAATGTATGAAAACAAGTCGGGCAGGTGCATTTGCGTTTTGATCTCGACTAACGACGTTTCGGGCACTCGACAGCACACATCGTCAGCTCGAGGTGTATGACGTCCTGATGTCATAGTTAACGGAGGCTACTTTCAATTATAAATATTAGTTTTTGGTTTGATCTACATAGAACGATCTTACAGTATGTTGAAGTTTTTCAGTAGTATGCTTGGGCTTGGAGTTGCATCAGTGCTTCACGTTAGCGATATTATTTAAAAAAGATTTTTTTTATTTATTTTTTTATAGGATAAATGTGACAAACGAAAACACAGTCAACCTGATGGTAAGTGGTTGCTGCGGCCCATAGACATCTATATCTATCCTCGTTTGCAAATCAAAACTCAGATGCTCCGTCACCCGTGAGGACTAAGATGGAATGCCTCATTTCCAGTAAAAAAGCCTGCACTGACCAAGCGAAACGCAGAGAGGTTAAACCTCTACTTCGCGCTGGTATTCTGTGAGGTCGTGGTACCACCCCGGCTCGAGCCGGCCCATCCGTGCGACAGTAAAAACTACCGCGTGGCTGTACCACTGTTAATTAAAAAGCTAATTAAAAAGTTAAAATTAAACGCGTTAAACCCGTTAAATTAGTTTTATTCAATGTGTTTATTGTAATATTTAATTCTACATTCGCATGAATATAAGAAATAATTATATGCATTTGCGTTTCGAAAACTTGTGTCCAAACTTTTCTAAACTAATTGGCGCCGGGATAAGACTGTTAATCTATTTTTTTAAAAGGATAATGGTGACAAACGAGCGCACAATCCACCTGATGGTAAGTGGTTTGCTGTGGCCCATAGACATCTACATCTATCTTCGATTAAGAATCAAAATACAGATGCGTTATCACACGTGAGGACTAAGATGGAATGCCTCGTTTCCAGTAAAAAGGGTCTCCGTTTCTCTACACTCACCATACGAAATACAGCAGCGTTAAGCGTTAATTTTATGCTGGTAATTTGTGAGAGCGTGGTCCTTCCCCGGTCGAGCCGACCCATTCGTGCTACAACTATACTTTTAATATAGCTGCAGCATGGCTCTACCACGTAAAACGTAAAACGTATTTTAATTGTCATATAATGCTTAATAAGGAGCGTCAAAATGCTTTCAGTTTTCACTGCTACCTATTGTGTAAGACTGGGAACGCAAGCCATTCTAGTTCTACACGCCCCTAGTTGCCCCAACAAAGGTCGACTGGACCAGGGCCCATGAGTGGTCCCCTCGACGAGCAACCAAGGGCGGAGCCCGATGGCCTATGGATAAATGTTCTAAATAAATGGCAAATAAGCAAGCACAACAAACTTACTAATTTGAGGAGGTAGGGTTGACCACAGGATACCGGTCAGGTGATAAGTGAGGTGCATGTAAGTATTGTGTAGTAGTGTGTACAATGTAACCTGACTTGACCGTTGAAATCTGACCGCAGATCCATAAGCGCTGCTGCTCTCCAAAGGTGAGATCTCTCAAGGGGGGCGATCACCAATTGAATACTTCTGCTTTTATTTCACTGTATTAGTTTATCAACTTATTGTACATTTAATTAACTTTTGACATTAACTAAAAGTCAACCAAATTAACGTTCATTGAAATTAAAACAAGTGACACTCGACACAAGTAATGAACCATAGGTCAAAGTTTAATATTCAAAGTTCCGGGTTCACTTAGCATAGAATTACAAACACGGGAACGAACGCGGTCTCTTCTCGAGTCATAAAGTTCAGCGTTTCTCTCGACCAAGCCAAATTCTTTCGTACGATATTAAAATGCCACAAAGCAACTCGTCGAATCAAATTAATGTCAATCAAATTTAAGTTAATAATTCAAACCCAATACAAGCCTCCCGTCACGAAACGTACAAATCAGACGAATCAATTCGAGGCGGTCTACCCGAGACCCAAAAATCCAATAGTAAATTAGGCGCGCACAATTTACTCAAATTCTAGACCGTCACAAAATCTACACCGGCCACACGCAACCAATCCAGGTCGCAAACAATACTCAAAACGGTTACACCAAAATTTTATGAGATCCGCCTTGTTGTCAGGCAAAAATGCACGATATTAGACAACTTAAAAAAAGCACTCAACGCGACGTTACAATTCAATATTAACTTCCAAAGCTATTAACAGGCCGACGCGCAACAAAATCTTTTCCATACGTTAAGACCCGCCTCGTTACACAAAAAAATAATAAAAAAAGATAACACCGTAGGAGGCACGCGCCGACCGTCGCGTAACGACCTCATTTCATACTAGTCGACAAAGCCGCGGCATTCAAGTTACTGACCTCGCCCACGTGTCGAGCGACTGCAAGCGGCACACGGCCCTGGGTACATACCATCGGGTGACGCGCCGAGTCAAACGTAATTGGTGCGAATTTCAAATGCCCATTTTTGGCCTAAACACTAGTATTATTTCAAGAAACTTCGCCACCACTCCGATTCTAAATATTCTCTGGAAAAGTATTATTTATGTTACACGGGAAATAAAAAAGTTTTCGCTATTTATTATGTAAAACTTATATGTAAGTTATTTATACTTAGAAATTGTTACAGATATCAGCGGAATCCATATAAGGAAATTCCGGCCGCTTCCTGATTTAAATTGCATGCATAAAATGCCTAACTGCGATGAGCATTCTTTGTATTGATGCAATCCCGATATTTCCGACATACTTATTATTTTATATATATTTCGAAACAATGTAGATTATTTCGTGCTTAATGATCACTGCTGCCATATAGACTAAACTAAAATTTGTGTGGGAATATCGACTACAACTGAGATTTGAACATAGAGATCACGATTCGAGTGTAATGCAAGTTAATCTCAGTCAGCCAAAATTACCAAATTAAAAATTAAAAATTAACGAAAGTGTTCCACAATATTAAAAATATAAAAGTATAAACAAAATTACAGCCTCTATTATAGGTCTTACGGCTGGCTGGCACAGCCGTACAGTATGTACTGTGTTATTTGCGTCAAGTGCTTAGCACCTGAGTAACCATAGCTCTGTAATAAAATAAAGTACGAGTATATTTATTATATAACAAAATAAAAAAAATCCTGTTAGTAGTCAAATGAAAAGCGCAAAGTTCTTACATTAATTACCCTTTATTAAGACGAAACTGAGTTAAATAAAAGTTGGAAAAAGAATTTAAATATACCAAGTTTCCGTTTCCCGAACCTCAACGATTTAATTTTGTTTATTTACACAGTTTATTATCTAGGAGCGAGGAAATACAAACATGTAAGAATCATAATTTGCACATTTTCAAGCTACATTATTTCTTCCTTTTATTTTTAAAAATAAAATTCCGTCGTGCGTGTTTTCGTAATTTTTGTCCTCCTTAACAAAGACGTATTAAAAAATAAAAACAATTAAAAACATCTTAGCTCCTTAACGGTTTGACTGATTTTGATAGAAATTTTATGGGATACACAGTCATTTTAATAATTCGTAACTATAGCGGAACCCTAGTATTTATAATGTGGCACTATCGTCAAGATCCAGAAATCGCCCATGTGAATTCGGAGCGGATTGCTTGTTAATTCTGTAAATTGTCACTCTTTATTTTTTTATTTTTTTTTAGATTAATTAACGATAAATAAAGATAAGATAATATGCGTCATTTTTCTTTATCATTGTCTAATGTTGTTTGAACTGCTATGCAGCTTGGTGCCCGTTCAAATCTCAATTATTTCATCGGAGAAGACAGCTGTCGTTTGTACCGAATTAGATCCCCTTTTTACATTTGTGTCTTTAGAAGGAAATCATTTATATTCGAAATTAAAATTCCTTTATTAATCAAAATAAAAATATGACTTGTAAAGTTTATTCTTTACTTTACTGCTTTCTACTTTTAAACTGTAAGTGTTTGAGGTTATATATGTATAAAGGCTCATAAAAAATATGAGTTGGCTCGATCGGGGAAGGACCACGCTCTCACAGAATACCAGCGTAAAAGAACAGCTCAGTGTTTTTGTGTTTCGTATGGTCAGTGTAGAAAGCCGGAGTCCTTTTTTACTAGAAACGTGGCATTCCATTTGAGTCCTCAGGGGTGGCAACGCATCTGCATTTTGATTCTTAATCGAGGATTGGTGTAGATTTCTATGGGCCACAGCACCCACTTAACATCAGGTAGGCTGTTTGCTCGTTTTGCACTCTTAGGTCGGTATTAATAAACGTTACTCAGCTCAAGTACACGCACTTGAGTACAATCTTGAGGTTTTGATCTTATTAAAAAACATATCTCAAGATGCGATTAAGGTTTACGATATTAGCTGAGTGCCACACTGATTAATAAATGAAACTCGACTCTTAAGTGTGTGTACTTGAGTGCAAGTCACAGAACAGTATTTCAAAGTACAGCACTTTGAGATACTGTTTTTATGTGTTTATTAATTAGCAACGATCTTGAGATGCCCATATCGTAATAAGGGCGTATCAAATGATAACGCATTTTAATTGGTCATTGAGTAACGTTTATTAATACGGGTCTTAGTCTATAAAAAAGTGTGTGGGTGTGTAATATATTTTCAGATAAGGGGGAAATAGTTCGTGTAAGTCAGCAAGTACACTACCGTTGCGTCACCTTATCTTATCAGAATTTGAGTGACACAATTTCTGTATTATTAATATATAAAAACAAGCAGTAACACCCCATTTCACCCCTTCAGGGGTTGAATTTTCTAAAATGTTTTCTTGTGGGTATCTACGTCGTAAACGGAGTATATATGCCAAATTTCAAGTCAATAGTGCTTAGGATTTTTGTAAAAAGTTTTGGAGATTTCGTGATGAATAAGTGTGTTAGTGGTATTTTACTTATATGTAAAGTGTATACTCAAAAGTAATTATTGTGTAAGTAAGGTTTTAATGTTATCGTAGCAACGAATAAACATGTTCTTTCTTTCTCTTAAATAACTTAATCTCGCGTGGCTATTGTTAGAACTTAAATTCATGATCAATGAATTTGTAAACAGACATTCTGACTGTATAATCATATAACAAGTTACAGTAGGCTTCAAATAATGAATTTAATGAAAAAACGTATCATTATCATCATTATAGACTTTCAAAGCCCATTGCTGTACATAGCCTTATATGGTCATTTGGCCTAGTTATATATGAAGTATATGCCATAGTAGGCGGGTACCGCAGTTTTTTTAAATGATTTTGAGTTGATACTAGAAAATGGTATTTTCCATCTCTTGTTTCAGTTTCCATCTTTCGTCTCTTACGACACCCTTGGAATGATACCACTGAACGGCTTATAAAAAAATATGAAATGATATTAACAAATATTTATTACCTTTAAGTTAGCGCGTTTAATTTCAGACTACAACCGTCACAATTTTGGTCTATTTTAATATTATAAAAGCAATTTGAATGGGGTCCGCGTGCGCTGAAGTTCCTAAAGGAACTCCATCCGCGGCTGGTCGTTGCTGCTGGTGATAAGAGGGCTGGTTCTTTTCTCGCTCAAATGCTAATTATAGTCATTCAGCGACTATATGATAATTAAGTTTCTAGTTTTAGTTTTTTGTTTATTATAGTTTTTAACATTGTATATACTTTAAGATCATTTGAGTAATGTGTCAATCTCTGATCAAAGCAAATATCAGTTTCATTTAAAAAACAAATTTACCCATGACAAGGAGTTACTTTGTCATTTCTGCTTTGATAAAACAGTAAGGGGATTTAGTAGCGAACAAACAAGTTGGCATTTTGAGTTTAAATGGTGTGTTTTCTCACATATCAATATTGGGTTTTAATAAAATGCTCGTTTGCATTTCAAATTAAATTGTAGTTCATTTATGTTGTTAAAAATTATATACAAACCTTTTTAAAGAACTATTTGAACATTTTAATAAAAGTTCCGAAATGTATCCTTTAAATGCATTAGCATTTAATGGATACATTTCGGAGAGTGTGCGCTGGGATTGCACCACTTAATGCCTCCCTCTATATTCCATCGTTGGATCAACTGGAACTGGAACGCTCGGTTCGTTTCTACTTCCTCTTCTTCGACATACCATGCATTGGAACCTAACGGTTTATTGCGTCTATCAAAAGCGTACAGCAAACGAGTTGCCAGCATCTGTCTTTCCATTCTTTTGCAATGTAAGTTTCTTCAAGGGATCAGTAATTATTCTTAGGTAGAACTAATTAATGTAATTACAACTAAAGCTAATAAATTCTCACTCAAATGCGACGACTTCTTTACCGTTATAAACAAATCATTTAAAGTACAAACGGAGTATCACCATTGTTGAAAATATTGAGTCTTGCTAAAGTTTGTATCAGTTGTTATAATTGTCACGCTTTGCCAGCGATTTCGATAGTGGAGTACTTTCTATGCTATTCTATTTATATTTTAAAAGTAACCCTAATAACTATTGCATATCTCATTAATTTAAATCAAACATCTTTCGATCATTTTTGAATAGTTTGGATAATACAAATTCTTCTAATTCATTCTTGGGGAAGTGATTAATAAACTTTATACAAAACCGCATTTCATACTAAGAATCATCATTCGAACTGAAAAACAAAAGAATTATTTGTCGAGTTTAGGATGAAAATTCGGTTAAGATGACGAAGGAGGCTTATTAAGTGCGAAATCGGCTAAATTCTTTTCATTTCGCGCTCTCCAGAAGGCATACATTTGTCATCGCAGACGCTGACCAAGCGAAACGCAGAGAGGTTAAACCTCTACTTCGCGCTGGTATTCTGTGAGGTCGTGGTACCACCCCGGCTCGAGCCGGCCCATCCGTGCGACAGTAAAAACTACCACGTGGCTGTACCACTGTTAATTAAAAAGCTAATTAAAAAGTTAAAATTAAACGCGTTAAACCCGTTAAATTAGTTTTATTCAATGTGTTTATTGTAATATTTAATTCTACATTCGCATGAATATAAGAAATAATTATATGCATTTGCGTTTCGAAAACTTGTGTCCAAACTTTTCTAAACTAATTGGCGCCGGGATAAGACTGTTAATCTATTTTTTTAAAAGGATAATGGTGACAAACGAGCGCACAATCCACCTGATGGTAAGTGGTTTGCTGTGGCCCATAGACATCTACATCTATCTTCGATTAAGAATCAAAATACAGATGCGTTATCACACGTGAGGACTAAGATGGAATGCCTCGTTTCCAGTAAAAAGGGTCTCCGTTTCTCTACACTCACCATACGAAATACAGCAGCGTTAAGCGTTAATTTTACGCTGGTAATTTGTGAGAGCGTGGTCCTTCCCCGGTCGAGCCGACCCATTCGTGCTACAACTATACTTTTAATATAGCTGCAGCATGGCTCTACCACGTAAAACGTAAAACGTATTTTAATGGTCATATAATGTTTAATAAGGAGCGTCAAAATGCTTTCAGTTTTCACTGCTACCTATTGTGTAAGACTGGGAACGCAAGCCATTCTAGTTCTACACGCCCCTAGTTGCCCCAACAAAGGTCGACTGGACCAGGGCCCATGAGTGGTCCCCTCGACGAGCAACCAAGGGCGGAGCCCGATGGCCTATGGATAAATGTTCTAAATAAATGGCAAATAAGCAAGCACAACAAACTTACTAATTTGAGGAAGTAGGGTTGACCACAGGATACCGGTCAGGTGATAAGTGAGGTGCATGTAAGTATTGTGTAGTAGTGTGTACAATGTAACCTGACTTGACCGTTGAAATCTGACCGCAGATCCATAAGCGCTGCTGCTCTCCAAAGGTGAGATCTCTCAAGGGGGGCGATCACCAATTGAATACTTCTGCTTTTATTTCACTGTATTAGTTTATCAACTTATTGTACATTTAATTAACTTTTGACATTAACTAAAAGTCAACCAAATTAACGTTCATTGAAATTAAAACAAGTGACACTCGACACAAGTAATGAACCATAGGTCAAAGTTTAATATTCAAAGTTCCGGGTTCACTTAGCATAGAATTACAAACACGGGAACGAACGCGGTCTCTTCTCGAGTCATAAAGTTCAGCGTTTCTCTCGACCAAGCCAAATTCTTTCGTACGATATTAAAATGCCACAAAGCAACTCGTCGAATCAAATTAATGTCAATCAAATTTAAGTTAATAATTCAAACCCAATACAAGCCTCCCGTCACGAAACGTACAAATCAGACGAATCAATTCGAGGCGGTCTACCCGAGACCCAAAAATCCAATAGTAAATTAGGCGCGCACAATTTACTCAAATTCTAGACCGTCACAAAATCTACACCGGCCACACGCAACCAATCCAGGTCGCAAACAATACTCAAAACGGTTACACCAAAATTTTATGAGATCCGCCTTGTTGTCAGGCAAAAATGCACGATATTAGACAACTTAAAAAAAGCACTCAACGCGACGTTACAATTCAATATTAACTTCCAAAGCTATTAACAGGCCGACGCGCAACAAAATCTTTTCCATACGTTAAGACCCGCCTCGTTACACAAAAAAATAATAAAAAAAGATAACACCGTAGGAGGCACGCGCCGACCGTCGCGTAACGACCTCATTTCATACTAGTCGACAAAGCCGCGGCATTCAAGTTACTGACCTCGCCCACGTGTCGAGCGACTGCAAGCGGCACACGGCCCTGGGTACATACCATCGGGTGACGCGCCGAGTCAAACGTAATTGGTGCGAATTTCAAATGCCCATTTTTGGCCTAAACACTAGTATTATTTCAAGAAACTTCGCCACCACTCCGATTCTAAATATTCTCTGGAAAAGTATTATTTATGTTACGCGGGAAATAAAAAAGTTTTCGCTATTTATTATGTAAAACTTATATGTAAGTTATTTATACTTAGAAATTGTTACAGATATCAGCGGAATCCATATAAGGAAATTCCGGCCGCTTTCTGATTTAAATTGCATGCATAAAATGCCTAACTGCGATGAGCATTCTTTGTATTATTTGTTTTTATTTGAATTAGTTATGTTCCCAATGTAATGGTATATTTATCGCCTTCGAAGGATCGGTACTATAATTACACAAAACGTCTATGAATTTATGAAATGTAGTATGAAACTATCCCAATGTTTTTATCCTAACATTGTATTTTTCATTGAAGTGTGGGTGACAAACGAGCACACAGTCCGCCAAGTGGTGAAAGGACACTGAGACTCAGTCACGCCTTATCTTCGATTAAGAAAAAAATGCAGATGCGTGGTCACCACTGAGGGTTTATTATGCAACCCATATGTATTACAGACGTTATATGCTACAGTTTAGCGCTACTATGTATAAAATAACAATAGTGTTAGTGCAGAAACGTCAAATAGTTACTAGATCGTAAGAATTATTTTATGATTAGGAGTCAGTCTATGCACATAGCGCTCTATTACCTACTCTTGCTGACGCGGCAGTGTTATAAACAAAAGGTTGAAGTAACTGTTTTACAGGATGTGAGGTATTCCATCAAAACCTTCAGGTAATTAAGGAGAATTCTCCCTACTATGAGAGGTCAAGTCACACAAAGAAATAAAATATTTTTGAATAAACAATCCAAACTGCATGTTATATAGTATATTGATTTTAATATATATAAAAAAAACTAAATTATTACAATATAATCCTACTCTCCGTACGTAAATTATTTACAAAAAATATATATACACCATGGAAAATGAAAAAAAAAAGACTAACTAGACGTAGGTTCAAATTAGAAAATAAGAGAAACATTAGTGTAGATTAACACAATTCAATTCACTTCTTGATAGATTTGAAATGACAGACGTAGAAATTATCTTTAAACCTTACGTTTAGTACCAAACTTTGATGAGAACCCGTATATTTTGCCTAGTTTCATTCATTTGTGTGATCAGATCGTTTCTGAATATATAAGTGGAAACCGTGGCAAAAAACTAGCTAAACTATATCTAATAACCGGTACTTAAATAAAATTACTGGGTCAGCCGCACGTATTATAAATTCGAATGGCATTTGTGAAGACTGGATTGCATAAAAATGCCCTCTTCAATAATTTTTCAGACCAAAGAGACGACACAGCTCTTTAAAATGACCTTATGCTGGCCACGCAAGGGTATAGTTCTCCCCAGGAATTATATAATATATAATATACGATCGGTGTGTTAATTTATTTATTATCTTCATGACGTACGTAACTTTACACGAGAGCGTTACTACAACTATCGAAGCTAAACGTAGAAAAGGGTTTTCAGAGACTCCGAGAGTCGAAGTTAAGTTATTATAAATAAAATGAAAATATGCCGAAGTATGTTATATAGATTAATTTGAGAGAAATTAACGTTTATGAACAAAATTAAACATCGTATTAAGACGACATTACAAAATGTATTAATAAATGCACTGTCTGTGGTCAAGCGAAGTTCGATCGAATCCCAATTACTACTCCAGGACGGAGTCATTATTCCGCATACATATTACTCGCGAAATAATTCTTAAAATCCTAAAATCACTTGAAAAATCTAAGGGAACTGGAACCGATGGTATTCCTCCTATTGTAATGGTTTCATGTGCTCTTAGCCTGTCATTGCCTATTACTATTATGTTTCGTCGTTCTCTCGATGAATGTATTTTCCCCCATTTATGCAAAACAGCAAATATAACTAATAAAGCAAATATACATAAAAATGGACCAAAAACCTAAATTGGAAATTACCTTCCGATTTCAATTTTGAACACTATTAGTAAGCTTTTGGAAAAAATCTTTATAGCTTCATCTCTTCCATTATAATACGCGATACTCCTGAAACACAGCATGGTTTCATAAAAGAACGATCAACGGTATCGCATTTATCTCCGATCTCAAGTTATGTCCTCCTGAATATGGAAAAGGATGGTCAGGTGGACGTGGTCTACATTGATTTTGAAAAAGCTTTCAATCATGTAGACCACAACCTTCTGCTCCACAAGCTCTATTTCCTTAGAATTCAAGGAGATCTACTCCGGTGGATAGCTCCTATCTTTGTAATCGCTCTCAGGCTGTAGTACGGGGCGCATAAAGATCCGATTATGTAACTGTTCTCTCGGGTGTCCCACAGGGATCGCACCTTGGCCCGCTGTTCTATAATGCGTACATCTTTGACATTCCCAACTGTTTTCTCATTCTGATCACCTATTATATGCAATGATAAAAATATACCGTGCAGTCCGTTCTGTTGAAGATTGTCGACTGTTACAATACGATTTCGATAACTTGTTTTCTTTTTATCAACACAACAAGATCTATGTCATTATTAAAAAATGTCAGTGTATAAGCTTTTCGCGCAAGAAAAGTCTAATTGTCTTTCCATATGACTTTAATAATCAAGTATTAACACGAGTCAATGATGTACGTGATCTCGGCGTTTGTTTTGACTCCAAGATGATAATATTGCAGATTGGGATTACTGTATGTTTAAACTAGTTCTAAGAACCTCTCAACAGATTTAAAAGTACTTTTGCATTAAAACGTAATATTTTGTATACGTGAGAAACATATTGAAGTAAGCTAGTCCGGCTTTCATATGAAGTTTATAAGGCACGCTTAAAGCGTATTTAGAAAAAGTTTTTAAAGTCTCTAAATTTCAGGTGCGACGTCACCCCGCACATATTCATGTCTTACAGTGATTATTGTCGTAAATGTAATATTCTTACGTGAGAAGAACGCCGTGAGATGTTAGACATGGGTTTTTTATTTGATATTTTACGCACTCAACTTTTCGTGTTTGCCCTGTTCTGCTTTCACAAATCTCCTTTAAAGTGCTCCGAAGTAGGACTAGACATACACCTTTATTCAGTGTTCCCTTACGTCACACTAACAATGGCAAGAATATTGTCCTAACCAGAATGGTTAAAAAAATTAACAGTAAATTCTCTCATATTGACCCATTTGTCCATTCAAAAAATTCATTTAAACTAAAGGTAGTACAGACTTTGACAGGAGTAGACAGCTAATCTTTAATCTTTATTGTTTATGTTGGTTTTATAAATCTATAGCAGCGTAAAGTGGATGACTATTACTGGCGTTATGTTAAGACATTATATAAGAAAAATCTATCACTTAATGAAGGCTGTTATTATCCCTAATAAAATAAAATAAAACAAAAATAAGCTAAAGACGCGTATACTACTAGTTATTAAGTATAATGAATGCAGTTAATATTTAGAATTTTAATTTACGTACGTTAGATATCTTAGGTATATAATAAATATCTAAATCTACTACATAAAATTATGTACATTCTTGTATATCCTAATAAATAAACTATTTATATATTAATAATATTATTACAAAAAGTGTTGTATAATAATATGACTTGGTCAAGTATTCAATGATATGTGCAATTTTTTTCAAAAGAACACCCGCTTAAAGCTCGAATGCTAACAAAAAATCAAAAGAGTATGAATAACTTCAGCCCATGTTATTGACATCGGTTGGAAAGACTAGGCAAACGAACCGACCCTGTATATGACGTTTTAATTTTCTGCTCTTTATCTTTTGCAGAACACTAAAGTTCTCTTTTTCCTTTTTCTATATCATGCCATAATCAACCTGAATTATATAGCTTATCATGTATACCAAATCCGCAAAAAGTTTCTTCAATACGTTTATTATATTCATAGCATACGCTTTTTGCATTACTCACTCTTCGAATTTAAGCTTCATTTATCAATTGTAAGTATTATGTTTTTTATTATATTTTTGTTTCTTTCATTACAGCCAATCCGAAGTCTACTGCTATACATGTCCTCCCTATAGATTGCCTTATTAACCGTAATTGCTACACTTGAAATATTTATTTTATTTATTTGAATTGTTTTTAAGAAAATGATGCTCATGCTTATTAAGTATAGCCGAATTTTTACCTGTTATTAATATATAAATTACTGAAATTTACTAAATCTGTGGAAAATAAATTAAATAGTTTTTACTACGCCTTTTACATCCCAAATATTGAGTAATGCATGGGCCAGTTCTATGTTAACGAGGAAGGATTAAAGAAGGAGGTGTAATTATAGATAAGGCAGCGGTAATAAGATTTAATTTTTTTTCTAATTTTGAAATTGAGGATATTTTCCACCAGACTCTAGACCGACATCACTCTTGACATTAAAAAAGCTCTCAACAAGTTTTTTTAGAAATGAAGTCCGTAAGCATGTGAAATAGTCATTGCAAGTTTGAACACAGCTCTTATTTTCATATACGTAGTATAGTATATTTGATATTAGCTCTGACATAGATAATATGAATATATTTATCCTTCCCTTTCGAGACGTGGCGGTACACGTCGTAATAATTTGAGCTAGTAAAATAATTAAACGTGGTTTTTGTACATACAAACAGTATAATTATGTTTAAGATAGAAGTAAAAAGTGATACTAGTGTTATTTACAGTTAAAACTTAGACAGTGTGATCAAAATATCATTTAAGTTTATCCTAACCTAATCAAATGTTTCTATCAGCTGTTGTATGTTACCTGCAAGATGTTAAGTGTTTACATTTATGTTTCAGACTTTTGTTTGTTTTAATTCAAGCGTCGTTATATTATATTATGTAGCTATTGCAATTTGCCGAAGTTTACTATACGGGAACATTTAGTGATAATTAAATTAAACATGGCAAATAAGTGTGGTCCTTTCTGGAAGTTCCTTTCTCAAATAGAAAAATAGAAGGCGTTAAATGTTCAAAATGTCTATCAGCATACCATCACCATAGTGTAAACATTAAAAAACAACAAACACACGCACTCACGCACGCACGCACGCACGCACACACGCACGCAAGCTTGCACGCACGCACGCACACTCGCACTCATCCACGCACGTATGCACTCATATACGCACGCACGCACGCAAGCACTCACGCACGCACGCACGCAAAACGCACGCACGCACACACTCTCGCACGCACGAACGCACGCACGCACGCTCGCACACACGCGCACAAACCCGCACGCACGCTTGCATGCACGAATGCACGCACACACACAAACACACACACACACACACACACACACACACACACACACACACATACACACACACACGCGCGCGCGCGCGCGCACACACACACACACCCGCTCCCGCGTCACGTGGATCATACTAAATGGGGAGCCGGAAGATCCATAGCACAGGGTATCCTAGTTTGGAATCCCGTCTCCCACAAATTTATATACTCTTTGTTATCTTTATAAAATTAATATGTTTTTAAAAGATTAGTTATGCAATGTACTAGTTGTGGGAGAAAATAATAAAGGTTATTAACATTAATAATAATTGAGACATTAATATATGTATATATTGTGTGTACTTAATTTTATATGTGTATATATGGGTATGTATGTGTATATTTATAATATTTTTAACCCTTTCTATTTTGATTACTGCTGCACCGCCTCTTGTTTGTCTATCTTTTTTGACTGGGAGAGAATGCATTAAGTCCGCCATATGTACAAATTTGTGCATGAAAGATTAAATAAATAAATAAAATGATTTAATTTCAATACTATGATCAAGTTTCAAGATTTCTATCTAAGTTTAAATGCATTGAAAGTGTGAGCTGAATCAATTCTACATGCGCTGCAATTTGTTAGTAGTTTCAAAAGCTTTCTCTCCACAGAGTAAGGTTAAAATATAGACTCGTTAGTCTACCAATTTAGATCTTATCGCCGTGTAAAATAAACACGATTTCATTTGTTCAAATTTTTTATGAAATTATTTAAATAAGAGGGGTTTGAAACAACACCTTCATTATTAAAAATTTAGATAATTTAATGTAGCATTGAGAATTTAAATCTGGGAGTTATGTACGTGGCAGAGCCATGCTGCAGGACTTTATACTAGCATAATATTGCCATATTTTGTATGGTTAGTCATGATAACCGAAGATTTTTTTTAAATAGTAATAAATAAATATAATAAATAGGAATTCTACCTTAATCATTAGGGAATGCATTTGATGCCTCTGTGGTATAATTGCTAAGTGTTTGGTTGGGATTTTGCAAGGAAGCGGGTTCGAATTCCGCAAGTAACAAATTTCATATTGTTTTATATTTTTTTATATTGTTTTGGGACCGGTTATTTGTCCTTGAGCAATTTTTGTATGTAAAGCACCTCCACAATAATTATCATTACAGTCCTTCACAAGTCCACTGCTGAAAATAGGTCATTGCCAAGGAAGTCATAAAACACGGCCATGAGCCACCTGCATCGCCTGATTTCATGCATGTTTTACCACGTCGATCTAGTGGAGACCACCTTACACTTCTACTGTGGATATTCTCAATTCTAATTTTTGCAGACAAACCTTGAGCTCCCTCATGCGGCTATCAGTAAAGGACTAATACAAGAGAAAATTCTACTGTGAAGGTAACGTTTCACAGACAAATGCAATTAATGTACAATACAAAACTTAATTGAGATTAAATGCAGGTTTCTACGTGATATAGCATCCCTTTATTATCAGGTGAAATGCATGCACATTTGTGACAGCTACTTCTATAAAAAGTATTATTCATTAGATACTATCAAAATCTAATCCGAAAATGGGCTGAGACTCATTTTCATATTGAACTTCGGTATCCCGTAAATTGCCTCATAAGGGGAATATATGCCAACGTTGTCATGTTTAGCAGGCGGCTTGATAACCTCAGTCCTATTTCTTGTTGACGATTTTTCTCGTTGAAGACACCGCTGTTCATTTTTTGGTTTGTTTCCCTCTGTTGCTACTTACGAAACATATTTTATGGGGTTTACTAGTTTTTAATGTATAGGTGACATGAGTTATCTAACCGCCGTCCAATCAGGGGTTATACAAAAACAGATACAGCCGAAATGTTAACCTCATTATTTTTTTAAGTCGTCTAAAAAGTGATGAGTTCAGAGCATTCAAATAAAATTAATAGAATTTTAAGTAACAGCTTGTTTGATAATTTGTCTTTGGTTTGTTTTTGTATTGGCATCTTCAGTAAGGTGACCTTAATATCAATGTCAAAGTCAGTTACAAGCTGTTTTTCACAATGTAGATGTCATTCACAAGGCAGTTAATCAACGTACGTTATAGTGAGCCAGAAACTCAATACCCTATATACAACGACATTAAAAACTTTACAACTTTGCACGAATCTGTTTATTAGATTTATTATATTCAAAATTCTTATTTTGACACTAAAGTTAGTAAGAACAGGTGGCCATAGAAAGGAGACATTATTATTATTATTCATTATTAACAATGATAATATTGTGTTTTCTTAAAATAAAGATTTACTATATGAATCACTACAATAATAAAAAATAAAAATTATTACTCAGACCTTATCGTCGCGGTATCGTGCCAATAATACTGGCTGCATTTCCTCGTTAAATGGCTATCCATATCCTATGAGCGAGGAAAGAATCAGCCATCTTGTTTATAGTGGCAACGACAAGTCGTGAATACATTTCTTTATTCTTAACTGCGCAAGGAATCCACGGACTGATAGGTTCTAAGAAAATGGCACAAATACATCGTGATCTATCTGAGGCTCATATTTGCACAATTTACTCAGGCGTCTCAAATGCCGCTCCGTTTCCAAACGAGATAATTTTGAGGGACTGTCAAATTACTACCTATGAAGCATTATAAATTAAACATTTAAAAAAATAATAAGAATATGTCACTTATAAACAATTGTTATAATATTGATTGAATTTTTGTTTTGAAATTGAATGATTGTTAAAATAAATGATGGACTAATATACATAATATGTAGAAACTGAAGAAGAGCTGAGTCTGACTGATACTTAAAACGTAAAATGTGTTTTAATTGACCTGTTTTATTCTTCTATTATTTTATTAGCCCGCAAAATTATACCGCTGGTTAAGGACCTCTTCCGAGAATTTCCATGGTTACGCTTGATTGCTAAGCCATTTATCGGTAATCACGAGATATTTCTGGCCTTTCCCGTATTTGCCTCTTTTAACACCCACTGCATAAAATGGATTGATAATGAATTCTCTATAATCAACAGTGCAAGAGCCACGCGGCAGCTTTTGCTGTCGCACGAATGGGCCGGCTTGAACCGGGATGATACCACGACCTCACAGAAAACCAGCGTGAAGTAGAGGTTTACCTCTGCGTTTCGCTTGGTGAGTGCTGGTGGCCGGAGGCCCTTTTTACTGGAAATAAGGCATTCCATCTTAGTCCTCACGGGTGACAACGCATCTACATTTTGATTTGTAATAGAAGATAGATGTAGATGTCTATGGGCCGCAGCAACCACTTACCATCAGGTGGACTGTGTGCTCGTTTGTCACCCTTATCCTATAAAAAAATAATCGCCACCACTATGAAGATATTATAGTAATTAAAACATTTTAGGTAAAAGTTCTATATATGCAGTAATTGTGAGACATGATAAAGTTTTTGCACTTGCTGACATTGCTTGTGCAGAAGCTAATCAATTCTAAACCAGAGTATGTCCTACTAAAATAGCGGTTGTTCTTTTTTGGGACTTTTAATATCATTATAAAACAAAGACAAGGGACTTTATAAATTGCATTAAATTTTCGTCTTCGTTCATTGTGAACGTTTGCAACAACTGATATTTATTTAAGTGTTTTCTATGGGCAATGTAGATTTATTGATTGAAGTGAATGGATAAAAATTAGACTGCTATTTAGGCCAACAGTAGGGTTGGGCTTTCTTTAAAACGTAATTTTCTTGAAGACAATGAAAGTGATAAACGCCACTCCTAATAATTGGAAAAACTATTTTATGCAGTTAAGGGTGACAAACGAGCATACAATCAACCGATTTTCTTTAGTGATTGGTTCAAAAAAACCTCAGTAGCGGCCCGGAGTCAGGAGTCGGCGGTTATACCCTTGTGCATCGGACAGGACGTAACGCCGTTGGTCCTGCGCCTAATCTATCTCCGGTCTTGTCGGATTAACGTATCATCGGAATATGAGAGTGATGTAATAGAGAGTGCACCCGTGCTTGCGTCTACACTCGGGTACTATAATCCTGTCCTGTTTCCATTGAGACTGCCGCTGTGACCGAAATTTGATCTAGAGAACACTATTGAGATAGAATGCCTCGTTGCCCGTAAGACAGTCTCTGATTTCGTAAACTTACAATTGAAATTCAATAAAAACTTTACGAGCCTTGTGGAGTTGAACATTTATTAAAGTGCCTGATCATTTCACGGAATGTTTTGTCATGGTTTCTAAATTTATCATATCATTTTAAATATTCTTTTATAAATTAACGTATAATAATTTACTTATTTTATTTAATAATTTACTAGAAGTACTGCTGTGGTCAGTTTAAGTAGTTTCATTTTTGTAAGTTCGTAGCTGACTCCGGAAACGTGTTGAGATTGGTTTAAAAATAGAAACACAGTACGCGAGCAACCCACTTGTGCCGCCGCTTTCGAGCGGACGTGTACAAATAGACCGCGCTATAGTCCCCGTACGTTAGTGCCCTCTCGCTCTCGCGCCTCTGCTGTCCTGCTCACGCTGTGCAGCGCTGATGTTTTGGTGAGTGCTTCACTGCTAACTCTCAGTTCTTGCCCCCCTGCTTACTGGCGGGGAGGTTTGTCTGATCATTGTTTTGCTTGTTGATCTTATGTTATTTTTGCCTTCGAGGACGAGGAAAAGGCTGAGTGCTTTGCAGACAGCATTGCCGCCCAATGCTCTCCTAGCTCTCAACCCATTAACCCCTCACACATCCAGGCAGTGAAGGATGAGGTCCGCCGCCGTAACTCACCCCCCACAGCCTCTGACCCTATCACTGTGTCCAATGATGAGATTTTATCCCTCATCAAAGGACTTAAGCCCAAAAAGGCTCCGAGCGTAGATGGCATCTCCAACCAAGCCCTTTAACACTTTCCTGAGCAGGCGTTAACCCTTCTTACTATTATCTTCAACGCCTGCTTCATTCTTAGTTACTTTCCCACTTCGTGGAAAGAGGCAACTGTCATTGGTATTCCCAAGCCAGGAAAGCCTCTCAACCTCCCCTCCAATCATCGTCCCATCAGCCTCCTCAAGGCCATGGGCAAAGTCTTCGAAAGAGTCATCCTCACTCACATGAGGCTCCATCTGTTTCCCACAGACAGTGCCCCTCTTGCCATCCCCCACCAATTCGGTTTCCGAGCGAAACATTTTTGTCCCCAAAAAGTATTTGTTCTTTTTTTTTTGTTCCTTTTTTTTAAAAAAAAACGTATTGTGGAATATATCCTCAGCGGTTTCTATCCTCGTCGTCGTAAGACCATCGCGGTCTTTTACGACATTGCCAAAGCATTTGATAGAGTCTGGCACGAAGGCCTTATCTATAAACTTTACAAAATAGGGCTCCCTGATTGTCTTGTACGGCTCGTGGCCTCTTACCTGAAGGATCGTACCTTTCGTTTTAGACACGAAGGCACGCTCTCCTCTCAGCACCCTATCAAAGCTGGTGTCCCTCAGGGTTCAGTACTTGCTCCTCTCCTGTACATACCGTTCACCAACGACATTCCAATCCCGTCGAATGGTGTTCAGCTCTCCCTCTTCACAGACGACACTGCCCTCTATTGTAAAGGTATCTCGCTACCTTTCATACGGAACAAGGTCCAAAAGTCAGTTGATGACCTAGGAGCTTGGTTCAAAAAATTGCGCATCGATGTGAACCTGGATAAGAGCTCCACCGTTCACTTCGATTATAAACGACGCCACCTCAAAAACACTCCACCAATACGTATGCTAGGTACCCCTGTCCCCTAGCATACGTATGCCAAATATTTAGGCGTCATCCTTGACACGAGGCTCACCTTCGGGCCCCATGTCAAAAGAATAAACCGTCGCGCACGTTTTTATCTGAGTCGGCTCAACGGTATGCTAGGCCGACACAGTTAAATGTCCCTCCGAAACAAGCGAACCCTTCATAAGGTCTGTATACGACTAGTCATGACTTACGCGGGTCCTATATTTGCTCACGCTGATCCCAAAATCATAAATGAACTCCAAATAGTGCAAAACCTCTTCTATCGTTGAGCTAAAAATGCACCCTGGTACATCCGTAACGCCGATCTCCATCGGGACTTAGAGCTCCCTACAATCCAACAATTTCTAAAAACACTCTCTGATAACTTCTTCAAAGCCTCAGAGTCTCACTCCAATCATTTTATTCGTGAGGCAGCTACTTATGCAGCCGCACTCCCTTCTTGCTATCGAGTCGGCAGGCCGAGAACCTCTCTTTCGGACCCGCAAAATAAACTTTCAACCGACCTGAACTGCCTCCTGGTGGCTCAGGCCGACTCTTCTTAAATTTGCCATAGTAGGCTCTTCCTCAGTGGCTCGTAGCCGCCTGCTCTTTTCCTAAAAGAAGGTCGCTCCCGATTCGGCAGAAAGGCTTCAATGGCCACTGCTCATCCCCTTTAGGTGTTATCTAGCGGGTACACTTAGGGTGGTTATCTAGTCACAGTGAGTCCCGCATAACCACGACAGACCGGCTGCCGTGGTATGCATAAAGCATCCACCGCCTCCTCGCGTTAACGGGGTAGCCCTTTCCAATTGCTTCTGGGCGCAAAAAAAAACGCAAGCAACCTGGGTTCGATCGCCACCGGCACCAATGAAATTGTTAATTGCAATTTTAAGTGCTGATTTACCACGTGTTTGGCTAAGGAAAACATTGTGAGAAATAAAAAAAATATTTCGAAGACACGTGAACTTCGTCAACGGGGCGATAATTTCCTTGCCCTAAAACACTCTCAGAATTGAGGGGAGGCCTGTGCCCAGCAGTGGGACGTATAAAGGCTGTAACTTTAACTTTAAATTTTAACTAATACTAAAATACATATATAAAGTCACGTCATAAGTCATTCTAATGTTACAAGTAGTTATCTAACGTGATAAAATCAATGATTTTTCACTGTGATTTCTTCGTAACCAGTAAGATGTTCACGGTTATTTAAAAATAACCCTTTTGACCAAGTCTCATACGGCATCCACGAGATGATATGGATATTCATAAACCGCTACTACATGGTAATTGATAATTTCTGAAAACATTTTATTTATCGACTTCTTGCAATCGTCGTTTTTCTAGCGCTCACTCGACCTTCATATGAATAATTCAATATTTTAATTTTTGATATTTTTTTTTATTTTAAGATAAAACATAGTAAAATTAATTGGCGAAGTGACTACGCTATTTTTACATTCATCTAAAAAAAATTGTACTTGTATGACCATAGCTCTGACTAAGTTGGCCCAGTAAAATGTCGGGGCCTGAGTGGTTAAATTTTGTGATCATTATTCGAGGACAGATGTGTCTACGTACCACAGCATTCTCTTCCACATCAGAGGAGGGTGGAATGTGTGCTCGAATGTCACTTTTATTCAATAAAAAACAGGCACATGGAAATACATTACATTGAACGGCGAGGGAAATCACAGAAATATTAGTACTAAGCTACAGATATACGACAAACAACGATTTGAATAGCTTAAACATACACTGGCATATGTCAATAATGGTTATGAGGTCGGTTCGAGGTTATTGGAAGATTGATGTTGCGCAGTGTTTTATTCGTGTAACTTTCAAATGCTTTGTAAACTTACAGCTTATATTCATCCCACTGCTGGGCGCAGGCCTTTCCATATTTCTGAAAGGGTAATTACTAGCAATGTAATTCTTAAGTATTTGTATTGGCCAGAACAACGTCAAGTAAGTATTATTAAGGAAAGCCTTCTAGTGAAATAAAAAAAAGGTTTTGTGTCTTTTTTTTGAAATTTCCTCCTGTATCGTAGAGGCAGTTTACAAAAATAAATTCCACAAGGAGAAACATTTAGACACTGAACAATAATTTTTAACACATATTTTTGTTCAGTGCGGAATTTGTAATCGCGGCCCTCAACGCCACAAATCAATGCTGCATTGCGCCACGGAGGCGTTAAAACGAAATTCTCAATCTTCACTTATCTGGACATAGGCCTCTCAATTTATTGGATTAACCTTAATCGTCATGGTTGGCTCTTTTGATACTGCTATAATAGTAGCGTCAAAGGAGCAATACCGCATAGTGGCGTAAGAAGATCTACTACCCTATATCGTCCCGTGGGTGTCGTAAGAGGCGACAGAAGGAAACAGGTGATCGGCAGAAGCATATTTGTGATAACAATTCAATATAAAAAAAAACTGTGATGCCAACCTGCCTACCAATCGTGGCAACTATCGCAAAATCTTGGCAAAATTATGAGTCAATTTTTAGGGGAGACCTATGTTCAGGAGTGGAATTTTATAGCCTGTAGATGGATGTATGGAAAGCAGCAAAATTGTTTCTTATGTTTACGCGAACACTGCATTTTGAATGAAACTAGTTTAACCGTTTTTAATGTGTTTTATTAACTTCATATCAGTTGTTGCTTTGATGAAATCCATTAAAGATTTTAAAATTAATTTGCTATGATGCGCCTAATAAAACATAACTACTCTTGATTGCGTGCACTACCACCATCACCACTAGTTAATTAGCTGTTAGCCACGGTAATGCACGCAATTGAGAGAGAGTTGGAGGTGCTCTTCTAACTAGGTAAGACAAATCATTTTATTTTACTACGCGGATAATAGCAAATTGATTTTTAGTATCATTATAAAAAGCAAAGCTCTATAATAAAATAGAAAAGTTCAGTAGCGTATCTTTAGTCCTTGTATTAGCATAAAGACAATTTTTTACCTATTATAATAAAATCTAAATCATTTCGACCGGCCGAAGTTATATTTTTGAGAGATTAATTCATTTTTTTTTGTAAGTGGGACTGCTCATACTAGAGTTTTCTTGTGAATATTTAAATATAGTAGGTAATAAGCTAGTATGATAAAAGGCCTGAAGCATAACATCTGTTTTACGTGGTAGAGCCATGCTGTAGCTATATTGTGGTTGCAGCATGAAAGGGTCGGCTCGATCGGTGTAGGATCACACTCTCACAGAATACAAGCGTAAAATAGCAGCTCAATTCTGCTGTGGTGGTGCTGCTTTCGTATAGTGAGTGTAGAGAACTGGAGACCATTTTTATTGGAAACGAGGCACTCCATCTCAGTCCTCAGGGGTGGCGACGCATCTGCATTTTGATTCTTAATTGAGAATAAATGTAGATGTCTATGGACTATAGCATCCACTTAATTTCGGTTGGACTGTGGGCTCGTTTGTCACCCTTTTTCTATAAATAAAACTTAGTTTACGTGATAGAGCTATGCTGCAGCTATATTACAGTTGTAACCCAATCTGGTCAAGTGGACAGGTCGAATATCATCGTGAAAGAGCAGATTTTTAGCTTTCCACTGAGTAAAGACGTAAGTGTAAAGACCGGAAACTCTTTTTACTGGTAACGAGGCATTCCATCTCAGGATGACAGCTTTTTATTCTCAATTATTAATCGGGAATTGATGTAGGTGACTGTAGGTATTACATATTTTGACATCTATATCTATTCCCGATTATGTAATGTAATAAATAAAATATTATGATGTATGTAATATTAACTTTAATCAACATAACAAGTTAGAGTATACCTGCAGAGTTACTTTCATCATTTCTTCTCCGATCGGAGGAATCTTATTTGACATGGTGGTGAATTCGACAATAAAAGACATTTTGACAAACGTTCATTTTACTGCCATAGCATCTACTTACCATGAGATGGCCTATGTGCGCGTTTCGTTACCCTAATTCTACAGTATTTAACAAAAAACCTCGTGCTTTTTAGGGGCGTATAAATGCACATATATGCTTACCATTTATGAAAGTGAATTTTTTGGTCGTTATCGAAGGGATTTTAGTGTAATAGTTAACAAACTTGACTCAAACTTGTAAAAAAAGTTTTCACGTCTGAAATTATTGAAACTGGGTCTTTAATAATACTCTTACTCTACAGCCAATACAAAGGAAACAAGCCAACATACATTTTCAACTACCACCTTTTCGCTCGACTTTGCATTGATATACGTACCTTGCATTGATGTAATATAAAGCCTTTGTGTGTTTTCTTAGAATTTATGTTCCCATAAACTTGTTAATAACCCAAAACAAGACTGGATTATAAAAATAAAAAATGTGCCAATTCGTTTAACGCATAAACAAAATACTGCACTTCAGCCTTTTGTAATCAAATGAATAGAGTGTACGTTACATTCATATAACAACGGGCTCTAATTTATTTCTTAGAATCTTTTTAGCATACAGGTTTTTTCGACGTAAATGGACTCTGTTCCCTTTTGAGTTACTTTAATATACAACGCAACTTCGCTTACTTGTACACCTTAATGCAACTTAAGAATATTTTTCCCCCATCGGTTCAACTAACTTCAAAAAACGCTACAGATACGTTCTCATCCCTGAGGATTAAAATTAATTTCTTGTTACTAGTTAAATTTGTTTCTGATTCTCTACACTCACTAAACAGAACACAGCAGCATAACGTTGCTATTTCACGCTAGTATTCTGTAAGAGTGTGGTCCTTTCCTGGATCAGTTAATCCGTTCATGCTTACGTAAAATGTTGCATTCGTCATGTATGACAAAAACACAATGTTAAAGTATAAAATTGTCGTTTTATATTAAAAAAATCAGACACTCTTTTATCTAAGAAAACATATATTTATTTTACAGCTTCGTTCTGTTCGATAAGCGCAACGATATACTGATTCATTTGAATGCAAAACTCTGAAGCAACGCTTTCTGTTTGTGTCGAGAAAATTGGGAAAGGGGACAGCTTTCATTGTTGTTTCCATAGCCTGAATGTATTGGTTGGTTTTAATACAAAATACTTCTTTATCGAGTCTTCCACAACATGAATATTGAAGATACCAACGTCAATCATCCATCCATTACAGCTTATAAAAGTTCACTACTGGATATAGGCCTCACCTATAGATAGCCTCATAGTGGAGATTTTTTCATTGTTGTTATGCTTGGCAGGCAGATTGGCAACCGCACTTTTGCTCACATCAATCGCGAAGGGAGGTGGATTGGGGTAGACTGTTGACTTTACCTGGTCACGCTAACCTGTGCTCATTAAATTCGATATGTTTTACAATTTTGAGTTATCAGGAAAACTGCTGTTTCAGTTTCCTTTTGTGGCCTCTTACGACAACCATGGGACGACATGAGGTAATGGATATTCTTACACTGTTACTACACTCCCATATTTGCAAATTTTCGAAAAGGCATCGTTCCCATTCTTTACTCCGTCACATTTTATTGTAATCCGAAAGTAATAAATATTTTATTACTAGTAGGAGAAGTTTTTATACGGTAGAGCCATGCTGTGTATATATTCTCGAATCAGATGTCAACATAACCTCACCAAATTTTTAAATTCATATATTTAATTATTAACGTAACGTCAACACTTTATACAGTCATTTATCATTTTATTTATCAATTGTTTACATATAATACTAAAAATAATTTCTATCAGTTATTTCATACTTTTCAATATCTCACATTTTTGCTTGCGCAGTTTTCCGAATCTACAAAATATTTTATTAATTTCAGTGGAATTTTTTATCTTTTTAAAGATTGTGGACTTGAATGCTTGGCTTTTAAGCCATGTTTTCATTTATTTTAGTATTAAATGGTTATAATCTTTTATAATACACTGCTTTACAATATGTTGATGCGTCATATTGCGCAGCCCTTTGGCGATTTCAACGGCAACTTGAGTAAGCAGGTAGTTGGCAATATTATCTCAAGGCGTATAAGCAGATAGATAATTTAAAGTATTAGATTGTGCTTTGGATATGTTGATTGACAAAATGATAAGTTAAAACTGTGTCAGTAATGTTAAACACAAATCATGCCCTTTCAGTTATTATATCTTTAAAAAAAATTTAAATTTACCAACAAAGTTCTTTGCAGACAGACCTTTAACGGTAGTAGAGCCTTGCAGCAGCTTTTGCTGTTGCACGTATGGGCCGGCTCGAGCCGGGTTAGTACCACGATCTCACAGAATACCGGCGTGAAGTGGAAGCTCTGCTTCCGCGTTTCGTCTGGTGAGTGCAGGTGACCGGATGCCCAATTCCCCCCCCCCCATCAACATGGTAGCGGAATTACGTCATAAACTACCCCAGGATGGTACCAGTACCCCTGGAGAATCCCTCGCTGAGCATCCACGACCATGCTATTCCACTCCTGAGCGTGGGTGCTCAGGCTGCCCCGCGTATTCTGGGGGGGGGGGGGGCAAAATTCCGCTCAACACAATAACTGCTCGGGGCAAACTGAGCAACAAGACCAAGGCGACCCCTGCCACGCTACGCGTCCGTCCACTACCATCTTGAGACGGCGAAGCCGGCCTTGCTCTTTCTGACCGAGACGCAGGTGTCCTCTCCGGCTGACACTTCGTATCTCTCCTGCCCGGGGTACAAATTGGAGCACTCCTTTGTGCCTCGGGCTGGAGTTTGCGTGTATGTCAGAGAGGACATCTGTTCTCGACGCCTCGGCAGTCTTGAAGGTTCGGACCTGTCCATCCTTTGGCTACGCGTAGACAGCGACGACCATCCGCGCGTCTACGTATGCCTCTATAGGTCCCATAGCGGTAGGTAATGCCGAAACAGACCGACTCATCGACCACGTCCAAATGGCTACAGATTCCTTGCTACAACAGGTCCCATCCGCAGAGATCGTGATCCTTGGCGATTTTAACGCCCACCACGCCGAATGGCTCGGTTCACGTTTAACCGATCATGCGGGAAGATCTGTTTATGACTTTGCCTTGGCATATGGTCTGACAAAACTGGTTACATCGCCTACGCGGATTCCAGATGTTGAGGATCATACACCTTCCCTGTTGGACCTTCTGCTGACCTCTCATCCGGACGGATATCAGGTTTCCGTCGATGCCCCTCTTGGCTCTTCGGACCATTGTCTGATCCGGAGTGTGGTGCCACTCACGCTCCCCTCGCGGTTGCGTTCTGCAGGTTGCCGCCGTGTTTGGCATTACAGGTCGGCGGATTGGGACGGAATGCGGTCTTTCTTTGCTTCTTACCCATGGGGGCGGGTTTGCTTCTCGCCGGATGATCCCAGCGCTGTTGCTGACTCTGTCACTGATGTAGTGCTACAGGGAATGGAACTATTTATTCCATCATCTGTGGTACCCATCGGAGGCAGATCTCAGCCTTGGTTTGGTCGCTCCTGTAAGACTGCATTACGCAGTAAGCAGGAGTGTTATCAAGCCTGGGCTGCGGCTTCGGTGACTCGGGATGTAAACACCAGCACACTCAAAAAGAAGTATAACTTCGCCTCCAGGTCCTTCAAAAGAGTTATTGCCAAGGCAAAGTCAGAGCACATAGGCAGAATTGGCGAGAAACTAGTTCGCCTTCCTTCGGGAACCCGTGCATTCTGGTCTCTCGCCGAGGCTGTCCAAGGGAATTTCTGTAAGCCATCACTACCATCTCTGCACAGGGAGGACGACTCACTGGCCCACGACGCAAAAGAGAAGGCCGACCTTTTAGGCTCCCTTTTTGCGTCCAACTCGACTGTTGATGACGGGGGGAACACACCGCCGACCATCCCGCGGTGTGAGTGCTCCATGCCGGATGTGCGATTCTCACAGCGCTCGGTTCGCAGAGCACTCCTCTCCCTTGACATCCACAAGTCGAGTGGGCCTGACGGAATCCCCCCAATTGTGCTGAGGACGTGTGCTCCAGAGTTGGCACCGGTTCTAACGCGTCTTTTCCGGTACCCCTACTCCCTAGGCGTAGTCCCGAAATCATGGAAGACAGCTTTTGTCCACCCGATCCCTAAAAAAGGCGACCGCTCAGATCCGTCCAACTATAGGCCTATCGCCATCACCCCCTTGTTCTCCAAAATAATGGAATCCGTTGTAAACTGCAACCTCATGCGGTACCTTGAGGATCACCAGCTGATTAGTGACCGCCAGTACGGTTTTCGTCGGGGTCGATCAGCTGGTGATCTTCTGGTCTACTTAACTCATAGATGGGCGTTGGCAGTAGTGTCCAAGGGGGAGGCATTGGCCGTTAGTTTGGACATTGCGAAGGCCTTCGATCGGGTTTGGCATAAAGCGCTTCTTTCGAAGCTCCCTTCCTATGGGCTTCCCGAGAAATTATGCAATTGGATCACCAGCTTTCTTGCAGATCGGAGCAACAAGGTCGTTGTAGACGGTGCATGCTCCGACTACAAGCCTATTAACGCTGGTGTTCCACAAGGCTGCGTGCTATCACCAACGCTGTTTCTTCTGCATATCAATGATATGTTGCAAGCTGGTAGCATTCATTGCTATGCAGATGACAGCACTGGTGATGCTCTTTACACCGGCCGTGCCAATATTTCTCGGGAAAACGTCACCGAGTACCGGAACAAACTTGTGTCTGAAGTCGAGTCTTTGCTGGACAAAGTCTGGGATTGGGGGCGACTAAATCTAGTCCAGTTTATTCCTCAGAAGACACAAGTTTGCGCGTTTACCGCTAAAAAGAACCCCTTTGTCGTATCTCCTCAGTTTCAATGTACTCCCCTTGTTGCCTCAGCCAGTATCGGAATCCTCGGCGTCGACATATCGAGTAGCGTGCAGTTTCGTGGGTTACTTGGAAGAGAAGGCCAAATTGGCCTCTAAAAAGCTTGGCGTGCTCAGCAGAGCGGGACAGTATTTCATGCCGGCTCAACGCCTGCAACTTTACAAGGCGCAGGTTCGGCCTCACATGGAATACTGTTCCCATCTCTGGGCTGGGGCTCCCCAGTGCCAGCTTCTTCCACTTGACCGCATCTAGCGCAGAGCGGCTCGAATCGTCGACGACCGAGTCCTTTCCGATCGGCTCGACTCATTGGCACTGCGAAGAGATGTTGCATCTCTTAGCATTTTCTTTCGCATTTACCATGGAGAGTGCTCTGAGGAATTGTTCGGATTAATCCCAGCCGCCAAATTTCACGAACGCACATCGCGGCAGAACTCCCGATACCATCCACACCATCTGGATGATTGGCGGTCTACCACTGTGCGATTTAGAAGATGTTTTCTTCCTCGCACAACTTCCTTGTGGAATAGTTTACCACCAGCGATTTTTCCGGACCGATACGACTTAGGGACCTTTAAGAAAAGAGCCTACTCCTTTTTAAAAGGCCGGCAACGCATCTGCAATTCCCCTGGTGTTGCGGTTGTTCATGGGCGGCGGTAGTCACTTCATCAGGTGAGCCGCATGCTCGTTTGCCCCCTCTCCTATAAAAAAAAAAAAGACAGACCTTGATTTTTTTGGTGGGTTTTGGAACCTCTATTTTCAGTATATAGTGGGACACTTTTTCAACTTTCACACCTTATAAGATGGTTCTCTTTCTACTCTACACTCCATAGTTTGACTCCACAGTTCACACCACAGACTAACTAGTAGATTATACTTAGTCTAGTTACGCCCTAGTTACTCGACTCCACAGAGTCAGTAATTCATTCTTGGGGCGATGTATACGCTTTTACAACAACTGGAAATTTTTAAATATACTAAATTTAACCTGCTCAAAGTTCAAAAACATTATTTAACTAAGTTTGTATAAAAAAGGTTATTATAATATTAAGGACTTTATGGATGACAATAACCCCTGGGAATGAGGTGATCACTACCGTACTATTTCTAGTTTGTTGTGTAGTTAATTGTGTACATGATTGTAACCATAAGGAAGTTGGCGTAGAACATTATTTTCTTTAAGTAAACTATATGCCAATTAATTGCTCCTTAAATGTTCCAGCATAATCGGAAATTGCTCCACCTCTATTGCTCTTAGTTAATTTATAATTAATTTAAAAAAATTAAGTGCCGGAAATTTAATTTTGCTATAAAACATAAAATATCTACATTTTAAAATAAACCTGTATGCTAATTAATTGCTCCTTAAATGCTCCAGGAAAATACGAAATCGCTCTACCTCTATTGCTATTAGTTAATTTAAAATTAATTTTTAAAAAAATTAAGTATCGAAAATTAAAATTTGCTATATAACATAAAATATCTACTTTTTAAAATTAAACTGTATGTCACCTAATTGCTCCTTAAATGATCTAGCAGAATCCGAAATTGTTCCACCTCTAATGCTATTAGTTAATTTAAAATTATTTAAAAAAAATTAAAGAATCGAAAATTAAATTTTGCTATAAAACAAAGAATATCAACTTTTAGAATAAAACTGTATACCAATTAATAGCTACATAAATGCTCCAGCATAATCCGAAATTGCTATACCTCTATTGCTATTAGTTAATTTAAAATTAATTTAAAAAACAATTATCGAAAATTTAATTTTGCTATAAAAAATTAAATACCTATTTTTGAAAATTAAACTGTATGCTACTTAATTGCTCCTTAAATGCTTCAGCAGAATCGGAACCTGCTCTACCTCTATTGCTATTAGTTAATTTAGAATTAATTTAAGAAATTTAATTATCGATAATTTAATTTTG
This sequence comes from Parnassius mnemosyne, assembly GCA_963668995.1. Taxonomy (NCBI): domain Eukaryota; kingdom Metazoa; phylum Arthropoda; class Insecta; order Lepidoptera; family Papilionidae; genus Parnassius; species Parnassius mnemosyne. The sequence continues at coordinate 7,484,374 of CAVLGL010000046.1, read as the reverse complement.
CTATAAAACATAGAATATCAAATTTAAATAAAACTGTATGCCAATTAATTGGTCCTTAAATGCGCCAGCATAATCCGAAATTGTTCCACCTCTATTTCTATTAGTTAATTTAGAATTAATTAAAACATTTATTATCGAAAATTTAATTTTGCTATAAAATATTAAATAACTACTTTATAAAATTAAACTGTTTGCTACTTAATTGCTCCTTAAATGCTCCAGCAAAATCCGAAATTGCTCCACCTATATTGCTTTTAGTTCATTTATAATTAATTTTAAAAAAAAATAATTATCGAAAATTAAACTTTGCTATGAAACATAAAATATCTAATTTTAATATTAAACTGTATTCCACTTAATTGCTCCTTAAATGCTCCAGCAGAATCCGAAATTGCTCTACCTCTATTGCTATTAGTTAATTTAGAATGTATTTAAAAGAAAATAATTATCGAAAATTTAATTTTGCTATTAAACATAAAATATCTACTTTTTAAATTTAAACTGTACGCAACTAATTTCACCTTAAATGCTCCAGCAAAATCCGAAATTGGTCCACCTCTATTGCTATTGGTTAATCTAGAATTAATTTAAAAATTTAAGTACCGATAATTTAATTTTGCTATAAAACATAAAATATCTACTGTTTAAAATTAAACTAAATCCCAAATAATTGCTCCTTAAATGCTCCAGTAGAATTCGAAATTGCTGCACCTCTATAGTCATTAATTAATTTAGAATTAGTTTTGAGAAAGAGTGATCCCATTTGAGTAATAGCGCCATCATCAATAGAATGTAGCAAAATTCTATAGTAAAAGTCATATTATCGAACAAAAAATTATTTACTCTCAAGGTGGTACGTAGAATAGATGCTAAACGGCATAAACCCATAAAATAATATTTATCGGTTTGTTTTGAAATTATGGATTGTTATGAATGGATTGGACAAACATGTTAATATTTTTTTTGTGTTTAAGTCATCTAGAGTCTTTTCTACGTACCACCTAATACGAGTATAATTGCTTCTTAAATGCTCTCTTAGAGTCTGTAGTTTGTCTACGTCTATTACTATTAGTTAATTTATAATTTTTTTTGTTGCTTAAAGAATTACTTTCAATTTTATTTTTTTAATAGAAAAAATGGATCAAAATTTTCTAGGTTGATGAAGGTGTTCTTGTAATAATTGGAAAATTTCTAAGTTGATGAACGTGTTCTTGTAATGTTCCCTTATATTGGGGCGTTGCCGGAGACACATACCCAAGGTTGTACATATATATGGGGTGGTCGGCTAACCGACTGCTAGTACTAAGGTTGCACAATGAATGTTCTATATTAGGGACTTATCATAGTAAGGTCTAACGAACCAAAGCATTAATATAGAAGGTCTCTATGATGCATAAGCATTATGATAGCAGAGTTATGACTTGAAGTCCCATATGAATAAGACATACAATAGTATGGTCTATGAGATAAAGCAAATATGTGGAAGGTCTCAAATATGTAAAAGCATTATATTGAAAGAAATTGGACTTAAAAAGGATTATTATAGGGGAGTGTAGGTTGCTTCGCAGCCTCTGAGACCGAGGTAAACTTGGACTCACTAACCAATGTGTCCTAAACATATCATCTTAGTGCCGGTGGTAAGCGGGTTTGTTGTAGCAATACGACTTGCCCGTGGACATCGCACACCCCTATCATTTGTGGGCGACGTCTTAGCGCATAGCGTTATGATACGTCGGCTATATTTCGGATTAGGGTAAGTGTGTTTGGTAGTACTTTTAAATGCAGCAAGCATACTCAACTTCATGTCTTAGTACAATAGCGCTCTGATACGTAGAGTTTTGGCTACTGGCGTCTGAGTACCGTGCTACTATGATACGTTGGTGGTATTTTTTGTTAACAACATTATCAATTTTGTTACCAAAGTCGATAGGGATCATGTGGGTGTGTTGTGAGGGGGCGCCATCCGTATGATAGTTGCATTGATGCTTACTGCTACTTGCAGTATTGCGTCTCGTGATGGATGGACGTGCGGGTATGCTGCACCTGAATTGACGCATCTTGTGGTTCTGGTCGATGGAGGTATGCGGGTGGTGATGTCTGCTGGGACTGTATGGGGGACCTTGGGATGGTGTAAGCCCGACGATAGTCGTATTGATGCTTGTTGCATTCTGAAACATTGCATCTCTGCGATGGTTGTTTGGCGGGTCGCTATTCTCAATGGCGCTCTCTGCGTCTTGGTTTGACTCACAAGCTAAGAAGCTTTGCCCAAGTCGGATCCCTTCATTGCGGGGCTGCACACTGTCTGCCATCCATGATGTTTTGTATAACAACATATTAATATATCTCTATAAAGTTCCCATCTTTGAAAGATTGAAGGCAACTTGTTGGTGGGTGAGACAAACATGATCGAAAAATGCATATACTCAACGTCAGTGACACAAACCCTTTCTGATGGCGAATTATTACTAATATCTTATAACTGCCTATTGGCTATATCTGCCATTCTATTGGTTTGTGGAGCATATGTGTCGGCCTCATGCGGGTGGTAGCTGGAGGGAGAATCTGAGGAGGCTCTCAAGGCTGCGGCCGGAAGCCGCGCAACGTGGGACCCCATTCCCTTGAGGTGAGCGGTAGTTCATGACACTCTCTGCGGCCGTGCTGACCATGCAATTGGTGGTGATGCCTTACACTTACATTACGTCTGCAGGAACGGCGGTCTGGCAGGTGGTGGCGCTCACGGAAGGCTTTTTATGGCCAGCGTGCCTATTGTTGCCTAACCCGTGTGACGTGCATTCACTGTGGCTGGATTTTATCGTATTCTGTATGGCGTTTACACACATTGACATGCGCGACTTCGGTCGTTGTTTGTGCTTACGCACTATCAAGGGGCCAAGTCCTCTTTTACTGGTTCGCCAGTTATTTTTCTGTGGACTACGGTCCAGTTCCCAACTTAGCGTACCTTTCGGGGGAAGCGCATTAAAATGGTTGTCGCTCACCGTGCGCGGCGTGTGCGGAGCCGTGTACCTCCTCCACATTTTTTTTAAAATATGGGAGAGCGAAGCCCTTGTAGCTGATATTTGTTATAAATATTGTGAGCCTTTTCCAAACGGGAAGGGATTAATTAATAAGGAATTGACTCTTGTGAATCAGATACAAGTGGAATAGAGACAATTTATTGTTCTTAACCTTTTTGAGCTCTGTCTTCGTGAACGGGGTTCTTTAGCTTATAAGACTCTACCAACAGCTTTCGATTGCTCTCGTGAATATTCATTCTTTCAAGATACACCTAAAAGAACTAAGTTACTATACAAACACAACGTAAAAAAGGGTCCTAACTAAGACGATCACGCCATAAATTTATTAAACGGCCTATATTTAAACCTTTAGAAAGATCAAGATATACTGGTCATATAAATTAGATATATTTATATATCTGACAGATATAGATTCTAAAGAAATACAAGTATAAGTGGATATATAGAATAAAAAAAAGAAAAAAGAGGGGCGGGGTTCGTTACAATATCAATGATATGTTGCTAACTGGTAACATTCATTGCTATGCGGATGACAGCACTAGTGATGCTCTATACACCGGCCGTGCCAATATTTATCGGGAAAACTTCGCCGAGTATCAGAACAAACTTGTGTCTGAAGTCGAGTCTTTGCTGAACAAAGTCTCGGATTGGGGGCGACTAAATCTAGTCAAGTTTAATCCTCAGAAGACACAAGTTTGCGCGTTTACCGCTAAAAAGAACCCCTTTGTCGTATCTCCTCAGTTTCAATGCCTAAGCCAGTATCGGAAGCCTCGGAGTCGACATATCGAGTTACGTGCAGTTTCGTGATCACTTGGAAGAGAAGGCCAAATTGGCCTCTAAAAATCTTGGCGTGCTCAGCGCAGCGGGACAGTACTTCATGCCGGCACACCGCCTGCAACTTTACAAGGCGCAGGTTCGGCCTCACATGAAATACTCTTCCCATCCCTGGGCAGGTGCTCTCCAGTGCCAGCTCCTTCCACTTGACCGCATCCAGCGCAGAGCGGCTCGAATCGTCGACGACCGAGTCCTTTCCGATCGGCTCAATTCATTGGCACTGCGAAAAGATGTTGCCTCCCTTTGCATTTTCTATCACATCTACCATGGGGAGTGCTCTGAGGAATTGTTCGAATTAATCCCAGCCACCAAATTTCACGAACGCACATCGCGGCTCCCGATACCATCCACACTATCTGGATGATTGGCGGTCCACCACTGTGCGATTAAGAAGATATTTTCTTCCTCGCATGACTTCCTTGTGTAATTGATTACCATCAGCGATTTTTCCGGACCGATACGACTTAGGGACCTTCAAGAAAAGAGCGTTCTCCTTTTTAAACGGCCGGCAACGCATCTGCGATTCCCTCCCTGGTGTGTCAGCTGTTCATGAGCGGCGGTAGTCACTTACCATCAGGTGAGCCGCATGCTAACTTAACGGTGGTAGAGCCACGCAGCAGTTTTTGCTGTTGCATGTATGGGCCGGCTCGAGCCGGGTTGGTACCACGACCTCACAGAATACCGGCGTGAAGTAGAAGCTTTGCTTCTGCGTTTCGTCTGGTGAGTGCAGGTGGCCGGAGGCCCAATTCCCCCCCCCCCCCCCCCCCTCATCAACATGGTAGCGGAATTACACGAAGAACTACCCCAGGAGGGTACCAGCACCCCTGGAGAATCCCTCGCTGAGCATCCACGACCATGTTATTCCGATCCTGAGCGTGGGTGCTCAGGCTGCCCCGCGTATTCTGGGGGGGGGGCAAAATTCCGCTCAAAAGCATTACTGCTAGGGCCAAACTGAGCAAGAACACCAAGGCGACCCCTGCCACGCTATCCGTGAATTTCTGCAACAACAGGGGACTTCACTCTAACCTAAACGCCGTCCACTACCATCTCGAGACGGCGAAGCCGGCCTTGCTCTTTCTGACCGAGACGCAGGTTTCCTCTCCGGCTGATATTTCGTATCTCTCCTACCCGGGGTACAAATTGGAGCATTCCTTTGTGCCTCGGGCTGGAGTTTGCGTGTATGTCAGAGAGGACATCTGTTCTCGACGCCTCGGCAGTCTTGAAGGTTCGGACCTGTCCATCCTTTGGCTACGCGTAGACAGCGACGACCATCCGCGCGCGTACGGGTGCCTCTATAGGTCCCATAGCGGTAATGCCGAAACAGACCGACTCATCGACCACGTCCAAATGGCTACAGATTTCTTGCTACAACAGGTCCCATCCGCAGAGATCGTGATCCTTGGCGATTTTAACGCCCACCATGCCAAATGGCTCGGTTCACGTCTAACCGATCATGCGGGGAGATCTGTTTATGACTTTGCCTTGGCATATGGTCTGACACAATTGGTTACTTCGCCTACGCGGATTCCAGATGTGGAGGATCATACACCTACCCTGTTGAACCTTCTGCTGACCTCTCATCCGGACGGATATCTGGTTTCCGTCGATGCCCCCCTCGGCTCTTCGGACCATTGTCTGATCCGGAGTGTGGTGCCACTCACGCTCCCTTCGCGGTTGCGTTCTGCAGGTTGCCGCCGTGTTTGGCATTACAGGTCGGCGGATTGGGACGGAATGCGGTCCTTCTTTGCATCCTACCCATGGGGGCGGGTTTGCTTCTCGCTGGATGATCCCAGCGCTGTTGCTGACTCTGTCACTGATGTGGTGCTACAGGGAATGGAACTATTTATTCCATCATCTATGGTACCCATCGGAGGCAGATCTCAGCCTTGGTTTGGTCGCTCCTGTAAGACTGCATTACGCAGTAAGCAGGAGTATTATCAAGCCTGGGCTGCGGCTTCGGCGACTCGGGATGTAAATACCAGCACACTTAAAAAGAAGTATAACTTCGCCTCCAGGTCCTTCAAAAGAGTTATTGCCAAGGCAAAGTCAGAGCACATAGGCTGAATTGGCGAGAAACTAGTTCGCCTTCCTTCGGGAACCCGTGCATTCTGGTCTCTCGCCAAGGCTGTCCAAGGGAATTTCTCTAAGCCATCACTACCATCTCTGCACAGGGAGGATGACTCACTGGCCCATGACGCAAAAGAGAAAGCCGACCTTTTAGGCTCCCTTTTTGCGTCCAACTCGACTCTTGATGACGGGGGGAAAACACCGCCGACCATCCCGCGGTGTGAGTGCTCCATGCCGGATGTGCTGTTCTCACAGCGCTCGGTTCGCAAAGCACTGCTCTCCCTGGACATCCAGAAGTCGAGTGGGCCTGACGGAATCCCCCCAATTGTTCTGAGGACGTGTGCTCCGGAGTTGGCACCGGTTCTAACGCGTCTTTTCCGGTACTCCTACTCCCAAGGCGTAGTCCCGAATTCATGGAAGACAGCTTTTGTCCACCCGATCCCTAAAAAAGGCGACCGCTCAGACCCATCCAACTATAGGCCTATCGCGATCACCTCCTTGTTCTCCAAAATAATGGAGTCCATTATTAACTGCCAGCTCATCCGGTACCTTGAGGATCACCAGCTGATTAGTGACCGCCAATACGGTTTTCGTCGGGGTCGATCAGCTGGTGATCTTCTGGTCTACCTTACCCATAGATGGGCGGAGGCAGTAGAGTCCAAGGGGGAGGCGTTGGCCGTTAGTCTGGACATTGCGAAGGCCTTCGATCGGGTTTGGCACAAAGCGCTTCTTTCGAAGCTCCCTTCCTATGGGCTTCCCGAGAAATTGTGCAATTGGATCACCAGCTTCCTTGTAGATCGGAGCATCAAGGTCGTTGTAGACGGCGCATGCTCTGACTACAAGCCTATTAAAGCTGGTGTTCCACAAGGCTGTGTGCTATCACCAACGCTGTTTCTTCTGCATATCAATGATATGTTGCTAACTGGTAACATTCATTGCTATGCGGATGACAGCACTGGTGATGCTCTATACACCGGCCGTGCCAATATTTCTCGGGAAAACGTCGCTGAGTACCGGAACAAACTTGTGTCTGAAGTCGAGTCTTTGCTGAACAAAGTCTCGGATTGGGGGCGACTAAATCTAGTCCAATTTAATCCTCAGAAGACACAAGTTTGCGCGTTTACCGCTAAAAAGAACCCCTTTGTCGTGTCTCCTCAGTTTCAAGGCACTCCCCTTGTTGCCTCAGCCAGTATCGGTATCCTCGGAGTCGACATATCGAGTGACGTGCAGTTTCGTGGTCACTTGGAAGGGAAGGCCAAATTGGCCTCTAAAAAGCTTGGCGTGCTCAGCAGAGCGGGACAGTATTTCATGCCGTCACACCGCCTGCTACTTTACAAGGCGCAAGTTCGGCTTCACATGGAATACTGTTCCCATCTCTGGGCAGGGGCTCCCCAGTGCCAGCTTCTTCCACTTGACCGCATCCAACGCAGAGCGGCTCGAATTTTCGAAGGCCGAGCCCTTTCCGATCGGCTCGATTCATTGGCACTGCGAAGAGATGTTGCATCCCTTTGCATTTTCTTTCGCATCTACCATGGGGAGTGCTCTGAGGAATTGTTCGGATTAATCCCAGCCGCGATATTTCACGAACGCACATCGCGGCAGAACTCCCGATACCATCCACACCATCTGGATGATTGGCGGTCCACCACTGTGCAATTTAGAAGATGTTTTCTTCCTCGCACGACCTCCTTGTGGAATCGATTACCATCAGCGATTTTTCCGGACCGATACGACTTAGGGACCTTCAAGAAAAGAGCGTACTCCTTTTTAAAAGGCCGGCAACGCATCTGCGATTCCCCTGGTGTTGCATTTGTTCATGGGCGGCGGTAGTCACTTACCATCAGGTGAGCCGCATGCTCGTTTGCCCCCTCTCCTATAAAAAAAAAATGCTCGTTTTATATACCGTCCTCTCCTATAAAAAAAACTAATTATCTAATATATACGTAATTTTATATTATGAAAACAGAAGTTTATTAAAATAACTATTTACAAATTGTTACTTTAAATAAACGCTGCTCGGCCTTATTAGGCTTTAAATTACCTCCCTTCACGATTTTTTTAATAGTGCCATCCATTTTTTTCTTTATATAAGTAGTCAGTTTATCGAATCAAAATTGATTTACTCTCATCGTGGTACGTAGAAAAGAGGCTTGATGGCATTAACACAAAAAAAAATATTAACATGTTTGTCTAATCCATTCATAAGAATCCATAATTTCAAAACTCACCGATCAATATTACTCGTATTTTTTTGGGTTTATGCCATTAAGCATCTATTCTACGTACCACCTTGAGAGTCAATCAATTTTTGTTCGATAAAATGACTTTTAGAATGGAATGTTACTACATTCTATTGATGATGGCGATATGACTCAAATGGGATCACTCTTTCTCAAAAAAAAATTTTCTAAAATAAATAATAGCAATAGAAGTGCTGCAATTTCGGATTCTACTGAAGCATTTTAGGAGCAATGAATTGGCATTTAGTTTAATTTCAAAAAGTAGATATTTTATGTTTTATATCAAAATTAAATTTCAGATAATTATTTTTTTTAAATATTAATTATAAATAAATTAATTATAAATAAAGACTACTACAGCGGCTGGCGTACCACAAGGTGGCGTGTTGTCTCCTCTCCTGTTTGCAATTTTCATTAACTCTATAAGTCATAATCTGTCCTCTTCCTACCACTTGTATGCTGATGATCTCCAAATCTATACTCAATCTTCTCTTGAAGATTTGTCTAAATCAGTTGACACTATTAACGCTGATCTGACTTGTATTTCGAATTGGAGTAAACGTTATGGTTTAACGATTAATCCCAAGAAAACTCAGGCAATTATCATCGGTAGTTCTAGATTGATTGGAAAAATTGACTGGTCTTCCCTACCTCCTATTTTACTAGACTGCACTCAAATCCCTTACAGTAACAAGGTTAAAAACCTGGGGTTGTATCTCGACTCTTGTATGTCTTGGACCTCACAGATTAATGAGGTTAGTAGAAAAATGTTTGCTGCTTTAAGCTCTTTACGTAGATTACGTAATTTTCTTCCCACAGTAACTAAAGTTACGTTCGCCCAGTCTCTACTTCTACCTATCCTTGACTATGCTGACATATGCTATCTTGACATTACCGAGGAGCAGCTTAATAAGCTTGAGCGCATTCAAAATTTATGTATTAGATTCATATTTGGGCTTCGCAAATATGATCACATCTCTGAATTTCGCAAACAGCTCAAATGGCTCCTGATCCGCCTTCGCAGGAATACTCACATTCTCTCCACTTTGTATAGCGTGCTGTTTAATCCTTCCACTCCTCATTATTTAAAAGACCGTTTCCAGTTTCTTTCCCTTACCCATAATCGGTTCCTTCGATCCTCCGTCAATCTTTCTCTTTCTACTCCTTCGCACTCTTCCTCCTTTTTTAAGAAATCCTTTACTGTAACTGCTGTCCGTTTGTGGAACTCTTTACCTCTCCACATTCGTCGTGCTCAATCTCTTCATTCTTTCAAATGTCTTGTTAAATTGTATTACTTAGAACGCTATTAGATAAATCACTTTTCCTTTTTCGTACTCTTTTCATTTAATCTATTATATTATATCATACATAATCTTCACTTGCCTTTATTTGTATGTATTTTATATATTTTTTTTTTATTTTGTACACCCCCCTCTATTTTTAACTATTGTTTACATCAGTTCTCTACACTAAGGTTGTCTGGAAGAAATCACTTTCAGAGTGATAAGACCGCCTGTTGTACATTTTCTAATTTAGACTTAATTGTATTCGTTTTTGTTTTGTTTTTGGTGTACAATAAAGAGTAAATAAATAAAATAATAAAGTAATAACAATAGAGGTGGAGCAATTTCGGATTCTGCTGGAACATTAAAGGAGCAAATAATTGACATACAGTTTAATTTTAAAAAGTAGATAATTTATGTTTTATAGCAAAATGAAATTTTCGATACATAATTTTTTTTAATTAACTATAAATTAACTAATAGCAATAGAAGTAGAGCAATTTCGGATTTTGCTGAAGCATTCCAGGAGCAATTAATTAGCATAAAGTATTATTTTAAAAAGTAGATATTTTATGTTTTATAGCAAAATTTAATTTTCGATACTTAATTTGTTTAAAAATTAATCATAAATGAACTAATAGCAATAGCAGTGGAACAATTTCGCATTCTGCTGGAGCAATTAAGGAGCAAATGAGTGGCATACAGATTATTTTAAAAAGTAAATATTTTATGTTTTATAGCAAAATTTAATTTTTAGTACTTAAATTTTTTAAATTTATTTATAAATTTACTAATAGCAATAGAGGTAGAACAATTTCAGATTCTACTGGAACATTTATGGAGCAATTAAGTGGCATACAGTTTAATTTTAAAAGAAGATATTTTATGTTTTATAGCATAGTTTAATTTTCGATACCTAATTTTTTTTTAAATTAATTGTCAATTAACTAATAGCAATAGCAGTAGAACAATTTCGCATTCTGCTGGAGCAATTAAGGAGCAATTAAGTCGCTTACAGATTATTTTATAAAGTAAATATTTAATGTTTTATAGCAAAATTTAATTTACAATATTTAAATTTTTTTTTATTAATAATAAATTTACTGATAGCAATAGAGGTAGAACAATTTCGAATTCTGCTAGAGCATTTAAGGAGCAATTAAGTGGAATACAGTTTAATATTAAAAGTAGATATTTTATGTTTCATAGCAAAGTTTAATTTTCGATAATTAATTTTTTTTAAATTAATTATAAATTAACTAATAGCAATATAGGTGGAGCAATTTCGGATTTTGCTGGAGCATTTAAGGAGAAATTAGTTATCATACAGTTTTATTTATAAAAGTAGATATTTTATGTTTTACAGCAAAATTTAATTTTCGATTCTTAATTTTTTAAAATTAATTATAAATGAACTAATAGCAATAGAGGTTGAACAATTTCGGATTCTGCTGGAGCATTTAAGGAGCAATTAAGTCGCATTCAGTTTAATTTTAAAAAGTAGATATTTTATGTTTTATAGCATAATTAAATTGTCGATACTTAAATTTTTTAAAAATAAATTATAAAAATTACTAATAGCAATAGAGGTGGAGCAATTTCCGATTATGCTGGACCACCGGCCGAATGTCCACACGATACTTTCCTACTTGGATACTCTGGTACAGTTGGAAAAAAATATTTAATTGTTAGTAGAGTTTTATTCAGAGTTACATTGAAATTCAAAGTTAAAGTTTTATACCTAAGTTGACTGTATAATGAATGGAGACTTTTTTATATAAACAAACATCACTATTGTTATGAAATAAGTACCTATTTATTATAATTCCTAAAAAAATAAACAAAAGCCGGTCTCGATACGTTAAATTTCCAGAGAGTTATCGTGGCTTCGTAAAAAAAAATCCGGACGTCCACGAAAAATTTTTTCAGTTTTCTTAAAATAGCATAATAAAATTGATTAAATTTTCTTGAAATAAATCTACTCATATTAAGTTATGAGTGCAAATCAGTTCTTGTAGAGGTAGTTAAAGAGCAAAAAATTTCTTGACTTTGACGTGTTGAGAGTAAAGCACAAACTCAACCGCTTCGTGGTATGAGGTGTGTGCGATATTTGAAAATAAAATAAATTGTGTACTTTACAAAAAGGTATGAAATCCGAACAGAAAAAGTTTCACTGTAAAGCATCGCGCCAAGTACACTTTCAACTATAGTTACAAAAATAATAATTACATTTTTACAAAAAATTATAAAATAAAATAAAAACCAAGCACGAACCGTTTTATATTCGAAAAAAATTTTGCTGAAAAAAGGAATAATAAAAAAATTATATACTTGGTGTGCATTATACTTTATAGTACGAGCATAACTCAAAAAAGTTATAAAAAAACGACTTCCAATGTCGAGTTCGGTGATCGATACATTTTTTTTTATAAATTTTTTCAGAAAAAATTTTTCGAATCTAAAACGGTTATGTACTTGGTTTTAATTTTATTTTATAATTTTTTGTAAAAATTTAATTATTATTTTTGTAACTATAGTTGAAAGTGTACTTTGCGCGATGCTTTACAGTGAAACTGTCTTTGTTCGGATTATTTATATCACTGAACTTCTTCATGTGATATCTTACAAAAAATAATAGTCGAATAATGTGGCGTTAAACTTACGCGTTTTAAGGTATTTATATACTGTCTTCATTGACTGCCCGCTACGTTAAGCACCATTGTATTGTGAAGAAGTTTTTTTTTTAAATAAAATATTATATGGGCCAATATCTTATTATATATTTAATAATTACTTGTTGCTGTGTGGCAGCGGCCTAGAATACTGCCACTCCCTCTCATCCTGTGGATTTCGTACGAGCCGACATAGGGAAATGCCATTAAAAAAGGAGACTTTTAGGCTTCCGATGGATGGCGGTATAACCATCCAAGTCATCGTTAGATCAAAAATGCGCAGGCTTGTGATGGGCAGCAGCAATACAGGTGCGATGTGTCTATCACTGCGATTGTCAACCCGTTTGCTCAACGTGGCGATCAAGGGCAAATCCTCGCATGAACAGCACCACAAAAACACGGCCCCTAGTTCCCGGTCGCCCCATTATTCCTGATCGTGGTAGGGGTCATGGCAACGGTGGGGCAGGGGGTGCAAAGAATCCCCGGGAGAGAACAGGTTACCACCAAAAACTGGACGTGGCGACGTATAATGGACGGACTCTGCAGAAGACTGAAACACTTATGAACTGGAAGCTGAGCTGGAAAATATAAGATGGCATATTGTAGGGTTAAGAGAAGTCCGAAAAGAGGGGGAGGACAGACTTACCCTGCAGTCCGGCCATCTGCTCTACTTTCGGGAGCAAGACGGCCTTTCCCAAGGCGGAGTAGGTTTTCTCGTTCACAGGATCCTTACTAACAACATTGTTGAAACCTCGGCATGGTCGGATGATGAAGTTGGAACAGTTTATGAACACATTTCTACGGCCTTACATAACACCACTAAGGCCCACTACAATGTCAAGGTAGGTAAGCACGAGTCGATTTTGGGACCTCATTGGGACTGTGAGCTCATATAAATCGAGTTTTATCAGTCAAACAAAGTACTAATTGGTGCTCTACGCAGTTGATATTACTGCTAAGATATTTCATCCAATAAGGGAATGAAAGAAATTAAAAAACAAAAATTTATTTGAGAGATAACTTCCATCTAAAGATTGAAAAATTGACCTTTAATACAATAAATTAGAAGATGGCTCCTATTTTTCTTTAAAGCTTATTTGTTCTATGATTGAATAATGAACAATATATTTAAGGGGCTGATCTCCAACGATTAAATAAGAACTCATTCATATAGCTGTGAAATTTATTAGCTCGGTGGGGTTCTAGATGTTGGAGGCATATTGCAGTAACGACCCGTAAATATATTTACTTCATTATATTTACTAAAAGGCTTTAATCCCATAGTTGATTAGATACAATATTGTTACCTTAATCTGCTTCATGTTTACTTTTGAAACTATTTTTAAACTAATGAGGATGTTCAAAGTTTAGGGGTTCTTTCAATATACTTAGACGATGATGAATTATTATTTATATTTATAGTGTTGGCGGCTTAAAGGAATCCCTTATTTAATATAAGGTACAATAACCATACCATTATTATAACAGTACGTGGTAGAGCCATGCTGCAGCTATTTTAGTAGTATTAATATAGCACGAATGGGTCGGCTCGACCGGGGAAGGACCACGCTCTCACAGAATACCAGCATTAAATAGCAGGTTAACACTGCTGTGTTTCGTATGGTGAGTGTGGGGAACAAGATACCCTTTTTACTGTAAAAGAGGCATTCCATCTTATTCCTCACGGGTGACAACGCATCTGCATTTTGATTTGCAATCAGGTAGACTGTGTGCTCGTTTGTCACCCTATCCTATAAAAAGAACAGTATAAAAGTCCACTGCTATATATCGGCCTTCTCAGTAGATTGCCTCATGGGGGGATAGTTGCCATAGTTGCCACGCTTGGCTAACGGGTTGGCAAAGACATTTTTATTTTTAGCTGTTATTAATAATACGCTGCGACCCATCACTTACTTGATTTCGCTCTGTCGCCTCTTACGATATATCCACATAACAATTTATGGATTTTGAATATTCCTAAACCGATACGTGTAATAACGTATCGTAAAAATGTTTGAAAGAACACAAGGATTTATTATGGCTGGCCAAAAAATGGCGGTATAACTAATCAGTTTACCCCACACGATCTGCGATCGCTAACCCACCAACCAAGTAAGTGTGAATGAATAAGGTAAATTCCCCTTACAATGGGCTAGGTCCATGTACCGCAGCGAAAGTTAACGTATTGAAAAAAATTAATATTGAATATTTTGCAAAGAACTTTTATTTCGGATACGGTGAATACATCTTTAAAAACAATAAATTGTATCCATTATCAGCATCAGCTGTGCTGTTTAACATATTACAAGATCAAAAAGAAAATTAAAATGTAGATTATTTCTAGAATACTCATATTATCTTCGTTGGAGGTACCTGAAGAATTTAATATTGGACCGTCAGCAATAACATTTTAATGCGATACGAGTATTTTACTATACAATGACATTGTATTCACTGTTTTTACCTAGAACTTGTGATATTACTTAATCCATCCTAAATGGTAAAAATTAAATATTTAATTTAAATTAAAAAACAGCCTTCTTAAGCTAAAAAGAGTAAATGTATTATCATAATAAAATTGTTTCTGGAGTCGGAGCTTCAATCCTACGATACAGTTTATTTGTGCTAGGAACCGATTTTTTAGAAACCATTATATTATAGCAATATAGCTCGAAGAACCGACAACCGATGGGGAAGAAAGGTTTTCGAGTGGCAGCCTCGTACCGGTAGGCGAAGTGTAGGGCGTCCCCCCACGAGATGTAGTGAGGACCTGGTAAGACATGCAGGAAGTCGATGGATGCAGGTGGCTCAGGACCGTCTTTGTGGCATTCTTTAGGGGAGGCCTATGTTCAGCAGTGGACTTGTGAAGGGCTGCAATGATGATGTTAATGATGATGATGATATTATGTAAATTATTTTAAAGTTTTAAATATTTTGTACGTGCATATAAAACATATTGAGTAATACGAATGGGATGTACTTTTGGGGATCCAATATGACTGACATTGCTACCCGTCGCATCTGGCGTAAACAAGATGGCGGGCCAACTGTTAAAATCCGTGGTACTGTTCTGTCGTTTCCTATAATCGATCCTTACGACAGCGACAGAAGAAAATACTTAAGGTACTAATACTTAAGGTTAAGGTTTCAACGGCACTAAACAGCAATTTTCTTCTGTACATTATATTATTTACAACAACAAAAAAGATGAAAAAAAGGAATTTTCAAACAAGATTAATTATGTTATTGATTATTAAGAAAATATTTTTTCCTTATCAATAATTATTTATGAAATGATGAAGAGTATACCGGTATAATATTATGGTTTTAAATCTTTTGCTTATGCTGCTGTGTTTCGTATGGTGATTGAAGAGAGCTGGAGACTATTTTTGCTGGAAACGAGGCATTACATCTCAGTCATAAGAGGTTACAACGCATCTGCATTTTGATTCTTAATTGAGAATAAATGTAGATTTCTATGGGCCACAGCATTCTCTTACCATCAGGTGGACTGTGTGCGAACTACACGAACTGGTGTTTTTTTTTTGTTTAAGATTTTGAGGCAACTAAAGGAGAAGGTTTGTCGTAATTTTCCAAACGTAAACGATAGAGCCCAACTCCACTGGTTGGAACCGTCTATTAAACTCTTTCTTTTTTCTTACTAATTCTTACCTAGGCGGACACTAGATCCAACTTTTTCAGATTTTTGCTTAAAAGGTGTCTTCGATCACTATCTGTAAATGTAGACAATATGTTACCGAAATAAATTATTATTATTATTATTAACTTAAACATACTGTTCAACTACTTAAACTAAATGATTGCGTAGTTGCTTCAAAAATCATTGAATTCATGTATTTTAAATTCCACTTTAAATAAGGACTCACTTAAATAACAATGCAATGCAAACCACAACCACGGTCTAGTAAATCACCGAAACACTGTCTGTTTTATTATTCTTGATTAAATTTTGCCACAGATTATATTGAGGCAGCAGATTATTTTGTTTGAAATATTCTTCATTTTCAAAATAAGAAAGAAAATTATATCACTAACATTTCCAGCCAATATGCAGTATCGAGGTGAAACTAAGCCTCTACTAAGCAGGCAAAAGTTTAGTAATCATACTTGATTGGCAGTTTATCGATTGTCGATTACATTATTAGACACCGCATATTATAGATTGTGCCCCATATCACGGATCTGAGCATTTTACTGATAATGCACGTGATAGTTAAATAGTAATCAGACAAAAAAACTTTTATGAAGCTTTACCAGAAATTATTCTGTAGGAGATAATTTTTTAACTGCCATGAAATCAAAATAAAGATGAATATATAATTAGATAATAATTTATATAAATATTTTTGATAAAAAAATCATCGTCAATAATATCATTGTCCTTCAAAAAAAGACACTTTTGGCGACGTTATAAAACATCATTAAAAATAATTCCAATATTGTATAGAGTCACCAATTTGTTATGTACTTGATGTCATACCGTGTTTTGAAACTATGATACTGTAATAAATTAACCACGTGATAAAGTTAAATATGAATATTGTCATGCATTAACACGTTCGATCCGTCGACTGAATTCATTAATATTCATCTGTTATCAGATTGTATTTCTGTTCCTGTATAAAATGAAAGTATTGTACGTTGAGTAAAATAAAACAAACTGTCGACGTTTTATGTTCCTCATAAAACGTCGACAGTTTGTTTACACACCTAGGTAAATTATTTCTTCTTTATTATCAAGTTTCCTCTATATTATTACTAGGTGGCAACACTAATTTCTGCTTTGGAGTCCACCTAGTGCACACACCTGTGTGCTCGTTTGTTACCCTTATTGTATAAAAAATATGTACTTTAAAAAATTAGTACTTATTATTTTTAAGATTACCTTTAGTTGGTCTGTTAATTAGTTTGTCACCTATTTTTTTTAGAAAAATATCGTGACGAATAAATTTACTGTCATTTTCCATCTTGATAAAAGAACTAGATAGTTCTTACGTATAATCATATCTCATTTATGTTTGGTATAATATTAATGTAGCAGCCAAGCTAGTTGTTCACCTAATGTTATATACTGCAGTCCGTGAACTAAGAATAAAAACAAAAGAGAATGTTCACGTGCCGAATATAGAATATGCAACCAGAAGCAAAAATCTTTGCACTATATATAATTGAATATAATAATTTATTTGATTGCTAACCCTTCTTAATATTTCTTGGTTTTTATTTAATTCACACGTAAAAATAAGTTATAATAATCGTTTGTAAACAAACTAACATAAATTTGTGAATTGATTTTATTCATAGGATAGGATACAACAATATTACACTTTTAAATAAGAATCCAAAATCCAAAAGAATTTTTAATCTTAAATAATAAATATTATTTAATAAAAATATTTATCAACGTACTTCATCTAAGGCGCTTTTTCAACACAGGGTTTCGACGAAGTTCGTGCTCATATCTTGACATTTTAAATCGTTCTTTTGAATTTGTGTGCTAAGTCGTACTGACTTGTTCGTAACTTTATATTTCTCTTTTAAGAGATAACTGCTGTAGATAACTTAATTTTATCCTTTTATTATTTTTAATCTTTTTTAACAGTTTATTAACTTAAAAGAAAAAATAAATAAATAAACAGAACATAATCGTTTTCGCGAAATCTACGCGAACATTACACATTTAAATAAAACCAGTTTTACGGATTTTATGGCGTATATTGACTTATTTTATATTCCCGACATTTCGCGTACTTTACAGCACCCAAAGTAACCACGGCTACCTCCAGATTAAAAATTATTAATTGTTCCGATCTACGCAGTATGACCTTACAGAATCTTGAAGTCTTGCAATTGTATACTTGGTTTGGGTGTGTGTGTGCGTGTATGTATGTATGTTAATAAAATTTTGTCGTACGATATCTTTAGAAAGAATCAACATATCGAGATGGGGACACGGCAATCGAAAATGTTTTATAAGACTTCAAGCTGTTTAGATTTTTAAGTTAATCCGTCGAGTCGAGTTGCGCTTGAAAATAAGCAGGAAGTTCCTAGGATGGCATGCAGGGTCAACCGTTTTTCAGATTTTATTTTGACTCATACGGTACGTTAGTTACGTATCGTAGAGTGACCTGAGTGATCGATTCTCTTTGTTTAATTGCAATCAAATCATCAACACTTCAAATTCTAACGTCCGTTTTTGATATTTATGGGTCTATTATTATTATCCATTGTGTATCTTATGGGTACCTGCGAAATTTGTTTTGCCGTTTAGTTTCCGTTCTTAGAAAATTAATTTCTAAATGGTAGATTTTGAGAAAAAATATTCATGACGAACGATGTCTTAATTTCCTACATCGAAGAAATTTATAATTTGCTTCATTTCATTAACCAAATTCAAAAATAGGAGGATCTATATTCGACACGTAAGTTTTTTATGTACGTTTTCTCACCATTTTCTCGGTACGGCTGAATCGATTTAAATTATTCTTTTTTTATTACTACTACCTATTATACGGAATGAATATATAATGATTTAGATGACATTCTAGTTGTTACCTTAAACTTGGGTAATTCACTCAAAAGGGTAAAAAATAAACACTTAATAAAAAATAGACTACAAGTAACAAAAATGTTATTTTTAAATGCCATAATAATGTTAAATCATAAAATATATAGCATCTGAATTTGGGACTATATTTTGTTAATATACTATATCTTAGCAGCGATTTTAGAAGCTCTTTTCTTTTAGACAATTTTTTGACGTCGATTTTTACTTTTTATCAAATATTTAGTTTTCCATTTAGATGTATAAAAAGTACTATACTCTAGGTATTAAACCTACATATTATATAAATCTTTTATTAAAAGTTATAATTTAATATAATTTTCTGATTAAAAACATGTTACTGCGTATGTTAATTAATTATCTTATTATTTGCATAAGCGGCAAACATTTCGTCGTCTCACAATATTCTGGCAAGCATATGATACACAAACACAAGTACACCAATATATATTGAACAGACGTAAGCTGATTGTAATAAACTTATTATTTCTGTTATGCTAATATCATTGTTTCTACGAGGCATTATATTAATATTAGTTGTTTCAGCTAGTGCACTATCATAACAAATATGGTCACAAATGCATAGGAATAGTAACCTACAAAAATAGATTTCAATTTTCTTTGGGTGTAGGATATTATAAATATAATTATAATATAATGTACATTGATTTGTGAAACACATATATGTATATTAATAAAAAAAATTGTCTAAGTGAGGTGTGATTTGGTATGACTGTTGCAAAATCACATAGACGACTAATTTTAAGTTCGTTTGTTCAAAAATCTACAGAATCGATTTTAATTAAAAACTACTTTTAATTATCCTAGTATTAATTTCTTTTTTAAAGAACAATAACGCTTGAATAAAACTACTGTTACGGATCTTATCTCGCGTTTAATTATCATGTTTTTTATTGATTGATGGTCACGGGGGTGACCATGGGTGCTGTAAAGTACCCGAAACGTCCCGAATCAATAAAAAACAAGGTAATTATACGCGATAAAAACCGTAAAAGTAGTTATATTCAATGTGTAGTGTTCGCGTAAATATAAGAAATCATTAAATGATAACGCTCATAAAAATACTAAAGATCACAATTCCACTGCATGAAAGCCCAAAATGATAAATTCGGACTCACCTCTTTTTTAAGTTTTCCGTTCCTTTATTATGCAATAATAACAAAATTTTAACTTTAAGGATTTTGTCGTTTATTATAATAATAATCGGGTATATCTCGACTGTGACTCTTGGATGGACTGCTCCAGGCTCAAATGCAGAAGACGGTGCCTTTCAATACGGCACGCATCATACGCCAGATTCTTTCACTTTCACCCTAACCCTCCGAGGGTTAGGGTGAAATCGAAGGAAACTTTTGTTATCTCCTGCCGAAGACTTCTGTCTGGTTTGGCTATATATATATATATATATATATATATATATATATATATATATATATATTTATTTTAAGCGCTTTATTTTATATTGGATATTAATTGTATAAAATATATTTATTTATCGTATTTTATTCATATATATCACAATTTAGAGACAAAGACAGTGTAAATATCCCAAATTTAAACGTTTTGAAAACAACGACTTAGGGGAAAAGGGAAAGAAACCGATAAACTATGCCGGCGGTATAGAGGAACACCGCCTTCTCCTTTTGAGCATGGAATGGTCCGTCACGGAGTCCCAGTCATCTCAGATGACCCGAGATGCTGACTGGGATTAGTCTATTTGCAGAAACGACCACAGAAATCATTTCGGTCGGCAAAACACCCCACATGTCAGTCGCCTCGTGAACCAGATCTAGGTATATACTTCGCTCATCTGTTTCGGCTTTCACGGGGTTCTCATCATACAGAATGGTAATGTCGACCAATAATATCCTTGACTACGCCCAGTCCATCAGCACAATATCAGGCTTATTTGCAAGAATAGTCCTGTCTGTGAGATGGCCCGATCCAAGTAGAGGCTAGCGCGGTCATTTTTGAGCACGGTTTCCGACTAGTAGTTTTAATATTATGTCAATTTCCGATTTACAAGACCGTATATAAGGGCGAGTTCCTGGTATAGGATCCTGGCTACTAGGCAGTGTCTATGCAAGTAATCAGAGTAAGAAAGCGCCGAACGACCGGGGATAACATGCCTAAGTGATTCACCCGGGATAGCGACAAGCTGGACAGATGTCGACGGTGCCATCCCTCAGGATGTACCTCCGATAGTTGTTGGTCTTAATTGCCTGATCTTATATTGCACAGACATAGCTTTCGGTTTCCCCGAAATCACAATCAATGTACTTGCAACGACAATCATCGTTGCAAGTACATGTAAAAGCATGTTCGAATATATTTAGAGCATATCCACGACTTATCGAGGTGCATCAAATTGGGATATATGAAATGTTTATTTCAACTGTCTCATTTCTTTTGAAATAATAGCCTGTTATTTGCAAAAAGTTTCAAAAGAAACTATTCTAAAACTGTGCTATGTGTTCCTCTTCCATCCGTTTTGTTTCTATGGCTGTTTATGTGAAACTATCACTAACTGCTTACAGCTAAATTGTAGAATCACACATTGTATTTATCACCTTTGTTCTTGTTTAGGTCCTTAAGCAAGAACAAAAAGCTAGTTTTTAGCTGATGCAAATCAAAATTGGTCGCTCTTCGAACAAGAACAAATAATTTAAACACAGTTCCAATAATGCATAAAACAACAGTTCCAATATTATGATGTATTTCAAACCTGTTGTGCTTTTTCCATTTCAATAAATATACCTCACACCTGAGGAGTATACGCAAACACACACCATAGTGAATTACCTCTTGCACGTTCTTTTTAACTATAGTTTAATTTTTATTTAGTTCACTATCAATTTATTAATAAAAAATTGCTAAATCATTTCGCTCCTCAATGTACGCTGAACTCAAGTAAACATAATACTTCATTTTTGAATAGGGTTTGTACCTACTTATTATTTAAATACGGAGTTTGAAATGTTATTTAACATTTTACTTTTGCCAGAAAAATATACACACCTACGTACAACGGTCAAACAGAAATAGAAGCAAGGTTGAAATGTCCTAAAACAGGAATGAATTTAATGTTATTAATTTTCAATAGTACTATTCCTTACTGTTTATCCCAAAAATGGCCATTTTGAGACGGCACCCAATCACGTTCGACTTGGAGAATCGGCCGATGGTACCGAGGGCGCAGCGGAAGGCGGCTCCCCAGCGGTTTGGCGCTATCGGGCAAGACAGTAGTTGGCAGTAGCTCGCTGGTGCTAGTTAATCCGCGTAACTCGGTTATCGCTGCAGAAGTTTCGCGCGACCGGTGTATGGTCTAGATTGTTAGATATAGTGAGTGTTACTTCGCTACGTAATTGGGGTTTTGTGAAAACCGCCTCGGATTAGATTGTCTATGTAGGTTTTAAGTTCTTCACAAGGGGCTTGTATTGTGTTTGACTGATTAATGTAACTTCTTTAAAAGTAATTGTGTAAATTATATAGCGGTAGCTAGTTTACGTGTCAGCTAGGTTAATTTTGAATTCTTATTGCGGCGTGGTGTTTAATATTGAACGAAGGAACTTAGTTGTGTTTGTAACGCTGAACCATGTGACTCATGAAGAGATCGCGTTAGTTCCCTATTTGTAATTTGGTGATAAATGAATCCGGGACATTAAATGTTGAACTTTGAACTACTGTCCGTTACTGTGTTGGGTATCACGTGTTCGATTCTACGATGAATGTTGAATTAGGCGAGTTGAAGTTAGTTAAGTGTACAATAAAGTTAATGGACTGAAATAGTGACAATGAAGAAAGAAACTGTCCATGGTGGGCGCCTGCTGGAGTGATGCAGCATTGTGGGGCAGCATGGAACCCGTCGCGCTGCCATGTCACCTCAGCTGGGTCAGGTCACCCTCATATACACACCACTAAACACCACTTTACATGCATCATAGATTCGGATACAGGTACGTACCAATTATGTTCCTAGCCTTCTCCTTATTTGTAGTATGATAGGTGATTTTCCATAAGGCCATTTGGGCCCGAGCCCTCGGCTACCCGTCGAGGAGGCTACTATGGGCCCTAGCCAATGCGACCTTTGCAAGGACAGCTGTGGGCCGTAACACTTACAGTACTAAATTTTAATCACAATTTATACCAGCATATTATTATGTCGAAAAAGAGGCCATTAATTACAGTAAAAAGAATGTTACAGAAATATTTTTTAAAACGGTTGAGTTCAAGACGCATATTTATCTATAAACTCATCCAATTTGTCAAATTCGGCAAAACATCTAATATTCCGACCTTTTTTAAATATATGAAATTAGTACGACAATGTAATATATTTGTAATAATATTAGCAAAAAGTAAGCTTAACGCGCAGATTATGTATAAGTATATACTATTTCGCTATAGACAATAAAAATATAACATAAATACATATAATCACATCTCTTTCCCGTAGGGATAGGCAGAGATCACTTCTTTCCACTTGCTACGATCCTTACATACTTGTTTCGCTTCGTCCACTTTAATTATTTCCTTCATACATGCTCTACGGTTAAGGGTACTCTTGACCTGGCCTTTTTTCAAGACGTCCCTGATTTGGTCTAGAAACGTCCGCCTAGGTCTACCCCTCCCAACACTTTCATTCACACTCGCTTTATACACTTTTTTCGTCAATCGTTCTTCATTCATTCTCTCGACATGGCCAAACCATCTCAGCAGCAAAATATAACTCTAGTTTTAAAACATTAAAATTATTTATTTAGTAGATTGCATATTTTCCCTTGAACACAACATATAATTTCTCTTAAAATAACACTCTATAAGTAACTCGCAAACTTGATGAATTCCCTCAGTAGCCATTGCTTCAACTTTGCTATTCGTATAAATCTAATTTCTACGCCCCGTAAATTTCCTGGCTATATACACACTTTGCAATTATAACTTTTCCCCAATTACAATGCAAATAGACTCTCGTGTGTATAATTTTTTTATAAAGTTTTAATTTTATGTGTTTTAACAACATAATATAATGGATACTACAAGATACCACTCACATCTAAAACAAATTTTATATTGGATATTAACACCTTTATGTGTAATGTTCAGTTTTATAATTATTTTTTCCATAAAACCCCCGGCTTATGAAGCTGTATGTTCCTAAACTACTGACAAAACAAGTAAAGAAATTTTGTCCTAACGAAAATTGCCATTTGGGAAGAAGGAATACAATGTTCAGGGCCAAACATTTCTATAACTGGCCCAAAATGCTCGCAGATATTAAGACATACAAAAATAACTTTGAGACTTCCGGTAAGTTAAAAGGTAAGTTTCCGGTAAGGAAAGTCAATAATAGTTACCATTAGGTAAAATGGGTTAACACAGAGAGGTCTCACGTCTATGGCACATAATATCATTAGACTTCAGGTCGTTAATAGCAAAAATGGCCACACCGTTAGTCTTTATAATAAAAGATTACTGCTTGTACTGCTGTATTCCGGTTTGACGGTACAAAAAGCCAGTATAATAATTACAGGATGCGAGGCATTATAATTTTATTTTATAATATACTACTGAAAGATAAAGTTATGGCCTATTTACTTATGTCCTACTGTTGTGCCCAGCCCTCTTTCATTTTGAGAGGGATGTAGAGAAAATGGGCCACTACGCTGCTCCAGTATGTGGACGGAAAAACCAATGGATGGACAACAGCAAATTTCTGATATTAACTGGAATACAACGTTTAAAACTCTAAGACGATGATGATGATGATTTACGTGGTAGAGCCCTGCTGCAGCTATATTTCTGGTATAGTTGTAGACGAATGGGTCGGCTCGACTGGGGAAGGACCACGCTCTTACAGAATACCAGCGTAAAATAGGAACTTAATGGTCCTGTGTTTCGTATAATGAGTGTAGAGAACCGGATAACCATTTTACTGGAAACGAGGCATTCTATCTTAGTCCTCATCTGCATTTTGATTCGCTAACGAGGATAAATGTAGATGTTGCCACAGCAACCACTTACCATCAGGTGGACTCTGTGCTCGTTTGTCACACTACCCTAAAAAATAAATAAAATAAATGACATAGTAAGTTGCTCAAAGGAAGAGGATCATAGGTGAGTAGGTAGCTGTTATGTAATAATATACGTGATTCGTGTAAGCCAAACTGTTCTCTTCATACTTTGTATACACATGCATAGCTCTGATAAGCTTACAAGTTATGCATGAATGATACACTTCTAGCAAATTAAAATGTTATATGGTTCTATTCTGCACTATTTTTACTCAAAAACATGTAATATTCTCTTTTACGTTTTGAAAAACATATAACAGTGTAGTGGCATATAATTCAGTAGGTATTGTAAGCGGCGACGAAGAGAAATTTAACCAGGAGCACCATCTTTCTAATAACATCTGAATATAAATTATAAACTGCGGTTGCAAACTCGCTTGCCAAGAGTGGCGACTATGGCAAATATCCTCCCTATGAAGCAATGTATGGGAGAGGCCTATGTTGGGCATTGGACTTTTCATAGGCTGTATTAGTATTTTAAGACATCGCTTGATTTATTATCCACTTGATGATAAGTGGTGATGTAGCCTAAGATTACAAATTAACTAATTGTTATTTAATGTCAAGCAGTGCGTCAGTTGCGAATTTAAGTACCAATACAAACCATTACTGGTTGAACGGTACAAATGAAATATGAAATATGTATGAACGCATTCGATAAATAAATAAAAAAAATGTAAAGTGAACTTAACCTTATATATTTATGTTAAACTATAAACTACTAACAAAGACAATTATTGATATAATGAAACAAATCAATTATGAAATACTCGTATGCACACTTTTGATAATAACAATTTAAAAAAAATGTAAAGCCTACTTAACCCAATATATAAATTATGTTAATAAAAATATATTTGTTTTACAAGTACCTAGTTTTTGCATAAATAAAAGAAATTATTAAAGCTCATCAACATACAATATTACGCTAAGCATTGTGTATAATTTACTTGGATATAGAGGATAAAATCCTGGTTATTTAAACGTACCGTGCAAATTGGGGGGTTTAATTTATTTGTTTATCAAGGGCTCAAAGTAGCTATTAGGACTTTCTACATGATTTGCTCGTATAACGAGATCAAAAATTTCTAAATATGTGTTTGATAAAACATAAATATAAAAAAGAAATAATTAAAGTGAAAAGATCGACAGTTTTTTTACCGTCTTCTACTTTCGTACACATAATTTCTATATTCACTCTGATAAATGTCGAGGAAATAAAATTGTTAATTTTGTTAGCAACAAATACCAAATACAATTTTAAGTAAGTTTAATTATGATCGTCGCCATGTGTTTGCGTTTCGCACGGAACAACAAATCATATCTGTAATGTATGTATATATGTATATGTATGTATATAATGTGATGTAAAGTGGTGGCGTAAAATAATCCACCACCCCATATCTACTGACGTGGGTATCGTAAGAGGTGACAGAGGGAAACTGATACAGGAGATGGGCAGAAGCATCTTCTTTGGTCAAAACTGTGGTTGCCAACTCGCCGGCCAAGTAAAGCGACTATGGCAAAGGAAACCATCTATGGTAGAGACCATTGGTCAGTATTGGACTTCGGCCCAGGGTCTGGAAATTCACATTTTTTTATTCGCCTTCTTGTTTTGCCTTGACTAGTTATCTTATAAACAAAAAATATATTATATGTATTTCCCTCAGTAAAATATACATTATTTTTAAATAGAATTTAGTTTATATTAGACGTAATTTTTCAAAAATCATCAATAAAACACAACCTAAACAACACCAAGAAATTCGTACTGTGTATCTCCCGGATTATCAACTTGTGTTTTAAAGTTTTTACTTCAAGATCCGCTTTATAAGTTAGAATAAACTCATTTTAGCACGTTGTTATTTCGATAAAATTCAATTGGCAGATTTTATACAATGTTTATAACTTTTGAATAATCAAAAGCTATGAAATGCGAATAAGAAAATATTAAATAAATTCAAACATATACATAAACTTTCACGGCTGTAGGAACAGAATTCCATTTGACATGATCCTGACACTTCTCTCGCTTCATTTAAATCGATATTTACATATATATGCTTTTCGGTTAAGGGAACTCAACTAATTTGGCGCATCTTCAATATAAAAAATTCTTAAACAATATATTTTAATATAATAATACCATGATAATATATGACCGTATAGTTGCGATGTGTGAGACGAAAAAGAGAAACTAAAACAGGAGATGGGCAGTAGCATCTTGCTGTTAAGAGCTCAAATTAAAAAAAAAACTGTAGTTGTCAACCAACCTGCTATCGCGAATCTACCTGAAAATCTTGAGAATTAAGTTAATCCAACATGTATCAGTGATCAATATATAGTGCTGGATTTTATTAAAGAAGAATAAGGGGCTTAAATCATACATTAAATATGTATAGTTAAAATTCCTTCTCTTATTTGGTTATAATAAATATATAATAAATGTTGATTCATGTATTCTTCCCCTCTGTTTATCTTTGTTATATACAGCTAGTTTACTTCATTTCTATGTTAATGTATCTTGCTCCCGATTAAAAGTTTTATAAGAAACTTATCTTGTTAGTTGGTAATCTACCAGCCAGTGTAACTCCATACATAGGAATTACTTAATTTCGTCTGTGTCTTAACACAGTATGTTAACCTTCTTCAATTTCTATAATATTTCGATGCTATCTTAACTTTGAACTAATAAATGAATAATTTGAGAGAATGCGCTAAAGAAAATTATTACAAAAATCCACACCCGAAAGTAGATAAATATGAAAGGGAAGAAGTTTTTAATGTTACTATTTAGATGAAATTGATATAGATGTTACTTAGTCTACTTAAAAGGGTAAAATATAAATTTTAACACAAAATAAAAGCCAACTTCAAAGAACTAACAGGAATTAAAAATAAATCACATTCCGAAATAATTTTGTTCCTTTTAGATCCATGAATTCATATTTTACTTTTAGTTAAAACTTTATTCTTATATCCTTAAATTATAAATATGCAATCGAATTTCATTTACAAATAACTACAACCAAGGAAATAGCATGTCTAATTTGCGTAAATACAATAAACTTGCGGACCATATATACACATTCATTCGCCCTCATGTCTTCAATCGGTTTAACATTATGTAGATTTACTTTGTTTGTTAAGTACAGAGTGTAAGGTTGTGGTCATTTGAACGTATTAAATGGGGTGTCTATTTTACTTAATTAATTGCGAACTTAATTTAGTAATTAAATACTTTCGAGTCTTTTTCTTTATAATGCAGAAAGATGTTTGATGAAAAGAAAAGTATTTAATGGCAGAACTTTGTTAATCATGTTGTAAGCTTCATCTACATATGTACTTTTGTTTTAATCCGGATAGCGAGCGTGTTGATTATGGCCACCACCTTCCATAGCCCTTCCAAGCATGCAGTTATACAAACAAAACGATAGTCACCCTTATTTTTGAAAAAAAAAAGCCACGTGCAGTCATCACCTATCCGTGGTGAACTCAATCAATGTTTAGACATTATTAGTCTTGTATTTAGTAGCGATTCAATTCTGATGGTATTTTATCACATAAGAAAGTTATTTCAAAAAAAGGTTCGCTGAATTTCTTGCTAGTTGTTCCCAGGACAGAAGTTTTTTTTTCGAACCAATGGTAATTAAACAAAAGAGTGACTTTTAATAATTGTTATTTACAATCTGTACTGAATAAAAAAGTTTTTGTTTCTGTTTCTATAGGCCCCACGACAATAGTTATATATTAGAGTTAAGTTTAAAATAAAGTGTAGTCTAATTAAAGACATCAACAAAATTAACATGCCTCTCTTCTCATTGACTAACACCTTTTAAATATAATATGGCGACCCTGCCAGGCAGTGCGCTACAATAATACAAGCACACCGCCGCGACTTGAAAAGTTATACAAATAAAGAAAAACTAGCAATGCCCGCGAATTCGTTCGCGTTGAATTTGTATTGATAATTGATGAAGCTTTGCTTCCGCGTATTTGATTAGTGCAGGTAGCCGAAGGCCCAACTATACCCTCCCCGCATAACATGGAGGCGGAATTCAAAAAGAAAAGACAACCTCAGACAATAGCCTTCCAGGACAACCACATGGGCTTCTAGATTTTAAATTTTTCCATCGGATTTATCATCTCTAAGCGCCAAACCAGCCAAAGTGTTCAGTAATTCCATTTTGAGACGTGTGGCTCTCATTTCCTCTTCGAATTGACGTACCTCCATCATGAGCAATTGTAGATCTTTTTCTGGTATAGTTTCACTTTACGCTCTGTCGTCGTCTAATGAGTCCTGAGGACTCGCTGCTGCTGCACCATTATTTCTATTGACCCCTTCTACACGCACACGTACCAAAGTATCAGTGTTATTGCTTTTCGGCTGTTTACTAATACATAACACATATTTCCATTTAGCTTTTTGATCCTCTGTCTGATACTTTACTTATTATACATTACGCTGATACTTTTCTTTTGTCACTTTAAATGTAATTATTTATTTATTTTTAATTTATTAAGCTAGCTTTTATACTTCAGGACGTAAGATATTTTTGATTGACCTCTTTTATATTGAATACAGCAAATTTAACTTATAGGCAAATTAATATTGGAATTTTGAACAGTAAAATGGCAGGTCCTGGAATCGAACCATCTTAAACGGCACCAATCAATAGAGCCATTGTTTAAATATCGCCACTTAACATTAGACCGTAAATTAAAGGCTAGACTCTCACGTTAAAAAAAATTTAATAATAAATAAAAAAATTCCAATGTGATAGTTTTCTTTTACTTACATTTACTTTAACTTACCCTTACTTAAAATTAATAACATTATGTTTTTTTATACGTACAGACACGGCGATAATTCTTAAAAACTTTTAAGTAATTTTAGCATGGAAAAATGATAATGTTTGTTAACCTTACACGCGAGCAAAACCACAGGAATAGTTAATCTATACATATAATAAAACTGTAAATAGCAGATGTCTGTACATTTTATATTTTTGTAATAAAAGTGATTAAGGGGTACTAAAAATAAGTAATTAAATACATTTCTACCATTTTTAGAATTTTCTGTCTGTCTGTCTGTCTGTCTGTTTGTTTGTTAACGTATCACGTATAAAGTACTAATTTATATCATAAGAATTGTTAAGGAAATTATAAAGTGTATCTTCGGGTTACATTTAGTCTTTATTTCATTAAAATCAGTTCATTCCATCAAAAGTTATGATAAATATTCTGAAGTATGGGTAGGGAAGTATAGGTACGAATTTGCTCAACGGTGGCTTTGTTTGAGTCATCAAGTGCATTTTAAACTAATATCATATCATAAATCATAGTTAAATTATGTAAAATAATGATATAATTATGTATATCTAAAACGCAGTAAACAAAAGTAATAAAGAACGTATTAAATAAATTATACAAAAATATATTAACCTTATTAACTAAATCTGAAGCACAATAGTTAACCCATTTCTTCGATAGATGGTGGTGTTGTGAAAATGTAATGCAATTGCAAATGTGGTATTTTCCTGTAGATGAGTTTTCATATTTACTGCTAATCTTTATTATATTACTCGCTGCCCTACTGCGTGTTGACAAACTCAATTTATTCTTTACCGCCGAGTACTCTATGTGGTAAATCAAATTTTAAAAGAGCTATTAACAATTGCATTGGTTTTGGCGAGAGTCAAACTTTATTTTTTGCTTACTGTGCAGGCACTGATTTATAAGTTCTCTTACGTTTTATATAATGTATCAATCGCGTCAATTAATCTCTTTTATTTTTAGAATTGATGATGTTAGCAGCGCCATCTCTCTTTAAATATAAACATATAATAAAAATGATGATAACATGTTGTGTCTCTTTCTGTACATTGTATATATATTTTGGTGGCTAAAATCATTATGGGGAACTGAAAATAATTAAATAAGAACATTTTATAATTTTTAGAATTGTCTGTCTGTCTATTTGTCGCATGAACGCACCACGTCTAAAGTAAACATCTTTTATTTTCAAACAAATCGTTAAGAATATCAGTATCTTCGAGTTACATTTAATCTTTGTTTTATTAAAATTGGTTAATTCTATCGAAAGTAATTTTTGAAAACATTAATTTTGAAATGTAGGTTCGAATTTGTTCAATGGCGCCATAAAATCTCAGAAATAGTAATAAAAAGATTTCTGTGTAAAAAAAAACGTTCCATAATAATTAATATATTTATACTTAAAACACAAAAAGAGATAGGATGTTTTCTTACACAAAGGACGTAATAGATGGAGTTGTACACATTACAAACTTTTCTGAATTGCGGTGTTGAGATTTTTCGCCGATGAATCGTATTGAGACTTACTGAAGACATTTGTATCCATCGAAGCCATACAACGGAACCCGACAAAAATAAAAATTTAGCAACGAAATGTCGTGATATTGTATTTAAAATATACGCAAAATCAGAACTGCCATTTTAGCGCTTTGGGAACTAGATTTAGCACTTTTTTGGAATGTATAGCGCGCATTTCGAAATTTTAGCACCTAGCGCTTAATCCAGCGCTTTTAGGTGTATTTATCACACATTTCAATACTTTAGCGACTAGCGGGTTATTAACTCTTTTATAGCAGCACTGTTAGTCCACATTACCGATAATAATAATAATTACCTATATTATTTTTTCCCACAAATAGTACATTGCAGTTTATCTTTTTTAAACATATTTTTTCCACAAAACAAAGAGCATGGGAGACGAGTACAAACTAGGATACCCTGTGCTATGGATCTCCTGGCTTCCCCTTTAGGATGATCAACTTGATTTTTTTACCGACGACTATAAGCGGAGAAATCCCCTTTATTAAAGTTTTCGTTCATGGTTTTGGCAACGCATTTATTTTGCTTTATTCAGTTTCAGTCAGTTGTTTAGAGCACAGCTAAGTTAAAAGTTACTTAGAAGTTATAACACAAAGAAACTGTGTAGCAACCGCAATCAGATGCTGACATCTGAAACTAAATTGCGAAATACATTGCACTTTAAAACAATTAATGACATTTTTATTGTTCGTACAGTACTAACTACTGTTGACAGCAATTGCCATAATTATAAGTCAATGTCCTGCGAAGTATTGATACATCAAAAAAATATTGCCAGAAAAAAAACGTAATGTTGTTTTCTTTATTATGATTATATAAAAAAACACAAACTTAGTTTTTAGTTAATTTAGCGCGAAAACTAGGGCTTTTTTAAAGCGCTGTTTTCATGAAATCTAGCGCTTTTTGTGTTGTCCTAGAGCTGAATGAGTTTTTTTTTATCTGGCAGCACTGCCCAAAAACCCTCTATTAAGAAGTAACTTTCCTTTCAGTTTTAAGCGCGTTCAGTTCCCAGTTACAGTGAGTGTGTGTTATGCGATGACCGTAAATAAAGCGCAAGGTCAAACTTTACGCGTTGTAGGAGTGTACCTCAGTACCACAGAACACCTTATATCTATATTAAGTGTTCTGTGCTCAGTACTGACTGTTTTGCACATGGCCAACTCTATGTTGCTTTTTCCCGCGTTAGTAGCCCCCGTTACCTTTTTGTGTATACCCCGGCTAAGCCTACTTCTAACGTCGTTTACACAGAAGCTCTATCATAAACGACTTAGAACTTTGATGATAATGATTTATTTTGTTACCACTTATTGATACAGTAATGAAATAAATCGTTTAATATTCTCTTACCTAAACGACAAATTCTTTATGTAAAACCTGTATACGCGAGCTACGCCGCGGGCACAGCTAGTGTTTAAATAAGAGCATGTAATTTAAGCCTTTATTTGTTTCAAAGAATTTAAAAAATAAATGTCCTGTACAAGAACAAACTCAAAGGCAATTATTGTCGAGTGATTTGCAGGTTCGTTTTTTGTCCCAAACAAACATTGTGTATTACCCTTTACATATCGAACTGAACTTGACAGTGCTTTTCAACTCTACGAAAATGTTGAAAATCTATCGTTTGTTTAAACAATACATTGTCCTGCACTCCCAATGAAATTTAATTTTAACGTTCCGTCACGAATGCCTCGTAGGCCTTTGAGCCTATGTTTTGTCCGTTATTTAAAACAGAACTGTTTTTGGAGCCATTTCACCAGTCTCCAGGATTTCCAAACTATATAATAAGTGCGCTGGGTCAATAAATAATGTAAGTGTTATGTCTCTAGCGAAGTTTAAGGCTACAATAAAGAATACAATATTTAAGTGGGTAACTAAGTGCTAGTTATTGTTTTATGCACACAATAGTATGTTGTTGTATCCTAATTAATTGTATTTTATGTCTAGAATCATACGGTTATTTATTTAATTGATTGTGCGATTGTTGTCTATCTTAATGTGTGAATACTATTTGTACATTATTGCAACAGTTGTGGTCTTAATAAATAAATAAGTAACCTTATGGCAAATTTATTTTATTTTCGTATTCCGTAATATTGCAAATATTACGCAATCCTCGATAAATGAAAAATATTCCAATAAGAAATTACAATCTCATAATATGCCATAATATTATGTTCTCGTATGAATATTGCTTGTGCATAAATTTATTAATAAGCATGTTGGATGGACCAATATTACTGTATTGAAACTAACGCACTAACACTTTCGACGTGATTTTTGTTACAAGTTGAAAAGTCCGCAGCCTCTAGGGCAGTCGTATCGAGAACGATATCGTTTCAACAAATTGATGTAATTTATCTCACACTTTCGCCTTCTTGTGATTGACGTGTACTGGGTGAGTTTATTTACCGTTTGCTGGATCATATATGTAACGGTTTTCTAAACTTTCTTACTTATTTATTTGGTGTTTTTGTGTTTTTTATAAAATAGGATTAAAAAGAGCACACATCTGTGTGTATGTGCATGATGTGATCTATAGACATCTACATGTATCATTGATTAAGAATCGAAATTCAAATGCGTTTTCACTCCTGAGGGGTATGACGTAATAGAAATCTTATATAATCTAAGCCTCATTTCCAGTAGAAAAGATCTCCGGTTCTCTACATTCACCATACAAAACACAGCAGCTTTAAGCTGCTATTTTACGCTGACATTTTGTGAAGTCGTGGTTACGCCCCTGTTGAGCCTACTCCTTCTTGCTGCGACCTTAATATAGCTGCATCATGGCGCTAACACGTAGCTTTAACTTAAAATGCATCAAAAAGTTGTAATGAATCCACAGGTTTCCGTATTGGAAATTATTGGGGAAGAAAATTGCAGTGCCATATTTCTAGGTTTTGGTAGGCTTTACTACTTATGAGTCCGTCTAAGTAGGTTTACGAAACCAGTCCTTACTCATGGCTAGCAGCAGTGTGTTCATACAGTGTACTGGTCTGGTTTTTCACTTACGACCTTACAGATGACAACGCATTTATAGCCTCCATTGTTAAAAGTTGCAAGTGGCTGCAGTAGCCACTTACCATCAGGTGAACTGTTAGCTCTTTTGACCATTCATTTTATCAATATGATACTGCCCCCATTTGCTGATTTCTTGCAAGTTTCTTGAAATGAAAGGCAGCCTCGTTTCGGTAAGCGTAGTGTAGGGTGATACATAACTAGATGGCATAACGACCTGATAAGAGATGCAGGACGTTGATGGATGCAGGTGGCTCAGAACCGGGCTTTGTGTCATTCCGGGAGGAAGTCATTGTTTAACAGTTGACTTATGGAATGATGATGATCATTATACTACTTTCATCTATTGGTAAACATAAGATTTTCTGGCCATGCGCTAAGTTACCACTTACAGTACTCAATCTTATTTTCCAGTGCCGCCTAAAGTGCCGTTTTAGTAACCTGTGTTAAAAAAACTGCCACTTATTTTTATTTGAACCTTTGTGATCCTCTCAGACACAAATAGGGGCGTGTGCTCAGTAGTGGTGCGTTTACAGACTGTAACTTTACATAACTTACTATATATGAAAGTATGCATTCAGCTTACAATGTGGTTTCTACTCTATTGCAATTTATTAGTTGGCTAACCACGTGCTTGGTGGTAACAAAAAACTTTAAAAGCGATGAGAAGCCATCCGCAGAAATATCGGATGAGTGATATCTACGATGCTTAGGTCACGTCTCACGTATCTTGTTTACTTTACAGATATATCCTTCAGCCTTCATATAACGCAATATTTTATGTTTTTCTGTAGCAGTATTTTGCATTGCCTAATTTTTTTTCTTTTGGATGACATTCCATGTGTAATCTATGTATTCAAAACGCTTAGCATAATAAGGCGCAATATTTATACCGATGGAACATTTTTAGATCTTGTTGAAATGTATTCCAAATATATACTTGAATATTTATGTTGTTATACTAGTACGAAGATTCTTCAACGAGAAGTAGTTTATAAAGGCTACCACCATCGGAGCTGCGGTAGTGTGCGACAGCGTTCCCGTAGCCCCGATAAACACCGTGAGGTTTCAGACGGTTGGAGTCCGACATAACCTGTCTATATTTACCGTATATGGCGGTGTAGGAAAATCCACCAACCCATATCGTCAGAGGTGACAGAGGGAAAATGAAACAGTATATGGGCAGCAGTATCCTCCCGATAATTTTTCAAAATAATAAAAACACTTGCCAAGAGTGACAACTATGGTAAAATCACTAGCACGGTCCCGAACCACCTGAATCCATTGAATTCCTGCTTTTAGTGGGGGGAACCACTTCACTTCGCCTGCCGGTACGAGGCTGCCACTCGAGAACCTTTCTTCCTGATAGGTTGCCTGTTCTTTGAGCTATATGGCTGGTCCATTGGCACTTCAGCTTACTTATCCGTAATCAATGTAATAATAAGTAAATAATATCACGTTAAATTAGAAAAAAATATTCTGAAGACATACTTCAACAACTTCGTTGAAAAGGTCTTTCATTAAAAGACCGAGAGAGAAAAATTACAAATCTTTAATAAATAACAAATCAATATAAAGAAAAAACAACCCAATATATCAATGATTGAACAAATCAGATCAATGATTGTAAAGTTTCTTATTGATTAGTACACTACTGTATCTCAGGGCAGAATAAAGCGAGTCTTGAATTTGATATAAAAATATTTAAGGGACACCTTCACAATCGACTTTCCATTTGGTGAATAATCGTAAGTTTGGTTTTTTTTGTGAAAACTACGAAATCATTTTAATTAATTTTTATCACATATTATACAATTAAGCATCGCATCAAATTGGTTCCTGGTTGGTAAAATCATCATTTCTTCTCTATGAGATTAAAATATAGTAGTTTGGAACTCAAAACGGAAAGGTATGTTAAAATTTACACTTTCAAATATAAAATAAATTACTTTGCTTTACTTAGTTCACCACTGAAAATCAGCATTATGGTTTCACCGCCAATCTTTCTGAATGATGACCTTTGTCGATGTGCTAACTCAAACGTCAACATTTAAAAGTTATTAATTTGTATTTTGTTCTATTCATCAATGGGTTGCGCTTAGACAAAATATGAAGCATTTTGGTCTCGATCCTTGGACCACCACAAATAATAAGTCTCCATCAACGCTAACCTCACATCCTCGTGGTTAATTGTTGGTCGCACTCGGCTGTGGCGACTGCTTGATGGCGAGAAATGTATCCGAAAACGCTGAATCAAAACTAAGAATACTGTTGAAAGGATTTCTATTACTGTGTCCTTTTTTTATAGGATAAGGGTGACAAACGAGCACACAGTCCACCTGATGGTAAGTGGTTGCTGCGGCCCATAGACATCTACATCTATCCTCGCTTGCGAATCAAAATGCAGATGCGTTGTCACCCGTGAGGACTAATATGGAATGCCTCATTTCCAGTAAAAAGGGCCTTCGGCCACCTGCACTCACCAAGCGAAACACAGAGGTAAACCTCTACTTCACGCTGGTTTTCTGTGAGGTCGTGGTACCACCCCGGTTCGAGCCGGCCCATCCGTGCGACTGCAAAAGCTGCCGCGTGGCTTTACCACTGTTAATAAACTGAAACGACTGAAATAATATAGCAGATTACATTTTTACGTATTTAAATTTAGCATGGTTTATCATCAATTAATTTTTAGTTTAGTTAAAATAACACTGATGACATATTTCGTTGTGTTTTTTTCTGTAGTAAAATTTTATTATAATTCTAAAAATAAAAGTATTTAATTTGAAAAGGGTTATAAACAATTCGGTATTATTAATAAGTGTTAGCTTTTCTTTTAAAAAGCTAAACGTTATATAATAACCTACTTAAAATTTACAATTGTCCTTTTGAGTGTTTCAATTGTTTAATGTTTTGCTGTGTAAAGTCAAATATTTTCTGTAAGCGATATAATAAATATCATACTTCTAGATCCAGGTAAAAGTGATGTTACTATCTAAAATTCTGTATAATAAATAAGAAATTTAAAACAATCATTTTACTTGTATCCATATATGTATGTAATAATAACATTGTATAATTTATATTAAAATTAGGTGATCATATGTAATCGTAAACGTTTCCATATACGTACTTTGGTAATTAAAACAAAGGTGTCTCAAATCTCTTGCGCTGCTGGGAGTGGGATTACAATTTGTATTTTGATCTGTCTTTTGTTATGAGATTATGTTATTGTTATTGAAAATGATTACGTTATATAATTAATAGAATCAAACGTTACTTTGCGGAAATCCATTATATAAAAGCTTTTACAAAAATTTACTTCGCAAATATCCGCGTTATAAAATAAAATGATGTGTCTTACCTAGTATGAAGAAGCACCTCCCGCCCTCCCTCAATTGCGTGCACTATCCCCGTCACCACTAATCCCAGCACCGCTACTCCCAACACCACTACACTAGGCAAGACACACCACTGACGATAATACGACACGTGTTTCGCCTCTACACGAGGCATCCTCAGGTGATATAGACTCTACGGTGGCTAACCGCTAAGTGAGCGGCGAGCCAAAACAAGTGCCTTTTATACAAACCGATGATGCAACCGCTCTCTACCTAAGGAGCGAGCGACTGCGTCATGCGATAAAACATGCGACCAATCACCGTTGGACTTACGCAGCCGTAATATTCAATAATTTATCTAACATTTTTTTGTAGGAGAGGGGGCAAACGAGCATGCGGCTCACTTGATGGTAAGTGACTACCGCCGCCCATGAACAACTGCAACACCAGGGAGGGAATTGCAGATGCGTTTCCGGCCTTTTAAGAAGGAGTACGCTCTTTTCTTGAAGGTCCCTAAGTCGTATCGGTCCGGAAAAATCGCTGATGGTAATCGATTCCACAAGGAAGTCGTGCGAGGAAGAAAACATCTTCTAAATCGCACAGTGGTGGACCGCCAATCATCCAGATAGTGTGGATGGTATAGGGAGTTCTGCCGCGATGTGCGTTCGTGAAATTTGGCGGCTGGGATTAATCCGAACAATTCCTCAGAGCACTCCCCATGGTAGATGCGAAAGAAAATTCAAAGGGATGCAACATCTCTTCGCAGTGCCAATGAATCGAGCCGATCGGAAAGGGCTCGGTCGTCGACGATTTGAGCCGCTCTGCGCTGGATGCGGTCAAGTGGAAGGAGCTGGCACTGGGGAGCCCCTGCCCAGAGATGGGAACAGTATTCCATGTGAGGCCGAACCTGCGCCTTGTAAAGTTGCAGGCGGTGTGCCGGCATGAAATATTGTATAACTTATTTAAAAATGTAATTTAATAATGTAACTTAATAACTTAAATCTAATAATGTAATTTAATAATAGTATTCAATAATGTAATTCAATTTTTTATGATTGCTACGCCCAAACCGGGTTCAAATGTGGACTATTTTTGAAACATCACATCTATTGATAACCATTTGATTGCAATGAAGATTATGATTATGATTTTGATTATGATTATGGTTTTTCTGGCACTAATAATTACAGAATAAGTTTTAATGTATTGTGATGAGGTAAATGAGAATTTATTACGAATTGTATAGGAAAATGGTCCATAATCTTGATCATGTATACGTGAAAATTATTGTACAATTAAATGATGATTAATAAATACAATAAATGTAAAGAATTAAATATAAATAAAACAAAAGTTGACCTGCATGAATAAGAAATAGAGAGATACGGGAACGTCTATCACTGGTAAAGTATATAATCCTCGAGCAGGGTATGTTTCCATGATTTGATGATAAAATCGTAAGTAACGGGTACTAGGGAACAATACCTCAGTACAAATGATGTGAACGAGTTTACTCATATTAGTACTGTTGGGGACCAGAGGAGTGTTACCCTTGATAATGGTACATAGAGGTCACATCCTTCATTGGATCATAGTGTGAACTTAGTTTTCCTCTGTGACAATTGTTGGAGTCATTTTAAAATGATTAAAACGTTGACCTCAAGGTTGTGTGCACAACCTAAGGTACAGTATTACCTTGATATAGTATGATTAAAAAAGTTTATGTACCAATAAACTAAAATGATATTAATGTAATGAAAATGTAATATAATACCCAAGTAAATATGGGGCCCGCTTGATAAAAATCATTTAAAACAATACATGTCAAATCTAGTGAAAACTGCAGCTTCATCTCCCGTCTAAATAGCCAAGAGATTACGAGTATGATCGGAGAATTTGTGTGTTCTACTGCGACGGGTCTTACAGTACTTAGCTTCGACTGCATGGACAGTTTCCACAAGCTTGTCATTTATATCTTCCACTTCATTGCAGTCTTATAGGCACTGTAAACGATTTTATAACTCGAGCTGAATAGTGTGTGTAGACGTTAAATCCGACACCTCCTTGGGACAGATGGTCGCCGTCCCGGTGATAAGGCGGCTAAGTAGAGCGCCTTGCGAGAGTCCTAGGTCTAGCAGGTATTGCCGCAGGCTTGTGATAATAATTAATATATTCAGCATGTAACAAAAACGTTGTGGTTCCTGTTTTTTTTTTTTAATTAAATTTTTTATTTACAAATTGTATGTGGTTTCATTACCTGTAACTTACACGCGCATGGAAAGCGAGGCTTTGACTATACTCTTACTCCCCAGCCCCAGACAATACAGAGGTAATAAAACCACATACATACAACTTGCAAATAAAAAAATATAAAAATTTCATTTTATTTTTTATGGTCATGTTTTCTGAAGTAAAGTTATTTAAATTCTTTTGAATGTCTTATGAATTTTGTTGGTATAATGTGTAATAAAGACTTAAGAAAAGTAACGTTACTCTCTTTATATAGAGGAGATATCTTATATACAAGATATAGATTTCAACTTAAGTTTTTATTATCATTTCGAGTACTCTAAAAATAATTTCTCTCCCTACTGCGGCTGCCAACCCGCATGCCTTTCATTGCAACTACGAAAAATTTCCTTACTATGAGGCATTCTATGGGTAAGCCTATATCCTACCGTGAATTTTTAATAGGCTATAACGGTAAGAAATACCAAACACAATCTCTATGTTGTCTAATAGTCATCTGGTAGTTACATTTTAAAATTCATAACCCTATTTGCCGCCTATAGGTGTGGATTTTTTTCTCTTTATTTACATATTCTCTTTATTTATATGACTACCACTAAAGTAAAATATATTTAATAAAAGAAGAACTATCAAAATTTGTTCTTATTTGACGAAGGTATCGCGTAGCATACAAAGTAAGCCTCCTCTTTTTTTTGAAGTCGGCTAAAAATATGCTGATGCCAATCTTAAAATCGGCGAGTACTTACATGAAACCTAAATGTTACTTAACAAAGAATCTTACTTTTTAAAACGTATTTTATATTTCTGTACATCCAAGATTTTTTCCGGATTTTCACCGCACCGTCTGCTGCGCAAAATAAAACATGGCGCTGTGCTCGGTTCTTCCGTTTATTTCTACCTTTGTGTTTCAACAAAAGCGTCTCAAGACGGATTTTTATCTTTATAATATTTATAATACAATCTGTAATATTTCTAAGTATTGTACCAATAGATATTACATATATATTTCATACATATTTACAAAATTAAATTTAACTAAGGTGGATGAAACACAATAATCTATACTAAAGATTTGTTTTTTTTTTGTTTGCAAAAGATAAACTCTAAAGCTACTTAACTGATTAAAAAAATATTTTATCTATAGAAATCTACATTATCAGTGAGTAACATTTTTAATAGGATAAGGGTGACAAACAAGTATATAGTCCACCTGATATTATGATTGCTGTGGCCCATAGAAATCTACATCTATCCTCGTTTGCGAATCTAAATGCAGAAGCGTTGTCAGCCATGGGGACTAAGTTGTAATACCTATTTTCCAATATAAAGAGTCTCCGGTTCTCTAC